>SAXG01000022.1:0-600000 GCA_012932865.1 Amylostereum areolatum
TCCTCATCAAGGATGGCGAAGATGCTCACTCATCGCGACCGTGGTCGTTCAGAGCTCCGTGGTCGATAAGATGCTCTGTGGGCTGCTGAAGGACTCTTTGCTCACCTCGGATCTTCCAGCCACCAAAGGAGCTGGTCGTCCGTCGCCCACTCACCTCAATTCCAACAATGCAATTCAACGTCCCAACATCGCATCTCTCCCGCCGCTCCTCCACCGTCCTCTCCGTCCTTCTTCCTGCCTCTTTTCCTCAATCAATCCCCCAAGAACTTGGCAATGAACGGTACCTCTATACCGCCGTCCCTCCCAAACCCCCGCGGTCGCCGCCTTCGAACACATATATTCAATACCCCTCGTCCTTTGTACCAACCCGGCTTGTTACCACCGTCTGAACCTGATCGTCTTACAAACACTGCCCATCTCTCCAACACCGCACTGCGAGGGCGCCTTTCGTGATGTGCAAAAGGCACGGCATGTCAACAATCTGGTCGGTAAGGCCGTTCCCATCCCGATCCATCGACATACTCACAGACCTTTCCTCGTTCCATTCAGATATCGCCGTCAATCACTATGCGATATCTGGCCTCTTCAAGATATACCCACCGTCTTCGCTGCCACTACTACCACGCCACCCCGCCACCTCAGGCCAACTCTCCTGTTTAATGCACATAGAAGAAACACGCAACTTCCTCCCCCCCAGTCTCTACAAATCACGCATCCTCCCCTCTCACAAACCCCCGTAAATATGGCCAATGCCCCTTCGACCTCTGACGGCGACACAACGGCCCTGCCTCGCTGCGTGGATCTGTGCACAAGTCTTGCGTCAATCGCGGACTTTGTGCAGTGTCCTGCAGACAGCCTTATGCTACCTGAAAGCCATTCGGCCCAAGATCCCGGAAAAGCTCAACAGAACGTGAAGGCCATGGCTCCGTGGCGAGCTCGATCAGAGCTACTGTGTCATTCTGGTGCCGAAGCAGGCTACGGCTCGGGGGACGTGCCGAGCGGTTTTGTGACGGCGGGATTCTCAAGTCTGAATGCGCGTTCATCGTCTGTTGGGGTCGACCTCGTTTCCAGGTGCGTGTGTCTGGTCACCGTCTGCGGTTGGGAGACGGATGAAAGTGGTACTGACGGGTCTCCAGTTGTACATGCTCTTCCTGAACTGGAGGTTCTCAAAGCGTTGGAGCACTAGCGAGCATGAAAGGACCTTTCTATGGAGGTCGGTGTCACGCTTGTTCGGGGATGGAGATAGAACTGACCGGGAGCAGGGTACTGCAATGCTTAACGCGCTTCGACTGGCACGCCAAGCGACGCGTTCAAGAGCGCGCGGGGTCAGAGAGTTCATTTCCTTGCTCCGTCTTTCGCACTCTGTTTTCGACAAAGGACGTTTCTTTTGTTCCACATTGACGAACCCCTTACGACTTACGACAGTTACCCGCGGCCGAGGACCTCCTTTCGCAGGAAATGTCCGACGACACCATCTCGATGACTACCCGATTCATGCCCCTACTACACAGAAGAAGAGCATGGCGCTGCCTACCTTACAAGACAAACACCATCGCCATGCTAACCTCCCCTGGGGGAGGCTCCCCGGTCTTCCAGCACGGGAGATCAGGTTTGTGAACATGCTCTTTGTGAAGCTCTCAAATGGTTGGTGGTTACGGGCAGGAAAGGAGCCGTTTCCGTATGCATCGGCAGTAGCTATATGTAATCATATACATCTGTATGAAACAATATTGACGCCAAGTGGGATTGAAGTCCAAACACCAATGACAACTCAAAGAACTTTGGTGATCATTAATGAAACTATGGTAGTAAGAGTCCGACACTGATTAACAACTGTCAGAATGTAGCTGAGGTTAAGGCTGGATAAGGCCTCATCTTGCTCGTCATTTTGTAGGAAGCTCATCATGGAATAACATAATCCCCTTGAGTTCCTAATGGAAGTGCGATCAATGAATTGCCCGAGAATTGCCGGGGGAGGTGGAGTTGCCGGGTTTGCCAAACTCGGCCGGGCCTGACAACTGCCATCAGCACCCCAACACTGGCAACAGAGCCGAAACCTTCGGCAACACCCCAACAAAAAGTGTGATATTGCTGATGAGGAGGATCCCAGCGCAACGTAGGCCATTGATCTCCCAGTCTCGGAAGACTATGGGTCGGTCATCATCATCCTCTGTGAAAATCCGGATAGGTAGAGGTGAGTGATGGAATGTGCAGACATAAACACCTTGGACTCGGCGTGCGGGGATAAAATACGTAGGAATCGGAGCCCAGGAGACATATGTCGGTTCTGGGAAGGGGTCATCCGGGACTAGAGGTGCTTCAGAGGCTTCATCAATTTGGACCTTACATTGTGGTTGGGTCAATGATGGCTTGTGTGGTTCTGTTGCAAGTTTTGTTACAGCTGGTTTAGAGAGAGTGCAGGAGGGGGAACAGCGGAGCATGTCAACGCAATCTTGCTGCCAGTCTATGGTGGGGTTGTGCTCATCGATCCAGTCTGTTCCAAGGATCATGTCATGGTCACCGATGTTGGTGATAAAGAACTTAGCTTCTTCCTCATGGTACACCTTTGAGTCTTGTGAGGATATCCGGATTCGCTGGGTTGTCGCAGCCCATCATGTTCTTGGTGCCATCCACGTTACACATGGGGAATGGGTTTTCTAGTTTTCTCGTGGTCAGCTTCCTACTTTCAGTGAAGCTTTGGTTGATGATAATTCCTTCTGCACTGCTGTCAAGCAGTGCGTCTGCGTCGATTTGTTAGCCTGTTGCTTGTCCAATCATCTTGAGTTTGAGTGTTATTGAGGGTGTCTGCCTGTTCTTCGTGACGGTAGAGAGGTGCACACACGATGGATATGATTGCTCACATGAAGTCATGGATGATAGTACAGAAAAGCAATTGTAAGATGCCGATGATATAAGTCCTTTGCCTCCGCCAGACAATGCAACTGGGGGGCATTTCAAAAATTCTGCAACTCCAGGATATCCTTCAATAGCGCCGCTGCCTGCTCCTTATCATCCGCATCCAGATCCTTCAGCTGGCGGGTGATCGCCATGATGGCCTTGGACGGGTCCGGGGCTGCTTTTGCAGTGGGCGAAGCCGTGCTCGCCGACTAGGGAGGGGTCTTGGATCCAGTTTCCACTGTGCCCACCCGTCGCATGCTTGAGTCGCGGTTGGGGCAGTCACGGGAGATGTGACCAGCTTGTTGGCATATAAAACACTTGCCTTCACACATCATCTTGGCCCATTCATCATCTGTCAGCTTCGCAGGGTAGGTTGTGGTGTTGGTGAAGGCGCCGACTCGGTGTGACAAGGAGTTGCTGGTAGAACCGTTCGAGGTGAGCGTAACAGCCCCCTTGGACTGACTGCTCTTCCTCTCCGGGTTCTCCTCCAGCCATTGGTGGTTGATGCGGTGGGCACGTTCCTTCCACTCTGCAAGGTTGGTGGGGAATGGGTACGATCAGCCCACCTGCTTGCCAAGGTTGCGCTGCAGTCCTTTCTTGAAGAAGTGGATCAGCGCTTCTTTGTCGTATTCCGACATGGTCACGAGCATCTCGAACTCGGTGATAAAGTCAGTGATGTTCCGTGTGGTCATTGTGAGGTCATTAATCTTATGCTGAGCTTCTATCTTTGGCTCGATGGGTATGAAGTCTTTGTTGAACTTCTTGAAGAGCTCCTTGTAGGTGCTGTAGTGGAGTGCCGGGGCCGGGAGGCTGAGACTTTTGGCATCCTCCTTCCCATCTTTGTTGTCGAAGAGCTCTATGCAGCGATGTGTGGCCCAGGCTTTCACTGTGTCATTGTGACGACGGACTCGATTACGTGCCAACAACAACAACAACGCACAACAAAATAAGAAAGAAACTCGAAGTCAACCTCCTTGAGCATGACTACACAGGTCAGCGCGCAAAGCTGCAGGGGCACTACTTAGGCACTGCAAACAACTAGTCCAAAGACCAAGTTTAGCATTAGTCACGGTTCTAAGATACAGTAGAAACACTGCTTACCTAGTCCAAAGACCAAGAGGTCGAGATGAGGACTAGGCTTGCTACATGCACTCCTTTTATACTACTAGGGTGACCCACTTCAGAGCCCCTTGACCCACATAATATCCTAAGTACAGTAATCATATTCTACCAATCCTGTGTACTGATTCTATGCTGTGCATGTAAGCGGAGTTCCAAAGTCTAAAATCAGGTGATATGTCATGTGAAGAGAAACACATGCTTAGTCACGTGACTAACCCAGTCATAATCCTGAGTCCAAAAACAATGTCCTTCCACCGTCATAATAAAATGAAAGGGGCGTAATTCCCTTTTAAGGAAAACGATAGGGGCTATTGACGTGTGTCGTCACATTCCCCCCCCTCCTAAGGCCTGGTGACCCGATAGGCTAAGCCCGTATGGCGACCCATCTCCCATTCGTAATCAGTACCGTTGTCATCGGTAAAGTTTTTCCTTAACCCCCAAGGCAGCGACACGAAGAGCACGGTGTTTAGTTTTCACGGAGCCGAGGGATTCTGTGTGTAGAAATCCCGGACGGCGTCTTCTGCGTTGACATTTTTTGCCGGTTCCCAGCTATTATCACCTGGGCCATACCCCTTCTACTGCACCAGGTATTGGAGTTGACACCGGAAGATCCAGCTGTCGATTATCTCCTCCACCTCGTATTTCTCTTCTCTATCAACTTTGACCGGAGGTGGTGGCGGCGGCAGCTGCCCATTAACTTTGTTGTCTTTCCACGGTGAGAGCTTGTCCACGTGAAAGACATTGTGGACTTTAAGCTGTGGGAGAAGCTTGAGTCGATAATCGAGATCACCAACCCGCTCAATCACTTCGTAAGGACTGAGTCGATGTGGGCCTAGCTTATGGCTTGCTTGGTGGATCGAGATGTTCTTTGATGCAAGCATGACTTTATCCCCTACTTTGAATTCATGAGGGCAAGTCTGTCCCGGAGCTTGGGAGTTTCTCATGTTCTCCTTATTGAGTTGCATGACAGCTTCAGCATCTTCGCGCAGCTTACGGAGGTGCTGGTCTAGCTTCGGCATGCACGTTCCTCCACTGACCAGAACTGTAAAGTCCGGGGTATATCTGTAGATCAATTTGAAGGGTGTGTGTTCTGTTGCCATGTTAAGGCATGAATTGATAACGAACTCGGTGGTGGGCAGGAAATCTTCCCAATCATCCTGCATTTGGTTGCAGAAAATGCGCAGTTGCTGTTTGACTTCCTTATTCATGCACTCTGTCTGTCCAGTGACTGCAGGATAATAGGCAGTCGTAAGACCGGCGTCTATGCCTAGCCATTCGTAAAGGGCGCATATCATGCAGGCTGCAAACTGAGGACCTCAGTCCGAGACAAACTTCTTAGGTAGTCCATGGAGCCAGAATATCTCCTTATAGTGTAAGTCTGCGACACCATCTGCAGTGATGTCCGAAGTTGTGGGAATAGCGTGGACCTGTTTAGTGTAATGGTCCATGTAGGTGGTGATCACATCATAGCCATTAAAAGGGGGCAGCTGGATGATGAGATCCACCCCAACTGTCTGCCACGCACCTTCAGGGACTTCATGTGGCTGCAGCTGACTTTGTGGATGCTGTGCCAGTTTGTAGCATTGACACGTATCACAACCCGCCACGTACTTAGTGATGAACATCACCATGCCCAGCCACCAGTAATGGCGGCTGACCAGCTCGAGGGTCCCGTGTTTTCCAGGGTGCCCTGCCGTGACCGCATTGTGATAGGATTTGAGAATCTCGGTCTGAAGGTCCTTGTTGGCGGGGATGTACAGTTTCCCTTTATAGTATATGAGCCCGTTGTCCTCCTCCCATTCCAGGGCACCATTGGTCAGCTTACGAGGGCCTTTCTTTTGAAGTGTGTCCAGGCCATGGACTACTTCGGCCTCTCGCTCACTCCTCTTAAGTATGCGCTCTGGAAGGTCATCTGGGCGGAAGTGGGTGGCAGCAATGCCTGTGAAGAGCTCTGGCTTCAGCATCGTCACACCGCGGTTGTCCTCGGATTCTGAGACTGCATGTGTGTTAAGCCTTGAGAGCGGGTCTGCCTGCATCAAGCTTCCGGCCTTATGAGTCATCTTGAAATCAAACCGACTGAGCCAGATCGACCAGTGCACCTGTCTACGATTAAGGTCTCGCGTGGTCTTCTAGTACTCTAGATTACAATGGTCAGTTACAATTTCAAAAGGCTGAGGCAGTCCTTCCAGGAAGTGCCGCCAGTCCTTGAGGGCGCATATGACTCCAAGCATCTCGCGGTCTTAGATTTCGTAGTTGTGTTCAGTTTCCGACATTGATTCGGACAGAAACACAACCGGGTGCCAAAGGCCATCTGACTCGAGCTTTTGGGAGAGCATCCCGCCGGTAGCATATCCGGATGCATCTGATTCAACCCGTGTCGGACGGTCCGGTTCCCACATAATTAGGATGAGTTCCGACATAAAGGCTTCTTTAAGCTGGTCGAAGGCGTCCTGCTGCTCTGTATCCCACTTCCAGGGGGTGTCCTTCTTAGTGAGGTCATGCAAGGGCCTTGCGTGCTTAGTGAAGTCCTTGATGAACCGGCGATAGAAGTTGGCGAACCCGATGAACGCACGAACTTCACGTAGGTTGCGCGGGGTCGGCCATTCCTTTACCGTGCAGACCTTGGCAGGGTCCATGCCCACTTCTCCTTCTCATATCACTAGTCCAAGGTACTCAATCTTGGTTTTCTCGAATTTGCATTTCTCAGGATGTAGGTAGAGGTCATTGTCCTGTAGCCGTTTCAGGACTTCACATACGACCTCACGGTGTTCTTTTAGTGTCTTCGTAAAGATGAGGATATTGTCTAGGTATACCACGACAAGCCCCTTTGCAGTCAGATCTGAGAAGACCGAGTTCATCAGGGCCTAGAAGGTCGCCAGCGAGTTGGTGAGGCCAAAGAATATTATGCTCGGCTCACAACCCCCGATTCATAGAGAAGGCAGCTTTCCACTTGTCGCCCATCTTAATATGGACATTGTTGTAGCCCTATTGAACGTCAAACTTCATGAAATATTTGGCCCTGCATAGCCGATTTACAATTTTGGACGCAAGTGGGAGCGGATACCGGTTCTTTACGGTGATGTTGTTCAGCTTACAGTAGTCCTAGACCAACCACAGCTTCCCGTCTTTCTTCTTGATGAAGAATCCCCGTGAGGACATTGGAGATTTTGATGGGGTGATGTACCCCTTTCGAAGATTGTCTTCAATGAACTTATCCAGCTCTGCCTGCTAGTTGACCAATATGGGATATGCCTTGGACTGGAGGGTCTCGGGTGCGTCATCCTTCAGATCAATCCCATGGTTGTATGGCTGGTGCTCAGGAAGTCATTCTGATTCTTCCTCCAAGAAGACCTTTGAGAAGTCCTGATATGGTTCTGGGACAATCTCTTCGAAAGTGCGCTGGTGCTTATCACGCCCCACTTCCTCTGTGATATGCTGGGAGTACATATATCCTGCTGCACACCAGACTTTATCAGTGGTGTCGTCTAGAACCCCCTGCTTAAAGAGGTAGCACCTCTCTTTTCGATTGGCGTTAATGTAGGAGTAGGGTTCTTCCGGCAGGGAGGGTTCTCCTTCCGAAGTTTCTCCATCTAGCTGTACTTCACCGTTGGCCCAATCAATGTCCAGGTTCATCCTACGAAGCCACGGAAGTCCGAGGATTATGTCCTCAGGTCCAAGGTCTGTTACCAGAAACTTGGCCTGTTCTTGTCTATCCCCGACGCACAGATCCAGCTGGGCGTAATGTGTAATGCTCCTAGCCTGGTTCTTTGTGCCATCAATGTTGAACAAGGGAATGCCGCGAGCCAGAGGCCGTGCGTTCACCTTGTGCTTCTCCACAAAGTGCTTACTAATAAATAACACTGTTGCCCCTGAATCCACCATGGCAGCCACTCGTGCAGTACGGTTTCTCCCTTTTAATAAAACATAAATACATAAATGATTGCCTCCCTTGAGGACTTCTGGTATAGTACAGGAAGAAATGCTTTCGTATTCAGATAAATAAGTCGTAGCCATAGGAACCGATGACGATGTAGGAGAGGAAGAAGAACAGGAAGACATTGTGGTAGGGTCGATAAGTTGCTCGAAACCTGGGGGCGGCTTGTCAGATAGTCCCTGGCGTGAGTACATGGGAAAGGAGGGAAGGTGGGAGGTGCCAAAGGGAAACAGAGTAGGTGTGAAACACACTGGGGTCATTTGCTGGGGGTGTACAACAATTTTGTGGGCCATTTGGTAGGTTACCGGTAGGCGGGAGGGGCTGCGAATCAGGAGATGATAGAGAATGGGAATAAATTGTGGTTTTGGTTGAGTTTTGGTTGGGCGGTAAGGCGTGCGGGGACTGGCTAGGGCGAGGACTGGCAGGTGGGGCAGGCTCCTTCTGAGGGTACAGTGGGGGGGGAGAAAAAAAAGCGGGTCTTTCGCCTCTAGGGTGTCGTCAGATATACATGGGAGGCCGCCAATCAGGCGCGCGCATGCTCGTATGCCGCCCAGGCCTAGGAAAAATGGATAAGATGAGGGGGAGGGGGAGATAGATGACAGCTACGCATGGTGCGACGGAAGCAAAAGTGTGATTATTGTAAGGGGAGAGGAGACAAAGACTGGAAGAGGGACTACTGGATGCCTTCACCTCTCGTTCAGCATACAGGCTCGGAGGGTAGGGGGTGTCGGGACTACTGGCAGTCCGTCCGTGTGCGTGAGCCTCTCTGCAGCCCAGACAGAGGACGGACGGAGGTTCCCAGGCTCCATTGTATGGTGTCGCGACACGTGGCAGTCTACACCCCTTGCCGCCGAGGCGCTGTGCACTTGGCGATTGGGTCCGGGATGGCAATGGCGAGTGGGGGACAATTGCAAAAAAGTGGAGAGCCAAGAAATGAAAAGTAGGAGGGAAAGTTGGAGAGGATAGGTAATGATTGGGGGTTTCAAGGCAGATGAGGGAGGATAGCAAGAAGGAAAAAAGAGCGTATGGTAGAGGAGGGGGAAACCAACGGGCGCGCTACTTTGACAGAAGCAAAAGCGGGCCCAATCCTGTTCCTTCCACCTCATCCACGGACACGCAGGCCTTGATGTGCGGTTGACGGTGGTCTTGTCGGCCGGACGCGGCGCATGTAGGACACTACAGGGATGTGACCTTGGAGTGTGTGAGGTGGGAGGAGAGAGTAACAAGTCTGTGGGAAGAGTAGAAGGGTGAGAGCGCCGACGCGCGCGCTAATCTACGTGAGGCTGTGTCACGGATCACCTCAATCCTTTCCCTTTTTGTTGCATCACGTTCAGTCACATGATTACATTTCCCATCACATGACGTCGCCAGCCTGACTTCTCTTATCTTTCCATCTATGATATCATCGCTCCGGACCACGTCCTCCCCCTTCCTTTTCCTTATTGTTCTCTCCCACTCGCACCATTCTCACATCATCGATCCTGTACATATATAAGGCTCTCCTCTGCGTCCTTTTTCCTTAGATTGTCCTCTTCGTTCTCCACATACTGCTTCGGCCCTACGCCTGGACTTGGACCCTCTCCTGCCAATCCATCCTCTTTTCTCTCTCTCTCTTTGGGTGACTTGGGTGATCTGCCAGTCGCTGGACCGATCCCTAACAGGCTGGCGTGGGTCACGTGGTGCGCGCATGGGACAGTTTGCAAGTGCTAAGTTCGAGTTGATGGCATAGGTACAAGAAGTAATATCTGGGCAGTGATGGTAGTTTCGGAGGATTAAAGGTGATATAAGTAAGAGCTGGTCTACGAGGAAGCTCGTAGGCACTACCACAACGTAGGCGTAGATGATTTTTTTGTGTTTTCTGTTTTTGTATCGCAGTCCATATTTATACAAGATGGTGTAGAAGAAAAAGAAACATGCGTAGTTTTACAAGAGTCCGTAGGAGAAACTGTGGAGTCCGTACCACGCTTACCACTCGACCCGGTTGCAGCTGCTTTAGCACAGGTCCATTCTAAAAAGACGCTTTAAGCGCCTCCATCTGCTTCACCAGCTCCGCTTACTAGCTCATCAATTTCTGCAACAAATCTTCCCCCATGCTGTCCGGGGCTGAAGGGGTCGAACCAGACGAGACTGTAATGTTGCTGTCTAATGTGCTTGCGACCTTCTTAACCTGGGGTTTGCCCAGGTACCAGTCCATGCAGATGTTGGCCCGATGGCCCATCTTGCCGTAGTGGCAACAGATGTCGCACTCATTCCCGCTGTTCGCCTTTGTGTGGTCTTTCGACCCACACCCATAGCACTTCCCCTGCATCTCCTTACAATAGGAGATAAGGTTCTTGCCATTGCCGGTTGTGTCGACCTGCATGGCATCCGAGTTGGCTGAAGCCAAAGACTGTCTGGAGGGGCATGAGGGTTCACTTCCCTTGCCACACTTCTTATCGCAGCGGTTGTGTTGCTGACAGTCAACTTCTGTTGCCCACTTGGCCAGGTCCACCAACGTATCGGTGTTGGCTTGGACATTGATGAGTCCATCCTTCACGTGGTCCGACAGGTTATTGTAGAACATGTCGTGGAGATCATTGTCTGACCAGCCGGTTTGCGCTGCGTGCTTGTCAAAGTGGGCCTTGTAGTGGGGAATGTCCATATCCCCTTGGAAGAGCTCCTTGATCGCTTCTTTTGCGACCAAGGAGACATCAATTGACATGAAGTGTTGTTTGAAGTCGTCAATGAATGTGCCCCAGTTGGCAAATGGGGTGTTGCCCACGTTCAGGGCCTTGATATGGGGAAGCACCCACATGTATGCCTTGTCCGTAAGAAAGTCGAGAGCCACCTGGATCCACAGATGGTCCACCATTTCCCATTAGTGAGTGTTGGCATTGAGGATGTTGAGCTTTATTCCCATTGTCATTGCCCAGCTCTGGTAGGCAGCCAGGAAGTGGCGAGCTTCCGGTCCTTTTCCTTTGCCATCGAACTTAGGCGGCGAGGGCACCGCGGACTTGTCTCCCCCCGAGGTCTGCCCTACTGGGTTCAGGTTGAAGTTGGTAATGGTGTGCGCAAGCGCGCCTTGGCTGTTTGTCATCATTTGGAGAATAGTTCCCAGTGCCTTTGTCTGGTTGGCTGTTATTAGGAGGCCGTTGTTTGTGCCGAGCGCCGTGTTGACGCCATTCATTGTCATATTGATATCTCCCATGGTGATGTTGATGTCGCCAACCACAGTGTTGATACTGGCCATCGTGTTGTTGAGTTCTCCAGCGTGGTACCAAGACCTTGGAGAAGCAGTTGTAGCTAATCGGTGTCCATGTCATTCAGTGGGAGTTCGTCGAAGAGAAGTAGGAGGGCGTCGGAGTTGTTAGGTTGATAGTGGTAGTTGTTGGGTTGATCCCAAAGTTCGAAGTCGACGATAAGATCGGTATCGAGTGGGTCGTTATCTGAATCAAATTCGTCTGGATTAAGGTACACAGGCCCGGCTTGTCCTGGTGGTCGAGGGAATGTGTTGTAAGATTAAGCAGGGATACTTTTGTCTGCCTAACCAAGGGATTGGCCCCAGCAGTGCAAACTCCGAACCGAAAGATTCCCAAAGTTGTCGCTCTTGCTTGGTCATCCCTTTTATACATGTGATGAAGTCATTTTCTGGCCCGTTGATCATGATTTCCAAGTATAAGGGTGTGATTGTAAGGGTGTGGAATATCTCAGGCTTTAGGAGGATAACATCTTTGTTGTCACTTTCCCCTTTTTTAAGCCCCACCTGTTAGGAAATGATGTTGAGCTTGCCAATTTGATTGCCCGCTTTGTGGGCTTTGTGTGTTAAGACAAAGTCATATTCCTGTAGTTCTATCAGCCACCTTACTTGTCAATGGTTGAGCTTCTGTGCTTTGTGGAAGTAGGTTGGGTTAGGGTGATCGGTCCAAATGTCAAATGGTTGCCTTGTGCCCATGAGGTATTGACACCACTCGTCCAGAGCCAACATGATCACTAGGAGTTCCTTGTCATAGATTTTATAGTTGTATTTGGTTAGGCTTAATGCTTTAGAAAAGTAATCAACAGGGTGCCAATGGCCATTGACTTGTTTCTGCAAAAGTACTGCTCCTGTGGCGTAATCAGGAGAGTCGGCTTCAACACGGAATTTCTCATCATCTGTGGAGATGGCTAGGACTGGTTGCAACATGATTCACTGCTTGATTTTGTCGAAGGCCACTTGCTAGGTGTCTGTCCATTCCCACTCCATGTGGCCAGTGAGCTTGTTCAGTTCAGGTACAATTCAGCTGAAGTCTGGTATGAAGTGTCTGTAAAAGTTGCAAAATCTGAGGAATAATTGTAGCTGTTTTTTGGACGTGGGAGCGGCCCAATTAGTGACAGCGTCGACTTTGGTGGGATCCATTTGAACTTTTCCATTGTCTATGATCATGCCTAGGTATTTGATCTCTTCCTTTTTTAAGTTGTATTTTCCCAGTTTCAGGTACAGGTTATTGCCGTGCAGGATTTGAAGCACCTGTCTGACCATGTGCTTAGGTTGTTTGAGTGTCGCTGTGAAAATGAGAATGTCATTGAGATAGATAACAATGCCTTCATGGATCAGGTCTCGGAAGAGGTTGTCCATCATGGCCTAGAAGGTGGCAGGCGAATTTGTGAGGTGTCAGCAACAACTAGTGCAACAGCACCAAGTTACGACACAGCTGACTAGAAGATGAAGACGATAGAGGGGAGCCGATCAGACACAGCAACAGACAAGGGAAAGCAAGCAAAGTCAGTAGAATTGACTAGCTCGAGATAGGGAATATGTCCAGCAAGAGCAAGTCTTATATACACGAGAGGAGAGAGACTTTGGTAAGCAACCAATACACGGCAATCAGTAAGCAGACCTAGTATAAGTAAGCAGTTGTATGTAAAAGAGCACAGCATGAGTCAGTATTGTACAGCATGAGTCAAGAGAAAGGAGTCAGACCCGGGCCGAGATGAGTCACGTGGATCCGCGCGGGATATAGATGAACCGGGTCTGGGCCGAAGTGGAGCCGGACCGCTGATAAGCTGACAAGTCCTAAAGCGTGTAACCGATGTAAAGTAAAAAGAAAATTATAGACCGTTCATGACATCACCCCTTCCTTAGATTCAACATCCTTGTTGTAATCAGATTCAGCTTCTTCTTCCGACAGGAGTTCCCAACAATTAAGGTGTGTAGGTTTCAGGGCATCCAGATGTTCGCGATGGAAGTTGTCGATTCGTTTCTTGGCATTCTAGAGATTGGCGAGAGGCTCCCAAGTATTGCCATTGTCTGGATAGCCTTTCCATTTGACAAGGTACTTGAAGCCGTGACCAACCGTCTTGGAGTCTATAATCCTTTCAACTTCATAGACTTCCTCTCCTTGGACCAACTCTGGAGATGGAGATTCAGGTGCTTTCTGGTTGTCAAAGGTGGGACTATTATATGGAGATAGGAGGGACTCGTTAAAGACCAGATATTTTCGTGACCAGGATCCTAGGAGGCGAAGCTTGTAAGCCGATGCTCTGACTTTTTCCAGGATTTCGAAAGGACCGAAGCACTTGTCATCTAGCTTTTGCATAGGATGTGCCATTTTGATTACGGTTTGGCCATCTCTTGTCTTGGCTTCCAGCCAGATGAAGTTGCCGATTTTGTAATCTATTGGTTCGTCCTTCTTACAATCGTAAAAGCATTTTTGATCGTCTTGTGCTGCCTTTAGCGCAGAGTGGGCTTCTTCATGGATGTCTCCACTGAGAGCATGGTCCAATTAAGTTGTGGAAAAGTATGCTGAAAAAAACCCTAGAAAGGGTGTACAGAACTTCAGCAAAGTTTCTGAAGAAAGAATAGAGAAAAAAAGGTACCATACTTCTAGTCTACTTTCTGCAGAAGAATTGTGAACAATATAAGCCTTTTTCCAGTCCAAATCTCAGCAGGATCTCCTCTAAAAGTAGCAAAGACATCTCACACTTCTTTCCTAAGAAAAAATGGTAGAGACCTTATTCCTATTTCTACTAATGTTTCCCCAGAAGGATTCCACATTATATTACTATAATTCCCTATGACAGAAAGGTGACAAGAGTCTAAGAATTTCCACCATTTTTTCCAGACAACTTTCCAGAGAGACACTTTATATGGAGATAGGATGCTTTCTTGCAGGATAAGGGAAATAAAATTTAACATGAATACCTGTCATATAGCATCATGGTTTCTTGAGAAATAAGTATGGGTCTAGCTGTGTGACATGTCACTGTCACAAATATAGAGAGGTCACAATGTCACACTAAGATGGGTTAGTTTACTTATAGCAAAAGATAGAGGGCTAGCAGAGATAGGTAGATAGATAGACATGTAGAATGTGTAGGTAGAATATAGACAGATAGATGGGTGGCCTAGACAGGGCAGACAGATGAACAAATAGACAGATAGACAGACATTAGGTAGATGGACTATCAGCATAGATAGACAGATAGACAGATGAAGGGACAGGCAGACAGATGGGTGGGCGGGCGGATGGATAGATGGAGTGACAGACAGACAGATAGATACAAATAGACAGACAGACAGATTGATAGACACATGGACAGATGGATAACAGATGGATAGACGGACACTAGACAGACGGACAGATAGACAGTGTCAAGAACGACCGACTAAGGAATGCATCCAATAGCCTTCTAAGTCGCGACACAGGCAGTGGCTCAAGGAAAGGGGGAATCAGGGAACAAGGGAAGAATAGTACATTGCACTCTAAGCCGGTAAAGACTAGGAGGAAAGACTAAGGAACTAGATACATGCAGGCCAGCTATATATACTAGGGAGGGGATGTGCACAGACCAAGGGGCACATCAGCGATGCCATCAAAGGGGATTGATCCACAGGTATGGGATCAGATAGCGCGAGAAAACAAGGAAAAAGCGGAGCAAAAGGGCGAACCGTGACAGACAGATAGACAGACAGACAGATAGACAGACAGGCAGACAGGCAGACAACAGATAGACAGGTAGACAGATGGACAGATGGATGGACAGACAGACAACAGACAGACAGACGGACAGCCTGAGATGGACATACAGATGGACAGATAGACAGATGGACAGATGGACAACAGATAGAGGGACAGACGGATGGGCATGGACAGACATGGACGGACACAAATAGACTGGTCAGATACCAATGGACACTGATGGACAATGACGGACACCAACGGGCATGGACAGACATTGACAGTCACTAGCAGACACTGATAGGCATAGATGGACATGGATGGATATGGATGGACACCAACAGACATGGACAGACATGGACAGACACTGACAGACACCAACGGACATGTACGGACACCAACAGATACCAGCAGACATGGATGGACACCAATGGACATAGACGGACACTAACAGATATGGACGGACATGGATGGACACCAACAGATGGACACGGACGGACACCAACAGATTATGGACAGGCTACAGCCACTGTATTACCTAGCATCAATAATTTTTACATTATGTATGTAACTCCATACATGGTTCAGGGCATGAGTGCTTAAGCGCTGAGCGTGGAGCAGTGAAAAATACAGAGAAAACAAAAGAAAAACTCTAGCCACCCACACTCAACCATTTACCCTCGCTCCAAAATCATAGAGAATCCATATATTATATGTACACATTAAGTAACACCTTGCCTGCGGCCTCCGCCTTCTCCTGCGCCTTGCCTGCCTACCTGCACTCATGTTCTACCTGCATAATCGCCCGAGTCCCCCTCCGCCACCACTCTGAACTGCGAGTCCCGCTAGTCCCTACGGTTCATTGGAGTCGACGAGTTCGACCACCTTGGATTCGGCTCAGGATCAGTCTGTTGAAGGCTCCCCCTCATGCAGAAATCTTTGAACACGAGGCAGTAGACCGTGCGCCCTTGCTGGTGAGGACATAATCCGCGTTCTGGAGCGCCTCGAGCGAGGCTGCCGGTGAAGAAGAGCATGCTGCGGCCCGGTGGGTGGGTGAAAGGTTCAATGTACAAATCGAGGCTGGAGACAATCTCAGTGGGGATGGCAGATTTGTCGAGGCCGGTGAGGAAGGCATCGTGCAGGGAGTTGCTCGACACTTGCTGTGAAAGTGCAGAAGAGAGCGTAAGCGCGCTGACTTCGGAGGGCACATGGAATGGCATACCTCCTCGTCGCGCATGCCGGCGACCTGCCAATTTGTTTTCGGCTCGTGCTTGCTTAGCCATCACCTTGCCCTTGTTGGTCTTGGCTCGCTTGTTCGGTGTTGTGTTCTCGTTGTTGATGTTCATCCCTCGACACACTTGCACTTCACACTGCACACCTTCACAATTATAACCACGTGCTCCTGCACACAGCTGGGGTCAATGTGCTTCAGTGTTTTGATTTAGAGTGATCTTGGCTTTGGCCACCTCGCACTCATTGTCTGAGTGGAACTGTTGTGGAGAAAAAACTTATGGTTAGCATGGTGAGAGAAGTGATGGCAAGAAAGATATACCATTCTCTCGTCGTCGTCGTAGAGTATGGTGGGCTTGCCGCTAAACAGGGGCTTGATGGAGTGGAACAGTTTGCACTAATCCTCGCCATGAGTAATTCGTACATAGGTTGAAAAGAAAGGTAAATATACCTGCGCCTCGATAGTGTACCCACACTGCTCACTCAGGTCCATGAAATACAGTACACAGCTCTTGAGATGTGCTGGCGAGTGTGGTGATGCTCTGCATCTCGATTGTGTTCATCTTCTCCAGAGGGTGGTCGAGGATCCCGGACATATCAATGACCTGCCATTGGAGGTACTTGTAGTCCAGGTACGTATGGCTGCACTTCCACATCCGCACGAGTGACCTTGTTGATGAAGGATGACTTGCCAACATTGGGGTAGCCACAGATGAGGAGTGTTTGGGTCAATGGTGGGGAGACAGGAGATATGTTGTCGGACTTGCTCAAGGTAAGCCAGGGGTTCTTTTTGGTGGCGCATGATCGTGGCCTTGCTGCATACACACAGAGGGTATTAAAAAAGGGGTACAGAAGCAATGGTAAAAAGGATGCACTGACGGGGCACTGCGTGCTTCAGCTTCTTGTATTAGTATAAACTATCTCCCAATTTGGGCAGGCGCATATAGTCTTTTGTGACTTGGTGGATGAGAGGGCGGAGATTCTAATTCTATGCATACTCATATCAGCATCATGAATCCGAGAGAGAAGGAGCAAAATACACGTCCAGCATGGGGAAACCAGTCAATATTGCCCCAAGTTTCTCGTCAAAGGTATCCTGAGTAAACTTGACCTTACGCATGGTGTGAGAGCAGAAGCAGGAGCTCTGAATGCTGCAGCAGAAGATGAGTAAGACATGTGAAGAAGAGGAGAGCGCGTACCTTGCAGAAGAGGTCATGAAAGTTCGGTGCTGAAAGTCAACAGGAAGTGCGGATTTTCCTTGTTTGCGAGCAGGCAGAGGTCATCAAAGATTGCAAAGGTGTCGTATGCTGTAAGGCCGATTTCCTTGGTGTGTCTGTTCTGGAGCTTGATCTGCGCGTAGCTTGAAGTTGTGCGTGGCCTGCTCGGGGGAGGATTGGAGGATTGTGAGCAATGTTTCAGCTGCCTGCAGCAAAGTCAAAGTCAGAATATGTTCTAGAGCAAGGCATACATCACGCACCTTGTGGACTTCAGGGTGCTCTCTATGTGTCTCGCTTGCCAACGACTACTAGGGGGATACACGTCAGGGTTTGAGCAGGCAAAAAGAGGGCAAGTATTCAATTCATGTGCGCACGGCTGGGGTTGGGATCGTTAGTGTTGGATGTAGTAAGTCATGACAATGGTGTCGTACCTGTCCCTTGTCCTTCACCTTGTCCCTCCCTTCTTTCCCTAGCATTCACGCGCCCCAAACCTCTCCTTTGCCGACCACAATAGGTGTTGTTGATCCTGACAGGAGTACGGGCACGGGCCAGTCCACTGTTTGCTTCCTGTACCGACAGCAAGGGTTCTTTGAGGGCCGCAATAAAGTTGAGAACCAGGGAAGGATGGAGAAGCCGCAGGCGAGTTGAGGGAGGGCGCTATAAGCAAGACGTCGCTAGTGAATGCCCAGCACAAAGGAATGGATTGAAGCAATCGAGCGATTATGGAACAGGGTATAAGCGGGACCTGTCCTCGGAGAGAGAGCCACCTGAGTGGGGGAGAGAAAGCACGGGAAGGAAGGTCGAGGAGGCACCATGGCGGTGCAACTTGCGACTTGCCTCCGCCCTCTCTATTGTCCTTGCTCTCTTTGCTCTTGAATCTTTTCGCATTGTCCATGGTCTTTATTCACTAGTAGTGATTATTTCTTGTTCTGACAGTCCTGTGTAGATGCTCCCCTTCATGATTACTAAAAAAAATTGCCGAGAATTTCCTTGAATTGATGAAGAAGGTCAGTGTGGCGCCTGCTCCTGCAATAAACTTTACTAACCTCTTGATACAGTGCGGTGCCTTTAAGAGGGTCACCTCCAGACTTTGATCCACCAGACCTGGCGATCCCGCTTAGCCGCCGAAGAGCCTTGAGAAGAAAGCCGTCCTTCGGATGGTGTACAGTGAAATCTTCGAAGAAGGCGGCGCCTACTGGCGGAATATTGTGCTTTGGGTGTGCAACACCAACGAGAAGTACAGCGTGGTCAAGCTTCCGGTGGACAACATGCACAAGAAAAGTTTCTTCCATAAGGTCATGGATAAGGTGTGGCCGCGGGCGTAGTGGGGGAGGGGTTCCATGTTTTCTGGAGGGTAGTTTGTAGATTTTTGATGTGTTTGAATGAGCCTATGCGATGGTTAGCCAGAGAGCGACACCTCATTTTGCACGTACTTCCTGCCGATGATTACAGGTAGGCCATGTCTTCCAACAGAGATACAGCAGAAATACGGTATATTTCCCGTACCTGACAACACGTAAATGTCACTGGTCATTCACTACAGCCATCAATACCTGTCAAACCTGCGGAAGAATAAGAATAAGAGTCTCTCTCAAGCCTACGGGAGCAGTTGGCTCAAGCTTGACAAGCCCCCAAAAGAGGGGCGCGAGCGTAGACTTATGGGTGGCCATGATCTGTAGATGGTAAGGGAGATGCAATACGAGAGAATTGGGAGCTGAGAATGTTCGCGAGTTTGCCTGTAGAGGAGCCATTTGTGAGATGTGTGGGTATTGTAGTAGCTCTGGTAGGTGGCATGAGAGATCGGGGTCCAGGGGATCATTGTGCTGGATGTTCTCCATCAGGCTGATGTTGAATGAAGTTTACTAAAGAGATCACCGGTGACGAACACGTGGGCGGATGTGACCCAGTGCGCGTTATTGCTGCCTGTAGGTTTGGTCAGAACAGATAGGGTGGTGAGGCAAGAAGAAGGACATACAAGAAGGAGGACATATAAGAAGGGGGATGCACAAGCAGGTGATGAGAACATGCACCAGGAGGGGTGGCGAAGATGCAAGTCGTATTTCAAGATGGAAAGCTGTAAGTGTGTAAGTGCTAGATACAGGTGAAGGCGGCCCCCCAATTCCCTCGCACTTCAAGAACTACAGTATCAAGCGGGATGTGGTAGGACTCTCTTGTGACAGAATCTGTGGAATGGACATAATTGCTATCAATATCCCAATCGGCAAGTACCGTAGGATATATCATATCAAGGTAAAGATCAGCATCGAAAGGAAACAAACAATTGTGAGAATGGCAGGAAGAAGAAAGAGCTTCAACATTGGATCTAGGAATAAGACTCCAAAGCGTAAGGTGCCGAGGTGAGGCACATCGAAGATGCTCCTCCTGTACAAGGCTCACTGTGAAATTAGAGATAGTTATGTTGCGTGAAAGCTGGATCCATATTGCGCCTTCCAAGCCATAAAACGGCCAACAACTCTTGGGAGAGACGGAGGGGGAGAGAACAGCGGAAGGCAGCATGGGCGGCAGCCTTGCATGGGATATCTCCAAAGCCCACTTGATAATCCAGACGTCAAGACGCTTGTCCGGTTGGTAGGTTAGGGAAGTGAACGAAGGGAGAATGGAAGCACCCGCGTCTATGTTGCTGAAATCCTAGATGGAAACTGTAGGCATGCTCGGATACTGGGCAAGGGGAGTTGCGTGGGCCTGGAAAGAGCAGTGTCCCAGGCCAAATACGATGGAGTGATTGTTGAAGGCAGATCCAACTTCAATGTTGTCACACGTGAGCTTCAGAGAGACGTAATACTTGAGGCCCGGAAGTATGCCTTCTATAATGACGGATTGGTTCCTGTGAACAATGGATACGCCCATGATAGTGATGGCCACTAGCATGAGGATACGACTCTGAACGGAGTATAGGAGGGAGAGGATCATGGTGATGGAGGTGCATATTATCTAGGAAATAATTGTGGCTGAATTCTGTCCATGGGTGATGTTCTCTGAGCCTGAAGGCAAAAAAGGAAGAAGGGGTGGCGGAATGCCAGAGTGTTCGTTGTGGCAATGCTTTAAAAATTCACTAGCCTTGCCATGGCACGGGTCAGGATTGTCGTGCTCCTCAGTGGCATTGGAGTAAATATCCTAGTCGATGGTTAGCTCAAAGCAATATAGCATACACTTTTCAATGCACCTTTTTGTCTCCTCTGCTTGCACATCCCAACGCAAAGGACCATTGCTCATAGAGAAAGTTGTGTTGGCCATAGTCTTTCTTCTGCCTTTCCAGGTGCTCCTTCTGATCCTGAGAGATGAGGGTCTGCATAGAAAAAAGTATGAGAAGTGCCGACGTGAATAGGGAGAAGATGTGTTATGCATAGGGTGGTTGACCCGAAGGCGATACAAGATATAATCACGTGCACTTGAAAATAAAAATAAAAGATATATTCACGTGCTATTTGATGTGATAGCTGAGGACATTAACTGGGAGGACGCCTGAGGACACAGGAGGAAGAAAAACTGAGTTTATCCTCCCGTCGTGTTAAATTAGTCTTAGAGTCAAATCCACCTTCCTGTCATTATACACGCTCATCCCCATACCCTGCTCATACAACAGATTGATAAAATACATTAAGATGTTCACTCCCTTGACACAACATCACAGACCCTGTTACCATTCATCGACCACTCAGCGTATGACAACCTCCCCTTCCGGCGGCGCACAAATTTTTACGCACCTGAAACTTGACGATGGCAACGACTAAATATCTTGCCTGTCAGAAGAAAATGTCACAGCTCTAGGAGGGATGCATCCTCTGGAGCTATTGGCTTGTCCGATGGCTCTGTGACGTGCAGGAAGCGAGCAGCAAGTCTACAACAGCGTAAGAGTCCACCCACCTGGATACCAAAGAAAGACAAAAACTTACAGACACATGTCCTCTGAGTGCTGTAACGGTATGGCAGGCTTCATTCTGAGCTCTGCCCTTCATTCTTCACTCAACTGGAAAAGCCAGTCCAGGTTGTAGAAATTTTCAGGCAGTTTGGTCACGGCCAATCTGATGGTCACTCGATCGCAAGGCTTGCGAATCCTTGGCCAATTGCCCGAGGACACTGAGCTGTCAGGTTTGAACTTTGTGGCAAGATGAAGGAGATCTA
This sequence comes from Amylostereum areolatum, assembly GCA_012932865.1. NCBI lineage: Eukaryota > Fungi > Basidiomycota > Agaricomycetes > Russulales > Stereaceae > Amylostereum > Amylostereum areolatum. The sequence goes on from SAXG01000022.1 coordinate 21,462, forward strand.
GGAGTCAAATCCAAGGGCAAATTTCCGGGGCGCACCAGCTTTCATTGATGATGGTATATTGCCTAGTTCCTCCAGCATGATCGGACTCGTCGCCACTGTGGCTGGCATCCCCCATAGCTAAGAGGACAGATGTGAGGGGTTTGAGCTGCTCGTAATAAAAGCAAACCTCATATTGCCAGTTGCCCAACTATTAGTTCGAAATTAGTAGGTTCATAGTTATAGGCAGCAAAGTTACAGGCAGCAAAGTTACAGGCAGCGAAGAAACTCACATTTGCGTGGCGCGGTTTCCATGCGGCCTTGACAGCCTTTGTAGACTGTCCTACTTGTGTTTCTGGAGGAGACAGGTGCATGTTCTTGTAGTAGACTTTCAGCATCTTGATATGGACACTGAACATAGCCGCTATCTTGGCCCTGTCCATTTCGTTGGTATGCCCATTGTTCACAAGAAAGTCTGCAAAGACCAAAGCTGCTTTCTTGTTGTATTTGGAACTTTGTGTCCCATAGACATCAATCATGAAGTTGTCTGCAGTTGGTGCACATGAACCGTCTACTTCGTATTTCTCGACCTGTTTCTGCAAAGGAATCCGGGGGAAGGGAGCCTTTTTGCCTTTATGCCCAAACAGTTCTTCAGCATTAGTGTGCACACATTCCTGCGGTTCCTAGAAACACACTGAGAGAGAGGCATAAGGATGTTGCATATTGCTCACCTGAAGGGTAAGCCTCTCATAGGAGCGGCTCCGTTTCTCAACTTTCCCCTCGATGAAGCTGTGCATGGTCGTACGTGGTACTCGTCCTGGGCGCATACACTTCCTGTGGGCTCTTGGCCTTCTGTCCTCAGAATCAGAGTCAGATTTGTCCTTGGATTTAGAATGTTTCCATTTTTGGCCGTCCATGGTATGTTGAAGATATTCCTTTATGTCTGATTTCTACGCCTTTATTCTGTTCCATCTCCCTTCTATTCCGCTCCATTCACCCTCTTATCATCTCATTCCACGTCTATACTCTCCACATGCCCTCTCCACTTCACTTACTGTTTGCTATTGTACTGTACTTACTGTAGTTCAGCCTGAGCTAGCTTCCCTAGGTTCAGTTTTGAGTTAGTTACCGCTTTAGGTCGATTCTCGGCTTGTTCCGAGTTTCCTCCCACGCTCCGTGGCCTCTACCTGCAGCCACACGCATCTGCTCCTCCTCAGTCGCTCATTCTGTGCTGCAGGTATGCCCCTTGCTCGTTTCTGTCTTGTTTCTCAGTCGCTCATTCTGTGCTGCAGCAATCCATTGTTTGTGTCAGTTCTGAGCGTCCCTAGCTAGTTGGCTAGCCCCTTCAACTGTGACTTCAACATGGCAGATTTCTCAACGAGGGCGTACAGCTTGCTTAACTTGGAGCCCATATATTGAATGTCTTCCTTCATCTCACACTCTGCCTATCAAGCGAGAGTTAGAAGTGAAAAGGCCAGAGAACGGGAAGCTTACCTTGCCACCTGAGTTCCTGGCCCATCCTTGGCTCGACTCGCCCTGCTGTGGGTGGAGTTAGATTGAATCGAAGTGCAGCTCGGGGGAGTGCATTGCACCTGAGATATACACCTGTTATCACTGTCTATAGATCCACTTTTTCCTTCTGAAGAATGACCGTTACAAGTGTAGATGATGTGCGTAGAATTGGACTTACGGCTAATCCGCTGTGAAAGAAGGCGGGCAGATCGCCGCTGCACTGACAGTGAATTGTCCTGCATGACCACATCATCATCCTCTACATTTGCCTTGGCACCATCTGGCAATGACGCATCAGAGCTGCGGTGAGAGATCGATGTAGAGGTCAACTGACCCTTCTGTCTTGCGCAAAGGCGAGCTGACCGACGTTGTGCCGACGGTGATTCGAGGCTGGATGCGCCTGGAGCCTGACAAAGTTGCTGAGGAACCTGTTGGCTAGAAAGCGGTTGTGGGCTCCACTTGTGGTGAAGACCAGACTCGATCTCTATAGAGCTGGGCGTAGCATGGTGCGGGATGCCGGTCGACCAGGATGGGATTGATTTACAGGCGGGACCTTGGTTACCCGTGCTACTGACTCAGCCACCAACGACACTTGCTGAGGATTCTGTTGGCTGATATGGAATTGATCTTGCTGAATCACGGACACATAGAGAGAAGGTTGGGAGGGGCTGGGTCGAGTGTTGTGTGGGAGCACCAGTCGTAGATCCGACTGCTGTGGGTGGGTGGATTGGGGACGGACTACCAGTGGATGAAATGAGGTTTGTTGATTGACTGCCATTGTTTGAGGACAGGATGTGGACTCAGCCACAGTGCCAGGTTGAATATCGCGCGGGGATGTTAGCTGCAGGAGAGACTGTTAGATGCTGTCAAACTGGGGATGGCCATGGTTCATTGGCAGTGGTTTCATAATCCGAGCAAGCTCATTTGCCGATGGTGGCCATTGAAAAGCCTGCGAGGATGCAAGGCCAAAATTTCCCGATGGTTGTTGAGCTGTAGATGGCCCCGGATGAGGTTGCTGACAGTGTGGAGTCTAACTTGCAATTTTGTAATCCCAATGGCTTCTAGGATAGCTAAAGCTAAGGCGACCCGTGCACGCCGTGCCAATCATATTGTGAACTTCTAGCTAGCATTGTGGATAAACCATTTGGCATTGTCGGCATTGACAGCGGGAGTGGAAGTTGGAAGTCAAAAACGGAAGTCGGAGGGAAAGGGTGGGCAATAGACGGTTGATGAGTAGGAAATGGGGCCTCGGAGGGGGGTGGATAGAGAAGAGGTCTATTGGTACCAGGCTTGGGTGCATGCACGAGTTGTAGATTGCGAGGGGGGCTTGTGGTATACTGGAGAGAGGTGTTTGGGAAAGAGAACAGACAGGCGGAGGTGGATGATGGCCGGAAGGTACGTCAGGTATGGGCAGACTGTGAATCAAAGGTACATCATCTTGGTCTGTCTCGACGGGAGCAGGTTTGACAGGAGCAGGTTTGACAGGAGCAGGTTTGACGGGAGCAGGTGGATGGTATCGACCATGGGCAACGGACATTTCCCAGTTTGATATTGTGCTACTCTCCTCTGGTTCATCTTCGCTCTCCAGCAATTTAGCCTCGAGCATGAGCACGTCTTCCGTAAATGATGTGGATGATGAAGATGTAAAAGAAGATCTTGCTGAGAACTTCCGAGGAGACGTGTTGAGTATAGGTCGTCGAGTATGCTGGTGTTCGGGCTCAGAGTCTGAGATATGTTCGTAGCCATCAGATGCGTCGGGTGTCAGTTCCCGTGCAGGCTGAGAAGATGTGTCGAGTGTTGAATCCTGAGTAGACAAGGCGATAGAACAACAATAACGAACAGCATGCACCAACTGGAGCTCAGGCTCAGAATCTGGTGTGTGCTCGTCGCGAGAAACCCCACCAGTCAACTGGCACTCAGGATCAGGGCCAGAAGTGTCGGGATCCCATTTATGAGGGGTAGGAGGGACTGGGTTGGGTGTACGCCCCCGTGTGGAAGGGTCAACAGAAGACTGATGTTGGAGTTGGACCGCATGAGCGAGCTCATGCTCGAACCGAGATTCCAAGGTGACCTCGTAGCATAAAGGGGTTGGGCCGGATGTATGGTGCTCAAGCTCAGGATCTAAGGGCTCAGAACCTATGGCACGTTCATCTGGCTCCCATTCCACATTGGTGCCTTTGCGCATAGTATGCATCCTAGAAGGGGGATCCTGCTATATCGAAGTTATGGTAGTAGTTCCATGTGTTGGTGCGGCCTTGTGAGTGTCAGTAAATTTACATGCAGGGAGGGAATCTCCTCACATATTCTGCACTGTATGAACCATGGACAGTACTTTATAGTCTGGGTGCGGTCTCTACCGCCCCTCCTATCGTGTCTTCAGATTGACTTAGGGTCGATGCAGCCTGCGCCCAAGGATTTCCAAAGACGGCCTGTCACGGATATTCAGTCCACGTTTGGAACTTTTCATAGAGAGACAAACCTGAGTCACATAAGGATCATCTATCTCATAGCCATCCACGTTTATGTATTGATGCCATGATGGTCCATCATCATAAATGTTCGACAAGGGCTCCTAAAACCCAGTCAGTTGTAAGCAGCGGCAAGTAAATGCGGGAACAATATGCACAGGATGATCATCGTACCACCTTTTTTTGGTCGTGAATGTAAGCGTATGCTTGATTGTACTGTTATATTGTCAGCGATATCGGAAAGAAAAGCGGCGAGACAATATGAAGTTGATTGCAGCGGGACGTGGAGGTGGAGGGGGCATTAAGCCATACCGGGTGGCAATGCCCGTGTCATAGAAGAAGTGCCCCATCTTGAGACGCTTCGACACAGTCATCGTAGAATGAGAATTGCTGGGTTCCTCCTTTTGCATGGCATCACGAGGCTCGTTAGGTGATGTGACTCTCTTCACCTTAGCTTTGAATGAAACCCATCAAATTAGACTGATTCAAAGCCAATTGCTACACATGTACCGCAACTTTTCAAATTATCAGCACTTTCGTCCGCCAAAGGACGAGAGTCCTCAATATCCTCCATAGCATCTTGGGCCTCGCCTGTGTCCAAGCCACTTCTGACAGGAGCCTTGAACGTGAATTCCTTAGTTAGACTGAAGACAAGATAACATTGCCGGGCACATACCGCGATTCTCCAAACTCAAAGCCATGTCAATCTCTATGATTTCATAAAAAAACTGCAGCTGGACGTAGGGAGAAAGCTACTTATATTGGGTTTCTAGCTGAATGAGCTGAGAGACATTTTGGGCGCACACGTGCATCCTCCGCTGATGGTGATATAGGTTCATCAGAACAAAGGTGGACGGAACAAGACACACCAAAACGGGAAGAGCACGCTTGCCAGATATTCAGAGAGGCTAGCCTTTTTTGCCAGGCCGTAAAATATACCTGGACAAGGGGTGTGGGCGACACAAGGGCACAACAAGGGGCAGGCCGTTTCTCATATGTCCATGACATGAAAATATGTAATGGACGGATTTCTGGTCTTTAGAGCGCTGGTACCATAGCACACCCGGCCAAAAGTTGAGGACAACATTGTGATTCAGGTTGATCGAAAGATGTATGAATTGATAATGCAAGTTAATTTGGCATAAGTAGTAGATTGGAGCATGAGGTCAGGGTACGTCCGCCATGATGTTGGACCAGAGATTTGAGACGTACCAGATGAAGGTCCCTACAAATGAAAACACAACACAAATATAGATGCTGACACCATGAACAAGGATTGTCACCCGCAAACAGACCTCTAGAGTGTCGAGTATGACCTAGATATGTGGCTGACGATGAATACACGCCAAGGCATGTTGGAACACTTCGAATGTAGATGCTGTCCCACCCAACTACGGTGGCAGATCGATGGCGGGTTGGTACTCCATCTCAGCTGCCAGAGTGTGATTCCCATCATGCGATAGTACTGAACCGGGGACAATCCCATCGGCGGGAAACAGTGCACGTTTCCGGTGAAGGTGATCCTTCGACGGCGTGACATTGGGCGTGATCTGAGAGTGGAAATTTGGGGTAGATTGGGAAGGCGACAAGGGCCTGCTCCTCCGAGTTGCATGTTCCGTCTCTGCCACCAGATCTTCTGCCCATTCCATCTTGGCCGCCAGACTCTCCACTTGCTCCATCTCAACCTCTGAAGTGTCGAGAGGGTGCTCGTCCGGCAGAGTGACGCTAGGCGCGAGCTGAGAGAGGTAATTTGGAGAAGACCATAAAGGCGATGAGGGCCTGCTTCTCGCAAGCCCCATCACACCGGCGGGAGATGGGGTACGGTTGCATTGAGGGTGATTACTCGGTGGCGTGACATTGGGCACAATCTGAGAGCGGGAATCTGGGAGAGACAGGGAAAGCAACAAGGGCCTGCTCCTCACCCATTCCAGCTCATTCGCCAGAGTACGACCGGTGATCTTCAGCAGCACTGCATTGGGAGCAATCATACTGGTGAAAGATGGTAGGGGTTCGCTTTTTTGAAAGTAATGCTTCAGTGGGGGGGGTGTTGGGCACGACCTGAGAACAGAGATTTGGGGTAGAACGGGAAGGCGACAAGGGTCTGTTCCTCACCCATTCTATCTCAGCCGCCAGAGTGTCGGAGGAGATACCGCCCGCGGGAGACAGTCTGCCTTGAGTGTAAGTTTTCGGCAGCATGACATTGCGGTGGGTGATACACTCCCGGAGATTCGCTAGTCGTGTTTGGAGGTCTTCCAGAGATATTGTTGAACAGACTTATCCAAGTCAGTGAGACACTTAGTCGAAGGGATACTTCAAGTGAGGAGGCAGGATGAAATACAAGAGCCTTATATACCCAAACTGCTATGTCATAAGTGCCAATTATAACGTGAGCGTGGATATCGGCGCAAGTGGAAAAGGCATAAGAAAGTGGTGCCATAGTGTAGCATAATTAATCAGCGCCAAGAGTGCACTCAGTCATCTACCACAGCTTTCATGTGAAAGTGTATAGTAAGAATCACATGCTCTGCACAGCCTTGCACAGCCTTGCACAGCCAATTCCATATTGTTCCGGTTCTTCCCAGAACCTTCCATTCCTTTCCGTCACATATTACATAATGTAGTTGAAGCTAGGGATCATCTGCATTACTATCTTCAACACTCCCACTTAATGGGATGATCGAAAGCTAGCGACTCTCCTTTGCTTCCACTAAACCCATCCTCCCACTCAAACGGACGTGTGTGTCATAAGGGACAGGCTTGGTCAGAGCATCTGCCACTATATCCGCTGAAGGGGCATGAACCAAGAAAACCAATCCATCATTGACACATTCCCAAATGTAATGCCAACAAATATCAATGTGCTTTAGACTTTTACCAGTGACAGGGTTTTGTGCACTAATAAGCGCGCCCCGGTTGTCACCATACAAGGTAAAAGGCACTTGACTCGGGTAGCCAATCTCTTGATAGAGGTTCCTGTACCAAGCTATCTGTTTTGCCGCTTCTGCCATTGCAACGTACTCCGCTTCATGGGTAGAATGGGATATCGACTTCTGCTTCTTTGACATCCAGGCGATAGTGCCGCCGGAGTAGATGAAGACGTATGCAGATGTCGAGTGACGATTATCCCTATTCTCCGCCCATGTTGAAAACACAGAGGGACCTTCAGTCATAAAGTGAAACACAAAGTGGACTGGCCGGGGATTGAACCCAGGACCTCCCATATTCTAGAAGGGTGCTCTAACCAACTGAGCTACCTGTCCGATAGTGGGAACAGGTTGGTAGTTGATATAGAGAATATCACCGAGCTCTGATTGTGTGCAACAGGCCAGGGCTTAGCCTTATTTCAACACACCCCCGTAAGACCAGGCCTGATGTGATCTTAGGCACTCGCCACTTGTGCCCAACAGTAATCATGAAGGCGGGTGCTGCTACCATGTTGAAAACACAGAGGGACCTTCAGTCATAAAGTGAAACACAAAGTGGACTGGCCGGGGATTGAACCCAGGACCTCCCATATTCTAGAAGGGTGCTCTAACCAACTGAGCTACCTGTCCGATAGTGGGAACAGGTTGGTAGTTGATATAGAGAATATCACCGAGCTCTGATTGTGTGCAACAGGCCAGGGCTTAGCCTTATTTCAACAGCCCAATCCGCATCAGAGAAACCAAATAGCTTGTCCTTCACTTTGCCATTGTAGCGAATGCGATAGTCCTGTGTACCAACAATGTACCTCAGAACGTACTTTGCCGCTTTCAGATGGGCCAAAGTGGGGTTCGAGCTGAACTGTGCCAGCCATGTGACCGCATACGCAATGTCCGGACGAGAACCAATGGCGATGTACATGAGACTGCCAATGAGAGACTGGTAGTACGTTCTAGTGTGCGGGTCTGTGTCTTTGGTTGCCTTTTCAAGGACAATACCGGATGGCAGGGGAGTGCGAGTGGGGTTCGCTTCAGACATCTCGAAACGGGCAAGCATTTCTGCTATGTTCCGCTTTCGATCTATCTCAATTGTCTTCTGCTTTCTGTCGTGAATGATTTGAATCCCAAGGAAAGAAAATAATTCCCCTAAGTCCTAAGGCTCCAACTATTTAGTTTATTTACTGTTTATAAACAGTATATACCGTTTAAATTTACTATCTGTTTACTCATTTGGGGTATACAGTTTATAAACAGTAAACTATTTAGTAAACAGTAGGTCCAGACCAGCAGGGCTGCCCAAAGCAGGTCATGTGAGCAGGCCTTCTGTTGGTTCCCTGCCCTTGCTATATTGGTCCATAATCTAAATGCTTCATCCCGAAATGGAAATTCTCACGTGTGAGTTTTGGCACCACACAAAGTGGGCTCGAAAACTTCTCATCCTCCCCACTTCCACTCACCATGTCTATGGATTCTGAAATCACCATCCGTCAAGACCTTTTCCAGGCCATTGTCACCCTCAGCAAGGCCCTCCCAGCCACAGTCACAGTTGGTGAGAAAAAAGATGAAATATATTGCGTAATAACTACAACACAAGGCGAGACAACTTGGGAGACATTCAACCGTCGTATGGACATCCTGTTCGGGGAGGACCGCCGCGACAGTAATGGCAGGTTTGGGGTGATTCAATAAGGGAAATGTGGCATGGACACTATGTGCAATTACCTGTGTATCGTTGTGGATGATCCAGACATGCTACATGCTCCGATGGTCTTGAAGCTTGAGCGGCTGAAGGCAGAGCTAGAGTTCCTTTGGTGAGCACATATTCATTTTGAACCAATCAGACACTTACCTATCACAGTTCAATGCCCGATCCTGGTCCTGAATAGGCAGAACCAAAGAAGAAAAAGAAGAAGGTCGTGAGAGAGGAGACGGAAGAGGAGGCAAAGATTCATTTGATGCGCGGGATCGGGAAGGGGCAGTTAGCAGCATTTCTTCACCCGCAAGAAGGTACCGTATTCTTGCCTGACGTGCCGCGGGTTATTAATATTGTTCTAGAATCTGAATTGCCGGGGGACTCATGCAAGGACAAACTCTATAAGCTGCCGAAAGACAGCGACGACGATGACGGGTCTGACTTGAGCGTTTCGAGCGTGCACTTGGATAACAAGGGTCACGAGATACCTAAGGAGAAGGTCAGTCCTTGTCGTCTTTTAAGAACACCTGTATGCTTACCTGTGGATACTCGTACGCTAACAAGAAACGGAAACGGGAAGCAGTGGCGTGTGCCGCTGACATGGTGGGAGATGCATCGTCATCAGCCGATTACGACGCAGATCGTGGACCGGAGCTTGAGGGCGGCATGACAAAGAAGAAGAAACGGCTGGTGAGGAAGACGGCGAAGGTGAAGCCAGGAAAGAAGGTCAGTGAATGCACTCGGCACTGAAAGTGGGGCCGTACTCATGACAGAGTGTACCAGGCCGTCAAAAAACCCAATCCTTCTAGCCGAGCGGCCGCACACAGGAAACACACGTGCAAAGCCTCCAGCAAAGAAGACGCCGATGCCTCCTCATCTGGAGACGAAACTGAAAAGTCCAATGGCCGGTTGGCTCTGCGAGAGGTTGAACTGCGCGAGGCGGAGCACAGGGAGGCGGGAGCGCAAAGGGACGGAGCTGCACTGGGAGTTCAAATGCAAGTACTGTGTGAAGTAAGTTTTTGGGCCTGAGAAGGAAAATAGGATACTCACCGCTGGGTTGGATAGCACACACACCGTCCTACGCACCGTGAACAAGAACGGCAAGTGGGAAGATGAGGCCACCAAGCCGCCTCTTGGCAATTTTGCAACGCACACAAAATCGCACTCGGAGGCCGTGCGTATGGCAGCTGAGAAAGAGGCAGCGAAGAAGAGGGAGGAAGAGGAAAAGAAGAAGGAGTGTGCGAGCGGCGGTTTGCTGGCAGCGCGTGAGATGATGAAGAAGTACGTCAAAGATGGCATCTCGAACCCACGCCTTGAGCTGTCGCAGGCCAGGTTCAACCGCATCTTCGCCGTGTGGCTCCTCAAGTCTGACCTCCCTTTCCCTCCCTTTCACCACTGGTGAGGCCGAGTCGCTCAAGCATCAAACATACTCATGTTTGATGCCGGTTCTCCCTTCCCTCGGATACGGCGGTACGCAACATCATTGAGATTTTCATCGGCCTTCGTGACGCCGTCATCAAGGAGCTTGCCATGCGTCGTGACATGGCCTCCGTATTTGCTCACCACTAACCTATATCTCAGGCCGTCAAATCAAAGCTCACATACGGAAACGATACCTGGACAACACGAAGCATGATATTCTCGTTTGCGGGCACCCTCGCCAACTGGATCAATGAAGACTGGGAGCTCATGGAGCGTCTCATCGACTTTCGGCACCTTGGCGCGGATGAGCACTCGGGTGTAGGATCGGCGAAGGCCCTCTTTGACGCGATGCAGGGAATAGAGAGTGTGGATAAGATGAGTTGTATTCATCTTCGCTTTTCTTGTACTTACCCAGCCTCTCGTTACCTTTTAGCACTCACCATGGACAATGTCTCGTCCAATGACATCTGCGCGCGCGTCCTCGCGCGTCTCATCACAGCAAGATACGACAATGTCCCTTTCCACCCAGAGAATGCACAGATTCACTGCCTCAACCACATCATCAACCTAGTAGTTCAAAAGATCCTAAGCACCACGAAAGAGGTTGCTGCCGACTACTATTTGCTCCTCAACAAACATCTCCCGACGTACTGTTGAAGTCGCAGTTGAAGGGGCTAGCCAACTAGCTAGGGACGCTCAGAACTGACACAAACAGTGGATTGCTGCAGCACAGAATGAGCGACTGAGAAACAAGACAGAAACGAGCAAAGGGCATACCTGCAGCACAGAATGAGCGACTGAGGAGGAGCAGACGCGTGTGGCTGCAGGTAGAGGCCATGGAGCGTGGGAGGAAACTCGGAATAAGCCGAGAATCGACCTAAAGCGGTAACTAACTCGAAACTGAAGCTAGGGAAGCTAGCTCAGGCTGAACTACAGTAAGTACAGTACAATAGCGAACAGTGGGTGAAGTGGAGAGGGCATGTGAGGGTATAGACGCGGAATTAGATGATAATAGGGTGAATGGAGCGGAATAGACGCGAATAGAAGGGAGATAGAACAGAATAAAGGCGTAGAAATCAGACATAAACGAATATCTTCAACACTCCCCCGTGATGAGACGCCTACTCGAGTCCCATCATCTCCCTGCAGCGCACAACGCGCTCACGAGGCAGCGCCTTCGTCAGGATGTCGGCCGGCATCTCGTTTGTCCCCACAAACTTGAGAACAATCCGGCCGGCCTCCACTTCGTCTCGCAGCCAGTAGAAGCGCAGGTCGAGGTGCTTCATGCGTCCATGATGCTCGGGATTCTTTGAGACGTTGATAGACGACTGATTGTCCGAGTACAGGAGCGAAGCGCCCTCGACTGTGTAGCCAAACTCAGAGAGCAGGTTGCGCATCCAGACGATCTCCTTGCCAGCCTCGACGGCAGCAATGTACTCCGCCTCGGTCGTCGACTGTGCGACGAGCGATTGGAGGCGAGAGCTCCAGCTGACAGCGCCAGAACCAATGCGGACGAGATACCCGCCTGTGGAGCGGCCATTGTCGACGTTTCCGCCGTGGTCCGAGTCCGTGAACGTGGTGAACAGCTCGGAGTCGTCGCTCGGCCTGTACACGAGCTTCAAGTCCTTCGTACCCTGGAGGTACTTGAACAGATGCTGGACGGCGCGCCAATGCTGAGGACCTGGGTCCGAGATGAAGCGGCACAGGTTGGAGACGGTGTAGGCGATGTCTGGACGGGTAGCAGTCGCGATGTAGAGCAGGGAGCCGACGGCGCTGCCATAGGGCACCTTCTGCATGAATTCGTGCTCCGACGCGTTCTGGGGCGACATAGCCTTCGTCAGACGCGAGCCAGGAAGCATGGGCGTGGTGACAGGGTGGCAGTCGGCATGGTTGTAGCGTGCAAGCGTGTCGACGATGTACTGGCGCTGGGAGAGGAAGAGGGTGCGCAGAGAGCGGTCTCGAGTGATGTGGATGCCGAGGAGGAAGGAGGTGGGGCCGAGATCTCGCAGCTTGAAGTGCGTGCGAAGAGTGGCGATGATCTCGTCGAGAACAGGCTCCGAATTCGACGCTAAGGTCCCATCGTCGACGAAGACAGGGAGGAGAACGCGCACAGCGTCGCGCTGGAGCACGTAGATTGACGCGTCGCTGTAGATGCAGCGGAATCCCATCTTGTCGCACAGGACCTCCATCAGCTTGATCTTCCACAGGCGAGCGGCCTGCTTGAGGCCGTAGATCGACTTCTGCAGCTTGCAGACCGCGCCAGGAGGACCCTCCTCGAAGCCTTCAGGCTGCTTCATGTAGACCTCCGCATCGAGGTCGCCATTGATGAAGGCATGGGAGATGTCGATGGAGCGCAGGTGGAGATCCTCGACGGCGGCGAGGGCGAGGACAGTGCGGATGGCCTGGAACTTGGCAGTGGGAGCGAAGGTCTCGAAGTAGTCGAAGCCAGGACGCTGGGCAAAGCCCTTCGCGACGACGCGCGCCTTGTAGCGCTCGATGGAGCCGTCCTCCTTGCGCTTGACCTTGAAGACCCAGCGCGATGCGACGGCGTGCGCGCCAGGGGGAAGGGAAGCGATAGACCAGGTGCCATTGGCTGCATGCGCGTCGAGCTCCTCTCTGCACGCTGCAAGCCACATCTCCGCGTCTGGACGCTGCATAGCCTGCCTGTAGGAGAGCGGCTCGCCGTCTGCGGATAGAAGGGCAGTCTCCAACGCGGTGTGGATGGCAAAGGCGGCCTCAGGCGTCTCCTGCGCAGAGTAGACGTCGTCATTCGCCCACGGCTCAGGAGAGTCGCTGTGAGCATCGTCCTCCTCGTCGGATTCGACTGCAGGAAGCGGCTCGCGCACTTTCGCCTTGGAGGGCACTGGTTGAGGCTGCCAGCTGTTCGATCGCGCCTTGACCACGGCGTCGCGCGTGCTACGGCGCAGAGGACCGGTGGGCGAGGCGGCGCGCTTCCTCCCTCGAGGAGCAGGCCGCGAAGGACCCGCATGTGGAGAGGGAGGTGCAGGATCGGCTGCAGGCGGCGCAGGAGCGGGATCGGCCGCATCCTGATCATGCTCATCAGCAGGCGGAGCTGGAGGCAGATCAGGCTCGTCTTGCTCAGCAGAGGACGAGTCGTCGTCTCCCCCGGCATCCAGCACCGGCTGAGAGGGAGCAGGCTCCGATGGAGGCGGAGGAGGGAAGAGGGGAGCGGAAGGCGAGGGCAGGAGCGGCTTGTTGAGCCTGGAGCGAGGGAAATCGCGCTCATCAAAGTCGGCGCGCTCGCAAATGATGACCTTCTTCGCTATAGGGTCCCAGAACTTCCAGCCTTTGTACCCCTCCGGATACCCGATGAAGGCGGCCTTCACCATGTGCGGCTGCAGGCCCTTGCGCTTGTCGCGCTGGATATGGACGTATGCGGTGCATCCCCACACGCGCAGACGACTCACATCCGGCTTGGACCCGTGCCAGAGCTCGAAGGGCGTGGTGTGCGCCTTGTGTTGAAAACACAGAGGGACCTTCAGTCATAAAGTGAAACACAAAGTGGACTGGCCGGGGATTGAACCCAGGACCTCCCATATTCTAGAAGGGTGCTCTAACCAACTGAGCTACCTGTCCGATAGTGGGAACAGGTTGGTAGTTGATATAGAGAATATCACCGAGCTCTGATTGTGTGCAACAGGCCAGGGCTTAGCCTTATTTCAACACACCCCCGTAAGACCAGGCCTGATGTGATCTTAGGCACTCGCCACTTGTGCCCAACAGTAATCATGAAGGCGGGTGCTGCTACCATGTTGAAAACACAGAGGGACCTTCAGTCATAAAGTGAAACACAAAGTGGACTGGCCGGGGATTGAACCCAGGACCTCCCATATTCTAGAAGGGTGCTCTAACCAACTGAGCTACCTGTCCGATAGTGGGAACAGGTTGGTAGTTGATATAGAGAATATCACCGAGCTCTGATTGTGTGCAACAGGCCAGGGCTTAGCCTTATTTCAACACCTTGATGGCGGCGGTGGGCAGGCGGTTGCGGACGTGGATGTAGGCACTGAGCGCTTCTCCCCAGAAAGACGCAGGCAGGCCGGACTCCGCAAGCATCGCGGTGACACCCTCCTCAATGGTGCGATTTGCACGCTCCGCCACGCCGTTCTGCTGAGGGCGATTGCGCGTCGTATGACGGCGCTCGATCCCGTGCAGCGAACAGAACTCGTCCATGTTGCGCCCCATGTACTCGCCCCCCTTGTCGTCCTGCAGCGCGAGCAGCTTCTCGCCTGTCTGCTTCTCGGCCCACGCTTTGAAGTCCTTGAACGCCTCGTACTGGTCCGACTTCTTGCGAAGCAGGTAGACGGCGTAGAAACGCGAGGCGGCGTCGATGTAGAGGACCCAGTAGCGATAGCCAGAGGCGGTGCGGACTGGAAGCGGACCGTGCAGGTCAGAGTGGACGAGGGCGAGGCGCTTTGTGTAGACGGTGGTAGAGGAGGGGAACGGGTCGGCATGCATCTTGCCAGCGAGGCAGGGCTCGCAGATAGGGTCGGGCTTCTCTAACGAGTTGAAGACGAGACCGGTGACGAGATTCTCGCGCACTATGCGCTGGAGACCAGCGTGGTTGAAGTGAGCCAGGCGGCGGTGCCATAGGGACGCGTCGAGCGGCGTAGAGGCGGCGAGCGCGGCGGATAGGGCGTAGTGCGACGCTGTAGAGGTGGAACCATCGAGATAGGCGGTGTTCGCATCGTTGATCGTTGCAGTGAACCACACAGCGCCGTCCTTAGCGAAGGAGACGCGGCTCCCCTTGATGGTGACGACGAACGCCTTATGCTTCGCAAGGTAGAGGACAGAGAGGAGATTATTGCGAAGATGGGGAACATGGAGGACTCTAGTAAACTCGACGGCACCCTGCGCCTTTCCTGCTACAACCGGATTGAACACCACTGAACCGACTCCTGCACTGTACACCGTCTTTCCGTCTGCGAGGCGAATGGGCGTGCGAAGGGGACGGTAGGAGGCGAAGAAGTGGCGATGCGGGGTCATATGAGACGTGGCGCCGGTGTCTGCATTCCAATCGACGTCAGCATCGAGCTGCAGCGGCGAGAGGGGGTCGGAAGGAGCGACACTTGCGGATGCAGCGCTGCCAGCGTGTTCGCCAGCAGGATTGAAGCCGTCAGACGACGACGAAGCGGCGTTGGCCTTGTCCCCAAGGCGAGAACGCAGGTCCTTGATCTGCTTCTGATAGCAGGTCTTCTCCTCGTGCCCGCTCTTCTTGCAGAACGCGCAAGTGAGACGTGGACGCGAGGACTGCCCCTTGGCCTTGCCAGATGCGCCAGACGACGACGCACTGAGCGCAGACGAAGCGTCCGGCTTGAAGAACTCGGGGTTGCGCTCCCTGTTGGTCTCCTCGCGCACAAACGCGTCCTTGACGCTGTCGGGGTCGAGCTTCTCGAGCAGGAGGAGGGACGAGACGAAGGAGGAGTACTCCGAGGGGAGGGCGCGGATGTACGCCATGGTGGTGAGCTCCTTGTCGAGCTCCTCGAGGGTGAGAGACGCAGGGCGAAGGGAACGAATGCGACGCATAGCATCGTCGACTCGCGTCGCCATAGCGAGCAGGGACTCGTCCTCCTTCTTGCGGACATTGAAGAGGTCGTCATACGCGTTGAAGCGCGCGCCAGGCGCCTTCTTGACGTGCAGCGCCTCGAGCTTCGTCCACATAGCAGGGGCGTCGCGCCTAAGGTCGTCCACAGGACCTCGCTGGTCCTTGGAGATGAGGAGGTAGATGGCACCCCCAGCCTTGGAGCAGATCGAGGTGTACTCCTTGAGGGCGGCAGCAGCAGTATCCGCCGGCTTGGACGTCTCCCCCAGCACTACAGCGTCCCAGCCCTTGGTCTGGAGCCAGGCCAGAACCTCGTTCGACCAGTCCTTGTAGTTTTGGCCGGTGAGAGCGTCGATTTTGGGGATAGAGTCGGACATAATGAGGAATTGGAGAGGATATACGCAAAAAGCGACGATTTGGACGAGCAGAGGTTCGAGGGGGCGCCGAGGGCGATGGGATAGGGCGATGGGGGCGGGTACGACGGCGATGGGGAGGGTGGATGGTCTAGATGGAGGCCTGAAGAGCGCGTACCGATAGCACAACGCGATGGGAAGCTACACTCGTCCGATCCCAAGGTGAAAATTTCTCGAAACAGCCTCCTGCAAACAACGAGCTCCTGAGGGCGAACGGCTTCAGCGACGGCTACCGCGTTTGGCGAGGGGGTAGGTAGGGTGGTAGGGAGGGCTGACGCGAAGCGAGGTAGCAAACGGTTGAAGGGGCGCTGAGGGCGCCTTTGATGTTTGTGGGAGGAGGAGGAGGAAGCGTCACAGGCTGTGGACGCGCAGCGACAAAAGCGACGGCCTTGGGGCTTGGCACGAAGTTGGATAGGGAGTAGTAGATGCGGAATATGCAAGGGCGAGGCGAACGGATGAAGGGGCGTTGCGTGCGCGCTTGATGTTGCGAAATGCGCGCCCTGGAGGATGGGGATGGCGTTGGGAGGCGACGGATGGGTCGTTCGACTTGAAACTCGAGGGCTGGGGCCTCTAGGGATGGTAGGAGAGGTGTGTAGAAGGACGAGGCGAGGGGGGTGCTGTGAGGCGAGATAAAAGCGATGGATGTTGGCTAGAGCGCAGGGCCCATAACCTGTTGAAGTCGCAGTTGAAGGGGCTAGCCAACTAGCTAGGGACGCTCAGAACTGACACAAACAGTGGATTGCTGCAGCACAGAATGAGCGACTGAGAAACAAGACAGAAACGAGCAAAGGGCATACCTGCAGCACAGAATGAGCGACTGAGGAGGAGCAGACGCGTGTGGCTGCAGGTAGAGGCCATGGAGCGTGGGAGGAAACTCGGAATAAGCCGAGAATCGACCTAAAGCGGTAACTAACTCGAAACTGAAGCTAGGGAAGCTAGCTCAGGCTGAACTACAGTAAGTACAGTACAATAGCGAACAGTGGGTGAAGTGGAGAGGGCATGTGAGGGTATAGACGCGGAATTAGATGATAATAGGGTGAATGGAGCGGAATAGACGCGAATAGAAGGGAGATAGAACAGAATAAAGGCGTAGAAATCAGACATAAACGAATATCTTCAACACGTACCTAGACCTTTCGGAGGAAGACGAAGAGCAGCATGCTATGGAAGAAGAAGCCAATGTCGACGAGGCTTGCGAAGAAGGCATTACAGTCAAGGTCGAGGAAGCTGTGGCGTACACAAAGATGACGGCCGTAGATAAGGTTTGTTCTCTTTGCGGTTTTTGTCGGTGGTTGCTAATCTCTCTACACAGCTCCGGACAGCGTGCAACAAGTGTTGAAGATATTCCTTTATATCTGATTTCTACGCCTTTATTCCGTCCTATCTCCGTTCTATTCGCTTCTATTCCGCTCCATTCATGTTGAAGTCGCAGTTGAAGGGGCTAGCCAACTAGCTAGGGACGCTCAGAACTGACACAAACAGTGGATTGCTGCAGCACAGAATGAGCGACTAAGAAACAAGACAGAAACGAGCAAGGGGCATACCTGCAGCACAGAATGAGCGACTGAGGAGGAGCAGACGCGTGTGGCTGCAGGTAGAGGCCATGGAGCGTGGGAGGAAACTCGGAATAAGCCGAGAATCGACCTAAAGCGGTAACTAACTCGAAACTGAAGCTAGGGAAGGCTCGGGCTGAACTACAGTAAGTACAGTACAATAGCGAACAGTGGGTGAAGTGGAGAGGGCATGTGAGGGTATAGATGCGGAATGAGGCGATAATAGGGTGAATGGAGCGGAATAGAAGCGAATAGGACGGAGATAGAACGGAATAAAGGCGTAGAAATCAGACATAAAGGAATATCTTCAACACTCCCCCGTGATGAGACGCCTACTCGAGTCCCATCATCTCCCTGCAGCGCACAACGCGCTCCCGAGGCAGCGCCTTCGTCAGGATGTCGGCCGGCATCTCGTTTGTCCCCACAAACTTGAGAACAATCCGGCCGGCTTCCACTTCGTCTCGCAGCCAGTAGAAGCGCAGGTCGAGGTGCTTCATGCGTCCATGATGCTCGGGATTCTTCGAGACGTTGATAGACGACTGATTGTCCGAGTACAGGAGCGACGCGCCCTCGACTGTGTATCCAAACTCAGAGAGCAGGTTGCGCATCCAGACGATCTCCTTGCCAGCCTCGACGGCAGCAATGTACTCCGCCTCGGTCGTCGACTGTGCGACGAGCGATTGGAGGCGAGAGCTCCAGCTGACAGCGCCAGAACCAATGCGGACGAGATACCCGCCTGTGGAGCGGCCATTGTCGACGTTTCCGCCGTGGTCCGAGTCCGTGAACGTGGTGAACAGCTCGGAGTCGTCGCTCGGCCTGTACACGAGCTTCAAGTCCTTCGTACCCTGGAGGTACTTGAACAGATGCTGGACGGCGCGCCAATGCTGAGGACCTGGGTCCGAGATGAAGCGGCACAGGTTGGAGACGGTGTAGGCGATGTCTGGACGGGTAGCAGTCGCGATGTAGAGCAGGGAGCCGACGGCGCTGCCATAGGGCACCTTCTGCATGAATTCGTGCTCCGACGCGTTCTGGGGCGACATAGCCTTCGTCAGACGCGAGCCAGGAAGCATGGGCGTGGTGACAGGGTGGCAGTCGGCATGGTTGTAGCGTGCAAGCGTGTCGACGATGTACTGGCGCTGGGAGAGGAAGAGGGTGCGCAGAGAGCGGTCTCGAGTGATGTGGATGCCGAGGAGGAAGGAGGTGGGGCCGAGATCTCGCAGCTTGAAGTGCGTGCGAAGAGTGGCGATGATCTCGTCGAGAACAGGCTCCGAATTCGACGCTAAGGTCCCATCGTCGACGAAGACAGGGAGGAGAACGCGCACAGCGTCGCGCTGGAGCACGTAGATTGACGCGTCGCTGTAGATGCAGCGGAATCCCATCTTGTCGCACAGGACCTCCATCAGCTTGATCTTCCACAGGCGAGCGGCCTGCTTGAGGCCATAGATCGACTTCTGCAGCTTGCAGACCGCGCCAGGAGGACCCTCCTCGAAGCCTTCAGGCTGCTTCATGTAGACCTCCGCATCGAGGTCGCCATTGATGAAGGCATGGGAGATGTCGATGGAGCGCAGGTGGAGATCCTCGACGGCGGCGAGGGCGAGGACAGTGCGAATGGCCTGGAACTTGGCAGTGGGAGCGAAGGTCTCGAAGTAGTCGAAGCCAGGACGTTGGGCAAAGCCCTTGGCGACGACGCGCGCCTTGTAGCGCTCGACGGAGCCGTCCTCCTTGCGCTTGACCTTGAAGACCCAGCGCGATGCGACAGCGTGGGCGCCAGGGGGAAGGGAAGCGATAGACCAGGTGCCATTGGCTGCATGCGCGTCGAGCTCCTCTCGACACGCTGCAAGCCACATCTCCGCGTCCGGACGCTGCATAGCCTGTCTGTAGGAGAGCGGCTCGCCGTCTGCAGATAGCAGGGCGGTCTCCAACGCGGTGTGGATGGCAAAGGCGGCCTCAGGCGTCTCCTGCGCAAAGTAGACGTCGTCATTCGCCCACGGCTCAGGAGAGTCGCTGTGAGCGTCGTCCTCCTCGTCGGATTCGACTGCAGGAAGCGGCTCGCGCACTTTCGCCTTGGAGGGCACTGGCTGAGGCTGCCAGCTGTTCGATCGCGCCTTGACCACGGCGTTGCGCGTGCTACGGCGCAGAGGACCGGTGGGCGAAGCGGCGCGCTTCCTCCCTCGAGGAGCAGGCCGCGAAGGACCCGCATGTGGAGAGGGAGGTGCAGGATCGGCTGCAGGCGGCGCAGGAGCGGGATCGGCCGCATCCTGATCGACATCATGCTCGTGCTCATCAGCAGGCGGAGCTGGAGGCTGAACAGGCTCGTCTTGCTCAGCAGAGGACGAGTCGTCGTCTCCCCCGGCATCCAGCGCCGGCTGAGAGGGAGCGGGCTCCGATAGAGGCGGATGAGGGAAGAGGGGAGCGGAAGGCGAGGGCAGGAGCGGCTTGTTGAGCCTGGAGCGAGGGAAATCGCGCTCGTCAAAGTCTGCGCGCTCGCAAATGATGACCTTCTTCGCTATGGGGTCCCAGAACTTCCAGCCTTTGTACCCCTCCGGATACCCGATGAAGGCGGCCTTCACCATGTGCGGCTGCAGGCCCTTGCGCTTGTCGCGCTGGATGTGGACGTATGCGGTGCATCCCCACACGCGCAGACGACTCACATCCGGCTTGGACCCGTGCCAGAGCTCGAAGGGCGTGGTGTGCGCCTTGATGGCGGCGGTGGGCAGGCGGTTGCGGACGTGGATGTAGGCACTGAGCGCTTCTCTGTTGAAGATATTCCTTTATGTCTGATTTCTACGCCTTTATTCCGTTCTATCTCCGTCCTATTCGCTTCTATTCCGCTCCATTCACCCTATTATCGCCTCATTCCGCATCTATACCCTCACATGCCCTCTCCACTTCACCCACTGTTCGCTATTGTACTGTACTTACTGTAGTTCAGCCCGAGCCTTCCCTAGCTTCAGTTTCGAGTTAGTTACCGCTTTAGGTCGATTCTCGGCTTATTCCGAGTTTCCTCCCACGCTCCATGGCCTCTACCTGCAGCCACACGCGTCTGCTCCTCCTCAGTCGCTCATTCTGTGCTGCAGGTATGCCCCTTGCTCGTTTCTGTCTTGTTTCTTAGTCGCTCATTCTGTGCTGCAGCAATCCACTGTTTGTGTCAGTTCTGAGCGTCCCTAGCTAGTTGGCTAGCCCCTTCAACTGCGACTTCAACATTCTCCCCAGAAAGACGCAGGCAGGCCGGACTCCGCAAGCATCGCGGTGACGCCCTCCTCAATGGTGCGATTTGCACGCTCCGCTACGCCGTTCTGCTGAGGGCGATTGCGCGTCGTATGACGGCGCTCGATCCCGTGCAGCGAACAGAACTCGTCCATGTTGCGACCCATGTATTCGCCCCCCTTGTCGTCCTGCAGCGCGAGCAGCTTCTCGCCTGTCTGCTTCTCGGCCCACGCTTTGAAGTCCTTGAACGCTTCGTACTGGTCCGACTTCTTGCGAAGCAGGTAGACGGCGTAGAAACGCGAGGCGGCGTCGATGTAGAGGACCCAGTAGCGATAGCCAGAGGCGGTGCGGACTGGAAGCGGGCCATGCAGGTCGGAGTGGACGAGGGCGAGGCGCTTTGTGTAGACGGTGGTAGAGGAGGGGAACGGGTCGGCGTGCATCTTGCCAGCGAGGCAGGGCTCGCAGATAGGGTCGGGCTTCTCTAACGAGTTGAAGACGAGACCGGTGACGAGGTTCTCGCGCACTATGCGCTGGAGACCGGCGTGGTTGAAGTGCGCAAGGCGGCGGTGCCATAGGGACGCGTCGAGAGGCGTAGAGGCGGCGAGCGCGGCGGATAGGGCGTAGTGCGACGCTGTAGAGGTAGAACCATCGAGATAGGCGGTGTTCGCGTCGTTGATCGTTGCAGTGAACCACACTGCGCCGTCCTTAGCGAAGGAGACGCGGCTCCCCTTGATGGTGACGACGAACGCCTTATGCTTCGCAAGGTAGAGGACAGAGAGGAGATTGTTTCGAAGATGGGGAACATGGAGGACTCTAGTAAACTCGACGGCGCCCTGCGCCTTTCCTGCTACAACCGGATTGAACACCACTGAGCCGACTCCTGCACTGTACACCGTCTTTCCGTCTGCGAGGCGAATGGGCGTGCGAAGGGGACGGTAGGAGGCGAAGAAGTGGCGATGCGGGGTCATATGAGACGTGGCGCCGGTGTCTGCGTTCCAATCGACGGCAGCATCGAGCTGCAGCGGCGAGAGGGGGTCGGAAGGAGCGACACTTGCGGATGCAGCGCTGCCAGCGTGTTCGCCAGCAGGATTGAAGCCGTCAGACGACGAGGACGCGGCGTTGGCCTTGTCCCCAAGGCGAGAGCGCAGGTCCTTGATCTGCTTCTGGTAGCAGGTCTTCTCCTCGTGCCCGCTCTTCTTGCAGAACGCGCAAGTGAGACGTGGACGCGAGGACTGCCCCTTGGCCTTGCCAGATGCGCCAGACGACGACGCACTGAGCGCAGACGAAGCGTCCGGCTTGAAGAACTCGGGGTTGCGCTCCCTGTTGTGTTGAAAACACAGAGGGACCTTCAGTCATAAAGTGAAACACAAAGTGGACTGGCCGGGGATTGAACCCAGGACCTCCCATATTCTAGAAGGGTGCTCTAACCAACTGAGCTACCTGTCCGATAGTGGGAACAGGTTGGTAGTTGATATAGAGAATATCACCGAGCTCTGATTGTGTGCAACAGGCCAGGGCTTAGCCTTATTTCAACACACCCCCGTAAGACCAGGCCTGATGTGATCTTAGGCACTCGCCACTTGTGCCCAACAGTAATCATGAAGGCGGGTGCTGCTACCATGTTGAAAACACAGAGGGACCTTCAGTCATAAAGTGAAACACAAAGTGGACTGGCCGGGGATTGAACCCAGGACCTCCCATATTCTAGAAGGGTGCTCTAACCAACTGAGCTACCTGTCCGATAGTGGGAACAGGTTGGTAGTTGATATAGAGAATATCACCGAGCTCTGATTGTGTGCAACAGGCCAGGGCTTAGCCTTATTTCAACATGTTGGTCTCCTCGCGCACAAACGCGTCCTTGACGCTGTCGGGGTCGAGCTTCTCGAGCAGGAGGAGGGAGGAGACGAAGGAGGAGTACTCCGAGGGCAGGGCGCGGATGTACGCCATGGTGGTGAGCTCCTTGTCGAGCTCCTCGAGGGTGAGAGACGCAGGGCGAAGCGAGCGAATGCGACGCATAGCATCGTCCACTCGCGTCGCCATAGCGAGCAGGGACTCGTCCTCCTTCTTGCGGACATTGAAGAGGTCGTCATACGCGTTGAAGCGCGCGCCAGGCGCCTTCTTGACGTGCAACGCCTCGAGCTTCGTCCACATAGCGGGGGCGTCGCGCCTGAGGTCGTCCACAGGACCTCTCTGGTCCTTGGAGATGAGGAGATAGATGGCACCCCCAGCCTTGGAGCAGATTGAGGTGTACTCCTTGAGGGCGGCAGCAGCAGTATCCGCCGGCTTGGACGTCTCCCCCAGCACTACAGCGTCCCAGCCCTTGGTCTGGAGCCAGGCCAGGACCTCGTTCGACCAGTCCTTGTAGTTTTGGCTGGTAAGAGCGTCGATTTTGGGGATAGAGTCGGACATAATGAAGAATTGGAGAGGATATGCACCAAAAGCGACGATTTTGGACGAGCAGAGGTTCGAGGGGGGCGCCGAGGGCGAAGGGATAGGGCGATGGGGGCGGTTACGACGGCGATGGGGAGGGTGGATGGTCTAGATGGAGGCCTGAAGAGCGCGTACCGATAGCACAACGCGATGGGGAGCTACACTCGTCCGATCCCAAGGTGAAAATTTCTCGAAACAGCCTCCTGCAGACAACGAGCTCCTGAGGGCGAACGGCTTCCGCGACGGCAACCGCGTTTGGCGAGGGGGTAGGTAGGGTGGTAGGGAGGGCTGACGCGAAGCGAGGGAGCAAACGGTCGAAGGGGCGCTGAGGACGCCTTTGATGTTGGTGGGAGGAGGGGGAGAAAGCGTCGCAGGCTGTAGAGGCACAACGGCAAAAGCGACGGACTTGGGGCTTGGCACGAAGGTGGATAGGGTGTAGTAGGTGCGGAATATGCAAGGGCGAGGCGAACGGATGAAGGGGCGTTGCGTGCGCGCTTGATGTTGCGAAATGCGCGCCCTGGAGGATGGGGATGGTGTTGGAAGGCGACGGATGGGTCGTTCGACTCGAAACTCGAGGGCTGGGGCCTCTAGGGATGGTAGGAGAGGTGTGTAGAAGGACGAGGCGAGGGGGGTGCTGTGAGGCGAGATAAAAGCGATAGGTGTTGGCTAGAGCGCAGGGCCCATAACCTGTTGAAGTCGCAGTTGAAGGGGCTAGCCAACTAGCTAGGGACGCTCAGAACTGACACAAACAGTGGATTGCTGCAGCACAGAATGAGCGACTGAGAAACAAGACAGAAACGAGCAAAGGGCATACCTGCAGCACAGAATGAGCGACTGAGGAGGAGCAGACGCGTGTGGCTGCAGGTAGAGGCCATGGAGCGTGGGAGGAAACTCGGAATAAGCCGAGAATCGACCTAAAGCGGTAACTAACTCGAAACTGAAGCTAGGGAAGCTAGCTCAGGCTGAACTACAGTAAGTACAGTACAATAGCGAACAGTGGGTGAAGTGGAGAGGGCATGTGAGGGTATAGACGCGGAATTAGATGATAATAGGGTGAATGGAGCGGAATAGACGCGAATAGAAGGGAGATAGAACAGAATAAAGGCGTAGAAATCAGACATAAACGAATATCTTCAACAAGGCGCAGGGTGCCGTCGAGTTTACTAGAGTCCTCCATGTTCCCCATCTTCGCAATAATCTCCTCTCTGTCCTCTACCTTGCGAAGCATAAGGCGTTCGTCGTCACCATCAAGGGGAGCCGCGTCTCCTTCGCTAAGGACGGCGCAGTGTGGTTCACTGCAACGATCAACGACGCGAACACCGCCTATCTCGATGGTTCTACCTCTACAGCGTCGCACTACGCCCTATCCGCCGCGCTCGCCGCCTCTACGCCTCTCGACGCGTCCCTATGGCACCGCCGCCTTGCGCACTTCAACCACGCCGGTCTCCTGTTGAAAACACAGAGGGACCTTCAGTCATAAAGTGAAACACAAAGTGGACTGGCCGGGGATTGAACCCAGGACCTCCCATATTCTAGAAGGGTGCTCTAACCAACTGAGCTACCTGTCCGATAGTGGGAACAGGTTGGTAGTTGATATAGAGAATATCACCGAGCTCTGATTGTGTGCAACAGGCCAGGGCTTAGCCTTATTTCAACACACCCCCGTAAGACCAGGCCTGATGTGATCTTAGGCACTCGCCACTTGTGCCCAACAGTAATCATGAAGGCGGGTGCTGCTACCATGTTGAAAACACAGAGGGACCTTCAGTCATAAAGTGAAACACAAAGTGGACTGGCCGGGGATTGAACCCAGGACCTCCCATATTCTAGAAGGGTGCTCTAACCAACTGAGCTACCTGTCCGATAGTGGGAACAGGTTGGTAGTTGATATAGAGAATATCACCGAGCTCTGATTGTGTGCAACAGGCCAGGGCTTAGCCTTATTTCAACATCTCCAGCGCATAGTGCGCGAGAACCTCGTCACCGGTCTCGTCTTCAACTCGTTAGAGAAGCCCGACCCTATCTGCGAGCCCTGCCTCGCTGGCAAGATGCACGCCGACCCGTTCCCCTCCTCTACCACCGTCTACACAAAGCGCCTCGCCCTCGTCCACTCCGACCTGCATGGCCCGCTTCCAGTCCGCACCGCCTCTGGCTATCGCTACTGGGTCCTCTACATCGACGCCGCCTCGCGTTTCTACGCCGTCTACCTGCTTCGCAAGAAGTCGGACCAGTACGAAGCGTTCAAGGACTTCAAAGCGTGGGCCGAGAAGCAGACAGGCGAGAAGCTGCTCGCGCTGCAGGACGACAAGGGGGGCGAATACATGGGTCGCAACATGGACGAGTTCTGTTCGCTGCACGGGATCGAGCGCCGTCATACGACGCGCAATCGCCCTCAGCAGAACGGCGTAGCGGAGCGTGCAAATCGCACCATTGAGGAGGGCGTCACCGCGATGCTTGCGGAGTCCGGCCTGCCTGCGTCTTTCTGGGGAGAATGTTGAAGTCGCAGTTGAAGGGGCTAGCCAACTAGCTAGGGACGCTCAGAACTGACACAAACAGTGGATTGCTGCAGCACAGAATGAGCGACTAAGAAACAAGACAGAAACGAGCAAGGGGCATACCTGCAGCACAGAATGAGCGACTGAGGAGGAGCAGACGCGTGTGGCTGCAGGTAGAGGCCATGGAGCGTGGGAGGAAACTCGGAATAAGCCGAGAATCGACCTAAAGCGGTAACTAACTCGAAACTGAAGCTAGGGAAGGCTCGGGCTGAACTACAGTAAGTACAGTACAATAGCGAACAGTGGGTGAAGTGGAGAGGGCATGTGAGGGTATAGATGCGGAATGAGGCGATAATAGGGTGAATGGAGCGGAATAGAAGCGAATAGGACGGAGATAGAACGGAATAAAGGCGTAGAAATCAGACATAAAGGAATATCTTCAACAGAGAAGCGCTCAGTGCCTACATCCACGTCCGCAACCGCCTGCCCACCGCCGCCATCAAGGCGCACACCACGCCCTTCGAGCTCTGGCACGGGTCCAAGCCGGATGTGAGTCGTCTGCGCGTGTGGGGATGCACCGCATACGTCCACATCCAGCGCGACAAGCGCAAGGGCCTGCAGCCGCACATGGTGAAGGCCGCCTTCATCGGGTATCCGGAGGGGTACAAAGGCTGGAAGTTCTGGGACCCCATAGCGAAGAAGGTCATCATTTGCGAGCGCGCAGACTTTGACGAGCGCGATTTCCCTCGCTCCAGGCTCAACAAGCCGCTCCTGCCCTCGCCTTCCGCTCCCCTCTTCCCTCATCCGCCTCTATCGGAGCCCGCTCCCTCTCAGCCGGCGCTGGATGCCGGGGGAGACGACGACTCGTCCTCTGCTGAGCAAGACGAGCCTGTTCAGCCTCCAGCTCCGCCTGCTGATGAGCACGAGCATGATGTCGATCAGGATGCGGCCGATCCCGCTCCTGCGCCGCCTGCAGCCGATCCTGCACCTCCCTCTCCACATGCGGGTCCTTCGCGGCCTGCTCCTCGAGGGAGGAAGCGCGCCGCTTCGCCCACCGGTCCTCTGCGCCGTAGCACGCGCAACGCCGTGGTCAAGGCGCGATCGAACAGCTGGCAGCCTCAGCCAGTGCCCTCCAAGGCGAAAGTGCGCGAGCCGCTTCCTGCAGTCGAATCCGACGAGGAGGACGACGCTCACAGCGACTCTCCTGAGCCGTGGGCGAATGACGACGTCTACTTTGCGCAGGAGACGCCTGAGGCCGCCTTTGCCATCCACACCGCGTTGGAGACCGCCCTGCTATCTGCAGACGGCGAGCCGCTCTCCTACAGACAGGCTATGCAGCGTCCGGACGCGGAGATGTGGCTTGCAGCGTGTCGAGAGGAGCTCGACGCGCATGCAGCCAATGGCACCTGGTCTATCGCTTCCCTTCCCCCTGGCGCCCACGCTGTCGCATCGCGCTGGGTCTTCAAGGTCAAGCGCAAGGAGGACGGCTCCGTCGAGCGCTACAAGGCGCGCGTCGTCGCCAAGGGCTTTGCCCAACGTCCTGGCTTCGACTACTTCGAGACCTTCGCTCCCACTGCCAAGTTCCAGGCCATTCGCACTGTCCTCGCCCTCGCCGCCGTCGAGGATCTCCACCTGCGCTCCATCGACATCTCCCATGCCTTCATCAATGGCGACCTCGATGCGGAGGTCTACATGAAGCAGCCTGAAGGCTTCGAGGAGGGTCCTCCTGGCGCGGTCTGCAAGCTGCAGAAGTCGATCTATGGCCTCAAGCAGGCCGCTCGCCTGTGGAAGATCAAGCTGATGGAGGTCCTGTGCGACAAGATGGGATTCCGCTGCATCTACAGCGACGCGTCGATCTACGTGCTCCAGCGCGACGCTGTGCGCGTTCTCCTCCCTGTCTTCGTCGACGATGGGACCTTAGCGTCGAATTCGGAGCCTGTTCTCGACGAGATCATCGCCACTCTTCGCACGCACTTCAAGCTGCGAGATCTCGGCCCCACCTCCTTCCTCCTCGGCATCCACATCACTCGAGACCGCTCTCTGCGCACCCTCTTCCTCTCCCAGCGCCAGTACATCGTCGACACGCTTGCACGCTACAACCATGCCGACTGCCACCCTGTCACCACGCCCATGC
Source organism: Amylostereum areolatum (assembly GCA_012932865.1). Lineage (NCBI taxonomy): Eukaryota > Fungi > Basidiomycota > Agaricomycetes > Russulales > Stereaceae > Amylostereum > Amylostereum areolatum. The sequence continues at coordinate 49,249 of SAXG01000022.1, forward strand.
TTCCTGGCTCGCGTCTGACGAAGGCTATGTCGCCCCAGAACGCGTCGGAGCACGAATTCATGCAGAAGGTGCCCTATGGCAGCGCCGTCGGCTCCCTGCTCTACATCGCGACTGCTACCCGTCCAGACATCGCCTACACCGTCTCCAACCTGTGCCGCTTCATCTCGGACCCAGGTCCTCAGCATTGGCGCGCCGTCCAGCATCTGTTCAAGTACCTCCAGGGTACGAAGGACTTGAAGCTCGTGTACAGGCCGAGCGACGACTCCGAGCTGTTCACCACGTTCACGGACTCGGACCACGGCGGAAACGTCGACAATGGCCGCTCCACAGGCGGGTATCTCGTCCGCATTGGTTCTGGCGCTGTCAGCTGGAGCTCTCGCCTCCAATCGCTCGTCGCACAGTCGACGACCGAGGCGGAGTACATTGCTGCCGTCGAGGCTGGCAAGGAGATCGTCTGGATGCGCAACCTGCTCTCTGAGTTTGGATACACAGTCGAGGGCGCGTCGCTCCTGTACTCGGACAATCAGTCGTCTATCAACGTCTCGAAGAATCCCGAGCATCATGGACGCATGAAGCACCTCGACCTGCGCTTCTACTGGCTGCGAGACGAAGTGGAAGCCGGCCGGATTGTTCTCAAGTTTGTGGGGACAAACGAGATGCCGGCCGACATCCTGACGAAGGCGCTGCCTCGGGAGCGCGTTGTGCGCTGCAGGGAGATGATGGGACTCGAGTAGGCGTCTCATCACGGGGGAGTGTTGAAGATATTCCTTTATGTCTGATTTCTACGCCTTTATTCCGTTCTATCTCCGTCCTATTCGCTTCTATTCCGCTCCATTCACCCTATTATCGCCTCATTCCGCATCTATACCCTCACATGCCCTCTCCACTTCACCCACTGTTCGCTATTGTACTGTACTTACTGTAGTTCAGCCCGAGCCTTCCCTAGCTTCAGTTTCGAGTTAGTTACCGCTTTAGGTCGATTCTCGGCTTATTCCGAGTTTCCTCCCACGCTCCATGGCCTCTACCTGCAGCCACACGCGTCTGCTCCTCCTCAGTCGCTCATTCTGTGCTGCAGGTATGCCCCTTGCTCGTTTCTGTCTTGTTTCTTAGTCGCTCATTCTGTGCTGCAGCAATCCACTGTTTGTGTCAGTTCTGAGCGTCCCTAGCTAGTTGGCTAGCCCCTTCAACTGCGACTTCAACAACAAGATCTGCAGCTCACCCGCCCATCGTACGAGCTTTCGCCGCATCGCTCGTTGGGTATACCGGGATACATGCCTCGACAATGGCCACATAATCCGTGAGCTGATGCCGCGGCACGACATTCGAACTTGGTGAAACTCCACCGATGCAATGATGGAGTGTACACTGGTTCTCCGCAAGGTAAGCCACACACCCTTATCTGGCTGCGAGCTAGCTGACAAGTCTGAATAGGCAATTGATCAATGGATCTCAGAGCACGAAGAGCTCCATCCATTGGTCTTGGGGAGCAATGGCTGGGACTCCGTGCAACGCCTTCACGATGTGCTCAAGGTATATTCTCTGTTCTCTGCTTACGCTGTTACAGATCTTTGCGGAGGTTACCGAGATCATGTCGACTAACAAGAACCCAACTCTGCTGTGGGTCCTTCCGATGTACGAGCTCATGCGCGAGACTCTTGAGGTCAACATGAAGGATGAAAACCTGCCATGGACATTCCGTGAGGCCCTCACTGCTGGCCATAGCTCATGGTGTACTTCAAGAAGGCAAAAAAGTCGCATCATACTATTGTTGCAACAGGTATGTTATTATTCTTTCTAAGTTAGTTCTTTTCAGTCTGCCACCCATCCCTGCGCACAGATTGGTTTGCCCGTCTGGGTGAGCATAAACATTCCCAGGCCCTCACTGTATTCAAGCATGTCTTTGGCACCTCTCTGACAAGTGAACCAACCCGTTCGGCTCTAACAGCCCCCGACAATCCTACTAGCGTGCTTAGCAAGGCTGCGCAATGTCCCGAGTGGATAGTTGCTACGCCGGTGTTGCCTACAGCTACAGAGTATTAACACTGGGTATCAAACGAAGGGGGGCAGGCAAGGAGGGTGCACCATTGGAGTGGTGGCGGGTACGTCTTATGGTTTGTATCTTCGCCTGCATGATATAAACTAATTATCTTTACAGGATCATGCAGATCGGTTCCCCATCATCGCACGGATGGCTCGGGACTTTCTTGCCATCTCTGCAACCTCAACATCCCGCCACATCTTCCGTGACACTCGCTCATCTTTCAAGGCAGAGACTATCACACAACTGATGTGTGCCAAAAAGTGGCTGCAAGACCCCAAGCTCTAGAAACAGGTCATTACAGATCTCCAGTAGCATCTTTTTTCAGAAAATCTGTACCATCATATAAATAGTTTATTTACTGTTTATCTACTGTTTATAACAATATACTATTTATTTAGACCTAGAGGGGTAAACATAAACTAAATGGTTGGAGCCTTACTAGGTCCATCATCTCAAACCGACTAGCAATGGCACTTTGATGCACTTGATTTCGCTCAGCGAGTTCCCCATTAATGCCATGTCGTTGACATACAGTATCAAAATGATGACTGTGTTCCCCTCCTGTCGACGATAGATGTATAATCCCGTGTCCGAATAAGTACGGACGAAGCCCAACTCCTTTAGGAGTGCGTCAATTACCACGTTCCACTGCCTAGCAGCTTGTTTAAGACCATAGATGGCCTTCAGCAGTAAGACGACTTTCTCCAGATGTGCAGGATCTACGAAACCTTCCGGTTGCTCCATGTAGATTTCTTCCTCCAGTTGCCCATGCAGGAACGCCGACTTGACGTCCATGCCATGTATTTCCCAATCTTCTTGCGTGGCCAACGCAAGGCAGAAACGAATTGTTTCGAACCGGGCAACGGGGCTGAAGGTTTCCGTGTAATCCTTGCCGTACTCCTGTTTGAAGCCTCTAGCGACCATGCGAGCACGAAATAGCGTGTCTGATTTACGCTTGAAGACCCATTTGCAAGTGATAATGTTCGCATCCTTGGGTCTGTCCACCAATCTCCAAGTTCCCATTTTGTCTAGCACATTTTTCTCATATTGACACGCTTCCCTCCACTGCGTCGCTTCGCGCAATGCCATTGCTTCCCCAAAGGACTGTGGGTCAGGCGATGCTGCTGTATCCAGCAAAGCCGAAAGCGAAAGTGTTCCTCCCGTTACGTGACGACGACCTCCTCGTCTGCCTATAGTCGCATCAACCTGGCTAGACCTCCCTGCACCATGCGCATTATCTGGATTATTGTAGCGCGGGTTCAAACCTGCACGATTCCGTCGCGGCCTTTGTTCAGGCGTGACAGGCTCATGCGAAGGTGGGGAGTAGTCTGCATGTGGGGGGTTTGCCAGAGCGTCGTGGTACCGACTAGTTTGAGGAGTTTGTGGGAGCGGTGTAACTCCCACTGCAGGAGTACGCGGTGGAGTTTGTAGTGGTGAAGGGGATGGAGAAAGGGTGGTGAGGTCAGAGATGACAGACTCCGTCTCCTTGACCTCTTCCTCTTCATGCTCGGATGGTGGGGTTTCAACTTCTTCCTCACCGCCGTCTTTCTTTCCTTCATCTGCTGCAGAACCAGGATCGGCTTGAGTAGGTGCCGATGGTCGAGCATGACGATGCTTCTCAGGAATTTCGACATCTGGAACTAAATCTTCCAGACGCACAACAGGTGGCGGCTGAACCGGAGCTGGCAAACTCGGTTTTGCCGGGAAAGAGGTTTTGTCAAAGTCTACCTTGCCGTAGGCAGCAATGACCATGGTTCTCTTTTCCTTTACCCACAACCGATATCCACTGGCACTGGGTTCATAGCCAATGAACGTCGCAGGGAATGTCTTTGCTTGTGATGTTTGTCCTTGACTATGAATGCCTTAGCAGCGCAACCAAATACCCTAAAGTACGTTACATTGGGAATATCCTTTCCCTTTGTCCAGTGCTCAAGCGGAGTGTGCCACTGTTGGATCCGAGTTGGTGTACGATTGTAAATATGGACAGCAGCTTCGACTGCATACTGCCAGAATCCTAAGCTAAGGCCAGCGTGGTGAAGCATAGCCATCGCCTTTTCAAGAATTGTACGATTGAATCGTTCCGCTTGTCCATTGAGTTGTGGCGTATACAGCACGGACATATGATGTTCTATTCCCAGTTCTTTGAACCGATCCTCGAGTTCCCGACTAGTGAACTCCCCTCCATGATCGGAGTGGAAGATTCCTATTTTTTCGCCCGTCTGATTTTTGGCCCACACTCTGAAGTGCTCGAATGCTTTCACGAACTCGCTTTTAGTCTTCAGATAGTAGATAGCACCGAAGGACGAACTATCGTCGAGGAACGTAGCCATATAGGTATTTCCTTGGATCGATTTTATACGCATGGGTCCTGCGCGTTTCTCTGAAACCAGGAATGTTTGACGTGTTGACTTTCCCATCTGACAACCATGGCAGTGATCAGAGGGACGAGATGCAGGGTCAACATGTACTCCTTTGACAACGTCTGGCGTTAACTTTGTGAGTGTACCATGAGAGACGTGTCCAAATCGTTGGTGCATAATTGGAACCATGTCGGGGCTAGCGAGACGGAACACTGGAGAAGCGGCGGTTCACGCGAGAGCTAACGGAACCACGTTGTATTGTCGAGGGGAACGAAATGACTGTAGATGAACGGGGGGAAAAGAAGAACTGTCGAGGACGTACGAGACAGAGCTGATAAGGTGACGCGGCGGGAGAGGGATTATGTAAGGGGGAAATGACGTAGGAACATGACGTAGTGAAGGAATGTGTAAGTGCACGCTTACAATAATGTCCGCCGTAGTCATTTTGACCTTCTCCGCTTTCGCCGAGTTGACCATTACTGTGGGCGCAGGGTGTAACATGATCCAGTATACATTTTCCTGCTTTGTGACGTGCCCCATAGTAGTGTCTCCCTTTGAAATGGTGCGTCTGCCAGACCCACGGAGTTCGATGGTGAAAACCCGTTCCTCAAGCATGCCAACCGAAATGAACCGGTGCATAGCGAGAGGGGCATGGAGGACTTTGTTCAGGGTAACCTCCATTCATTTCCCTTCAACAACAGAGACTGCGCGCACCGTGCCAATGCCTATATAGGTCATCTGGCCGCCATTTCCGAGTGTTATTGGATGCGAGTCCTTTAACGGTGTGTACGACTCGAAATCACCTCGGTGCGGGGTTACATGTTGTGAACAGCCAGAATCCAACATCCAACGGGTGTGCCCAGGGGCGATATACCAGGAAACCTTCATGTCATTGGCGTCCGAAGACGAAGACACCTGCAAGGTATTTACAGTAGGTCCCCCGCCGCCGCCCCCTCCACCTTTCTTCTTCGCCTCTTCCTCATCCTTCTTGCGCTTGCGACATTCAGCCCTTTTGTGGCCAGGCTTGTCGCAGTAGTAACATTTGAGGTCCTTGTTGTTTTTCTTCTGCGCAGATGACGACGATGAGGATCCTCCTCCCTTTCCTTTTCCTCCTGCCTTGGAGAACGCGAGGGTAGCGACTTTACCCTTGCGACGAGACTCCTCCTCGATGATGCGAATGAAGATGTCTCCAGAATTCGCCTTGGTGATGTCAGGGAAGGAGTTGAGGATGACAGGAACTAACTCCTGGAAGGAGTCAGGGAGAGCCTTGAGGACGACGAAGGCGTGGAACATGTCGGATAGTCCGAGACCATTATCGCCTAGGATATTGTACTCCTCCGTCATCTTGTTGATTTGAGGACGAAGGGGTTCCGACTCGGAGAGGCGATGTTGTTGGTAGAGATCGAAGCTGGTGAATGCGGTCATGATGCCAGGTCTGGAGTAGATCTCCTCCAGGACCTCCCAGGCGCCATAGGACGATGTGCAGTACTCTATCTTGCTGTGCACAGCAGTGACGCAAGCAAGCTTGAGAAGACCAAAGGCTGCATCATCATTATCTTCCCAGTCTCCTCTGACTTCATTGTAGTCTTCGCCAGAGAGAGTGGAGAATTCTAACTTGGGCGCCGATGTGATTTGGATGGTAAGTTCACCCTTGGCTTCCGCATCCTTCTTCTTCTTCTCGAAGCCAGTGATCTCTGTGCTCGTTGAGGGACGAGGCTTCTGGCCATTGACGACGTGCCACAGTTTCCTGCTCTGCAGCAGGTCCTGCATGTTGCGCGACCAGGATTTCCAGTTCGTCGCATCAAGTTTGACGAAGCTGGAAGGGAGCGAGTTTGAAGACATGATAAGTCTTGGTGGGATAATCTGGGTTGAGGAGCGGTCAGACCCAGATCCCCAAAGTCGCAAAGAGGCAGCAACCCTCCCCTGTGTCTGTACTCTAAACCAGAAACCCAAAGGTTCCTGCTCTGCCTCGACATCCATGCGCGCCAATAGTACTTGTATGAACAGTTATAGTATGTGATGCGCAGTTGTAACAGGTGCTCCAGGGTGGATTGACTACCTCCCTCTGGATTGGGACACCTAAACTGGTCCGCACTTAAGGGCACCAGCCAACCGTTCACAAGCACCTATAGCGTCACGCTAGGCTCCCCTAGCGCTTGCCTAATTACCTAAGTATAGTAATTATGTACTGGCTTAGCGACGACACGAGCGTCGCCAGAGGTCCTTCCTGCCAGCTTCCTCAAGTGAGGTCACTTGGTTTCAGGGTGCTACGACACTACACATCCTAAGACGTCTTCAGGGTGGCTGGGAACGAAACACCTGCATGCAACCTGGGTAAGTAAAGGACCATGCCCCTAATGGGCCAGACTATATTGTTGAAGATATTCATTTATGTCTGATTTCTACGCCTTTATTCTGTTCTATCTCCCTTCTATTCGCGTCTATTCCGCTCCATTCACCCTATTATCATCTAATTCCGCGTCTATACCCTCACATGCCCTCTCCACTTCACCCACTGTTCGCTATTGTACTGTACTTACTGTAGTTCAGCCTGAGCTAGCTTCCCTAGCTTCAGTTTCGAGTTAGTTACCGCTTTAGGTCGATTCTCGGCTTATTCCGAGTTTCCTCCCACGCTCCATGGCCTCTACCTGCAGCCACACGCGTCTGCTCCTCCTCAGTCGCTCATTCTGTGCTGCAGGTATGCCCTTTGCTCGTTTCTGTCTTGTTTCTCAGTCGCTCATTCTGTGCTGCAGCAATCCACTGTTTGTGTCAGTTCTGAGCGTCCCTAGCTAGTTGGCTAGCCCCTTCAACTGCGACTTCAACAGGTTATGGGCCCTGCGCTCTAGCCAACATCCATCGCTTTTATCTCGCCTCACAGCACCCCCCTCGCCTCGTCCTTCTACACACCTCTCCTACCATCCCTAGAGGCCCCAGCCCTCGAGTTTCAAGTCGAACGACCCATCCGTCGCCTCCCAACGCCATCCCCATCCTCCAGGGCGCGCATTTCGCAACATCAAGCGCGCACGCAACGCCCCTTCATCCGTTCGCCTCGCCCTTGCATATTCCGCATCTACTACTCCCTATCCAACTTCGTGCCAAGCCCCAAGGCCGTCGCTTTTGTCGCTGCGCGTCCACAGCCTGTGACGCTTCCTCCTCCTCCTCCCACAAACATCAAAGGCGCCCTCAGCGCCCCTTCAACCGTTTGCTACCTCGCTTCGCGTCAGCCCTCCCTACCACCCTACCTACCCCCTCGCCAAACGCGGTAGCCGTCGCTGAAGCCGTTCGCCCTCAGGAGCTCGTTGTTTGCAGGAGGCTGTTTCGAGAAATTTTCACCTTGGGATCGGACGAGTGTAGCTTCCCATCGCGTTGTGCTATCGGTACGCGCTCTTCAGGCCTCCATCTAGACCATCCACCCTCCCCATCGCCGTCGTACCCGCCCCCATCGCCCTATCCCATCGCCCTCGGCGCCCCCCTCGAACCTCTGCTCGTCCAAATCGTCGCTTTTTGCGTATATCCTCTCCAATTCCTCATTATGTCCGACTCTATCCCCAAAATCGACGCTCTCACCGGCCAAAACTACAAGGACTGGTCGAACGAGGTTCTGGCCTGGCTCCAGACCAAGGGCTGGGACGCTGTAGTGCTGGGGGAGACGTCCAAGCCGGCGGATACTGCTGCTGCCGCCCTCAAGGAGTACACCTCGATCTGCTCCAAGGCTGGGGGTGCCATCTACCTCCTCATCTCCAAGGACCAGCGAGGTCCTGTGGACGACCTTAGGCGCGACGCCCCTGCTATGTGGACGAAGCTCGAGGCGCTGCACGTCAAGAAGGCGCCTGGCGCGCGCTTCAACGCGTATGACGACCTCTTCAATGTCCGCAAGAAGGAGGACGAGTCCCTGCTCGCTATGGCGACGCGAGTCGACGATGCTATGCGTCGCATTCGTTCCCTTCGCCCTGCGTCTCTCACCCTCGAGGAGCTCGACAAGGAGCTCACCACCATGGCGTACATCCGCGCCCTGCCCTCGGAGTACTCCTCCTTCGTCTCCTCCCTCCTCCTGCTCGAGAAGCTCGACCCCGACAGCGTCAAGGACGCGTTTGTGCGCGAGGAGACCAACAGGGAGCGCAACCCCGAGTTCTTCAAGCCGGACGCTTCGTCTGCGCTCAGTGCGTCGTCGTCTGGCGCATCTGGCAAGGCCAAGGGGCAGTCCTCGCGTCCACGTCTCACTTGCGCGTTCTGCAAGAAGAGCGGGCACGAGGAGAAGACCTGCTACCAGAAGCAGATCAAGGACCTGCGCTCTCGCCTTGGGGACAAGGCCAACGCCGCGTCCTCGTCGTCTGACGGCTTCAATCCTGCTGGCGAACACGCTGGCAGCGCTGCATCCGCAAGTGTCGCTCCTTCCGACCCCCTCTCGCCGCTGCAGCTCGATGCTGACGTCGATTGGAATGCAGACACCGGCGCCACGTCTCATATGACCCCGCATCGCCACTTCTTCGCCTCCTACCGTCCCCTTCGCACGCCCATTCGCCTCGCAGACGGAAAGACGGTGTACAGTGCAGGAGTCGGTTCAGTGGTGTTCAATCCGGTTGTAGCAGGAAAGGCGCAGGGTGCCGTCGAGTTTACTAGAGTCCTCCATGTTCCCCATCTTCGCAATAATCTCCTCTCTGTCCTCTACCTTGCGAAGCATAAGGCGTTCGTCGTCACCATCAAGGGGAGCCGCGTCTCCTTCGCTAAGGACGGCGCTGTGTGGTTCACTGCAACGATCAACGATGCGAACACCGCCTATCTCGATGGTTCCACCTCTACAGCGTCGCACTACGCCCTATCCGCCGCGCTCGCCGCCTCTACGCCGCTCGACGCGTCCCTATGGCACCGCCGCCTGGCTCACTTCAACCACGCTGGTCTCCAGCGCATAGTGCGCGAGAATCTCGTCACCGGTCTCGTCTTCAACTCGTTAGAGAAGCCCGACCCTATCTGCGAGCCCTGCCTCGCTGGCAAGATGCATGCCGACCCGTTCCCCTCCTCTACCACCGTCTACACAAAGCGCCTCGCCCTCGTCCACTCTGACCTGCACGGTCCGCTTCCAGTCCGCACCGCCTCTGGCTATCGCTACTGGGTCCTCTACATCGACGCCGCCTCGCGTTTCTACGCCGTCTACCTGCTTCGCAAGAAGTCGGACCAGTACGAGGCGTTCAAGGACTTCAAAGCGTGGGCCGAGAAGCAGACAGGCGAGAAGCTGCTCGCGCTGCAGGACGACAAGGGGGGCGAGTACATGGGGCGCAACATGGACGAGTTCTGTTCGCTGCACGGGATCGAGCGCCGTCATACGATGCGCAATCGCCCTCAGCAGAACGGCGTGGCGGAGCGTGCAAATCGCACCATTGAGGAGGGTGTCACCGCGATGCTTGCGGAGTCCGGCCTGCCTGCGTCTTTCTGGGGAGAAGCGCTCAGTGCCTACATCCACGTCCGCAACCGCCTGCCCACCGCCGCCATCAAGGCGCACACCACGCCCTTCGAGCTCTGGCACGGGTCCAAGCCGGATGTGAGTCGTCTGCGCGTGTGGGGATGCACCGCATACGTCCATATCCAGCGCGACAAGCGCAAGGGCCTGCAGCCGCACATGGTGAAGGCCGCCTTCATCGGGTATCCGGAGGGGTACAAAGGCTGGAAGTTCTGGGACCCTATAGCGAAGAAGGTCATCATTTGCGAGCGCGCCGACTTTGATGAGCGCGATTTCCCTCGCTCCAGGCTCAACAAGCCGCTCCTGCCCTCGCCTTCCGCTCCCCTCTTCCCTCCTCCGCCTCCATCGGAGCCTGCTCCCTCTCAGCCGGTGCTGGATGCCGGGGGAGACGACGACTCGTCCTCTGCTGAGCAAGACGAGCCTGATCTGCCTCCAGCTCCGCCTGCTGATGAGCATGATCAGGATGCGGCCGATCCCGCTCCTGCGCCGCCTGCAGCCGATCCTGCACCTCCCTCTCCACATGCGGGTCCTTCGCGGCCTGCTCCTCGAGGGAGGAAGCGCGCCGCCTCGCCCACCGGTCCTCTGCGCCGTAGCACGCGCGACGCCGTGGTCAAGGCGCGATCGAACAGCTGGCAGCCTCAACCAGTGCCCTCCAAGGCGAAAGTGCGCGAGCCGCTTCCTGCAGTCGAATCCGACGAGGAGGACGATGCTCACAGCGACTCTCCTGAGCCGTGGGCGAATGACGACGTCTACTCTGCGCAGGAGACGCCTGAGGCCGCCTTTGCCATCCACACCGCGTTGGAGACTGCCCTTCTATCCGCAGACGGCGAGCCGCTCTCCTACAGGCAGGCTATGCAGCGTCCAGACGCGGAGATGTGGCTTGCAGCGTGCAGAGAGGAGCTCGACGCGCATGCAGCCAATGGCACCTGGTCTATCGCTTCCCTTCCCCCTGGCGCGCACGCCGTCGCATCGCGCTGGGTCTTCAAGGTCAAGCGCAAGGAGGACGGCTCCATCGAGCGCTACAAGGCGCGCGTCGTCGCGAAGGGCTTTGCCCAGCGTCCTGGCTTCGACTACTTCGAGACCTTCGCTCCCACTGCCAAGTTCCAGGCCATCCGCACTGTCCTCGCCCTCGCCGCCGTCGAGGATCTCCACCTGCGCTCCATCGACATCTCCCATGCCTTCATCAATGGCGACCTCGATGCGGAGGTCTACATGAAGCAGCCTGAAGGCTTCGAGGAGGGTCCTCCTGGCGCGGTCTGCAAGCTGCAGAAGTCGATCTATGGCCTCAAGCAGGCCGCTCGCCTGTGGAAGATCAAGCTGATGGAGGTCCTGTGCGACAAGATGGGATTCCGCTGCATCTACAGCGACGCGTCAATCTACGTGCTCCAGCGCGACACTGTGCGCGTTCTCCTCCCTGTCTTCGTCGACGACGGCACCCTGGCGTCGAATTCGGAGCCTGTTCTCGACGAGATCATCGCCACTCTTCGCACGCACTTCAAGCTGCGAGACCTCGGCCCCACCTCCTTCCTCCTTGGCATCCACATCACTCGAGACCGCTCCCTTCGCACCCTCTTCCTCTCCCAGCGCCAGTACATCATCGACACGCTTGCGCGCTACAATCACGCCGACTGCCACCCTGTCACCACGCCTATGCTTCCTGGCTCGCGTCTGACGAAGGCCATGTCGCCCCAGAACGCTTCTGAGCGCGAATTCATGCAAAAGGTGCCCTATGGCAGCGCCGTCGGCTCCCTGCTCTACATCGCGACTGCGACCCGTCCAGACATCGCCTACACTGTCTCCAATCTCTGCCGCTTCATTTCGGACCCAGGTCCTCAGCATTGGCGCGCCGTCCAGCATCTGTTCAAGTACCTCCAGGGCACGAAGGACTTGAAGCTCGTGTACAGGCCGACCGACGACTCCGAGCTGTTCACCACCTTCACAGACTCGGACCACGGCGGAAACGTCGACAATGGCCGCTCCACAGGCGGGTATCTCGTCCGCATTGGTTCTGGCGCTGTCAGCTGGAGCTCTCGCCTCCAATCGCTCGTCGCACAGTCGACGACTGAGGCGGAGTACATTGCTGCCGTCGAGGCTGGCAAGGAGATCGTCTGGATGCGCAACCTGCTCTCTGAGTTTGGCTACACAGTCGAGGGCGCTTCGCTCCTGTACTCGGACAATCAGTCGTCTATCAACGTCTCAAAGAATCCCGAGCATCATGGACGCATGAAGCACCTCGACCTGCGCTTCTACTGGCTGCGAGACGAAGTGGAGGCCGGCCGGATTGTTCTCAAGTTTGTGGGGACAAACGAGATGCCGGCCGACATCCTGACGAAGGCGCTGCCTCGGGAGCGCGTTGTGCGCTGCAGGGAGATGATGGGACTCGAGTAGGCGTCTCATCACGGGGGAGTGTTGAAGATATTCATTTATGTCTGATTTCTACGCCTTTATTCTGTTCTATCTCCCTTCTATTCGCGTCTATTCCGCTCCATTCACCCTATTATCATCTAATTCCGCGTCTATACCCTCACATGCCCTCTCCACTTCACCCACTGTTCGCTATTGTACTGTACTTACTGTAGTTCAGCCTGAGCTAGCTTCCCTAGCTTCAGTTTCGAGTTAGTTACCGCTTTAGGTCGATTCTCGGCTTATTCCGAGTTTCCTCCCACGCTCCATGGCCTCTACCTGCAGCCACACGCGTCTGCTCCTCCTCAGTCGCTCATTCTGTGCTGCAGGTATGCCCTTTGCTCGTTTCTGTTTTGTTTCTCAGTCGCTCATTCTGTGCTGCAGCAATCCACTGTTTGTGTCAGTTCTGAGCGTCCCTAGCTAGTTGGCTAGCCCCTTCAACTGCGACTTCAACATATATCGTAGCGCGCAGAGGGACGGAGGACAAGAGGACTCGCAATGGCTTCTGCCCACCTCAGGGCTCCCTCGCCGTGCTCGTATTACCCCTTCAGGGTGAGGACACAATGCAAGGCCCAGGGCCAAGCAAATTGGGGAGCGAGTGGGACAAATGAATGTTACTCGCCTTTGAAGAACTTTGTACGACTTGAGGGTTAAATAGATAGGCCAGGGCCCATAACCTGTTGAACAGACTTATGCAAGTCAGTGAGACGTGTTGAAGATATTCCTTTATGTCTGATTTCTACGCCTTTACTCCGCTCTATCTCCTTTCCATTCGCTTCTATTCCGCTCCATTCACCCTATTATCGTCTCATTCCGCGTCTATACCCTCACATGCCCTCTCCACTTCACCTACTGTACCCATTTGTACTGTACTTACTGTAGGTCAGCCTGAGTTAGCTTCCCTAGCTTCAGTTTCGAGTTAGTTACCGCTTTAGGTCGATTCTCGGCTTATTCCGAGTTTCCTCCCACGCTCCATGGCCTCTACCTGCAGCCACACGCGTCTGCTCCTCCTCAGTCGCTCATTCTGTGCTGCAGCAATCCACTGTTTGTGTCAGTTCTGAGCGTTAGCCCCTTCAACTGCGACTTCAACAGTAACTTGGTGCCTTCGCACTAGTCGTTGCTGACACTTACTCGCTGGTGTATGGGCAGAGCTGCACCAGGAGGAGATCCTCGGCAAGGAAGGCAGGGTCAGGTCCAATGGTCAGTGTCGAAGCAACGGTAGCTGACACGAGTATGATGTCGGGGTCACCAGAACCAGACAGGGCCAGTGTGGTCTGTGCGGACAATGACGTGGGAGCCTAGGAGGTCGCACCTCCATTTCTTCAGTGCGAGAATGATAGCAAAATGTTCCTTGTTATGGACAGGATAGTTCAGTTTGGCACCTTTAAATGCATATGAGTCAAAGGCAATGGGTCGGGTCGTTTCCCATATGGGGCCCCATGACAGTACGGCACCAGTGCGGAAATCACTGGCATCTGTGGTCACCCAAATCTTGTTGTCACCTGGGTTGTCGTGGTCAATTGTCGTGAGGCATTCACAGCTGATGACCAGGGACTTGATCGTGTCAAAGGCCACCTGGTGGCTAGGTAGCCAGGGGGGAACACCTTGTTGGTGTTGAAGTCGCAGTTGAAGGGGCTAGCCAACTAGCTAGGGACGCTCAGAACTGACACAAACAGTGGATTGCTGCAGCACAGAATGAGCGACTGAGAAACAAGACAGAAACGAGCAAAGGGCATACCTGCAGCACAGAATGAGCGACTGAGGAGGAGCAGACGCGTGTGGCTGCAGGTAGAGGCCACGGAGCGTGGGAGGAAACTCGGAATAAGCCGAGAATCGACCAAAAGCGGTAACTAACTCGAAACTGAGGCTAGGGAAGCTAGCTCAGGCTGAACTACAGTAAGTACAGTACAATAGCGAACAGTGGATGAAGTGGAGAGGGCATGTGAGGGTATAGACGCGGAATGAGACGATAATAGGGTGAATGGAGCGGAATAGACGCGAATAGAAGGGAGATAGAACGGAATAGGCGTAGAAATCAGACATAAATGAATATCTTCAACACTCCCCCGTGATGAGACGCCTACTCGAGTCCCATCATCTCCCTGCAGCGCACAACGCGCTCCCGAGGCAGCGCCTTCGTCAGGATGTCCGCCGGCATCCTCGTTTGTCCCCACAAACTTGAGAGCAATCCGGCCGGCCTCCACTTCGTCTCGCAGCCAGTAGAAGCGCAAGTCGAGGTGCTTCATGCGCCCATGATGCTCGGGGTTCTTCGAGACGTTGATAGATGACTGGTTGTCCGAGTACAGGAGTGAAGCGCCCTCGACTGTGTAACCAAACTCAGAGAGCAGGTTGCGCATCCAGACGATCTCCTTGCCAGCCTCGACAGCAGCAATGTACTCCGCCTCGGTCGTCGACTGTGCGACGAGCGATTGGAGGCGAGAGCTCCAGCTGACGGCGCCAGAACCGATGCAGACGAGATACCCGCCTGTGGAGCGGCCATTGTAGATGCAGCGGAATCCCATCTTGTCGCACAGGACCTCCATCAGCTTGATCTTCCACAGGCGAGCGGCCTGCTTGAGGCCGTAGATAGACTTCTGCAGCTTGCAGACCGCGCCAGGAGGACCCTCCTCGAAGCCTTCAGGCTGCTTCATGTAGACCTCCGCATCGAGGTCGCCATTGATGAAGGCATGGGAGATGTCGATGGAGCGCAGGTGGAGATCCTCGACGGCGGCGAGGGCGAGGACAGTGCGAATGGCCTGGAACTTGGCAGTGGGAGCGAAGGTCTCGAAGTAGTCGAAGCCAGGGCGTTGCGCGAAGCCCTTGGCGACGACGCGCGCCTTGTAGCGCTCGATAGAGCCGTCCTCCTTGCGCTTGACCTTGAAGACCCAGCGCGATGTGACGGCGTGCGAGCCAGGAGGGAGAGAGGCGATAAACCAGGTGCCGTTGGCTGCATGCGCGTCGAGCTCCTCTCTGCACGCTGCAAGCCACATCTCCGCGTCCGGACGTTGCATAGCCTGCCGGTAGGAGAGCGGCTCGCCGTCTGCGGATAGCAGGGCGGTCTCCAACGCGGTGTGGATGGCAAAGGCGGCCTCAGGCGTCTCCTGCGCGAAGTAGACGTCGTCATTCGCCCACGGCTCAGGAGAGTCGCTATGAGCGTCCTCCTCGTCGGATTCGACTGCAGGAAGCGGCTCGCGCACTTTCGCCTTGGAGGGCACTGGTTGAGGCTGCCAGCTGTTCGATCGCGCCTTGACCACCGAGTCGCGCGTGCTACGGCGCAGAGGACCGGTGGGCGAAGCGGCGCGCTTCCTCCCTCGAGGAGCAGGCCGCGAAGGACCCGCATGTGGAGAGGGAGGTGCAGGATCGGCTGCAGGAGCGGGATCGGCCGCATCCTGATCGACATCATGCTCGTGCTCATCAGAAGGCGGAGCTGGAGGCTGAACAGGCTCGTCTTGCTCAGCAGAGGACGAGTCGTCGTCTCCCCCGGCATCCAGCACCGGCTGAGAGGGAGCGGGCTCCGATGGAGGCGGAGGAGGGAAGAGGGGAGCGGAAGGCGAGGGCAGGAGCGGCTTGTTGAGCCTGGAGCGAGGGAAATCGCGCTCGTCAAAGTCTGCGCGCTCGCAAATGATGACCTTCTTCGCTATGGGGTCCCAGAACTTCCAGCCTTTGTACCCCTCGGGATACCCGATGAAGGCGGCCTTCACCATGTGCGGCTGCAGGCCCTTGCGCTTGTCGCGCTGGACGTGGACGTATGCGGTGCATCCCCACACGCGCAGACGACTCACATCCGGCTTGGACCCGTGCCAGAGCTCAAAGGGCGTGGTGTGCGCCTTGATAGCGGCGGTGGGAAGGGGATGTAGGCACTGAGCGCTTCTCCCCAGAAAGACGCAGGCAGGCCGGACTCCGCAAGCATCGCAGTGACGCCCTCCTCAATGGTGCGATTTGCACGCTCCGCTACGCCGTTCTGCTGAGGGCGATTGCGCGTCGTATGACGGTGCTCGATCCCGTGCAGCGAACAGAACTCGTCCATGTTGCGACCCATGTACTCGCCCCCCTTGTCGTCCTGCAGCGCGAGCAGCTTCTCGCCTGTCTGCTTCTCCGCCCACGCTTTGAAGTCCTTGAACGCCTCGTACTGGTCCGACTTCTTGCGAAGCAGGTAGACGGCGTAGAAATGCGAGGCTGCGTCAATGTAGAGGACCCAGTAGCGATAGCCAGAGGCGGTGCGGACTGGAAGCGGGCCATGCAGGTCGGAGTGGACGAGGGCGAGGCGCTTTGTGTAGACGGTGGTAGAGGAGGGGAACGGGTCGGCGTGCATCTTGCCAGCGAGGCAGGGCTCGCAGATAGGGTCGGACTTCTCTAACGAGTTGAAGACGAGACCAGTGACGAGATTCTCGCGCACTATGCGCTGGAGACCGGCGTGGTTGAAGTGCGCAAGGCGGCGGTGCCATAGGGACGCGTCGAGGCGGCGAGTGCGGCGGATAGGGCGTAGTGCGACGCAGTAGAGGTGGGCCCGTCGAGATAGGCGGTGTTAGCATCGTTGATCGTCGCAGTGAACCACACAGCGCCGTCCTTAGCGAAGGAGACGCGGCTCCCCTTGATGGTGACGACGAATGCCTTATGCTTCGCAAGGTAGAGGACAGAGAGGAGATTATTGCGCAGATGGGGAACATGGAGGACTCTAGTAAACTCGACGGCGCCCTGCGCCTTTCCTGCTACAACCGGATTGAACACCACTGAGCCGACTCCTGCACTGTACACCGTCTTTCCGTCTGCGAGGCGAATAGGCGTGGAAGGGGGCGATAGGAGGTGAAGAAGTGGCGATGTGGGGTCATATGAGACAGGGTTGAAGCCGTCAGTGTTGAAAACACAGAGGGACCTTCAGTCATAAAGTGAAACACAAAGTGGACCGGCCGGGGATTGAACCCAGGACCTCCCATATTCTAGAAGGGTGCTCTAACCAACTGAGCTACCTGTCCGATAGTGGGAACAGGTTGGCAGTTGATATAGAGGATATCACTGAGCTCTGATTGTGTGCAACAGGCCAGGGCTTAGCCTTATTTCAACAGTCAGACGACGAGGACGCAGCGTTGGCGTTGTCCCCAAGGCGCGAACGCAGGTCCTTGATCTGCTTCTGGTAGCAGGTCTTCTCCTCGTGCCCGCTCTTCTTGCAGAACGCGCAAGTGAGACGTGGACGCGAGGACTGCCCCTCGGCCTTGCCAGACGCACCAGAGGACGACGCACTGAGCGCAGACGAAGCATCCGGCTTGAAGAACTCGGGATTGCGCTCTCTGTTGGTCTCCTCGCGCACAAACGCGTCCTTGACGCTGTCGGGGTCGAGCTTCTCGAGCAGGAGGAGGGAGGAGACGAAGGAGGAGTACTCCGAGGGGAGGGCGCGGATGTAGGCCATGGTGGTGAGCTCCTTGTCGAGCTCCTCGAGGGTGAGAGACACAGGGTGAAGGGAACGAATGCGACGCATAGCATCGTCGACTCGCGTCGCCGTAGCGAGCAGGGACTCGTCCTCCTTCTTGCGGACATTGAAGAGGTCGTCATACGCGTTGAAGCGCGCGCCAGGCGCCTTCTTGACGTGCAGCGCCTCGAGCTTCGTCCACATGGCAGGGGCGTCGCGCCTAAGGTCGTCCACAGGACCTCGCTGGTCCTTGGAGATGAGGAGGTAAATCGCACCCCCAGCCTTGGAGCAGATCGAGGTGTACTCCTTGAGGGCGGCAGCAGCGGTATCCGCCGGCTTGGACGTCTCCCCCAGCACTACAGCGTCCCAGCCCTTGGTCTGGAGCCAGGCCAGGACCTCGTTCGACCAGTCCTTGTAGTTTTGGCCGGTAAGAGCGTCGATTTTGGGGATAGAGTCGGACATAGTGAAGACTTGGAGAGGATATGCGCAAAAGCGATAGGTGTTGGCTAGAGCGCAGGGCCCATAACCTATTGAAGTCGCAGTTGAAGGGGCTAGCCAACTAGCTAGGGACGCTCAGAACTGACACAAACAGTGGATTGCTGCAGCACAGAATGAGCGACTGAGAAACAAGACAGAAACGAGCAAGGGGCATACCTGCAGCACAGAATGAGCGACTGAGGAGGAGCAGACACGTGTGGCTGCAGGTAGAGGCCACAGAGCGTGGGAGGAAACTCGGAATAAGCCGAGAATCGACCTAAAGCGGTAACTAACTCGAAACTGAAGCTAGGGAAGCTAGCTCAGGCTGAACTATAGTAAGTACAGTACAATAGCGAACAATGGGTGAAGTGGAGAGGGCATGTGGAGGGTATAAATGAGACGATAAGAGGGTGAATGGAGCGGAATAGAGGCGAATAGAAGGGAGATACAACGGAATAAAGGCGTAGAAATCAGACATAAAGGAATATCTTCAACATCTGTTCCCGCCTGGCCGCGAACCTCGACAGCATCCCTGGGGCCAGACTGTCCTCCTCCAAACTCCTGTACAACGGTGACCACCTTGTTGTTCCCCCTTCCGAAACCTCCGACAATCTCTCTTTGAACTTGCGCATGACAGGCTTGGGCATTTTGGTATCGACAAATCGTATAGTTGCACTCCACGACTCGTACTATTGGCCTGCTATGCGCACCGAACTTGATCATGGCTATGTCCGCGGGTGCTCTGACTGCCAACGAAACAAATCATCTACGGGGAAACCTGCTGGTCCGTTACACACTCTGCCTATCCCCGACTCTCGTGGTTCCGACATTGCTATCGACTTTGTCGGTCTACTACCAGAAGAAGACAGATACAATGCCATTGCGACAATAACCAACCACTCCAGTGCTGACATATGATTGATTCTCTGCCGGACCGACACCTCCGCGGAGGCCTTTGCTGCAGCATTTTTTGATCACTGGTTCTGTGAGAATGGCCTCCCCCTCCACATTGTCTCTGACCGCGACAAACTCTTCATCTCCAAATTCTGGAAAGTGCTTCACTGCCTGTCGGGTGTGAAACTTAACATGTCCTCATCCTATCACCCCGAAACTGACGGCGTGTCCGAAAGAACAAACAAAACCATAATTCAGTGCCTCAGATTCCATGTCAACCGCCAGCAGCATGGCTGTGTTGAAGATATTCATTTATGTCTGATTTCTACGCCTTTATTCCGTTCCATTTCCTTTCTATTCACCTCTCCGCTTCCTCTCCCCTTCACCTACTGTACCCATTTGTACTGTACTTACTGTAGTTCAGCCTGAGATAGCTTCCCTAGCTTCAGTTTCGAGTTAGTTACCGCTTTAGGTCGATTCTCGGCTTATTCCGAGTTTCCTCCCACGCTCCGTAGCCTCTACCTGCAGCCACACATGTCTGCTCCTCCTCAGTCGCTCATTCTGTGCTGCAGGTATGCCCCTTGCTCGTTTCTGTCTTGTTTCTCAGTCGCTCATTCTGTGCTGCAGCAATCCACTGTTTGTGTCAGTTCTGAGCGTCCCTAGCTAGTTGGCTAGCCCCTTCAACTGCGACTTCAACAGGCTGGGTCCGTGCACTGCCCGCAGTTTGGTTCCACCTCATGAACACGATGAACACTTCGACCAGCTACTCCCTGTTTCAACTCCATCTTGGCCGCAGCCCATGCCTCATTCTGCCTCTCTCTGCCCCCCCCGATGCTGTCTGTACGAGATCTGGGTGAGGATGGTCTTCGTACAGAACATTTCCTCCATGGTGTGGAGACAAACTTCCACGCCACGTCCAACGCCCTGCTTGCATCGAAGGTAGAATAGGCCGCTCAAGCAAACAAGCACTGTCGCCCCGACCCCATCTTCTCCGAGGGTGACAAAGTGCTGCTGTCCACCTTCCACCACTGCCGCAACTACAAATCGGCCAACACGACAAGGGTCGCCAAGTTTATGCCCCATTTTGACGGCCCGTACACTGTCAGGATTGCCCACCCCGAACACAGCACATACACTCTCAACCTTCCAGATCACCCGAACACATTTCCAACCTTCCATGTCAGCCTCCTGCACCAATTCACCGAACAGAACGCCAAAATTGCCCCCTCTCACGCCCTCCCACGCCCAGGTCCAGTCGTGCTCGAAGATGGTTCGCTGGAGTACATCATCGACAAGATCATTGACAAACGTTGCCACAGCCGAGGCAAACAATACTTGGTCACTTGGGCCGGCTGGGGTCTTGAAGACGCCTGTTGGTTGCCTGCTAGAGAACTATCTGATTGTGCAGCCTTGGACATCTGGGAGTGTTGAAATAAGGCTAAGCCCTGGCCTGTTGCACACAATCAGAGCTCAGTGATATCCTCTATATCAACTACCAATCTGTTCCCACTATTGGACAGGTAGCTCAGTTGGTTAGAGCACCCTTCTAGAATAGGGGAGGTCCTGGGTTCAATCCCCGGCCGGTCCACTTTGTGTTTCACTTTATGACTGAAGGTCCCTCTGTGTTTTCAACATGCCCTCCAAAGGGATATAATCCCTCGTCGCCCCCTCATGTACCTAGTTTTTTTCTTTTCCCTCTTTGTTCCAAATAGACTCCTTAGTCCTTTCTGTTGCCATCCGTCTGTCCAGTGTTGCTCACCCACCGTTCGCACTTCCAACCCTTTCTTTCCCTTTGCCCTCCCTTTTCTTGACACCCCCCTTCTTTTTCACTATGCCTATCGGACTAGATGCATGGGATACGTATAGGTTGGAGGGCATTGACAACATTGACACCCCCTTCTGGACGCTCGACAAGAATCTCAGCAATCAAGAAATCCAAGCGATCCTTCTGCTCAAGTCGCCCATACGGGCTGGCCACCCCAAACGTGCATCGTGTTGAGTGCGCGTGAACTCGACCGTGGTGGCTCTCAAGCAGAAGGTGTCCCGTCGTGCGCTCCATGAAGAAGCTGCACCAAAAAGGCGCAATGCCCGTGACCGGGAGCCTCAAGACGTCCAGTTTTCCGACGTAACCATCCCATTGTACGCAGAATACCTTCACCAAGCGACATCACGCCAGCTTGCCACATTCCTGCCTAGCAAGGACAAGTTCAATCGCCTGTTCTTTGACGTGCCGCTCACCCCAGCAGGCCCTCCCTCTTCCAAGCCATACACGGCACTAAAGGCTACCGTGGTCAAGGGCTGGTTCAAATCCAGGCTGGTACCTTTTCTCTATAGTCGAGCCCCGCAGCAGCACCCTGGTATCATCAGGGCCGTCCCCTACCATGGTCGCCGCCTCTACCGACAGTTCCGCAGAGCTTTCTTCCTCCTCCTCCCTTGTTCCCCTCGTGACAACCATTGATCTGTCTTCTTTCTCACAAGACTCCATCGTTGACAGTGTTCCCTCCCTTTCCATGGCAAGTTTCCCTCCCTCTGACCCTCTCCCTATGTCCTTGCCACCGTCCACAGAACTCCAAGACCGCTTCAGGATCCCCTACGCACTCACCCTGGCTAGCACGGTTATGCAGTGTGCCGATCTATGCGACGAAGGAATGCCATGCCTTTACTATGGTACCGAACTTTTAGCCCATAGTTGCAAGCAACGAGGGTACCAAACCGATAGCCCTCAAATCTACATCAAAGAGCTTGTGACGGTAATTTCTTGGAAAATCCTAGCTACAATCAGCGCAGACCTGACGACAACAACAATGGACAACATTGACATCAGTGGAAATTGCTCCGTGTGTGCCAGCGATGCTGAGTGCAAGAGGATCTCGAAGTCGAAATACCCCACTGTATATGATTTCAGAGGAGCAGTGTTCCATGCCATCTGCAATCACAAAATGTTGGAGGTGCAATTTGATCTTACCGGCGAGAAGCACACCAAGAGTGGGCAAGGCTTAGAAAGAAAGAATAGGCGGAGGATCTACCACCGGTGCTGTTGGTCCTGTGCACACTGCTCACAGCATCAGTGGTCAAGTTACAAATGCACGTCAAGCCACGTCCAGGTTAAACACGATGTAGATCTGGTGGTCCAGTGTCGAGACTTGTTCTACAATCCTCGTGCTTTCAGAGGACTGGCCATCACCCCGCTGACATATGGAAAGCAGTCAGTGTACAAACAGACAACGAGCATGCTGCATTCTGTCAAAGGAAAGGCCCAGGCTCTCGTTGGCATTCCCACCCATCTAGCAGCATCTTCTTCTTCGTTCCGCCGTTTCTTTTCCACTTTTCCCTTCCATTTGCACCTCTTCAAGGCTTCAGGCCTCGCAACCCGCCTCTTCACATTCTGGATTCTTTGTAGGCCTATCATCGTCACCACACAGTACTACACATATTACCGCCTCCCCGGTTCTTCAGTTGTCCCCTCAATACTATGTAGTGGTATCTCTCTTTTCGCCGTGCCCTTCTATCCACCTTCCCTTTTTGTTTGTGGCTCCTCGCAACCTTCTCCCGTTTCCTACTATCACTGTACAGTACTACACCGATATACATACTATCTGTTGCTGCATCGCCACGTAGTACACAATACCATCACAGTCAATATTCAAAAAAAAAGTGTGAGCTCACAGTGGGTGAGCAACACTGGACGGTCGGATGGCTACAGAAAGGACCAAGGAGTCTATTTGGAATGAAGAGGGAAAAGAAAAAAAACTAGGTAAATGAGGGGGCGATGAGAGATTATATCTCTTCGGAGGGCGTAGAGTATGTAATCATGCGAACTGTCCGATGTAAGGCCTTGTTGGTGCAAGAGTGAGCAAAAGTGGATCAAAGGTGTAGTAGGGACCGAAAGGGTAAGTAGGAGCATACAGAAATGGATGCCGAGTGGTGGTGTTGTAAGCCGTAGGTTTACACTCCTCCCCCATCAAAAAAATAAGTGCAGCAGGAGGGAGGATGAAAGGGGAACACATTAAGTGTCACGGATTGCTCCATTTCTCTCTTCGTTTGCAGACCTCGTACACATGACATGTCATGGCACATGACTTTCCTTCGCATCACATGCTCCAATGACGTCATTGTCTGGACTTCCGAGTGGGGCTCCACATTCTTATCTATGACATCATTGCTCCGGACTTCTATCCTCCACCCTATGACTCCTTTCTTATTGTTCCCCCCGCTCGCACCACTATCGCATCGCATCACACCATCGCTCCTACCTGTATATAAGGACAGTGCTTCTCTTCCCTTTTCCCCAGACTGTCCATCTCGTCGTACAGTACTGTAGTCTGTGTTGCACTACCCTAGGCTTGACACTCTCGAATCCATTTGTTCTCTCTCGCTCCTCCCATTGTCGCGACTTAGGCAGTTCCATCGGTCTCATAAACTACGTTTCTGACACCTGGACAGTCTACCCCTATGCCTACCTCGCATCCCTCTCTCCATCTACCTCTGCTGTCTCTACGACATTAAAAAACCTCCTACCATGGACCTCCTGAATGCACCAGTCTTCCTCCCGTTCAATGGAAAGCCGATCACCCCTCGCGATGACACACCACTCCTCTACCCTTGGTCCGACACTGTCACTGTCAACTGCCTCGTCTCTGTGCAGAATCTCTGCAAGAAAGATCTCTGCACCGTGCACGGCCTCAACTTCTGCATCTTCAAGTGGAGGTAGCATAAGGATTATGGTACTATCGTTCTTGCTCTATATGTTCGGATCACTACATGCATCAACGTAGATCTTGAACACCTCGAGTTCACCCTCCACGCCCCCACCTATCACACATATCTCATCCAGAACGCCCCCAACCCGATCCTCCAGACCAGCTTCACCTCTGTCTCCCAGTTCAACGACTGGACCCCCCGAATCTACCCCGCCCCCAGTCCTCCATCCTACCATCAAGGGTAAGACCCTTCGTTGCCGCCACCACGAACACAAGATCCGCCAGACAGTAAAAGCTGGCTATCTCACCAAGAAACTCCTCGGCCGTTGCCCCATCATAGCGGACTTTTTCTAGACCATCATCATGTCCCCTGCAGTCCCTTGTCCCCCCACCCTGAACTTCCCCCCAGGTGTTTTTCGAGACTACTGTCCTGAAGAGTAATATATCCTCACCTCGCAGCAAACTAAGGAATCCGTACGTTAGCAGCACGATAAACCAGACCTGCAATGTCAAGACTGGTACTTTGACGACCACGATGAACAACCCTACGTTGAAGAATTGGGCTTTGCCACTGCCGCAGATATTCTACAACACTTCTTGAACCCTCCTCCTACCAACTTGCCCCCACCCTGTCGACGTACTGTAGTCGAGGTCCCAGAAGGAATCAACTACAACAACACAACTAGGAAGTGGTATGCCTATAGATGGAACAAGAATGGAACCCCAGGACGATCAGTAGTTGAGTGGCAGCCCACTTTTTTCAGTCCCATCCAAGATCACTGGTCGTGGCATCATAACCAGCAATTCCTCACCCCTGCCAACTTCCTCGTTGCAAAACAAGTTGAGAACGAAGTTGAAGCAGAAGAACACCAACAAGAAACCTTACACCACCTCAATCAAGAACTCGCCCAATCCCTCACCATCTCCCTCCCCTCTGACAAAATGCCTGACACCAAATCCAAACCTGTCATCTCCAAGCCGGAGATTGGCCCCAAGCGAAAGCCATTCAAAGGCGATAGACACGACACCCTCCTGTTCTCCCTCGAGCTCCATATGTTCCTGCATGTTAACAAGGAAGTTTATGCCACAGACGATGTCAAGATGATGCTCCTCCTCAGCTTGATGGAGGACAACACAGTGAAAGCCTGGGCCACACATCGCTGCATGGAGCTTTTCGACAACAAAGACAGGAAGGAAGACACCAAAGCCCTCAGCCCCGACGCTCCACTACAACTCCTACAAAGAGCTCTTTGAGAGGTTCAGTAAAGACTTTGTGCCCATCGATCTGAAGATAGAGGCTCAGCGTAAGATCAATGAGCTTCCAATGACCACCTGGGACGTCACTGACTTTATCACCGAGTTTGAGATGCTGGCAACCATGTCAGGGTACGACGTCGAGGTGCTAATCCACTTTTTCAAGAAGGGACTTCAGCATGACCTTGGCAAGCAGGTGGCCTGGTCGTACCCGTTTCCCACCAACCTTGTAGAGTGGAAGGAGCGTGCCCGCCGTATCAACCACCAATGGCTGGAAGAGAATCCGGAGAGGAAGAGCAGTCAGTCTAAGGGGGTTGTCACGCTCACCTCAAATCTTTGGCCTTATGAACTCCCCTGTGATGTTCCAGGCAATGATGAATAAACTTTTCAAGGATCTCATTGACTTAGGAAAAGTCATCATCTGGACAACATCCTTATATTCACTTGAGCCATGGAAGAACATCGTGTCATAGTGTGACAGGTTCTACAACACTTGCAAGACAACGACCCATTTCTCAAATCGGAGAAATGTGTCTTTGAGCAAGACTCCGTTGAATACCTTAGGCTCATCATCTCACACGACAAGATTGCAATGGACCCAGTCAAAGTAGCAGGTATCCAGGACTGGCTGACACCTCAAACCATTAAGGACGTGCAATCCTTCCTCGGCTTTGGTAATTTCTACCGACACTTCATCAAAGACTTCTCCAAGGTTGCACGACCTCTATTCGACCTGACAAAGAAGGACTGCACATGGAGTTGGTCAGCGGAATGCCAGACATCATTTAACACACTTAAAGCTGTGTTCACCTCTTCCCCTGTCTTAGTTATGCTTGATCCAAGGAAACTCTACCTCGTTGACATTGATGTCTTGGACTTCACTACTGGGGGCATCCTTTCGCAGAAAGGCAATGACGGCCACTGGCACCCAGTGGCGTACCTCTCCAAGGCCCTCTCGGAACCTGAATGGAACTATGACATCTATGACAAGGAACTACTAGCGATCATCTGTGCGCTCGAAGCCTGGCACCACTACCTCGAAGGCGCCCCCGACACCGTTGAAATCTGGACAGATCACAAGAACCTGGAGCACGTCAAGATGGCACAGAAGCTGAGCCGCCGACAGGCACGTTGGGCTCTTTTCCTCACTCGATTTGATTTTTTGCTCGTTCACAAGCCAGGAGTATCCCATCGCCCGGACCCAATGTCTCGACAACCTGATCACAAGCACGGCGTTGGGAAAATGACAACAAGTACTTCCAGATACGTGCAACAAGGCCAGGAGCAGTAACCTCCCTTGGTGATGTCGAACTCCGACAACGTATCCGCAACTGCAAAACTAAGAATATGGAGGTTGTTCAAGCTCTGGATGCCATCCTACGGAATGGGCCACATACACTCATCAAAAACCTCTAAGTGTGGAACTACGAAGAGGGCCTGGTCCTATTCAGAGAAAAGGTATATGTCCCTGTAGACAACGAGTTGCGACGCGACATTGTCAAAATGTACCACGAATCGCCCCTGGCTGGACACTCTGGTCACTTCAAGACCTACAAACTTGTGAGTCATAAATATTGGTGGCCTGGCATGTCTGTCTTCGTCCGCGACTTTGTAGCAGGATGCGCAATCTGTCAGTCGATGAAAAAACAGAGCAGCTGACCCCACATTGACATGATCCCGAACGAAGTACCCGATTGACCATTTGGCGTCATCTCCACCGACTTCATTGCCAAACTCCCTGACTGCAAAGGCTACAATGCTGTCAATGTTGTGGTCGATCACATCACCAAAATGGTGGTTACCACCCCATGCACGACAAAGATCACCAGTGACGGCATGGCCGACATCCTCTTCAACAAGGTATACCGACACTACTGCCTAGCAGACAAGATCATCTCGGACTGAGGACCCCAATTTGCTGGACAGGTGATGTGTACACTCAACGAGAAGCTCGGGATCAAGTCTGCCCTTAGCACAGTGTATCATCCACAGACAGATAGCCAGACCGAACATGAGAACCAGAACCTTGACCGAGTGAAGTGGTTGCCCTTCTTTGAGTTTTCCCACAACTCCCGCACCCATACAGCTACTGGAAAGGCTCCCTTTGAAGTCCTCTACGGTTTCCTCCCCAAGATGTACCCGTCCGTAAACCCGTCCTCAAAGGTCCCTGCAGTTGAAGAACACCTTCGTCAACTCGAAGAAGTCCAACAAGAGATCAAAGCTAGCCTCACCCTCACATCGGACTTGATGAAGCACTACAACGGCGACACGGTCAGCAAATCAACACAATTTGCCGTCAGAGACAAAGTATGGCTAGAAGGCAAGAATCTGAAGATGACGAGACCAAAAGCTAAGCTTGCTGCCAAACAATTTGGACCCTTCAAGATCATTGACGTCGTCAGCCTAGTCAACTACCGGCCAAAGATCGGAAAAGCGTGATGGACGCGCTCCAAGCTCAGCCGAAGGTGGAAGAGAAGAAGGAGGGTTTTTGAGGGGGCTGACAATGTACACGGCACCTGAAGCCCAAGTTTCTGTTTCTCGCTCATCTGGTTTTGTGGCGCCTCGGTGGCCTGGTTCTCGTTTACATATGCGCATCATTGATTTGGACTGTACTCCTATGGGGGATATCCCCATTATGACTTCTCTTACGGACTCTATCGGTATGGGCATGCGTCCTGTTGTTATTTTAGATACTCAGGCTTCAATTTGTGAGCCTTCGGCTTTGGATACGGCATCGGTTTTGGCCTCAGTTTTTGACACAGCTTTGGATACGAACTCGGTTTTGGTCATGGACCCTGTGAAGTCAGAGACAACGCCGTGCGATGGAAGGGGCACGGCACCCAAATCATGTTATATGGCACCGGGAATGGCTCAATGGACACTTCGTCGCTTAAGGGAAGACAAATCCGAAAGTGTGATTGCAATCCTTCGCATCTGGACACACCATCGACGCCGGGACGAGGCTACTTATGAAGCCATCAAGGAGATAACTGGCATGGAAGATGAATTAGCATGCCAAGCTCTACTAGAGCTCGCCACTCCCATGCAGTTCATACGCTCCTCGAGCGCTAAGGAACAAACGGTCATTCCCATACAACTTGTGGTAGATTCCAAGCGCATTGTCAAAGCTCTCGCACTCCTGGACAGTGGTTGCACTGGCTCATGTATCAACACAAAGTTTGTGCAGGAAAATCTCATCCACACGCGATGGACTGCTCGCCCAATCCCAGTACAAAATGCAGACGGCACGCTCAACGCAGGAGGTCCCATCACGGAATATGTCACACTTCGTCTAATCATTCAAGACCATGAAGAAAACATCGACCTCGCAGTCTCAAACCTGGGAGATATAGACCTGTTCATCGGATATGAGTGGCTGAAAAAGCACAATCCTCGCATCAACTGGAAATCAGGATCAATTGAATTTGACCGATGCCCTACAAGCTGCTCTTGCCCCCCCTCCCCTTCTCAATATTGATGATGACAAAGAAGAGGAGGAAGAGCCAGTCCACATGGAAAAGGACGAGCAGCTGTTCGCTTTTGACTGGGACGGTTACAAGACAACCTACCACATCCGGACCCATGCATCAGACATTGCAATCGAGGAGCACGCTAAGAAAAAGGAACAGACCTTCTCGGAGCGGGTCCCAACAGTGTACCATGAATTCAAAGACATCTTTGACAGAGACGACTTCGACAAGCTTCCTGAGCGACGCCCATAGGACCACGCCATTGAACTCACTCCTAACTTCAAACCGGTCGATTGCAAAGTTTACCCCCTCACATTGGACGAGCAGAAGCAACTGGACGCCTTTTTGGAAGAGAACCTGAGATCTGGCCGGATCCAGCCGTCCAAATCACCCATGGCCTCCCCATTCTTCTTCATCAAGAAAAAAGACGGCTCGTTACACCCTGTACAAGACTATCGAAAGCTCAATAAAATGACAATAAAGAACCGTTACCCGCTCCCGCTCATCCAAGAGTTGGTTGATAAGCTTAAAGGAGCACGGCACTTTACCAAGCTCAATGTCCGATGGGGATATAACAATGTTCGGATTAAAGAAGGAGACGAATGGAAAGCGGCGTTCCGCACGAACAAAGGTCTCTACGAGCCTACAGTTATGTTCTTCGGACTCACCAACTCCCCGTCGACGTTCCAAGCCATGATGAACGACGAGACAGACAACCCATCGGCAAACGAGTTTGCACAACGCCTGCAAGACATCTATGAGGAAGCCCGCTCTGTGCTGAAAGCAGCACAGGACGACCAAAAGCGCTTTTACGATCGCAAGAAGGATGAACCAATAGATTACAAAATTGGCGACTTCGTCTGGCTGGAAGCCAAGACAAGAGATGGCCAAACC
Source organism: Amylostereum areolatum (assembly GCA_012932865.1). Classification (NCBI taxonomy): domain Eukaryota; kingdom Fungi; phylum Basidiomycota; class Agaricomycetes; order Russulales; family Stereaceae; genus Amylostereum; species Amylostereum areolatum. The sequence goes on from SAXG01000022.1 coordinate 78,601, forward strand.
GTAATCAAAACGGCACGTCGTATGCAAAAGCTAGATGACAAGCACTTCGGTCCTTTCGAAATCCTGGAAAAAGTCGGAGCATCGGCTTACAAGCTTCGCCTCCCTGCATCCTGGTCATGAAAACATCCGGTCTTCAACGAGTCCCTCCTATCTCCACATAACGGTCCCGCCTTTGACAACCAGAAAGCATCTGCACCTCTACTCCCAGAGTTAGTCCAAGGAGAGGAAGTCTATGAGGTCGAAAAGATTATAGACTCTAGGAAGGTTGGTCGCGGCTTCAAGTACCTCGTCAAATGGAAGGGCTACCCAGACAATGATAATACTTGGGAGCCTCTCGCCAATCTCCAGAATGCCAAGAAACGTATTGACGACTTCCACCGTGAACATCCAGGTGCCCCAAAACCTGCGCGTCTTAATCATTGGGAACTCCGGTCGGAAGAAGAAGCTGGATCTGATTACGACAAGGACGTCAAATCTAAGGAAGGGGTGATGTCATGAACGGTCTATAATTTTCTTTTTACTTTACATCGGTTACACGCTTTAGGACTTATCGGCTTATCACCAGTCCGGCTCCACTTCAGCCCAGACCCGGTTCATCTATATCCCGCCCGGACCCACGTGACTCATCTCGGCCCGGGTCTGACTCCTTTCTCTTGGCTCATGCTGTACAATACTGACTCATGCTGTGCTCTTTTACATATGACTGCTTACTTATACTAGGTCTGCTTACTGATTGCCATGTATCGGTTGCTTACCTAAGTCTCTCTCCTCTCGTGTATATAAGGCTCGCTCTCGCTGTACATATTCCTTATCTCAAGCTAGTCAATTCTACCGACTTTGCTTGCTTTCCCTTGTCTGTTGCCGTGTCTAATCGGCTCCCCTCTGTCGTCCTCTTCCTCTGTCAGCTTTGTCGTAACTTGGTGCTGTCGCACTAGTCGTTGCTGACACTAGAATGTCGCGGGGGAGTTCGTAAGCCCGAAAAACATCACCATAGGTTCAAAGAGGCCATGATTCGTCTTGAATGCAGCCTTCCACTCATTGCCTTCCTTGATGCGGACATTGTTGTATCCCCAGTGGACGTCCATCTTGGAGAAGATCTTTGCACCTTTGAGGCAGTTGACAATTTCTGAGATCAGCGGCAAGGGATACTCGTTCTTGATGGTACCCTTGTTCAGCTCTCAATAGTCCTGTACAGGCCGCAGCTTCCCATCCTTCTTTTTGACAAAGAAGAACGGACTTGCCTGTGGTGACTTCGACAGGCGGATGTAGCCCTTCTTCAGGTGGTCGTCGAGGAAGGTATCAAGCTCGATCTGCTTGGAGGGGGAGAGCGGATAGATTTTGCAGGACTTGGGTTCAAAGCCGTCCTTCATGTTGATGGCATGATCCCATGGTCGTCGGTCGGGTAGTCGTTCAGAGGTTTTCTTGTTGAAGACGGGTGCAAAGTCGCGGTATAGAGGGGGAACCAAGTCTTTGAAGGTTTGCGGGCGTGCATTTTCCTTCGAGTGCTCTGCAAGTTCTTGCGCCTTGATGAAGCCCGCGCGGATTGGTGCTGCCTCCGGGTTAGGGCCATCAACTTCGGGAAGGATCCCAGCGCGACGTAGGCCATTGATCTCCCAGTCTCGGAAGACCCTGGGTCGTTTGTCGCCGTCTTCAGTGAAAATCCGGGCAGGTAGAGGTGAGAGATGGAATGTGCAGATGCGAACACCTTTGACCCTGCATGCGGAGATGACATACGTAGGGATAGGAGCCCAGGAGACATACACTGGTTCTGGGAAGGACTAGAGGTACCTTAGGGGCCTCGTCAACTTGAACCTTTTGCTGTGATCGGGTCAATAATGGTGTTTGCAGCTTTGTTGCAAGGTTTGTCATGGTCGGTTTGGAGAGGGTGCAGGTGGGAGGGCAGCGGAGCATGTCAACATGATCTTGCTGCCAGTCTATGGTGGGGTTATGCTCATTGAGCCAGTCTGTTCCAAGGATCATATCGTGATCACCGATGTCGGTGATGAAGAACTCAGCTTCTTCCTCATGGTATGCCTTTGAGTCTTGCGGGTATATCCAGATCCGCTGGGTCGTTGTATCACGTACCCAGCCCATGATGTTCTCGGTGCCATCTATGTTACGCACAGGGAACGGGTTTTCTAGTTTTCTCGTAGTCAGCTTCTTGCATTTAGCGAAGCTTCAGTTGATGATGATTCCTTCTGCACCACTGTCAAGCAGTGCATCTGCGTCGATTTGTCAGCCTGTCGCTCGTCCAATCATTTTGACCTTGAGCATTATCGAGGGTGTTTGCCTGTTCTTGGTGACAGTAGACAGATACAAACACGAGGGATATGATTGCTCACATGAAGTCATAAATGGTAGTACAGAAAAGTGATTGTAAGATGCCAATGATATAAGCCCTTTGCCTCTGCCAGACGAGGCGACTGGGGGGGGGTTTCAAAGATCCTGCGACTTCAGGATATCCTTCAACAGTGCCACTGCCTGCTCCTTACCTTCCGCGTCCAGATCCTTCAGCTGGCAGGTGATTGCCGCAATGGTTTTGGACGGGTCAGGGGCTGCTTTTGCAGTGGGCAAAGCCATGCTCGCTGGTGGGGGAGAGGTCTTGGATCCAGTCTCCACTGTGCCCACCCGTCGCGCACTTGAGTCACGGTTGGGGCAGTCACGGGAGACGTGACCAGCTTGTCGGCACATGAAACACTTGCCTTCACACATCATCTTGGCCCGTTCATAATCTGTCAGCTTTGCAGGGCGGGTCATGGTGTTGGTGAAGGCGCCGACTCGGCGCGATGAGGAGTTGTTGGCAGAACCGTTTGAGGTGAGCGCGACAGCCCCCTTGGACTGACTGCTCTTCCTCTCCGGGTTTTCTTCAAGCCATTGGTGGTTGATACAGTGGGCGCGCTCCTTCCACTCTGCGAGGTTGGTGGGGAATGGGTACGGCTGGGCCACCTGCTTGCCAAGGTCATGCTGAAGTCCCTTCTTGAAAAAGTGGATTAGTGCCTCGTCATCATACCCCGATATGGTTTCCAGCATCTCGAACTCGGTGATAAAGTCAGTGATGTCCCGGGTGGTCATTGTGAGCTCGTTGATCTTATGTTGAGCCTCTGTCTTTGGATTAACAGGCACGAAGTCTTTACTAAACCTCTCGAAGAGCTCTTTGTAGGTGCTGTAGTGGAGCATCGGGGGCTTGAGGCCGAGGGCTTTGGTGTCTTCCTTCCTATCTTCGTCGTCAAAGAGCTCCATGCGGCGATGCGTGGCCCAGGCTTTTGCTGTGTCGTCCTCCATTACGCTGAGGAGGAGCATCATCTTGGCATTATTTGTGGCATAAACATCCTTGTTAACGCGCAGGAACATACAGAGCTCAAGGGAGAACCGGAGGGTGTCGTGTCTATCGCCTTTGAATGGCTTTCGCTTGGGGCCGATCTCCCGCTTGGAGACGGCAGGTTTGGATTCGGCGTCGGACATCTTGTCAGAGGGGAGGGGGACGGTGAGGGATTGGGCGAGTTCTTGATCAAGGTGGTGTAGGGTTTCTTGTTGGTATTCTTCTGCTTCTTCAACTTCTTCCTCAACTTGTTTTGCAACAAGGAAGTTGGCGGGGGTGAGAAATTGCTCGTTATGATGCCACGACCAGTGATCTTGGATGGGACTAAATGAAGTGGGCTGCCACTTAACTACTGATCGTCCTATGGGCGTACCACTTCCTAGTTGTGTCATTGTAGTTGATCCCTTCTGGGACCTCGACTACAGCACGTCGACAGGGTGGGGGCGAGTTGGTAGGGGGAGGGTTCAGGAAGCGCTGTAGAACGTCCGCAGCAGTGGCAAAGTCTGATTCTTCAACGTAGGGTTGCTTGTCGCGGTCATCGAAGTACCAGTCTTGACATTGCGGGTTTGGTTCGTCGTGCTGCCAACGTACGGATTCCTTAGTCTGCTGCGAGGTGAGGATATAGTATTCTTCGGGACAGTAGTCTCGAAAGACGCCTGGGGGGAAGTTCGGAGTAGGGGGATGAGGGACTGTGGAGGACGTGATGATGGTCTGGAAAAAGTCTGCCATGATGGGGCGACGGCCGAGGAGTTTCTTGGTGAGGTAGCCGGCTTTTACTGCCTGGCGGATCATGTGTTTGTGGTGGCGGCGACGAAGGGTCTTACCCTTGATGGTGAGATGGAGGACTGGGGGCGGGGTAGATTCGGGGGGTCCAGTGGTTGAACTGGGAGACAGAGGTGAAGCTGGTCTGGAGGATCGGGTTGGGGGCGTTCTGGATGAGGTATGTGTGATAGGTGGGGGCGTGGAGGGTGAACTCAAGGTGCTCGAGATCTACGTTGATGCACGTAGTGATCCAGGTGTATAGGGCAAGGACAACCATACCATGATCCTTATGCCACCTCCACTCGAAGATGCGGAAGTTGAGACCATGTGCAGTCCACGGGTCCTTCTTGCAGAGGTTCTGGACAGGGACAAGGCAGTTGACGGTGACAGCGTCAGACCAGGGGTAGGGTAGGGGTGCGTTGTCTCGGGGGGTGATTGGTTTACCGTCAAATGGGAGGAAGACTGGTACGTTTGGGAGATCCGTGGTGTAAGGGCTTTTAACATCGTAGAGACAGCAAAGGTAGATGGGAGGAGAGGTGCGAGGTAGGCATAGGGGTAGACTGTCCAGGTGTCAGAAATACAGTTTATGAGACCGATGGGACCACCTAAGTCATGACGATGGGAGGAGCGAGAAGAAACAATAGATTCAAGAGTGCTGGGGTCTAGGGTAGTGCAACGTGCGCTACAGTACCGTATGACGAGATGGACAGTCTAAGGAAAAGGGAAGAGAAACACTGTCATTATATACAAGTGGGAATGATAGTGCAATGCGATGTGATAGTGGTGCAAGCGGGGGGAACAATAAGAAAGGAGTCATGGGGCGGAGGATGAAGGTCCGGAGCAATGATGTCATAGATAAGGATGCAGAATCCCGCTCGGAAGTCCGGGCAATGATGTTGTTGAAGCATGTAATGCAAGGGAAAGTCATGCCATGACAGTAGGTACATCATCAGGCACATTACTATAAAAGGTAATTTTCAAATTGCAGCTGCCGCCGGCAGTCTCCTTGCCTGTCCCTTGACCATCTACCCTTCCCTCCTCGCCACACATCCTAGCCTCTCCCTCTCCCACCACTCATCAACGCCTAGTATAGTTAGAGGACTCATAAGATTCACAAATTCATCGCTTCGGGGTGATCTTGAGCTCGACATGTTGTAAGTGGTACTGTTTTTTGCATGTTACCTTGCTCCTAATCTTTAACCATGTCAAGCAGCACCTACCCATTGTGTCTCGCACCCGGCCCTTTGACATTCAACCGAGTTATCTCCAATAGATACAAGCTCACCACACAAGCATAGACCAAGATCACCAAGATGTTGTCCTTTCCTCTTTCACCCAGACAGAGCACATCGGTGGCCCTTCAAGCAGTGGCACTGCACTCGCCATTTTTGAGGAAGAGGGGCCTGGATCGAGAACAGGCTGTACATGAGGGAGGGAAATATCATGGGCTCTGCTTTCCAGTAAGTGTATTGTTCAATCCAGAGATGCTGAATCAACCAAGGTTGTCCAGTGTGGTAGTGTCTACGAGGCTTCTCGTAGATCACCCAGGGCATACCCATTACGTACCTAGACCAGTTATCGCTCCCCATCTACCTACATTCCACTCTCTGCCCCTACGGCCCCCAACGCGGACTTAGCAGCCTGAGTATGCGTGACGCGCGACTCACGTGACTTCCACCAGCCGCGTGTAGATTGGCGCACAGTTCCATCATTTGACATCTTTAGCTCTCTCACAGATCCTCCATCTTCACCCCATTCCCCCGCTCCTCCGCCCGCACCGCAAGAACGACCGCAAAAGTCGTCGAGTCCGGCTCCCACATGGGCCGTCGACCGCATGATATGTGCCGCACGGCAACAAGGAGAAAGTGGATCAGGATCCAGGTCGGACATCACTTGTTTTGCCTCCGTTGACACGCCATCTGCGCCGCACGTCCCCCCTCCTCTGTACGCTCCCTATTTTCTCTCTCATATCTTCTCTGTTCGTTCCCCTCCCTGCATGATACAAAAAAACCCCCAAACATCCGGCCCTTTACAAACTTGCTACATTGCTCCCGTGTCCCTCCTTGTTTCTCCACACACCTTTCTTTCCCTTTTCTCCACCTACTCGTTATCCCTGATCCGATCGTCAAGGGCGCAGTGCCTCGGCCACGAGGGGCGCGGACCGCCACGCGCAATAACACCAGACGAGGAGCTTGGGACCCTCCCACCATCATCTGCCTGGCAAGCGGAGCCTTGCTTGCGCGCGGATGTCCGTCAGTAGTCTCGACGCCCTGAGTACCCGAAAGCTGTGGCCTCAACGAGAGGTGAAGGCCCCCAGGTTTACGGACACTCTCTCACCACCCTTACCTCGATACCACTTTTGCTTCCGTTCATGTTACACATGCCTCGCATCCACGCTCCCTCCGATACCGGCTTGATATTCCATTCTCCCTAGGCCCGGACGGCGTAGAAGTACGCGCGCGTCTGATTGGCGGCTCTCACATGTATATCTTACCGCCTTTGAGGCGACGAAACTCGCTTTTTCTCCCCCCCCATCTTATCCTCTCAGAAAGCCAGCTCCGCCTGCCTGTCCTCGCCCAAGCTCGTCCCTGCTCGCATTGCTCGCCCAAGAACCGACCTCAAAAACAACATCTATTCACTTCCTATCAAAACCCCTGATTTGCAGTCGCATCGACGCCACCGGTAGCCCACCGAACGGCATCATAAAATGTCGTACGCCTCCCGCGAACGACGCAGGTGTGTTTCTTGCGCACCCTTCTCTCCCTCGGCACCTTCCGCCCTTTTCTCCCCCACGTGTACTCGCACCAGGTACCTCCCGACGAACTGCCCCCGGGTCACGAGCATTTACTCGACCTACCACACCAGCAATATGACATTGGCGTACCTTCATTGGTGCATCCACCAATCTCTCACCTTCAAGCTCTTCCCCAACAAGCACCACAGAGCCTGACTTCAAGGTGGAGATATCTGTCCTTTCAATGGTGACTCTGGAAAAACCCCTCTTGCAAAACTCCTCTAATTAGTGCTAATGTAGCAGATTTGCAGATTTGCAGATTAGAGAACCCCCCATCTAACTAAGCATTCAGTTTGTGCCAAGTTTGCGCAAACCTTGCACAACAGCCACGCAAAAGTTCACTCATGACCTCATACATCCTGTGGGCCTGCGCTGGTTGCCTATTGCTGCATCACAACACCTGCTTCCCAATATTGTGTGCACCCCCGCACCGTTTTCCACTGCCCAGATGTCATGAATGGTCTATAATTTTCTTTTACTTTACATTGGTTACACGCTTTAGGACTTATCGACTTATCACCGGTCCAGCTCCACTTTGTCCCAGACCCGGTTCATCTATATCCTGCCCGGACCCACGTGACTCATCTCGGGCCGGGTCTGACTCCTTTCCCTTGACTCATGCTGTACGATACTGACTCATGCTGTGCTCTTTTACATACAACTGCTTACTTATACTAGGTCTGCTTACTGATTGCTGTGTATCGGTTGCTTACCTAAGTCTCTCTCCTCTTGTGTATATAGAACTCGCTCTCGCTGTACATACTCCTTATCTCGAGCTAGTCAATTCTACTGACTCTGCTCACTTTCCCTTGTTTGTCACTGTGTCTGATTGGCTCCCCTCCGTCGTTCTCATCTTCTAGTCAGCTGTATTGTAACTTGGTGCTGTTGCACGAGTCATTGCTGACATAAGCTCAAGATCTCCTTATCCTTGCACCACCCTACGACCGTTCCTACATACTGTAGTGTAGTAGTAGTAGTATCTGTCTGGTACTGACTTCTTTCTTCCCCTGTGCCACCCTAGACCGTTACTCCTAGAGTACACGACTTGTTACCCTGACATTGTGGTCATGCACATGTATACCAGTGCCGGCTTGACATTTCCCCCGAAACATTACACCTACTCGTGACTCTCCAACACCAGGAGTTTAAAGCTCAGAGGTGACAGTAGAAGGTGCACCTTTGGTGTAGGAAACGAGTAAAAAGGGTGAAAGGAAAGTGGTTTAAGAAGTCTTTGGGCTTGTGTCCCCTAGACAAAGAGACAGCCAACAGGTCAAGAAGACTGAGGCAGACCGTCTTGCGATTTCATAACAGAACCACCTTCCCTCGACAAAATCTTCCCTTGCTGCACAGAGTAACCATTTTGGCTGGGGGCTCGTACATAGAAGATTGGTGCTTGCAAGTACAAGGATTCATCCCTATCAGCGATGAAGCTATTATCTCCCTTGTAAACGGGTCTAAAGACCCTTGGTCCTGGCACAATTGGAAGGTCGCCCTCACCGTAGAAGAACTCGAAGACTCTGTCATAGACATCCATTTATACTGTCTCAAGATTGAAGAACAAGGAACCGGAAGCTGCTACATTCACTTCCACCTATACGTCACCTACTGCTACAGACTCGAGCAACCCCCAAAGTTCTTCTACACGCCCAACAAGAAAATATCAGTGGACACTTGACACACCCACCGCCTTCTTACACTAGGCAACACCCCCAGTCCCACACCAGAGCCAGAGGTCATTGACCTCACCCATCTATAAACAAGTCCCTCATTCGGACTCAACGGCTCCGACTCTAGCTCTGACTCTGACACCAATGTCGAGGACAAAAACTGCTACATATATTCCCTCCTCCTAGGCTTTACTGAACAAGAAGACGACTTCTTTGTCTAACTCGGAGACACCACTGTCGAAGTCACCTTTGTAGCAACCCAAACAAGTAGCATCAGTTGGTGCTTCACTGATGGAGACAAACCCAACCTCACCAAAGCCAACTTCAACCTCATTGCTGCCTCTGCCCTACTACCTGTCACTGATGAAGACTTCTCTGACCTTGACGAGCCAGTCATGGCTGCCCAGTGGATCCGCACTGATCCCCAACCCCCTCTCTCTGCTGAACTTACCAACTGCACCAAAATCAGCAGAACATGGAATATTGTCATCGGCCAAACTGGGTCTCCAATTCAACACATGAACAATGGCACAGATAATGCATGGCTCATGAAAGTAAATGGCCAATGGGTCGCCATCCCTGCCATGCTCGTCGCTGCCCTCAATCTCACTCCCTCTACGGCCAATGTCACTGCCCCTCCGGTCACTGTCAATGCTCTTGCTGTTAGGGATCGGTCTAGCGACTGGCAGATCATCCGAGTCACCCAAAGAGAGAGAAGAAAGAGGATGGATTGGCAAGAGAGGGTCCAAGTCCAGGTGTAGGGCCGAAGCAGTCCGTGGGGAACGAAGAGGACGATCTAGGGAAAAGAGACACAGAGGAGAACCTTATATATGTACAGGATCAATGATGCAATAATGGTGCAAGCGAGAGAATAATAAGGAAAAGGAAGGGGGATGGCAGAGTCCAGAGCAATGATGTCATAGATGGAAAAATAAGAGGAGTCAGGTTGACAACATCATGTGATAGGAAATGGAATCATGTGACCAGACACGATGCAGCAAAAAGGGAAAGAATCGAGGTGATCCGTGACATTATCCCCTCTTTAAGGCGCACTTTCGCCGGGAGCGCGAGTTCATCATCCATTGTGGATGCAAGAAATTCAGCCTGGGTCAGACCCAACAATTTTAGTGATCGTGGGGCATTGGGACGGAGGCGGTGGAACTTAGCGATAGCATCCTTGGCATGCGTTAATGCAGAGGCTGGTCTCCATTCATTCTTAGAGTTGGGGTATCCAAGCCATTTGACGAGGTATTCAATGCCACATTTGTTGCGTATGGGTCATGAGTTGAGGATGGCTTCAATCTTGTACTCCTCGTCTTCATCAACCAGTTCTGGAGGCGGTTGAGTGAAGTTGGGGCCATGGGCATCTATCTCTTTATATGCTGAGAGAAGCAAGGCGTGGAAGACAGGGTAGATACACCATTTAGGAGGAAGTTGCAGGCAGTAAGTCACTGGTCTGAGGACGTCAGTAATGGTAAATGGGCCATGTCATTTTGCTGTGAGCTTAGCTTTTGGACGTGTGGTCTTCAGGTTCTTACCATCCAGCCAGACCTTGTCACCGACTTCAAAGTGCACTCCTTCCTGTGTTGAGTTGCCATTGTAGCGCTTCATCAGGTTGCGTGCTGTTTCAAGACTGGCCTGCAATTCTTTGCATATTTCTTCGAGGTGCTAGAAGTGTTCTTCGACGGCGAGGTTTTTGGAGATGGGGTTGATGGAGGGGATCATTGTCGGCAGAAAACTGTAAAGCAGCTCGAATGGGGCGCGACCTATAGCTGAATGGACACAAATGTTGTGTGAAAACTTGACGAAGGGGAGATACTTCACCCAGTTGTCCTGCTGATAGTTACAGAATGCCCGAAGATACTGCTTGAACTCTTGGTTCACCCGTTCGCTTTTACCATCCGTTTGAGGGTGGTACGCTGTGCTCATTGAAGCCTTGATTCTGAGTTTGGCACAAGTCTCCTGTATAATCTTGCTTGCATACTGTGGGCCACGGTCAGAGATCATCTGTTTCCACAGCCTATAGTGTCGCCACACGCAGTCTAGCAAGACGTCGATGGTGCTATTGCTGGTGGTTTTTTTGGTGCACGGTGCAATGCAGATGGCCCTGGAGAGGCAGTCTATGATCATGCAGATAGTGTTGTATCCATCCAAGGGAGGCAGATCAGTAACAAAGTGTCACAGATTGTCTCAATCCTTTCTCTTTTTGTTGCATCGTGTTCAGTCACATGATTACATTTCCCATCACATGATGTTGTCAGTCTGACTCCTCTTATCTTTCCATCTATGACATCATCGCTCCGGACTCCGTCCTCCCCCTTCCTTTTTCTTATTGTTCTCTCCTGCTTGCACCATTCTCACATCATCGATCCTATACATATATAAGGCTCTCCTCTGCGTCCCTTTTCCTTAGATTGTCCTCTTCGTTCCCCACGTACTGCTTTGGCCCTACACCTGGACTTGGACCTTCTCCTGCCAATCCATCCTCTTTCTTCTCTCTCTTTGGACGACTTGGGTGATCTGCCAGTTGCTGGACCGATCCCTAACACAAATTCGGTTGTGATCACCTTGAACAGGCATTCCGGGACGGCATTAGGGATCATGTTGACATGGGGGTGCTGGGGGCAGCTCTTGGTTGCTTGGCAAATAGCACATCCTTCGATATAGTCGCGTACAAAGACCGACATCCCTGGCCACCAGTATTCTCGACTGAGGAGTTCATACATCTTGTGGCAACCTGGATGTCCTGCCATTGGTGAGTCGTAGAATGACTTGACAATGTCACGACGTAGCTCAATGTTACAGTTCCTTTTAGGAACATTTATTATGTCATCTTTTTTGGGAGAGGCACAACAATTTGTGATGCTCAGATGGTTAAGGTTAGGGTTAATCCAATACAATCTGTTTTTTATCCACTTGTACAGTTCTGTACAGCCGCTACTACATTTTCCATGAAGGCTCCCTACAATTCTCTGTACAACTGTTGATAATAGGTCTCACAACTATTGCATGTTCTCTCCTCTACACCTCATATTGTCTCAATACCAACTTTCCAACAGATGGCAACATTTCTACACTTCTATTCTTCTACACTACAGTCTTGGTTGGTTTTTTTTCCAAGCTACATAAATCTTGCTTATGTTGATCTCTCCTATGACTGGCAACCACCGAGTTTTGTTCAGCACGTGCATACCTCCTCATCCACCCTTCACCCTCATCCCCACATCAATTCCTACCCGGTCTTCCCATAGATATGCCCTCATATGGCATATACACACACAACCTGCATGCTCGTGTGATGCGCGAGCAATGTCGGCCGTGTGTGAGGCCGAGGGGGAGGGGGGGTTCATATCGAGGGTCAGGGCACGGGCACATGCATTGAGGGTACACATGTGTGCATGTGTGTTGGTGTTGCAAGCAGGTGCGTTTAAGCACGGGCACGCGGGGGTGCATGTTGTGGGCATGTGGATGCGCAGATGCACAGGTGCGGGCATGTGGGTGCAAGTATTGAAGGCATGAGGGCACCAGTGCGAGTGCACGTATGAGTGCGCATGTGGGCATTGAGTGCGTGCATGTTGAGGGTGGGGAGGAGTGGGATGTGGGGGACGAGTCGAGGATGAGACAGCGGTGGCAGAGAAACCATTGTGGTTGGCACTGTTTGCAAGTGATGCCAACAGCAATGAGCTCACACCCTGGCCAATCACAAACGAGGAGGAAATTATTTTCCTCCTCGTTCGTAATTAGTCAGCTTCCCCCGCTACACCATCCCCTTCCTACACCGCACACCTGTTCACGCAGTGTGTGCACACCTGACTGACATGCCCATGTAACACGCAAGCAGTGGCGGTCAGGCGTGATTGTGCAGGTGTTGTGGGCGGGTGGTCGGGGGTGTGTTGCAGGTGTACGCGTGCAGGGGAGAGGACTGCGGCGTGCACGTGTTATGATGTTTTTCAGAGACTGTTTTTCAGAGACTGTCTCCGAAAAATGTCATACCAGATGTAGGCAAGGATGCCATCACTTGTGTGATGGCATTCTCGCCCACCTGTGGAAGATGGCAATGGGTGGGTGGTGGCGAGGGACAAGGAGCGGGGAAAGCGAGTGCAGGTGGTGGCGAGAGGCGAGGAGGAAGGGAGAAGAAGAGAGGGAAGGAGCGGGGGGCACACCTAAGGCCCGGGTGTAGCACTCCCCAAAGCGTCTTTGGACGTGGACAAACAGCGTAAGGAGTGGTGGCGGCGACATTAGTGGTGGAGGAGTGTCGTTGGACGCATTGGGGAGGAGTGGGAGTGGAGGAATGGAGAGTGAGAAGGGAGAAGATGATGGTCGAAAGAAGATAGAGAGTGTCACGGATCGCTCCATTTCTCTCTTTGTTTGCAGACCTCGTACACGCGACACGTCATGGCACATGACTTTCCTTTGCATCACATGCTCCAACGACGTCATTGCCTGGACTTCCGAGCGGAACCCCGTCCCCTTATCTATGACATCATTGCTCCGGACTTCCGCCCTCCGCCCTATGACTCCTTTCTTATTGTCTCCCCCCGCTCGCACCACTATCGCATCGCATCGCACCATCGCTCCTACCCGTATATAAGGACAGTGTTTCTCTTCCCTTTTCCCCAGACTGTCCATCTCGTCGTACAGTACTGTAGTCTGTGTTGCACTACCCTAGGCTTGACACTCTCGAATCCATTTGTTCTCTCTCGCTCCTCCTATCATCGCGACTTAGGCAGTTCCATCGGTCTCATAAACTACGTTTCTGACACCTGGACAGTCTACCCCTATGCCTACCTCGCACCCCTCTCTCCATCTACCTCTGCCGTCTCTACGACGTTAAAACCTTCCACCACGGACCTCCTGAACGCACCAGTTTTCCTCCCGTTCAACGGAAAGCCAATCACTCCCCGCGACGACGCACCACTCCCCTACCCTTGGTCCAACGCCGTCACAGTCAACTGCCTCGTCCCCGTACAGAACCTCTGCAAAAAAGATCCTTGGACCGCGCACGGCCTCAACTTCCGCATCTTCGAGTGGAGGTGGCATAAGGATCACGGTACTGTCGTCCTCGCTCTATACGTTCGGATCACTACGTGCATCAATGTAGATCTCGAACGCCTTGAATTCACCCTCCACGCCCCCACCTACCACACGTACCTCATCCAGAACACCCCCAACCCGATCCTCCAAACCAGTTTCACCTCCGTCTCCTAGTTTAATTGCTGGACCCCTGAATCTACCCCGCCACCAGTCCTCCATCCCACTGTCAAGAGTAAGACCCTTCGCCGCCGCCGCCACGAACACAAGGTCTGCCAGGCATTAAAAGCCGGCTACCTCACCCAGAAACTCCTCGGTCGTTGCCCCGTTGCGGCCGACTTCTTCTAGAACCATCGCTTCCCAACCCTTCACCCGTCCCCCTACCCCTAAGTTCCCCCCAAGCATCTTCCGTGACTACTTCCCACACGAATACTGCATCCTTACCTCCTCGGAAACCAAGAAACCGGTACACTGGGCCCATAACCCCCCCAAAGAAGGCAGGCAAGACTGGTACATCTACGAAAGCGACGGTAAATACCTCACAGACGACGACTTCGACACCGCTGCCAACGTCCTTGCCGCCTTCTATGACCCACCTTCATCTTCTTCCCCACCGCCCCGCTGATCCACCGTCCTCCTCCCCCCCAAGGGAATCAAGTTCGACAACGTCACCAGGAAGTGGTACGTGTATCGACGAAACCAGCAAGGAACACCAGGGCGCACAGTAGTTGAGTGGCAGCCCTCTAGTACCAACCCTATTCAGGATCTCTGGTTTTGGAGACACAACCAGGAGCTCGTTACCCCCTCTTGAATTCCAAGTCGCATGCGAAGTCCAAATTGAGCTTGACGAAGCTAAAGAAAACCGTAAGGAACGCCGGCACCAACAAGAAGAAGCCTTCAACCAATCCCTCGACATCGCCCTCCCCGACACCATGCCCAACACTGAATCTAAGCCTGCCGTCTCCAAGTGGGAGATCGGCCCCAAACCGAAGCCTTTCAAAGGTGATAGACGCGACACCCTCCGGTTCTCCCTCGAGCTCCATATGTTCCTGCGCATTAACAAGGATGTTTATGCCACAGATGACGCCAAGTTGAGATCGTCCTAATGTTAGAGATCGGTCCAGTGACTGGCAGATCACCTAAGTCACCCAAAGAGAGAGAAGAAAGAGGATGGATTGGCAAGAGAGGGTCCAAGTCCAGGTGTAGGGCCGAAGCAGTATGTGGAGAACAAAGAGGACAATCTAGGGAAAAGGGACGCAGAGGAGAGCCTTATATATGTCGAGGATCAATGATGCAATAATGGTGTGAGCAAGAGAACAATAAGGAAAAGGAAGGAGGAGGACAGAGTCCAGAGCAATGATGTCATAGATGAAAAGATAAGAGGAGTCATGTTGACAATGTCATGTGATGGGAAATAGAATCATGTGACCAGACATGATGCAGCAAAAAGGGAAAGAATTGAGGTGATCCATGACAGACGGGTTCAAACAGACAAAGGGTACCACCGCCCATGAATACTTCACCAAGTTCGAGCAACTGGAAAGGAAGGCAGGGTACTCCACGGCGCAAGACCCCATTCACCTCATGCAGCTGCTCAAGCACAACATCTACTACTGGACCATCGACTCCATCTATGACAGCGGTCACGTCCCTCAGAAATATAAGGACCTCAAGAAGCGCATTATCCTGATCGATGGTCTATGACAGGAGTGGAAGGACCTGAAGACCCAATGCAATGGCCCCACGCAGAACCAAAAATCCAAAGGACAAGGATTGTCCAATGGGCAGCAAGGGGGGCAGATTCCATGGCACCATGATGGAACCGGCACAATACACGGTGGCAAAAGACAGCCGATGGACGTCAACCATGTCGACATTAAGGGCCAATGCTTCCGCTGTGGACAGAATGGCCACCAGGTGCAGGATTGCAGGGCAGATATGAAAAACATTCGAGACATGTGGAGGAGGGACCGGTACATGGAACCACCGAAGTGGGAGGCTCAAGCATAGACATTTGAGATGCCCACCACTTGGGCTAGGAGCTTGTCGGCTGAAGATCAGAAAAGTGTGATAGACGTGCTTCAAGCTCAGCCAAAGGTGGAGGAGAAGAAGGAGGATTTTTGAGGGGGCTGACAATGTACATGGCATCTGAAGCCCAAGTTTCTGTTTCTCGCTCATCTAGTTTTGTTGCGCCTCAGTGGCCTGGTTCTTATTTGTATATGTGCATGGCTGACTCGGAATGTACTACTATGGGGAATATCCCCATTATAACTTCTCTTATGGACTCTATTGGTAAGGGCACGTGTCCCATTGTTATTTTAGATACTCAGGCTTCAATTTGTGAGCCTTCGGCTTTAGATACAGCATCAGTTTTGGCTTTGGTTTCGGATACAATGCGATAGAAGGGGCACGGCACCCAAATCATGTTATATGGCACCTGGAACGGCTTAATGGACACTTTGGTGCTTAAGAGAAGACAAACCCGAAAGCGCAATTGCAATCTTGCACATCTGGAAACACCATCGACACTGTGACGAGGCTACTTATGAAGCTATCAAGGAGATAACTGGCATGAGAGACGAATTAGCATGCCAAGCTCTACTAGAGCTTGCCACTCCTATGCAGTTCATAAGCTCCTCAAGCGCTAAGGAACAAACAGTCATCCCCACACAACTTGTGGTAGATTCCAAGCGCATTATCAAAGCTCTTGCACTCCTATACAGTGGTTGCACTGGCTCGTGTATCAACACAAAGTTTGTGCAGGAAAATCTCATCCCCATGTGACGGACTGCTCACCCAATCCTAGTACAAAATGCAGACAGCACTCTCAATGCAGGAGGGCCCATCATGGAATATGTTATGCTTCGTCTAATCATTCAAGACCATGAAGAAAATATTGACCTGGTGGTCTCCAATCTAGAAGATACGGACCTCTTCATTGCACATGAGTGGCTAAGAAAGCACAACCCTTGCATTGACTGGAAAACAGGGTCAATAGAATTTGACCAATACTCTACCAGCTACTCTCGTCCCCCTCCCCTTCTCAAAATTGATGATGACGAAGAAGAGGAGGAAGAGCCAGTCCACATGGAAAAGGACGAATAGCTGTTTGCTTTCGACTAGGATGGTTACAAAGCGACATACCACATCTGGACCCATGCATTGGACATTGCAATTGAAGAGCACGCTAAGAAAAAGGAACAGACCTTCTCTGAGTGAGTTCCAATGGCGTACCACAAATTCAAGGACATCTTTGACAAAGACGACTTTGACAAGCTCCCTGAGCAACGCCCATAGGACCACACCATTGAGCTCACTCCTAACTTCAAACCGGTTGATTGCAAAGTTTACCCCCTCACATTGGACAAGCAGAAGCAACTGGATGCCTTTTTGGAAGAGAACCTGAGATCTGGCCGGATCCAACCATCCAAATCGCCTATGGCCTCCCCATTCTTCTTCATCAAGAAAAATGATGGCTCACTACATTCTGTACAGGACTATCGAAAGCTTAATGAGATGACAATAAAGAACCGTTACCCACTCCCACTCATCCAAGAGTTGGTCGACAAGCTTAAGGGAGCACAGCACTTTACCAAGCTCAATATCTGATAGTGATACAACAATGTTTGGATTAAAGAAGGGGACAAATGGAAAGCTGTGTTCCGCACGAACAAAGGTCTCTACAAGCCTACAGTCATATTCTTCAGACTCACCAACTCCCCGTCTACGTTCCAAGCCTTGATAAACGACCTGTTCAAAGACTTGATCCACTAAGGAGTCATGGTTGTCTATTTAGATAACATCCTCATCTTCACACATATGCTAGAAGAACATCATCAGATGGTCAAGGAGGTTCTCCAGATCCTAAGAGAAAACAAACTCTATCTGAAGCTAGAAAGGTGCGAGTTTGAGAAGGCAGAAATTGAATATCTGGGCATGATTGTCAGCGGAGGAAGGGTTTGCATGGATATAGCAAAGGTTGCAGTAATCACCAATTGGCCAGCCCCCAAAACAAAGAAATAACTTCAATTGTTTTTGGGCTTTTGCAACTTCTACCGTCGCTTTATCAAGGACTTCAGTGGCATTGCTCACCCAATGACTAAGCTCACAGGGAAGACGGAATGGGTCTAGGACACCCCGCAGCAGGAGGTGTTTGAGGAACTCAAGCGGCGTATAACATTGCAGCCAGTTCTAGCAATCCCTACAGATAATGGGCAATTCCGTGTCAAAGCAGACTCCTCTGATTATGCCACGGGCGCGGTACTTTTGCAACAATAGGACAATGGCAAATGGCACCTGGTTGCCTTCTTATCCAAGTCTCTTAGTAAAGCTGAGAGAAACTATGAGATCTATGACAAGGAATTACTGGCTATCATGATGGCGCTAGAGGAATGGACAATATCTCATAGGTGCATGATAGGAGTTTGAAATCTGGTTGGATCATCGTAATCTCATGTACTTCTGCAAGGTGTAGAAGCTAAATCGGAGACAAGCACAGTGGCTAATGGAGCTACAAGAATATCATTGTACGCTACTCCACAAGCCTGGCAAAACAATGGGTACTTGGTGGGGAGTGGGCCATTGCAAGCATGGCAGTACGGTTCCCTCCTTTCTTTTGTTTTACAATGCATTGTCCACAGCCTCTACACGTATACATATGTTCATTTATAGGTATAGGATATAGAAGTATGTAAATATCCACACTTCACTTCTCTGCAACATGTGAGTACCACTGAGTGTGCACTAGAGCTCTTCACGAGTGGCTATACTCGTGAGTACCTGTATGAGTACCTGTAAGGCACATCCGTGGGTATTGCCATCCGCGGATACGAGTACTCGTGTGCCTGATACTCGTGAGAGTACAGGTATGACTTTTGAGCTCACAGGTTACCTGTGCAAGTACCTGTCAAATACCTGTCAGGTACTTTGGCAGGGTTGATCTTGATATAATTACAGATAATAGCTGTTGGATTGATATAAGCATTCTCTCTTGCAGATCCTTATGTACTGTTGTTTCTATTATGGCCCCTTTCCCATCCATTTCCTCTCCTCCCCTCACATATATAGCTAAAAGCCTTGCGTGGTATGCTGTATCATACTCTGATACATGTTTATCTGTACTTAAATGTTACTAGCATTATCCTTGCCTTGAAGATGGAGTGTCAATATGCCTAACAGAGCTTCCAAGATGAGTCCAAGAAGGCCACTACTACTGCTTGTATCATATTTTCTAGGAATGACAGGTACTTGTCATACCTGTGTATCCGCGAGTGGGAGTATCCGTGCCACAGGTACCTGTGTGCCTGATACTCGTGAGAGTGGGAGTATAAGATCTGGAGCCACAGATACCTGTCTCAAGGTTGCAGGTACCTGTAAGAGTGCACTCATGAAGAGCTCTAAGTCATGGGGTGGAGGACGGAAGTCCGGATCGATGATGTCATAGATAAGGA
This sequence comes from Amylostereum areolatum, assembly GCA_012932865.1. NCBI lineage: Eukaryota > Fungi > Basidiomycota > Agaricomycetes > Russulales > Stereaceae > Amylostereum > Amylostereum areolatum. The sequence goes on from SAXG01000022.1 coordinate 97,624, forward strand.
TGCGGAACCCCACTTGGAAGTCCGGGCGATGACGTCGTTGAAGCATGTGATGCGAAGGCAAGTCATGTGCCGTGACACGTTGCGTGTACGAGGTCTGCAAACGAGGAGAGAAATGGAGCGATCCGTGACATTACCCCCCCTTTAAGACGCGCTTTTGCCTAGAGCGCGATGTCATCTGCAAGGGTAGATGCGAGGAAATTGTCAAAGGAGATGCCGAGGGAACGCACAGGGCGGGGCGCATTTGGATGGTATTTGTGGAAGGCGTCGATCATGTTGGTGACCTTTGAGAGCGAGGAGCGAGGGAGCCAGGTATTCTCGGAGTCAGGATAGCCTGCCCACTTGACGAGATATTGTATGCCTTTCTTGTTGCGGGTCGGCTTCGAGTCAATGATGTCTTCAACGTCGTATTCTTCTTCGTCGTCAATGAGGTCGGGTGGCCAGTTGTTCATAGTTCGGACCATGTGCCGTTGTCTCCTTGTACGCGGTGAGCAGCGAAGCATGGAAGACCAGGTGGGTTCTCCACGTCTTCGGCAGCTTCAGGTGGTAGTTCACTGGGCTAATGATGTCAATGATCTCGAAGGGTCCGAATCGTTTGGCAGCAAGCTTAGCTTTCGGCCTCGTCGTCTTCAGGTTTTTGCCTTCGAGCCAGACCTTGTCTCCAATGGCAAACAGTATCAATTTGCTGATTGTGTCGCCATTGTAGTGCTTCATTAAGTCAGATGCGAGGGCAAGGCTGGCCTTGATCTCCTGTCAGACTTCTTCCAGTTGACGGAGGCGTTCTTCAACTGCATGGACCTTTGAGGATGGGTTGACGGATGGGTACATCTTGGGGAGGAAGCCGTAGAGGACTTCAAAAGGGGCCTTTCCAGTAGCTGCATGGGTGCGGGAGTTGTGAGAAAACTCGAAGAAGGGAAACCACTTCATCCAGTCGTCTTGACGGTAGTTGCAGAATACTCGCAGGAACTGCTCAAGGTTCTGGTTCTTGTGTTCGGTCTGGCTGTCTGTCTGTGGGTGATATGCTGTGCTAAGGGCAGACTTGATCCCGAGCTTCTCGTTGAGTGTACGCATTACCTGCCCAGCAAATTGGGGTCCACAATCCGAGATGATCTTGTCCGCTAAGCCGTAGTGTCAGTATACCTTGTCGAAGAGAATGTCGGCCATGCCATCGCTGGTGATCTTCGTTGTACACGGGGTGGTAACCACCATCTTGGTGAGGTGATCGACCACAATGTTGACGGTGTTATAGCCTTCGCAGTCAGGGAGCTCGACAATGAAGTCGGTAGAGATGACGCCAAATGGTCGATCGGGTACTTCATTCGGGATCATGTCGACGTGGGGTCGGCTGCTCTGTGTCTTTGTCGACTGGCAGGTTGCGCATCCTGCTACAAAGTCGCGGACGAAGACAGACATGCCAGGCCACCAATATTCACGACTCACAAGTTCGTAAGTCTTGAAGCGGCCAGGGTGTCCAGCCAGGGGCGATTCATGGTACATTTTGACAATGTTGTGTCGCAACTCATCGTCTGCAGGGACATATACCTTTCCTCTAAACAGGACTAGGCCTTCTTCATAGTTCCACTCTTGAAGGTTCTTGACGAGTGTACGTGGTCCATTCCGTAAGATGGCATCCAGAGCTTGAACAACCTCGATGTCCTTGGTCTTGCAGTCGCGGATACGTCGTCGGAGTTCGACATCGCCGAGGGAGGTTACTGCTCCTGGCCTTGTTGCACGTATCTGGAAGTACTTGGGGTCGAGTAGGACGCACTCCTTGTTGTCGTTTTCAATGCCCTGCTTGTGATCAGGTCGTCGGGACATTGGGTCTGGGCGATGGGATACTCCTGGTTTGTGAACGAGCGAGAAGTCAAATCGAGTGAGGAATAGAGCCCAACGTGCCTGTCGGCGGCTCAGCTTCTGTGCTGTCTTGAAGTGCTCCAGGTTCTTGTGGTCTGTCCAGATTTCGACGGTGTCGGGGGCTTCTTCGAGCTAGTGGCGCCAGGCTTCGAGCGCACGGATGATTGTGAGTAGCTTCTTGTCGTAGATGTCGTAGTTGTGTTCCGGTTCTGATAGGTCCTTGGACAGATACGCCACTGGATGCCAGTGGCTGTCGTCGCCTTTCTGCGAGAGTATACCTCCAGTAGCAAAGTCCGAGGCGTCAACTTCGACAAGGTAGGGTTTCCTTGGATCAGGCATAACTAAGACAGGGGAGGAGGTGAACGCAGCTTTAAGTGCGTTAAATGCCGTCTGGCATTCCGTCGACCAATTCCATGTGCAGTCCTTCTTTGTTAGGTCGAACAGAGGTCGTGCGATCTTGGAGAAATCCTTGATGAAGTGTCGGTAGAAATTACCAAATCCGAGGAAGGATTGTACATCCTTGACCATCCGGGGTGTCGGCCAGTCCTGGATACCAGCTACCTTGACGGGGTCCATGGCGATCTTGTCGTGTGAGATAATGAGTCCCAGGTATTCAACGGAGTCCTGCTCGAAGACACATTTCTCCGGCTTAAGGAACAGGTCATTGTCTTGTAGGCGTTGGAGAACCTGTCGCACTATGGCGCGATGTTCTTCCATAGCTCGAGTGAATACGAGGATGTCGTCCATGTATATGATGACTTTGCCCGAGTCGATGAGATCCTTGAAAAGTTCGTTCATCATTGCCTGGAACGTCGCGGGGGAGTTCATAAGCCCGAAAAACATCACCGTAGGTTCAAAGAGGCCGCGATTCGTCTTGAACGCAGCCTTCCACTCGTCGCCTTCCTTGATGCGGACGTTGTTGTACCCTCAGCGGACGTCCATCTTGGAGAAGATCTTTGCACCTTTGAGGCGGTCGACAATTTCTGAGATCAGCGGCAAGGGATACTCGTTCTTGACGGTACCCTTGTTCAGCTCTCGATAGTCCTGTACAGGCCGCAGCTTCCCATCCTTCTTTTTGACAAAGAAGAACGGACTTGCCTGCGGCAACTTCGATGGGCGAACGTAGCCCTTCTTCAGGTGGTCGTCGAGGAAGGTATCGAGCTCAATCTGCTCGGAGGGGGAGAGCGGATAGATCTTGCAGGGCTTGGGTTTGAAGCCATCCTTCATGTCGATGGCATGGTCCCATGGTCGTCGGTCGGGTAGTCGTTCAGAGGTTTTCTTGTCAAATACCGACACGAAGTCGCGGTACGGAGGGGGGACTAAGTCTTCGAAGGTTTGCGGGCGTGCGTTCTCTTTTGAATGCTCTGCAAGCTCCTGCGATTTTGTAAAGCCCGCGCGGATGGGTACTGCATCTGGATTAGGACCATCGGTTTCAGGGAGGATTCCAGCGCGGCGTAGTCCATTGATCTCCCAGTCTCGGAATACCATAGGCCGCTCATCGTCATCTTCAGTGAAGAGTCGTGCAGGTAGAGGGGAGTGGTAGACCGTGCGAACACGAACACCTTTGACTCTGCATGCAGGAATGACATAAGTGGGGACTGGGGTCCAGGACACATACGTCGGCTCTGGGAAGGGATCGTCCAGAACGAGAGGTGTCCTCGGGGTTTTACCTGCTTCAACCTTACGCTGTGACTGGATCGATGATGGTTTCCGTGGCTTGGTTGCGAGGTTCGTCACAGGAGGTTTGGACAGAGTGCACGAGGGAGGGCAGCGGAGCATGTCAACACGGTCTTGTTGCCAGTCTATGGTGGAATTGTGCTCGTCGAGCCAGTCTGTTCCAAGGATCATGTCATGATCGCCGATGTCGGTGATGAAGAACTCAGCTTCTTCCTCATGGTATGCCTTTGAATCTTGCGAGTATATCCGGATCCGCTGGGTCGTTGTGTCGTGTACCCAGCCCATGATGTTCTCGGTGCCGTCCACATTACGCACGGGGAACAGGTTTTCTAGTTTTCTCAGCTTCCTGCGTTCAGCGAAGCTTCGGTTGATGATGATTCCTTCTGCACCGCTGTCAAGCAGTGCATCTGCGTCGATTTGTCGGCCTGTCGCTCATCCAATCATTTTGACCTTGAGCGTTATCGAGGGTATCTGCCTATTCTTCGTGACGGTAGAGAGGTGCACACACGATAGATACGATTGCTCACATGAGGTCATAGATGATAGTACAGAGAAGCGATTGTAAGATGCCAATGATATAAGTCCTTTGCCTCTGCCAGACAACGTGACTGGGGGGTGTTTCAAAAATCCTGCGACTCTAGGATATCCTTCAACAGTGCCACTGCCTGCTCCTTACCTTCTGCATCCAGATCTTTCAGCTGGCGACTAGTGATCTTGGACGGGACTGAATGAAGTGGGCTGCCACTCAACTACTGATCATCCTGGGGTTCCGTTCTTGTTCCGTCTATAGGCGTACCACTTCCTAGTTGTGTCGTTGTAGTTGATTCCTTCTGGGGCTTCGACTACAGCACGTCGATGGGGTGGGGGCGAGTTGGTAGGGGAAGGGTTCAAGAAGCGCTGTAGAACGTCTGCAGCAGTGGCGAAGTCCGATTCTTCAACGTAGGGTTGTTCGTCGCGGTCGTCAAAGTACCAGTCTTGACGCTGAGGGTCTGGTTCGTTGTGGAGCCAACGTACGGATTCCTTAGTCTGCTGCGAGGTGAGGATATAGTATTCTTTGGGACAGTAGTCTCGAAAAACGCCTGGGGGGAGGTTTGGAGTGGGGGGACGAGGGGCTGTGGAGGACGTGATCATGGTCTAGAAAAAGTCCGCCGCAATGGGGCGACGGCCGAGGAGTTTCTTGGTGAGGTAGCCGGCTTTTACTGCCTGGCGGATCTTGTGTTCGTGGTGGTGGCGACGAAGGGTCTTACCCTTGATGGTGGGACGGAGGACTGGTGGCGGGGTAGATTCGGGGGTCCAGCGGTTAAACTGGGAGACGGAGGTGAAACTGGTTTGGAGGATCGGGTTGGGGGTGTGCTGGATGAGGTACGTGTGGTAGGTGGGGGCGTGGAGGGTGAATTCAAGGCGTTTGAGATCTACATTGATGCACGTAGTGATCCGGACGTATAGGGCAAGGACGACAGTACCGTGATCCTTGTGCCACCTCCACTCGAAGATGCGGAAGTTGAGGCCGTGCGCGGTCCAAGGATCTTTCTTGCAGAGGTTCTGTACGGGGACAAGGCAGTTGACGGTGACGGTGTCGGACCAAAGGTAGGGGAGTGGTGCGTCGTCGCGGGGGGTGATCGGCTTTCCGTTGAACGGGAGGAAAACTGGTGCGTTCGGGAGGTCCGTGGTGGAATTAACGTCGTAGAGACGGCAGAGGTAGATGGAGAGAGGGATGCGAGGTAGGCATAGGGGTAGACTGTCCAGGTGTCAGAAACGTAGTTTATGAGACCGATGGAACTGCCTAAGTCGCGACAATGGGAGGAGCGAGAGAGAACAAATGGATTCGAGAGTGTCAAGCCTAGGGTAGTGCAACACAGACTACAGTACTGTACGACGAGATGGACAGTCTGGGGAAAAGGGAAGAGAAGCACTGTCCTTATATACAGGTAGGAGCGATGGTGTGATGCAATGCGATAGTGGTGCGAGCGGGGGGAGACAATAAGAAAGGAGTCATAGGGCGGAGGGCGGAAGTCCGGAGCAATGATGTCATAGATAAGGGGACGGGGTTCCGCTCGGAAGTCCAGGCAATGATGTCGTTGGAGCATGTGATGCAAAGGAAAGTCATGTGCCATGACGTGTCGCATGTACGAGGTCTGCAAACAAAGAGAGAAATGGAGCGATCCATGACAGGCGCAGTGGTTGAGGGTGCGTGGGCGCAGGCAGGTCATGGGCGCATGGTCACGAGTGGGGTGTGGGTGGGCGTGCGCGTCGAGAGTGCACGGGCATGGGCGTGTTGAGGGCGTGGGTGCGGGCGCCGAGAGTGTGCGGGGGCTGGCGTTTCAGGAACGCAGGCGCGGCAGCTTGAGGGCGTGGATGTCGAGGGAGCGTGGGCGGGGACGCCGAGGGCACGCGGACACGGCCGGCTTGTGGGTGCGTGTGCGCGGTGGTTGAGGGTGCAGGCGTGGGTGTTGAAGGCGAAGGCGTGGGCTGAGACAGCGCAGGTGTCAGTGTGGGCGGGGAGGGCGCAGGTGTGGGCGAGCGCGTCGACGGTGATGGGGCCACGTGGGCGTCGAGGGCGCGGACGGGCAGGTGTTGAGAGCGCGGGTGCACGGGCGTCAAGAGCGCGGGGATGGGCGTGTCGAGGACGCGGGCGCACAGGTGTCGAGAGTGCGGACACGCGGGCATTTCTTGAGAGTGCGAGCGCGTGAACGTCGAGGGCGCGGGCGCGCCGACGGAGGGGGAGCAAGGAGACGAGGACTTCCAGGTCTAGGAGGAGGAGGAGGAAAGGAGGACGACGTGTCGCGTCTCGGCAGTTGCCGAGGTGCCACGTCGCGACCGCATGTGGATTTGTGGGATCATGACGTATTTTCGGGTTGTGTTTTGAAACGCAACCCGAAAATACATCATGATCTCGGCACCTTTCTCTTCTTCTCCCTCACCTCCTTCCGCTGTTTCCCCTCTCTCGCCCTCGCGCTCACCCTTGATGCGCACCGCGCTCACCCTCGATGCGCCATCGCAGCCACGCGCCGTCGCGCTCGCCGCCACGTGCCCGTTACAGGCGGGCGAGGATGCCATCACTCGCGTGATGGCATCCTCGCCCTCACGTGGTATGACATTTTTCGGAGTCTATTCTCAGGAATGGACTCCGAAAATCGTCATACCGTGCTGGTGAACGGCAACTCCGGCCCGGCGTTTTTTTTGGCCCAAAACCGTCGTTATGACGTGGTTTCGGGACATGGGCTCATTCCATGTCCCGAAAACACGTCATAACGACGGTTTTGAACCTTTGCCTCTCCCATCATGTCCGACCCTCGTCCTCCGCGCGCACCACCCTGCCGTCCCCGTTTCCGTCCCATGGCCGTCACTATCATCTCGGCGCTCAACGCGGACTGCTCCTCAATGCTTGCTCACGCGTCCAACAATGTTTTTCAGGTGCCAGCACGCACCTCCGGTCCCCAGTGAGTGCCCCCATTCGTCCCCTCCCGTGCCCTCACCCGCATCTGCGCTCCCTCGCGCCCCCACCTGCCATGCCCACGCCGTCCTCAACGCGCACTCACCCCCGCTCAAACCTGGCCTTCGGGTGCCCACCCGCACCTTCAACGCAATCCCACCCTTGCTTCAACGTGTGTGTCCACACCGTGCACGCCCGCACACCGTCTCCTCTCCCGCATGCCCTAGCCCCTCAAGCATACACCCCCGCCCGTGTCCTCGATGTGCACGCACGGATCCCCACCCTCAACACACACACGCCCCCCTCGCCTTCTGCGCGTGCGCGCTCGACGCCCATGTTCGATGCCCGCCCCCGCGCCCCACCCTCAATGTCCGACGCCGCTAGACGCGAGCAACGGTGTCACCACGTGCGATGCACGCATGTACGCCGTAGTTCGCGTGGCGAGTGTGCTGAGGCCTGCATTGTGGGAAGAAGGTAGAACACGACGGCAGATGTTTGGCGCGCTGGACGGGAGGAAGGGGTGGAGACGGACGGTGGTTGAGGAGCGGGAACAGGCGTACGCACGCACACCCGCAACGCACCGGACTGCCGCACGCACACCTGCCTGCACGCACGTACCTTGCCCACCCAAACGCATGCACGCACGCACGCCCACACACCCGCACACCCGCACCCTACAGTCACACCCACACCCGCAACGCGCGCGTGCGCGCACCATGCACGCCCAAATGCCCACTCGCAAGCCCGCACGCCCGTCCGCAAGCCCACCCGCACCCGGGACTCCGTGTCCCACCCGCAGCGCGCGCTCTCACCCTCATCCTCGCCTGTGCTCGCGCCTTTGCCCGCACTCCTCCGCGCCCTCGCCCGTACCTCTTGCCCTCACCTGCACCTCTCGCCCTTGCTCTTTCCAGCACACCCCACCCTCTTCCTCGCCATCTCCCACCATCACCCGCACCTACCGTCCACGTCCGCACCGCCTCTTGCCCACCCACACCCTCCGCTGTCTTGCGGAGTTGGGCAGAGATGTCATCACTCACGCAAGTGGTGTCATCCTTGCCTGCTTGCGTCCGCTGCTTCGCCCCCGCCTTCGCGTCGCGCCCACGGCTTCACGCCCGGCCGCCGTTGCCTGCGCGTCGCGCGGGCACGTTGGTCGGGTGTGTATGCGCCGTGCGAGCATTGTCGACATGGGTGAAGGGACCAGGGTGCAGGAAGGGCGGGGGCAGGGGCGGGGGTGGCCTGTATGAGAAGACTGGGTGGGGACAAGGGTGAAGGGGGGACGAGGGGGTGCGTGCATGTCGAACAAAACTCGGCGGTTTCCGGGTGGTTGTCTGAGGAGAGCATCAACAGGAGTGAGATTTATGTAGTTCGAAAAAAAATCGACTGAGACTGTAGCCAAGAAGAACAGAAGAACAGAAATGTTCCTGTGTAATCAAATGTCTGTGTTAAGACTGTATGAGATAAAGAGGAAAGAACTTATGTAGGGTGGAATGATTGTGAGACCCGCCTTATTGACAGTTGTAAGAAAATTTGTAGGAAACCTTCAGAAAAAATGTAGTAGGGGTTGTATATCCTTTAATACAAAGAGAGACGCGGTGGAGCGCTGCGTCACGTCACGACACAAACCGCGAGACAAGTGAGCTTTCTGATTGGTTGTGGGACAACAGCCACGTCATCGTAACGCGACGCGTGACAAGTCGCGTTGACAAATGCACGTGGCTGCTTGCGTCATCCTAGGCTTGCGCGTCGGCCGGGTCGCCGCGTCGCTCTTCGTCTTGACCTCCACCACGTACTTGGCCACCGTCATACCTTCCCACTCTCTATGGCACCTCTACGCACCGCCGTTAGCGTCAAAGTAGCCTCCATGGCACAGCCCTACTTATACCTTTTACTTTGTATATCAGAAAACAAATTCAAATCAATTTTCCTCCAAAGCAATGTTTGTGCAGCAACATGGACGTGTTTTGTCGCTTCGGTCACGATGACCGCGTCGCTCCCACCCCCCCTGATTGGATTTATTTATATATCTAGAGATTTTTCGGGAAATTTCCTCGGTGCTCGGATGAGGCGTGGTGGTCCCGAGCTCGAGTGATGTACGACACGACCCGACCCGACACGACACAGTACAGCACACCCTGTCATCTGCATCCAGTGCATCTCGGTGCGTTCATCTGGATCATGTGCGCATTTTCTTTCTCTCTTGCGAGACGAACTGACATGTACTATTTGTGCAGAAGAATCTATGCGAGTTGGGGGTGACATTGGCTGGCCATTGGGACGGTGCACCGAGCAGGAACGCAGGTCCACTGATTCCGTCCAAGATGCAGCCCCCAGAAACAGTGCCCATTCAACCTCCTCGCAAGCGAACGAGAACACGGCCGTCCAGGTATGACTGACCTTAACAAACTGATCAATGTCCTTGCTTACTATATTGTTGTCTACAGCTTTCCTCGGCTGACGCCATTGGCCACCGCCGGTCTTGAGTGCGAGCACAACGACATCCTCAGGATCCTGAAGGTCCGCAACAGCATTGTATTGTGTCGTCCACGTCCGAATCAACGACAGGTGACACGATAATGCAAGAACCCAACCAACCAGCAAGCCTCGAACGGAGCTTTCATAGATGGTACGTGCATACAGTATCAATCAATGTGATAGTAAAGGCTTTACTGATCCTTTTGTTATCCATATCACAGGTGATATGTCCTCATCGACATTGCATATTCGCAGGCCTACTCGGCCCTCGGCGACTTGCTTCCTACGCCCCCAAGGACTCCAGCTCTGAACCCTCAAGGAACAGAACAACCCACTCTGCTATCGAAATGGCAGATTGCCAAGAGAGCCCGACACGAGCGAGAGCATTTGGGACCGTCACAAACCCCTCTACTGTAGGCGGCTGTAGTTTGGCAACTCGCAACCGGTGTCACATGACCGTGGGAGCGGGTAGAGGAGGGCAACCCGGCCTCGGGGACGGGGGACATCCACTTTAGGCAACGCAACCTCTTGTGAGTGAGCTCTCCCAAAGGGCCAAAGCTGTCCTATGTAGCGTCGAGTGATCATCCTCACGCTTTGGCCCATTACACTGTACACGAATCTGTATATGAATACAAGGTTTTGTGCACACTGACCACCTTATTTGTCACTGAGTGCTGATTAGCTCAGGACCCCTGAAATTCCCTATAAATGATTCATCTCGGACCACCGAAAATTTGGGCCTTATGGGAACCTATGTATGGTACTCTCCACCGAAAATGGGCCCCGTAGGGCCGACATGTTGGAGCTAAGAACCACTGAAAAGGAACCCGCCCGTCCGAAGTCCCATCTTCACCACCGAAAATGGTAAGCATCTGAACACGCCGAGGATCTGTCAGTTCCAATCACAAGTATTTTGCATATTTTGCTTCCCATGGGTCTATGGAAGCAAACTAGGCATGTTATAGCAAGCTTGTGCATAAAATGAGAGTTCTGCTCTGGAAACCTCGACGCCGAAGGCGTGGGAAATTAGACTATTTTTAGATATGTATAGTCTAAGAACCACTGAAAACGGCTGACTTGAAAAAATCTATCATGTAAATCACCGAAAATGGCCCAAATTCTGTCCCAGCGCACCACCGAAAACAGGTCACCCTGGGATGAATGCTCTATAGGGAATTTCAGGGGTCCTATTAGCTCATGAGGCTGGCAGCGCTGCGGCGGTTTGTAGAAAACAAAATACAATATGAGCGAACCTCATGTCGATTTCGTACTTGGTGCCGCTGGTGACGTATTCTTGAGGGTTTTTGACCTTTTTTTTGCGAAAATTAAGCATGGGTAAGCGGAAAGCAACTCAGCCTCGGGGACAGGAGACAACCCGCAAATTAGGCAACCGCAACCGACCCCCGGGGACAGGGGATGTTGCCTAACGTCGGCCGCGTACAGTAGGCATCCCGGCTACAGTTTCCCTACTATCGGACTGCGAGTTGAATCTTCTACACTTCATGCTTAGTACTTAGTTATGCTTATTTGTTGCTTATTTGAATACAATCACCACAGCCTTGCTACTTGAATGAGTGCAATGCACGGGTCTATGCTAGTAAGTGTACAAGTTGATAGAAATCAGATTGTATCGGATTAACCCTAACCTTAACCGTCTGAGCATCACAAATCCTCGCGCCTCTCCCAAAATTGATGACATAATAAATGTTCCTAATCAGAACCGTAAAACCTGATGCTATTTCCCGACTAGCGGGCCTTGAAAAGGAGAAAGACAATGAAAACATTGTCCTCCTAGAACCAGAACTCTTTCGCACCCTCAACCATGCTGGAATCGTAACCAACAGACCTGAAAATGTCTTCATTGAGCAGATTCAGGAGGCTACCTTACTCCGAGACCATGCAGTAGAATACACCTTAGCACTCAAAGTGAAGGGATGGCTGGAACACGCAGATGGAACGGTCACCTGGCAACACAGACTCTATGTCCCAAGAGACAAAGGACTCCATGCGGGCATTGATGTGAGATCTGCCAATGTACCAAAATTAGACACGACCATATTGCCACTCCACTCCATCCACATGACCCGCCACAAGCACCTTGGGAGCACGTATCCATTGACTTTGTCATGCCGCTCCCAGTCTTAGATAGAAAAGACGCCATCTGCAATGTGAACTGCATGGATACCAAGCAGGTTGTATTCTGGGCCATGACCAAAGACCTAACAGAAGACGAGCTTGCCTTCGAGTACCTATGAGAAGTAGTCCCCCATCATGGAATTCCTAGAAAGATTGCCAGTGACCGCAGCAGCGTCTTTGTCTCCAAGTTTACCACAGCATTGTTCCAACTGTTAGGCATTGAAGGGAATCCATCCACAGTGTACCACCCTCAGACGGACGGACAGACCGAACACTCCAACATGACCATGGAAAACTACCTTCACATCTTCATCAATCAACGACAGAACAATTGGACACTTTACCTCCCACTTGCTATGACCGCGCTCAACAACATGGTCCATAGTTTGATTGGAATGTCTCCCAACTTTGCCAACTATGGTCGGGAACTCTACCTGGGAATGAATCCTCAATGTGAGACAGACAACCCATCAGCGAACAAGTTTACATAACACATGCGAGACATCTATGAAGAAGCCTGCTCTACATTAAAAGCAGCACAAGATGATCAAAAGCGCTTTTACGATTGTAAGAAGGACGAGCCAATAGATTACAAAATCAGCGACTTTGTCTGGCTGGAAGCTAAGACAAGAGATTGCCAAACTGTAATCAAAATGGCACGTTCTATGCAAAAGCTAGACAATAAACACTTTGGTCCTTTTGAAATCCTGGAAAAGGTCGGAGCATCAACTTACAAGCTCTGCCTCCCTGTATCCTAGTCACAAAAATACCTAGTCTTCAATGAGTCCCTCCTATCTCCACACAATGGTCCCGCCTTCGACAACCAGAAAGCACCTACACCTCTACCCCAAGAATTAGTCCAAGGAGAGGAAGTCTATGAGGTCGAAAAGATTATAGACTCTTGTCAAATGGAAGGGCTACCCAGACAATGACAATACTTGGGAGCCTCTCGCCAATCTCCAGAATGCTAAGAAACATATCGATGACTTTTACTGCGAACATCCAGGTGCCCCGAAACCTGCACACCTTAATCGTTGGAAACTCCTGTCGGAAGAGGAGGCTGGATCTGATTGCAATGAGGACGTCAAATCTAAGGAAGGGGTAATGTCATGAATGGTCTATAATTTTCTTTTTACTTTACATTGGTTACATGCTTTAGGACTTATTGGTTTATCACTGGTCCGGCTCCACTTTGGCCCGGACCCAGTTCATCCATATCCCATCCGGGCCCACGTGACTCATCTCAGCCCGGGTCTGACTCCTTTCTCCTGACTCATTCTGTACAATACTGACTCATGCTATGCTCTTTTACATATGACTGCTTACTTATACTTAGTCTGCTTACTGATCACTGTATATTGGTTGCTTACCTAAGTCTCTCTCCTCTCATGTATATAAGGCTCACTCCCGCTGTACATATTCCCTATCTCAAGCTAGTCAATTCCATCAGCAAAGTCGGCTCAGCTTCGCGATGCATGGCCAGGGCCTCGCGATGCATCGCGAGACCCACCATGCCACCACGTGCCGACAATGCCACCATGCACCACTGGTGCACCTGCCGGTTCCACCATATCGGCTAGATCCTACCATACTGGTGGCATCTGGCCAGTATGGTACAGCTGTTTGATGCATGGCGAGGTTGGTGAGGATCGGTCGGGATAGCATACTTCACAATGCAGTTTATTTCACAGAAATACAGGTTATTTGATTGCTACTGGTTTATGTAATACAAATCTAGCGAGACGTACAATACAGGATGCGGCGAGGCGAGAGCTTGGGACCCGGTGATACAGCAATGAGAGCAACATGAGAGCGAGACGGAAATGAGAGAAAGCACCGAGGAGAGCAAAGTCCGCGTTCATCATGAATGCTCACCGCTTCCGGGTGGTCTTCGCTTTCTTGGGGAGGGGGGCATCCTTCGCGACCTTGCCCGGACGCTTGTTTGCAGGCCCGTTGGTAGACCTCGTTGTCCGAGTCGCCGGAGGGGGAGATGGTGTATGTTCCGTGAGCGGACTTGGCACGTCTTGGGGTGCGAAAACCTCGAGCGAAACTTCGGGGGTGAGGTGCGGCGAAGACGACCGAGCCGCTGGGTAGTTGCCGCATAGAGCAAGCATTCCGGCAGTATTGGCCGCAGGTGGCGGAGGACGGCGCGCCGGCAGTATGTCTGGAGGTAAGACCTGAATGGAACCAGTTGGGACGGCCACCAGCGTAGCCGGCGCAGGTACATGTATTTCGGTGGATCCTGGAGCCATCGCGTCCAGTGCAGGAGGTGGGGCTATCGACGGCGGCGGCGACATTACGGAGGTGTTGGAAGCAGAAAAAAGAGAAAAACACGTACCTTCTTTTTCTTTACGCGCGTTGGAACGTGCAGCTCGGAGACCGACCATTATTTGCCAGCTGCTAGGTTCCGCCTGTTCCACAACAACCTGGACACGCTCTTCTTTGTCCTCGATTCCGTCCGCGCTACCGAGGATGTGCCTGTATGAGCGCGTGAGTGTTCCAACAGTAAGTACAACAGAGACTGTTACTTACAAGTTCCACACCGCTTTGACCTGGCAGACGAACTCGTCATCGGGGTCGTCTTCGAGGCTGGAGACGATGCAGTTGTACAGCGTAACATACGAGTACGGCTCAACATCTGTGTTCGATCCGATTTTCTTGCTTCCGGTTGCCTCGATGGGGGTCCATGTTTCGAAGGAGGATGTGGCAAAGCGAGTCTAGAATTCAACGGTGAGTATATGCGCTTGGTTTTGTGTACAACAGAACATACCTGGACTATGACGGACGCGATATGATACCCGTCAATTTTGCGTACATTGTTAGCCTTCAGGTTGCCGCGCAGACCCTGAGGATTAAAGCCTTCCCGTATCGTCGCTTTTCCAGTGAAAATGAGACGGCCGGCCTGTAACAGGGTTGAATGAACGCGCTAGAGCCGAGAGTGAACAGCATTCACTACCTTGAGAATGGAAGCAGACTGGAACAGTCCCGCCTCAGGGTTTTTGGGGTTAAAAACACTGTCCTTGTACAGGCCGAGCGGGTATCGGTCACCCTCGACAGGAATGCGCCCATCGCGAAGCATTTTCCGGCCACTAATGATAGGTGAGGACACATAGGATGAGAGAAGTTTAAACATACATTATTGGATCTTTGTCGTACAGACTTATATCTTCCGCGGGGCAAAGCCAACGCGCAAGATCGGGATGGTTGGTGCCTCGGGTTTTCTTGGAGTGCGTCAATGGGGGATCCAACAGTGAGTCGACCCCGTTTGCGCAGGGGAATAAGTCCAATACGGCCCGGAGATTTGCTGTGTCTTCGCCGCGGGCATTCTGAGCTCTCTTCGTGATCTGGGAACAGTTGAGCAAGTTCTGTAGGAGGATACGCGCATATACGCGTACCTTTGTGATTACTCGGTCCAACGACGTTGAGGACGGCATGCTGATGATAAATTCATGCAGACCTGGGACACTGTCAAGGACACGTGGATAGACACAGCAGAATCGATTTTTACGCGCTGTGGACCTACCGAAAAAAAGATAAGGGAGGGTCATCTGGTGCGGGGAGAAGAGGGACGCACATATTGAGTCCGTCTGGCTGTAGACTATGATCAGAGGCTTCAAGACGAGAGCCGACTCGGATGATCTCTCCAATGTCATCATAAAGTGTTGCACCTCGGGGAATCCAACGCGCACGGACAATGTCAACAGCATCCTCTAAAGCGGACCTGATAAAATGCGGTAAGTGTTGCCTGTCCTCAAGAGAGTACCTAATAGAACTTACTCTGTGCTTTTTGGGGGGGAAACCTCCACAGGAAAAGTGGGAGGAGAGGCAGGCATTGAGCGCAGGATGTGGTGAAGACAAAGAGATATTTTGAAGTCCGCCAATGGACGACGCGTCAAATGGCACCGTGAGTCACGTGATCGAGTTTGGGACATCGTGTCCCAAAGTCGTTACCGCAAGTTCAATGTTCAACTCTTCCCTTTTCCTTGCACCTCTCATCACCACATCCCCTCAACTATTTATCTTATCTATCACTGTGCTCCATAATGGATATCTACAATGACCTCCAGTGTGTAGGATGCAATAAATCCGACTTCAATAGCACGCGCAGCCTCAACAACCACAAAAAGTGGTGTACTCAATATCTCTCAATGACGGATACGACGGCGAACATGCACAAGCGGGCTCAGGAGGGTGATGCAAATGGTAGCATCTCAAAACGCGCGAGGGTAGAAGGAGGAGTGGGATGCAGGGAGGCAGAGGAGATGGACACGCTCGAGGTACGTTCATGTAGCTGTCTCGTAAACAACGGTAAATATTGACTACTTCCTGACTAGAATTCTGCTACTATACAAGAGCTTGATACTTCTGTACCTCCCCAATCGCCACCTTTTATCCCCCCTCCAGCTGTTGCTACTTTCATCTCTGTGCGATCAGGACGCGCAGTGGCCTTTCCTGCACGCTTCCAGGACTTCCTGCCAAGTTCAAGGACTCCACTTCAACATATTCCGAAGATAATTCCAGCGAGCCATCATCATCAAACCCCCGAGCAAGAAGAATCACCAGAACCCAAGCTGTCGCGTGCGGAAACACCAACTACTGCGCCGATTCCTGTCCAAACGGTGCCAGACGGTTTCGGCATCTTTCGCATTTACCCCCAGGCTCCGACGCTCGACCCCTTCGAATCTCAGTCCCTCAGTGATGTCTGCGACTCTACGAACCTTCGCACCGCCAACCTCTCTCCCTCCCTGGCACCTGTCCCCAATCCCAAACCCAAAGAGAATACACCATTTTATGCCCCTTTCAGCAATCCCACAGCGGCGACCATGATGGTCTGGGGAGGCACCGAGTCCTCAAACAAGTCCGCCGCTCAGGTGCAGCGACTCGCACGGATGCTGGGCCAATGTGAGGAAGATCCAGCCGCGTTGGCATGCAACTTAGCGGGATTGAGCGTCCCTGCGGAACAACTACGTATGGACCGTTACCTCTCCGACCCCAAGACATGCTTAGAGGAACGCGATGGCTGGACACGCTCAACTATCAAGATCACTTGCCATGTGATGAGGTGAAGCAGAAAGAACAAGATGCACCCGAGCTCATCATCGACAATGTATACCACCGTGACATTGTCGACATCATCCGCACTACATTCGAGAGCGACACCGCACGCACGTTCCACATGACCCCTTTCAAGGAGTTCTGGCAGCCCTCACCAGACGAGCCCGCACGTCGTGTTTATTCTGAGGTCTACAGTGCAAGTGCAATGCTAGACGCGTATGCAGAGGTCCAAGCCCTCCCTCGTGCACCCGGAGATGACCTCGAGCGTGTAGTAGCCAGGATGCTCTGTGCGTCTGACTCTACACACCTAGCGAGTTTCGGCTCCACCGCCCTCTGGCCAATCTACAAGTGGTACGGCAATCAATCAAAGTATACCCGCTGCAAACCTACTTGCAACACGTGTAAACACCTGGCACATATTACCTCGGTATGGGAACTCGGGCTATGTTTTGCGTACCTGGACTTATCTCGAGACGACAGCTCCTCGACGACATACAGGAGACATTCATCAAACATTTCGGCAAGCCTGCGACGGCCGCAATGCTTGCACATTGCAAACGAGAGATGGTACATGCCATATGGGAATTGCTTCTCAACGAGCGATTCATGGACGCATACCGCAATGGGATCATCATTCGCTGCGGAGATGGAGTCGTGCGCCGGATTTACCCCCGGTTTCTTATATACTCAGCCGATTACCCAGAGAAGTGAGTACGCCTTGTCTTGCAAACGGGATGAACTATCTAATTCGATCTCTGCAGAGTTCTCCTTGTGAGCATCAAAATGCTCGGTAACCGTCTGTGCCCACGCTGCCTCGTGGAGAAGTACCAAGTCGTCCGAATGGGCATGAAGTCAGATATGCGGGTCCGCCATGACAAACCTCGTGCTGACGACCATGCACGCCAAACTTCTGTTCGCCTTGCGCGCGGCATGATGTTTGACTTGGGCCTTGCAATAAACTCCAAGCGCGTGCAAGATTGGCTGGCACCAAACTCCATTGTACCCACTCGGGTGCGTTGCTGTTCGTGCATGTTCTTACTTGTTATTGATGCAGATGTTAGAATGCATTTTCGACAGCGCTAGCACCTCACGGCTTTGACTACCACAAGATGTTCTTGATCGATCTCCTTCACGAGTTCGAGCTCGGCGTTTGGAAATCCATTCTGATTCATCTCATCCGCTTGCTGGACGCGGCAGGGGGAGATTGCATGCAAACATTCAATATGCGGTACGTATTATCTATGATTGCCTCATCAAAGCTAAACGGATAACAGATTCCGTCTCGTCCCAACATTCCAACGCGATACCATCCGTTGTTTTCACCACAACGTCTCGGGACTCAAGAAGCTTGCTGCCCGTGACTTTGCAGACATATTGCAGGTAAGCCACAGTTCGCTATCTCGTATCCGCTGGAGATAACGATAAACGCGTAGTGCATCATTCCCATCTTTGAGGGCCTTATGGACGCTCCCCATGACAAAATCATCTCCGACATGCTGTTCCACCTTGCTACCTGGCACGCCTACGCAAAGCTACGACTCCACACCGAAACAACGCTCGCTTTCTTCCGCGAAGTGACAACAGCCCTCGGAGACGCGGTACGGAAGTTTAAAAAGGAAACATGCACCGTCTTCAATACACGAGAACTCCCTCATGAGACTGCCGCACACGGACGCTGCCACACCGCTCTTGTCAAGATCAATCCTTCCTCAGGTGCTGTCCTCAACCCATCGCGCGCGTACAAGCCCTTCAATCTCGAGATGTACAAGTGGCATTCACTTGCCGACTACCCCGACTCGATACCCATGTTTGGCACAACAGACAACGGATCAACACAGACAGTAAGTTTGACTTGCTTTTGTTATACCACATACCAGTCAGTAACGGGCACCGCAGAGCGAGCTCGAACATCGCAAAGCGACACGGCATTTTGTTCGCACCAACAAACAAAATATCCCGGCTCAGATTGCGAAGCAGAACGCACGGGAGCGGTTGCTCCTCATTGTTGGAAAGCGGCTGGACCGCCATGTGACGGAGCGAGAAAGTACGAAGACCCCCCAAAAGCGCAAGCGCAAGCAGATCTTTGAGCACCTTCCACCCACCGACCCCGCTACGCACTACCACATATCTGAGAAGGCGACAGATCACCTGAGCATTGCGCCTTGGCTTAGGAAACACCAAGGGGACCCCGCGCTGAAGGTATGCCTTCTAACCACAATGAGTTGGCCACGACTGATCGGGAACTTGATCAGGATTTCCTCGACCTCCTTCGGGACCACGTCCTTGCACGGCTCTTGGGGCAGGAGTATGATGGCGACGAGCACCCGTTTACCGACGAACAGCGAGAAACAGTCATCTTCGTCAACGATACGCTCTACCAACACCGTGTCCTCCGCATCAACTACACAACATACGACCTCCGGCGTAAGCAAGACACTGTCAACCCACGCACACATGCCGATGTGATGGTTCTGTCACCGGAAGACGACGGAACCCACGTCCCTTACTGGTTTGCACGTGTCCTGGATATCTTCCATCTTGACGTCATCCACCACGGAAGTCACTCGAAGTCAGAGAATCCTCAGTGTCTCAACGTTCTCTGGGTTCGGTGGCTCGGCTTGAATACGGAGAAGGCGGTGAAAGGCGGCTGGGGGGAAAAGCGACTGCACGGCGTCAGTTTCATTCCCAAACACGACCATGCACCTTTCGGGTTCCTCAATCCAGACCAGGTCATTCGCGCCGTGCAGCTTATACCTGCTTTTGCACACGGACAGACCAATCAGCGCCTTGGACCGTCAATTGCCCGTGCGCCAAAGGAGAAGCACTTGGACTGGGAAATGTTCCATGTGTGCATGTGAGTAAATCAAGCCAGTGTTCAGTTCAAGGGCTCCAACTGACGCACCCTCTAGCTTCGTTGAATGCGACGTGTTCATGAGGTTCCGCGGGGGCGGCGTTGGTCACCTGGGCACTCGACACCTCAACCTGGATCTAGAGCAAGAGCATCACCGGAACCCCGACACCCTGCACGTGCCACAGACTGGGAGTGCCCTCGATGAACCGCTGACGTTCGACGACCAGGCTAATGAAGATGATGAGGCCATGTTCGATTTTTTGAGCAGCCTCCGCCCTCACAACGAAGGCATCGGCGACGCGACAGAGGGAGCGCAGGGTCAGGACAAAGGGGGCGGGGGCTACGATGAGGAGCTCGGTGACGAAGACGACGAAGACGACAAGGATGACGACGAAGACGAAGACAAGGACAAGGACAAGGACGACAATGAGGACGACGATTTTTACGAGGGCAACAAGGCGGGGGCAGAGACAGACGAGAGCATCCTCGCAAGGGAGGGCTTTACTTATTAACAGAGGTGTGCTCTCTGTGTCTCATATCTTCCTCTCAGTACTCACCCCCCATACAGGACTATGCCTCAAGCCGGCTCTCCCTCCGTCCATCCCTTCCCCATCCTCTCGAGTGCGCGTTGAAGCCTGCGGATGAGTCTCGCCCAGGCACTGGCGCGGCGGACGCGCGCACTCTTTCAGCCTTTCTACCAACTACACTGGCACCCCACGGTCAAATTGAAGCCCCCAAGCGGCTGCTGGTTCATGAGGGTATATTAGCGAAGGTGAACAGCATGTACATGTATTATAGAACCATTGTATCCCCACTGCGTACTGTACATGAGCCCCCCGACACCATCTCCAGCGGAGGGACGCAGTGCAAGCGAGTTGCATTGTGCTTGCAGCAACGGCGTGGCCGTGCCTTCCAATGCATGGTCTGGCATGGCCGGTTTGACTGGTGCTGGTGATAAGCGCCCATGTTCAGCCGACTTTGCTGATGTCTACCAACTTTGCTTGCTTTCCCTTGTCTGTCACAGTGTCTGATCGGCTCCCCTACGTTGTTCTCATCTTCTAGTCAGCTGTGTCGTAACTTGGTGCTGTCGCACTAGTTGTTGCTGATAGAATGAGAATGCCTGGTGCGGATACAGCAAGGGGTATGAGCTGGTGGGATCGCCAATTGTTTCAAAGGGAAGGGTCGTCGTTCTCGGTGGCTAGAATCAGCGACAGGGGCTGGTAAGATACAATGACCGTCTTCTTTGGGAGCAGGCCGGTAGGGATCTCATCAACAGACTTTGAGCTGACTTGGATGCTATTAATTTCACCTATGCAGAGGAAGAGTTTCTCGTCACATAGGATGAGTGATGCGACAGGGTCGTGTATACCCAGGGAAGGGCTGTCATTTGCTGAGTCGTCGCTGAGAACGGCCCCAGGTCTCCTGCCACTATTGCCCGAGGTGTAGTGGTCTTCTTGCTGCATATGTCGCAAACAATCCGTTGAGCTGGTTGTTCTGGAATACTTGAACTATTGGGAGAGGGCACACGCTTTGTTGACTAGTGTCCCGTTGACGTTGATGGTGTTGGTGAATGATGGTGGTGATGAGCGGGATCTCCAATCCACTTCGGCGGTGGCATCTTCCAACTCGCACATACCTGCAGTTACATCCGAGTCATTGGTGACATCAGACGCACTGGCAGCGGGCACAGCTTGATGAGAGCAATGTGGATCATCCTCTGGGGCTTCTACTTCACCTTCAGGATCTGTCAGAAACCCAGCTCCTCAATACAAATGTGTACCGAATGGCACAAGGATTCCCACATCTGGTCTGGAGTCTACTGTGCACAACTCGCTGACCGCAAAGTGGAACTTGTCTTTGACCGCTCACCACCCATGCTTCCAACACGTTGCAAGAGTGACATTGCGTACTACAACGTCTCCTCGCTAGGACCAGGGGTTGATATGGTCAGCCACTTCAGAGTTGGGTAGAATGCACGTGTTCTTTCTGAGCACTGGAAGGTGTAGGGGGCTTCGATCCCACTCTAGATGATATTTGCGACTTCAGTTGTGCCTGTGACATGGAGTGCAAGTTGAAGGACGTCCATGTTTGCATTGTTGCCAACCATTGTCCGCAATATCCCAAAAAGTATTTCAAGCCTGTCTGTACCCAGAAGGATGATGTAGAATGGAAAGTTGGGGTGGTCAACTTTCGCTTTCGCAACACAGAAAAAGTGTTCTTGATTATGAGCATTATGTCAATGTAAATAGCAGTGGGGAGGAAGCGTGATTTGGCTTCGCCATGCATGTATAGGGAAAACACGAGGTGCGCGGCACTACTCAAGTGTTCAAGCTGCTCGGAAAGTGTGAGGTCTATGCAGACGTATGGGAGGACGAGGTTGTAACAGAGCTTGCCGAAGATACAAAGGGCTTCTTGAGTTGTGATATATGTTTCGTTTTGTGTCGGCGATGCCAGATGTCTCTAAGGAGATTGTAAGCAAGTCCAACGTCCTGTTTATTGGCAGGATTCAGGACAGAGTCTATGTGCTGAGACGTATGCCCGGTGTTGAAGATAGTAATACGGACAATCTCTAGCTTCAACTACGTTATGTAATATGTGACAGAAAGGAATGGAAGGTTCTGGGAAGAACCGGAACAATATGGAATTGGCTGTGCAAGGCTGTGCGGAGTATGTGATTCTCACTATACACTTTCACATGAAAGCTGTGGTGGATGACTGAGCGCACTCTTGGCGCTGATTAATTATGCTACACTATGACACCACTTTCTTACGGCTTTTATGATTGGCTCTTATGGCACAGCAGTTTGGGTATATAAGGCTCTCGTATTTCGTCCTGCCTCCTCACTCAAAGTATCCCTTCGACTGAGGTGAGCAACCCTTTATACCTTCTACCTATTTCTCTTTGGCTTACATATCTTACTGTAGCGTCCCACTGACTTGCATAAGGTATAATACATAACTCGAAGTATCCCTTCAACTGAGCGTCTCACTGACTTGCATAAGTCTGTTCAACACCCGGCATCGTGCAGATGTTGGCAGAGGATGGCAGGTGTTATCCAGACACCATGGATAAGGATGCCTTTTTCATAGAGAAGGGCATTTTAGACTCGCTTGAAAGCAACGTGTCTGTAGTCCTTGTCCAGTGTAAGATCATTGGGTCCTACGCAAAGATCCATCAAGTCAAGAGGGGCCAGCATATCATGGATGGGAGATGTCATTGGAAGAGGAGTCTTGTCAGAAATGCAGTTTATGAGGCCGATGGAACCGCCTAAGTCATGACGATGGGAGGAGTGAGAAGAAACAATAGATTTGAGGGTGCCAGGGCGTAGGGTAGTACAACGTGCACTACAGTGCCGTATGATGAGATGGACAGTCTAAGGAAAAGGAAAAAGAGATACTGTCCTTATATACAAGTGGGAACGATGATGCAATGCAATGCAATAGTGGTGCGAGCGGGGGGAACAATAAGAAAGGAGTCATGGGGCGTGTCACGGATCGCTCCATTTCTCTCCTCATTTGCAGACCTCATACATGCGACGCGTCACGGCACATGACTTGCCTTCGCATCACATGCTCCAATGATGTCATTGCCTGGACTTCCGAACGGGGTTCCGCATCCTTATCTATGACATCATCGATCCGGACTTCTGTCCTCCACCCCATGACTCCTTTCTTATTGTTCCCCCCCGCTCGCACCACTATTGCATCACATTGCACCATCGTTCCCACTTGTATATAAGGACAGTGTTTCTCTTTCCTTTTCCCTAGACTGTCCATCTCGTCATACGGTACTGTAGCTTGCACTGCACTACCCTAGACCCGGCACTCTCGAATCCATTTGCTTCCTTCACTCCTCCCATCGTCGCGACTTAGGCGGTTCCTTTGGTCTCATAAACTGCGTTTCTGACAGGGCAGAGGACGGAAGTCCGGAGCAATGATGTCATAGATAAGGATGCGGAACCCCGTTCGGAAGTCCAGGCAATGACGTTGTTGGAGCATGTGATGCGAAGGAAAGTCATGTGCTGTGACGTGTCGCGTGTACAAGGTCTGCAAACGAAGAGAGAAATGGAGCGATCCGTGACAAAATA
This sequence comes from Amylostereum areolatum, assembly GCA_012932865.1. Lineage (NCBI taxonomy): Eukaryota > Fungi > Basidiomycota > Agaricomycetes > Russulales > Stereaceae > Amylostereum > Amylostereum areolatum. The sequence goes on from SAXG01000022.1 coordinate 121,187, forward strand.
CATCTTGAATCTAATACTGCTTTTGACCTGCCCTTGGAGGTTACGACATCCTAAAGGATGAATGAAAATATGTATTTTGCTGTATGAACTGGTAGAACACCACATCCTTGACAGACCCCCAGCTCACTCCCTCGGAGTTGTTGCAAGTCAACCCTGACACAGTGCTGACAGGCTACCGACGGAGTACTGCGTGTCGGCCCCGGGACATCCCTGTCCAAATTAGGATAACTGTTACAACTCGTTCAAGGTACTTCATTTCCTGTTGCCTTATTAGGAAGGACGTCGCTAAACAACGAGTTACGACTGTGCCCCAGCTCGTAACCGTTCCGACGACATAGCCGCGACTGTGCCACAGTTCGTCGGCATCTCAACAACACAGCTACGACAGTGCCACTGTTTGTCGGCATCTCGACAACGCAGCCTTGACTGTGCCCCAGTCACGTCCCCGTAGATACTCAATGTGATTGTTGCTCAATGTACATATATTTACTCGACCTCCTCTCTTATAAAAGGAGGCTCAACGAACGAGCCATTCCCCAGCTCGTTCTCTTTGTAAATACAGGACTGTTCTAACTAAAGAACCTCCTCTTAAGTATACTAAAGAGAATCCAAACTATAGTCGAAAGCTCGCCTAAGTATTCCGCGAATACTTACTGCTTCGCTTATCGACTCTAAACTCTCGCACAACCAAGACGTCTGGATCACCTAATCCCACCTCTCATACGTAAGAGTACTGTAGCCTGAGCCGCTTGTCACGTGATAAGGACCGTCCTTAACACTAGAACGAGCTCTCCTCTACACTAGCTCACCCTACAGTTTGGCGCAGAGCGTCAAACGAAAACACCCACCACGGAACCAGCGGAACAACCCGCTGAGAAAAGACCATCAGACTTCGAAGTCCCTTATCTCCAATCAGATTGTAGTCGAGAATTTCCCAACGGAAAAGAAAATCATCACTGGACATTTGATCCCTATAATCTCATCTTTTATCACGACGGAGCCTTCACCGCAAAAGAAAGCAAAGGGACATACGCATACCAGTGGAACCCACCCATATACAGATACAACCTTCCCCCAGCAGCAGAATACTACAAAGACAGATCCAAAAGAGAAAAAGAAGACGGAACCTACGACAACTCACACTGGAAGCGCCCAGATTATTCAAGACCTCATATCGGGCCCCTCTCATCAGAAGAACTCTGGAAACACCCGGACGCACAGAAAGTCGAAGAGAAACCTTACACCGGGAATATTAAGGACTACTGGGAATTTGATCCCGATACCGACACAGCCGATACGACAACCGAACCACAGAACCCTCAGACCGAACCCCAGCATCCTCAAGAAGCCGCAACAACTGCACCGCATCCAGAAGAAACCGCGCCAGAACCTGAGAAAGCAGTATCAGACACCCGAACAAAGTCTGATTCCAGAGGAAGTCGAGAAAGCAGCCCATCAAGCGCAGCAGAAGCGGAAGGACATACAGAGAAATCAACAAGATCTCCATCAATCAAATCAGACGAAGATATCTTCGGAACCAGAAGAGGAAGACAAGGAAATCTATTCGGAAGACCCGAAAACATCACAACAATGGGAGACGCTGCCACCTCGATACCCAACCCCGCCATTGCACCTGGCAATGTCCCCCTTAGAGAAATTAATGTACCGCACCAGACGCCTCCATCTCCGACACCAGCCGATCCCACAAAACCGAGACTTGAGACTCGACTCTCCATAGGATTTGACACGACCGAACCAAGAAGATGGAACATGCCACAATCACCATCACCACCGCCTTCCGACCGATCAGTCAAAGACAAGAAAGGAAAAGAAGTTCAGGACTACGTCTTCGGAAGAGGAGCAACCGCAGATCTTCCGAAAGGATCGAAGTACCCACCAGGGAATTCCCCACCAGGAGGAACAGGAACAATCGGATCTAAACCCGAAGATAAGGACAAAGGATTCAAACTAAACGCACTAGGAATATACGACGGAAGAGATCGAGCGAAAGCAGCAAAGTTCATCGAACAATGCATACTTCGCTTCATAGCATTTCCCAACGCGTATAAGGCCAACATGCGTAAGATAACCTTTGTACTCTCGCATCTCACCGACGGACCTGCCCTTCACTGGGCGTCCCTTTTAATAAGCAAAATTGATAAAATACGAGATCGCGGCATAGATCCAGAAGTGTATCTTCCATGGACGGGATTCCGCGACTACTTCTTAGAAACCTTTGGAGAAATAGACCCCGGAAGAGACGCTAGATTCAACATACAGCGCCTGGAACAAGGCACTATGGAAACCAAAGATTACATCACGATCTTCAGAGACTATGCCATGGAAGCCGGCTACGATCATAAAGCATTGATCGACCAATTCAAGAGAGGACTACGCAACGATATCGTAGGTCGAAATTCTCAAGAGAGATCACATCTCGAACGATATTGACGAATGGTATGAACTCGCATTGCGCATCGATAATAACTGGCGAGAAGCTCAAGCATTCCAACGACATTATACGAGACCAATGAACCCGACGAGCGATCTCACCCTCCTATACAAGAAACCACAGACGTACGTTCCATTCCGAAGAGGAAACGGAAATAAAGGGAATATTACCACCGCCAGGGCCGCTCAGACCGGAAACAATAACCGAAACTTCAGACGCCTTACCCCGCAAGAACGTACCGAACTCCAGAAATCAGGATCATGCTTCTATTGCCGGAAGCCAGGACACATCTCCAGGAACTGCCCAGAGAAACGTACACAAACGACGATCAATGCACGAACGACGAATCTAACAGAAGAAGAATCCCCGATTGATCAGATCACCAAGCTTGTGAACAAGATGGACAGTGAAACGTTCGCACGCACTGCCAACATGTTCAAAGACAATCAGGGTTTTTGAATCGTCCTTCAACCGCGGCTGTTGAAAGGACACAGACAATGAACTTTTCAAATCAATCTCCTGTGCAGGAAACAGGAGATGACGTAAATAGAACAGTGTATATAAGGTCATACCAAGACGGAGCAACGCACGCTCCATCAATTCATATACCTGTTATGTTTCATGGAAAGTTCCGTAAAGCCGCAGCAAAAGCGCTATTGGATAGCGGAGCAAGCAGCACTCTGATCCATCCAGATTTCGTACGAAAACACAAGATGAATCTGATCCAGCTTAAGAAACCGATACCGATATACAACGTCGACGGATCTCGAAACACTCTGGGAGAGATCAAACAGAAGGTATACCTTCCGATGACGATGGAAGGAATCAACGGAGAAATTCACCGCGAAAGCCTAGGACTATTCGTCACAGCCCTAGGAGGAGACGAAGTAATCTTAGGAACCCCTTGGCTTAAAAAACACAACCCTAACATCGATTGGAGAAAGAGACAGATTACACTACAGACATGTCCAGGTACGTGCTCCACTACGAGTAAAACAATGACCGTCCAAGGAAAGGACGAACCCTTTCTACCATCATTCGAAGAACAGAAGGCAAACCATCACGCAATGATAGAGGAACAAGAAGATTCCGAAATCGATTCCGATCTCATCGAGATCAAGACGATCAGAACGTTCTATGGGAAAACTAACATAGAAGCAATACCAGTTGCAGAAGAAACGAACGAAACCAGTACCTGGATAACCGCGAGAGCAACTAAAGCACAAGAACTCGCAGAAAGGGCAGCCATGGGAGAGAAGAAGAAGACACTCGATGAGATGATTCCACCCAGCTACAAACAGTATCAAAAGGTATTTGAAAAGAAAGCGTCGGAACGCTTCCCAATCAGTAGACCTTGGGATCATGCGATAGACCTGACCGAAGGATGGAAACCTCGAAATTGCAAATTGTATCCGATGACGGTGCCAGAACGAAAGGAATTAGACACGTTTGTAGATGAACATCTACGAAAAGGATACATCCGAGAATCAAAATCAGAGATATCGTCGCCCTTCTTTTTCATCAAGAAGAAAGATGGATCTCTTCGACCAGTACAGGACTATCGTTATCTCAACTCCATCACGGTAAAAAACGAATACCCGATCCCACTCATCTCAGATCTCATCGACAAACTCAAAGATGCTAAGATCTTCTCAAAGCTCGATCTCCGATGGGGATACAACAATGTTCGAATCAAAGAAGGAGATCAATGGAAAGCTGCGTTCAAAACGAACAGAGGCCTGTTCGAACCAATGGTGATGTTCTTCGGACTAACCAACTCGCCCGCAACGTTCCAAGCAATGATGAACGCACTATTCAAGGGATTAATAGACACGGGAAAGGTAGTGGTATACATGGACGATATATTGATATTCACAGAAACACTCGACGAACATAGAAGACTGATGAGAGAAGCCCTTCAGATTCTGGAACGGAACGATCTGTTCCTGAAACCAGAAAAGTGCTTCTTCGAACAATCATCAATCGAGTACCTAGGAGTGATAATCACGCATAACAAGGTACAGATGGACCCGATCAAGGTTCAAGGACTATCGGAATGGCCTACACCGAGGAAAGTAAAAGAAGTCCAATCGTTCCTCGGATTTGGAAACTTCTATCGACGTTTCATCAAAGATTATTCTAAGATCGCAAGACCACTATTCCAACTCACGAAGAAGGACCATGACTGGAACTGGACGACCGAGTGTGAAAACACCTTCAACAGACTGAAACACGAGTTCACGTCGTCCCCAGTCTTAATTATGCCTGACGAGAACAAACCGTTTCGTATAGAAAGCGATGCCTCAGACTTCGCGTACGGAGCTATCCTATCACAACCGGATGAAACCGAAAGATGGCATCCGGTCGCGTATCTGTCCAAATCACTGTCGCCGGCGGAACAGAACTACGAGATATACGACAAAGAACTTCTAGGAGTGGTGAAAAGCCCTCGAACACTGGCGACACTATCTAGAAGGAGCGAACTACAAGATTGAAATCTGGACAGACCACAAAAATCTAGAATATTTTACAACAGCTCAAAAACTCAATCGACGACAGGCACGATGGAGCTTGTACCTATCCCGCTTCGACTACACCCTGGTGCACAAACCAGGAAGTACAAATAAAGCGGACGGACTTTCTAGAAGATCAGATCATAAAGAAGATATCCCAGACAACGATGAACGAATTCTACTCCACCCCTCTATATTCAAGGCTAGAGCCACTGGAAGGGGAGCAGTAGAAGCGATCGGAGACAAAGAACTTCTCAGAGAACTAAGGAACTTCTCACACCTAGATGATGAAGTTTGGACAGCACTCGATACGATCAAAAGATCGGGACCACGTACCCTCGCAAAAGGAATCGAAGATTGGAACTTCGAGAACGATCTGATCATCAGAAAAGGAAAGATCTATGTACCACAGAACCTCGAACTGCGACGCATGATCCTAAAATCGCATCATGATCTCCAGACGATTGGACATCCAGGAGAAATGAAAACTCTAGAACTGGTACAAAGAAACTTCTGGTGGCCAAAGATGATTTCCTTCGTAAAAAGCTATGTCCAAGGATGTCCCGTATGCCAGTCAACAAAGAATGTCACGCATCCGGCAAAACATCCACTACAACCTACGGAAATACCAGAACGACCATGGGAAACAATCACATCAGATTTCATTACAGATCTTCCGATCTCCAACGGATTCGATTCGATCAACGTAGTCGTCGACAGGTTCACCAAAACCGCAGTATTCACGCCGTGCCTAAAGACGATCAACGCAGAAGAAACAGCTGATCTTCTGATCGACAATGTTTACAGACGATTTGGACTATGGAAAAGAATGATATCGGACAGAGGCCCTCAATTCGCATCCAAAGTATTCCAATCCATCTGCGAAAGTCTCGGAGTTATCTCGTCGCTCAGTACAGCGTATCATCCCCAAACGGATGGCGAAACAGAAAGAGTGAATCAAGAGTTAGAACAATATCTTCGAGCATTCTGCAACGGAGATCAAACGAATTGGGCAAAACTTCTACCAAAAGCAGAATTCGCACACAATATAAGACAACATTCAGCTACGAAAGCTTCCCCATTTGAACTCCTACACGGGTATCAACCGGTTTTTAACCCGGCAATACCAACCGATCCGCGAATACCGACAGCCGAAGAAAGAATAAAGAACTTTAAGGACTGCATGGGACAACGCAGAAGCAAGTCTGGAAATAGCTGCCAAATTAATGAAAATGCAGCATGATCAAACGTTCACACTGCGAGATCAACTCAAACAGGGTGACCAAGTATGGTTAGACGGGAAAAATCTTAACACGGTATACCCGAAAACTAAACTAGCACCAAAGCGATTTGGCCCATTCAAAATCGAAAAAGTAATAGGACCAGTAACCTATCGCTTAGAACTACCGGCGAAGTGGAAAATACATCCGGTATTTCACGCAGGCACTATTAATTCCGTTCAAAGAAACAGAACAATATGGAGAAGCTTACGAAAAACCGCCTCCGGAACTAGTAAACGATGAAGAACTCTATGAACTAGAAACAATAATAGCCTCGAAACTAGACAAACGATATTCCGAACCATTACATTATTTCGTAAAATGGAAAGGCTACCCAGACTCCGGTAACACATGGGAACCAGCATCTAATCTCAAAGGATCAAAAGATGCGATCAGCAGAGTTCCACCGGAATAACCCGAAGGCACCGAGGTTGCCACCACAGCCAATCAAAGAGACCAACGAAGAATCTACTGATCTCGACGAGATCACTGTAACGCAACAAGAACGAAGGCCAACACGACGAAAGAAACGCAAGACGAAAATAAAACACTGGTGAAACTCATTCAGGCGAATGCACTGCCAACAGAGAGGGGATAAAAACCCTATGGGTTCAACGAGACAGAGCACCAATGTCCACCACCCCAAACGCAGCCGACACCTCTTCCACCAATCCAATCGTCACTCCCAGCAATGTCGACCGCCTCCGTTTCATTTGCAACAAAGTACACCACACCCAGCAGGAACGAACCCTCTGCGGAGACTGCTTCATCGCTCGATCCGCAACTATCCTCGCAATTAAGTCGGCATCTCCTCCGTCTAGGTCAGGACCAGACGGAAGAACAAGGGGTAAGCCGCTTAGAAGCACACAGAAGAACCCCAACTGAAGCGCCTGGATTCCTCACAGGTGCTAATGCAATCCCCGTTGCCCGGAGCAACGGAAGTCCAAACGCCCGATTCCCCGATGCTAGAAAGTCAGATAGCCCACATGATAGCCGGAGTAGCTCTCGAGCAGGCCAGGGAGCGGATCAGCGAACTCAGGCAGGAGTCGGCCGACGTCCAGAGCATCTTGGGGAATCACATCAAGATGCTCGACGAGGAGTTTCTTCAGCTAGACTCGAGGTACCTAACGCTCTCGACCGAGATGGAGGAGAGGGAGGTCAAACTCCTTCGACGACTCCGGAAGCTAGCGCAGCAGCTATACTCAACGTCGCAGAGCTCCGAAAATTCCTTACTGAAGTCGGACTCAGAGTTAACTGGCTTAACTGGGAAAGACACACCTTCCGTGCCGCCTACGAAGGAGAAATCCTCCGAAGACGAATGGAAACTACTGGAGTTCCCCATATGTCTCCACGAGACGGCCCTGACATCGACCTTATCTTCCATGGACATCACATCTCCCCGGGCTATACTGTTCGACCCGATCCCATCACGACCACCCTCACCAGATCCCCGTACCCTCCTAACGCCCCTCCGCGGCCCGTCACCGCTCATACTCCGCCAAGATCCATACCCATCCCCGGCCTCAACCACATTAACCCCATCCAGCCTCCCGTCGTTGGAAACGACATACCCGGAAAGTACACCGGACAGCCCCGTACTCCCCCAGACCCCAGACAGCCAACCAGAAGATTCCCAACGGAAAATCCGCGACGAGTACCTTGGGCACCTTCTTCACTGCCAGCGGTGCCTAGACCGCCAACTCCTTTCCCAACTTCTATTGACGACGCTCCCATGCCTTGGAACGGAAATCCCCCTGCTTATCCCTCCTTCCTACGCCCACACCCCGACCACACTAGTGATCCCATCGCCCAAGATCCCCGAGTCACCCCACAGCGACGTAAACATGAATCTGTCGACTCCGACGGAAGATCGCTCAAGCGGATCAGAGACGTCGACTTCCCCGATAAGTCGGGCGATGAGGAACTGCGACAAGATCCAGGAGATAATCCAACAGATGAGGGAAATCCAAGCTCGCGGGAGACAGGAGCGCGAGTCAACGGACGAATCGGACAGCTCGGCGGAGGAATCGGACGATCCGACGGACGACAAAGCGAAGGAAGTAGCCGAGAATCCCTCGGACGAATGGAACAACGAGCCGACCTCATGGACGCAGGAACAGTGGGACGCGATTCCTGTGAAGCCGCGGAAACGCTGCTGGAAATGCGGCGAGCGAGGCCATCTCCGCCGAGACTGTCCCCGCGCAAGAACGCTCCCCCTCACTTCCCCCGATCGCGATCATGCTACCCTCTCCGACCACGGACTCCTCTTCCTCGCCCGAGCCATCCGGATACCAGCTACGGTCCAGGAACACTGATGTCCCACCCCCACCTCCGACGTACCGACGCTACCGCCCGCGCCCACAGACAGCTTCTGGGCTTCCTCACGCGACGTGAGAGCCTGACTCACGAAGCCGCCCAACACGCTACCGAACAGTGGCTGTACTGGGAGGACGCGGCACTCCGCACTCAACGGGAACCTCCCTCGCGATTCAACCACTCTTGGCGCGTCGACGATCTCTTCTGGAAAGAAGAAGACTGGGACTTGCAAGAAGTGGAAGAGTCGAAGGTTCACTGGCCGGAGACTTGGTAAGCGCACGGACGATCTTTCACTCATCATACGCACTCGGACTGTTTCTCCCAGCATCATTTACGTCTCCATCTCGTTCCTATCATCCCGCCTTTACGATTCCTCCTTACGATACTCCTCGGACTGATCACGGACTGCGCCCCCATTCGCACGCATATTTTCCTCGGACTTCTCTACTGCACGGATTCCTATCGCTATGAGGAAGGCGAACATGTTGACATCTTTCCCTGCGACGCGCTGGACGCGTCACGTACTTACGACTCGTGTTTGATTATGTACGAAATTCCCGCTTACGATTGACGGCAATGATTACATCATTGCCCCTCCACATCGCAAGCATAAAAGGAAAGCCACAAAGACGATAACATCCTCAGACATCGTCTAACCAACCACTCGCACCACCCAAACCAACAAAATGTCTTCTACCTCTACTTCCTCATTCGCGCAACCTCTCCACCACCGACCACACCCCTCCTACCACTCCTCCTCCTTCGCCCGTCCTCTCGCGCACTCCCACGCCCGACCCACAGGACGAAGAACTCCTTCGTCATCTCAAACGAGTCACGGAACTCCTAAACCGTCCGGACGTCGCTCGCGCCATGAAGAGGCCGAGAAGCTTAGACGAAGAAGCTATGCAGGAGTCGAAGGGAAGATCCGGCATCAAGGGACTCTTCCGAAAGCGCGGGCCTCAGGTTCAAGAGCCCGGATCACGCGACGACGGCGAGGATAGGGCATCGGTTAGGGGCTACTACGATAGATGAGGGAGGACCTGAAAGTAGTAGAAGCGTTGTTAAAGCGATAGAATAGAATTCTATCGTTGGGGTCCGGGCAAGGATATAAAGAGTGAACATCAGAAAAACGACAAACCCAGAAGCATGATGCAATCAGCGCAATCACCCGATCTATCGATTTTCAATACGCCCACTCCTCGATGGCTCATCGCCGTCGTCAGCATCATCGTAGGACTTACGGTCCTCACCTTCCTCGCATCAACCATATTCCTTCTCCAATGGCGAAGAGCGAACGACCGACAACACGTTCAAGACATCCCTCTAGAACCACTTCGATTCAGGAATCTACGAGACGTAGATTCTAGAGAGGGGGATAGTGTTACAACTCGTTCAAGGTACTTCATTTCCTGTTGCCTTATTAGGAAGGACGTCGCTAAACAACGAGTTACGACTGTGCCCCAGCTCGTAACCGTTCCGACGACATAGCCGCGACTGTGCCACAGTTCGTCGGCATCTCAACAACACAGCTACGACAGTGCCACTGTTCGTCGGCATCTCGACAACGCAGCCTTGACTGTGCCCCAGTCACGTCCCCGTAGATACTCGATGCGATCGTTGCTCAATGTACATATATTTACTCGACCTCCTCTCTTATAAAAGGAGGCTCAACGAACGAGCCATTCCCCAGCTCGTTCTCTTTGTAAATACAGGACTGTTCTAACTAAAGAACCTCCTCTTAAGTATACTAAAGAGAATCCAAACTATAGTCGAAAGCTCGCCTAAGTATTCCGCGAATACTTACTGCTTCGCTTATCGACTCTAAACTCTCGCACAACCAAGACGTCTGGATCACCTGATCCCACCTCTCATACGTAAGAGTACTGTAGCCTGAGCCGCTTGTCACGTGATAAGGACCGTCCTTAACAATAACATGGCGCCAACAGAAGCCCTGACGAAGTACCGACCGGCTGCAGTACTGAGTCAGGGTTGACTTCGTCCAGCGGTGTATGTCTACAAATCAGCTATAATTTTGGTTGGCTGTGTATGGCTTATAGATACATAAGTGGACATAAGATAAAAATGAGAAAATTTAACGCAAGCTGAGCACACACAAGTTCTAGCTAGCCACAAACATCCAATTATGCCCTAACTGTTAGCTTCTCTTCTAGTAAGTCTGCCTTATGTTTCTGGTCAAGGTCATCTATGACAACTTCAAGCCCATCACCTTCAAGGACATCATCCCAAGACAGATTTTGCTTTCCCAAACGGTGATCAGTTACACGATCCTATACTTTTGTTTCAGTATATACACAAAGTATAGTGAAAAGATAACCCACCTGAGAATAGTTATAGGTTCGAATTTTCTCGCTGCGGTCAGCGGTACGAACCAGGCTTTTGCGAGCGGCACGATGGTCAATCTGATCCTGGATAATTTTTCTGTCCATGAGCCTGGCGCGGAGGATTTGAAAGGCACGACGTCGGTTCTGTCCCACAGACATGAGTCAGAATGAGTCGCAAGAGGGCAAATGACGTACCTGATGCTGATTGCGTTCGTCTTGCATGGACACACTGATGCCCGTAGGCATATGCGTCAACCGCACAGCGGACTCCGTTTTGTTGACGTGCTGGAGATCAGTGTGTTAGACGAGACCGCTGCATGACTGGTATGACCCTTACCTGGCCGCCCGCGCCGCGAGCGCGCATAACCTCCACGCGAACGTCTTCCATGTTGAACAGGTCGTCTTGTCCCTCTGATGAAGGTTCCTCCGATAGCGGCAGGACCTAATGCCATGTCAGTCACACGGGAAAGAAATCTGTGGGAGACAACGCACCACGACGGCGACAGTGCTCGTATGCACGCGTCCACTAGCCTCGGTTGCCGGAACCCTTTGCACTCGGTGCACACCGCTCTCCCAGCGCAATGCATCATATGCACCCACGCCTTTGATCTCCAACACGCTGTCTTTAATTCCGCCGCTGTCGCTCTCGTTGCTGGCCACGACGGTTGGCACCCAGCTTTTGCTGAACGCGAAGCGCGTATATACCCGCATTAACTCGGAGAGAAAAAGCGAGGCTTCCGAACCGCCCACACCCGACTTGAGCTCCATGAGTGCCGACATATCCGCCGTGTCCGACGGTGGAATGACGATTGAGGGAAAGTTGTCGGTGACGAGCTGTTTCATGTCGCCCAGCAGTTCCTGAGATTCGGACTCTGCTAGTTCGGATAGTTCGGGGTCATCGAATAGCGGGAGGGTGTCTGTCAGAGCCTAGTGCAACGTCTCCGTGAGTAGGTAGCAGCGAAATTACGAGCACCCTGGCTGACAGCTTTCTTTTGGAGCCAACTCGTCCATGCTTGCTCAAGCGGTTTAAGGCTCTTCCTCTGCTTCCCTAAGGAAAGGTTGTGATAAGACGCAGCACCGTCCTGCTCGCGCGTATGAGGATAAGAAAGGGTACCGATAGCACAGTCGTACTACACACCTTGTCGCGCAAAGAGATGCTCGCATTGTACCCTTCCTCCACGACGCGAAGCAGGCGGGCGTGCCCGCGCTCTAGTTCATCGAGGTTTTCCAAGACCTTGCGAGACGATAGCTGTGACGTGTACCGGATGCTGGTGAGAATGGGAAATGGTATCGCAGGCCATGAAGGTCTTGAACAGCGAAGAAGTGGAAGCATGAACAAGGGAAACAAACGATTGAACCAACTGGCGATCGCTCGGGCAAACTCCGGAGCAAACGGCCCGATCGCGCTCTGGCTTTTTGCTGCTTCTCACCTTCACGCTTCCCTACTCCCCTCCATTGCGCCTGCCTTCTTGACTATGGACAATCTAGTATCGACAGCGTATACATCGGTCCCAAAGTCCCTAAGGACCTCATCGCCTCCTCCTCCCGGCCTCCGCAAACATTCTCACATCGCAAACAAGAAGCTTCGAACACATCTCGACCGCCAGTCAAATCATGCAGCACGCTCAAAATCCTTACTGAAAGATGCAGAGATACTCGCGACAAATGACGTTGGAAAAGTAGAAGTGGAAGGAGAGATGGAAAGGACGTGGAGGATCAGTCAGGACGAGATCGAAAAGGAGGTCGGGGGCGATGCCGCAAAAGGACGAAGAGAAATGGTACTCGACGGCGGTCCATATCGCTCACGGTACACTCGCAATGGCAGGTAAGCACATCGTCGTTCTATTCCCTTCCGTCCGAATTCTGTGGACGCATCCGAGCGCACGCTAGGGTGCACCTTTCGGCTCACCCGTTCGGACCGCAAACTCAAACGTAACTTGCAGGCATATGGCCATCGTTGGGCAGAAAGGACATGTTGCAACCTTCGACTGGCAAACTGGGACGATGCACTCCGAGCTTCAGCTGCAGGAGACATGTAGAGATATCACGTACGTCCCCTCTTTTGCTCTAGCTTCTTCCACTGACCCTCCCAAGTTTTCTTCAAGATCACTCCCACTATGCCGTCGCCCAGAAAAAATACGTGTTCATCTACGACCGCGATGGTGTCGAGCTACATCGCCTCAAGTCGCATGTTGAACCCACACGCCTTGAATTTCTTCCCTTCCACTGGCTGCTTGCCTCCATAGTACGCCCCTCGCGCCCCTACCTTCGGGCCCGCATCCTCATCCCCACATCATATCTGTAGGGAAACACGGGATACCTCAAGTACCAAGACACCTCTACTGGACAGCTGGTCGTCGAACATCGAACAAAACTCGGCGCGTGCACAACCATGACCCAAAACCAACACAACGCCGTCATCTACCTCGGCCACCAAAACGGGACCGTAACATTGTGGACCCCGAACATGCCCGATCCTGTTGTACGCGTGCTCACGCACATAGGCCCCGTATGCAGCGCTGCCGTCGATCCCAGTTCCGGCGGGCGGTACATGGCGACGGCGGGCGCGGACGGCACAGTGAAAGTCTGGGATTGTCGAAATTGGAAAGGCGTGGTTCGCGAATGGGGTGCTCGAGGAGGTAGCGCTCAAGTCGAATGGAGTCAGCGTGGATGTCTCGCCGTCGCGTCCGGTGGTACCGTCAACGTATATCCATTCCCTCTTTTCTTCTCTTTTCCGCTCGCTCAAATCACACCGTACGCAGGTACACTCCCGACCTTCGATCCACCAACCGTTCTCCGCACATGTTCTTCCTCCTCTCTATCTCACTCACCCCATTCCCCACCGCCCCTTAAACTCTCTGTGTTTCTGCCCCTTCCAAGATATCCTCACCATCGGCCACGGTGCAGGCCTCTCAAGTATCCTCGTCCCTGGCTCTGGCGAACCCAACTTCGACAGTGCAGAGGCTGATCCCTTCGAAAACAAGAAGGCACGGCGCGAGCGTGAAGTCAAAGCTCTCCTCGACAAGGTTGGTTTTCGACTCCTTTATTCCCTTGTTTACGATCATTCATCTCGCCGTCAGATCCAACCCGACATGATCGCCCTCGACCCCGAGTTCGTTGGCTCGCTCGCCCCTCCAAGCAAGCTGACAACAGACGGTTCAATACCGTACGCCCGCCTCCCTCGCCTGGACCGACTACGGACAAATGGCGCGGCTGACGAAACCGAGGTCATGAGCGATGAGAATGACAACGCGGACGGCGATGGGAAGACAGGCGATAATGGCAAAGCACGCGATCAGGAGGACCGCGAGAAGCGTAAAATGCGCGGCAAGGGCAAAAGTCTCAAACGGTACTGTGCATCCTCGTGGTTCCATGTGCCGACAGTCGCCCTTACTCTCTCCCAAGATACCTCCGCAAGCAACGTAAAAATGTTATCGACCCCAAAGCAGTACGTCTCCCATCCCTCGTGCTCGCCTCCCTCGCTTATGTTTTACCATTAAACAGGTCGCGATACGCGCCAAGCTCGAGAAGGAGCGCGAGGCGCGGCGTCAAGCGAGGGATGCAGCCAAAGGCATGTCGAAAGAGCACGAGCCCTCCGCGCTCGATCGATTCAAACGCCATTCATAACCCTTCGACTATCCACACTATGGCGCTGGTGCGTTATCTCTCTTCCTTGGTTTCCCCTTCCACACCTGATGTATTTTCGCTATGTACGTATCAGCCCGTTCGAGACTTGATGCATGGTGGCTGAACAGGGAACGCGCCTCGCCTCGTTCTCTCCCAGGACCAACTCAACCTCGCCTCGCCTCTTTCAGCCGTCGCCCACGGCTCCTCGTCTCCCTCATCACTCCCAACCCTCTTCTCTTCCTCCTCCTCTGTACGTCTCTGCGGAGGTCATTCGCCATCGTGCCAGTCCGCCCATCGACTTTATCGGTGCATATCGCGCAGAGTACTCCGGCCATCTCATATGGCCTGTACCGCACATGTCATTTACCTCGCCTGTTCGTGGTCCCTCGGGCTAATATGCATGCATGATGATGTCCCGTTCTTCTCCTGCTAGCTCACGCCCTCCCCTCCACAAAGTAAGCCACCGCTATCCAATCTTTCTCCGCGGACAAAGAGAAGTGCAATAGATAGCTTGGTCGCCCATCTCAGTTCCATCCAGAAAGCGGAGTATCTCTTCTAGCTCGTTCCAGGACAACACAGAAAATAGACATTCTGATCTATATTCATGGATGATGCGACAGATAGTGCGGCATGTGCTCGTTGTATTATGCACCCATCATCACCTGCACAACACAATAACACATCCACCTAAAGTGCTATAAACACACGCCACGCCCCAAGAAGCAGTGAATGTGTATGAAAATACGCTCCGGCTTATTATACATGACAGGATAGCAGTTCCAGCCGCTCAACCCAGACGCCCATACGCGTCCAAGCCAAAGCAAGTCCACACGCTATGCGCACTAATAGGGTTGATTCAGTAGATGTCCTGTCGTGACAGAAAAGAGCGACGATGTGTAGGTGATAGACTACGACGAGTGGGGGTAGAAGATATACTAATGGTGAAGTTCAGCTAGATACTGTCCAAAGGAAACGGAAGCGAGAAATGGTCCGTACATCCTCCCTCAACGACGACAGAAAAAAGAAACAGAACGTTGCAAATCAAGAGGAAAGGGGGATAGATGGAAGATAGCTGGATCCTACGCAGCGCACAGCCCATTAGTACTGAGCGATGAGACACGAACACAACATCCTTCCGATCAACCTACAGAGGGCCATCGCTTAGTTCATTGTATCAAGGCCGTTAAGCATTCAAAACGTACCGAGAAGCCCAACGACGACGACGGCAAGCGTTGCAGCGAACACACCCACCGTCGACGTCTTCAGCGACGCCACGCCATCCGTCTGACTTCCGCTGTTTCCATTGTTACCACTGGTGTTCGCGTTCGACGCACCAGAGCCAGACGCCGAAGACGACGACGAGCGCACGCTCGCAGGGAGAACGCTCGCGGCGGCGGTAGGCTGGGTACCGATCTGACCGTTGCCGACGATGACGTACGTGCCATTGCTGGGGATGCCGTTGATGGTGACGAACAGGTACGCGGGGCCGGGCTGGAAAAGGTTCGCGTTCGGGGGAAGTTGGGCAGTGTGGATCGTGAGCGTGCCGTCGTCCGCGACGGAGAAGGTGTTGTTGAGCTGCATGCTGCGCTGGCCCATGTTCATCGCGTGGGTCGTGAAGCCAGGGCGCATCAACCACACGGACGTGTTGGCAGCGGCGTCGTTGGCAGCGCCGGAGTACGAGGACGCGGGCACTGTGATGTCGAAGGGGTTGCCTCCGTAGCTGAGCGTCGTGGGGATACCGGTGGGCGCGGGGCGGGTGGCGGCTTTGAAGTAAGGCGGGTAGAAGTACTCCGCCTTGTAGGTCGTAGGGTAGATCGTGGAAGTGTTAACGTCGATATTGGGGTTGGAGCCGGCGATCATGACGGAGCCATCAGGGAGAAGAAGGGCAGAGGAGTGGTAGAGGCGTGGGATGCTGGACGTCGCGAGACCCGCGGTCGACCAACGCTGGCCAGCCGGAGCGTTAGGGTTGTAAATTGCGGGCTGACCCTCCGGGGAAGACGCATACGACTCGCCGAAAGGCATCTGACCCTCGGGGGTGGCCTTGGTGAACTTACCGTAACCCGCGGTACCGTTGTTCCCGCCGTTGACGACGAGCATAGTGCCATCCGGGAGAGCGATGAATTGGCCCATGGTACGAGGCGACGGCATGTCATCGTCCTGGACGTAGGTGGGCGCAGAGCCGTCCTGGGGTTCGGGGGTCATGCGCTGGCAGTCCTTGGACGCAAACTCCTCCCAAGGGTTGATGTAAGGGGACGCGAAGTCACCCCACTGGCCGTCCTCCATGTAGAAGCCACCGCAGAAGAGGATCGTCGGCTCGTAGTTGTTGGCGGGCGTAAGAGGGAGCATCGCATTCGCGCCAGAGGCAGGGTAGACACGGATAATCTGGTTCGGCATGTCGGGAAGCTCTGTCTCCGTATTCGTGTTGTAGTCCCACAAGACTGCACAATAGACCGTCAGCGTCGTTACCGCGGAGAACGAAGAAGGGGCTTACTCGTCGAGTAGTTAGCCTGAACGAACATCTTGCCGGAAGGCATGAGGTAGCTCAAAGCATACGAGTTGAGGCCGGACGTCTTGACCATGAAGTTCATGACCTGGGGCTCGCCGCCCCGGGAGGGGTAAAACTCGAACGTGGGGTTGGAACCGCCGCCAGAGTACGCGGGATCGGTGTTAGGGTAGTTCCTGTTGATGTAGCCGCCGGAAGAGAAACCGCCGATGATAGCGACCGAACCGTCAGCGAGAGCCTCGGCGGCAGGATACCAGCGCGCGCTAGACATCTGAAGACCGTTGGGAGAGTCGTACCAGTCGCATTCGGGGCTGTCGACGGAACCTTCGCAGGGAGTGATGATACGGATGGCCTTAACGCCGCTGTAGGTTTGATAGGTGGGATCAAACGCCGTCGTTGAACCCGCCGCCGAGTTGTCTCCGCCGGGACCGACGGCGTTGTTACCACCGAAGGTGGCAAAGGAGCCGTTGGGGAGATGCATGCCGGCGGCACAGAAGGGATTTGTCTGGACGTCCATGGGAGTCGCGGTGCGCGTCGCGAGGTCCCTGACACATTTGATGAGGGACGGTACGCGACGGAAACACGGGGAGTACACGCACCATACTGAAGCATAAAGAGAGTGACCATTGATTTGGTTTGCGTTTCCCTCGACCTTGTCGAGAATATAGACTTTGTCGGAGCCTCCGACAAACATCTACAAAGGGGTGTGAGAGGTGCCGAAGGAACGCGAGGGGAGGACGACGGACCATCATAGCGCTAACGAGAGTGTCTCCAGCCTCTACGATTGAGCCAGCCTTTTGCTGGGCAAGTGCGGCGGGGGCCGTAGCCAGCGCGAGGGCCAGCAGAGATCGACAGAACATGAGGAAAGGAGAGGAAGGGAACAAGCAAGAACGGGAAGAGAGGCGGAGAGGCGAGGGAGGAAAGATGAGAGGCCACGGTTGGGAAAGGGTCCATTATATAAAACCCTGTGGCTGTTCGGCGGGCGTCATGTCAAACACGGGCAGCCTTGGCCCTCCGAGTTTCCGACGTGCGTTTGTGCGCCTTGTTGATTATCGTCGATCGCGCTGGCTGTGGGATCCGGGCCCTCGCTTGTCGTGAAGACCGTCGTCCAGAACTTCTTCGAAGTTGGGGCGCGGCCTGCGACGCGACTCGCGAGCACCTCTGAGAATCTCTTGCGCACGGACCGGACGGCAGCCGTGACTGCCTTGGCGTAGGGTCTCACGTTCTTCTCTACATAAAAGCGATGCAGTACATAGTATTTCCAGGATGTAAAAGCACTTCGCGACGTAGTTTCCGTGGGAGACCTACCCAGAAGATATCTGGTGGTAGTCGCGATGAACATAAAGCGTACGGAGTTCTCTTCTCAAAGACGAATTGCGTTGATGTTCAAACTGATAGACCTGACAGTGACTCGTCCATAGAGCTAATCCGAGAGTTTCCACCGAGCTCGTCGATCCGCATTCGGCCGCCCAAACCTCGAGGATGACGGGTGTCAGTCGAGATAAAATAGATCGAGGCACGGCCTGCCTCCGCTGCTCACAACCCACGCTCCGAAAGGAGTCGATCGCGAAAACCTGATATAACTGGGGCGGCCGGCGTATAGTTAGCACCAGCTGCGGTGCGTATAGAAGCATCCCACATGGGCGTGTTCAACGACGAGGGGTGTGCTGGAGGGCGGAAGAACGAGAATATCAATCGTACGATGCGAGGAGGAGGAGGTCTGGGTACGGTGGAGAGCGGTTGAGAGCGGCCTGGGTGCGGGCCGATGATAGACTTTTGGATTTTAGCGGAATTTATTCGTCCGCGGAAATACACCGTGGGAGTGGATCTCCTAAATGGGCGAAGAAGACGCAGGTTCTGGTTACGGCGCTTTCCCAGCGCGCAGCCGTCCTCCCCTTTCCTCCGTCCCCCCGTCTACACAGCCAAGCCATCCCCCCCGACGCCGGCCCCCCCGCTCTTTTTCCCTCGCTCCCCCGTTGGCTTCCTCATTCTTCTGCGACGACTTGAACGACATGCTCCTCCGATCTCTGCTGGCCCTCGGGCTGGCCTCTGCCCCCGTTGCCTTCTCTCAAAAGGGCGGCTCCATCGTCGAGGCCGGTAACACTCTCGTGAGCGCTATGATGGTGCGTCATGTTCATCTACCCTGTCGATCTTTTTTTCTCACACTCATACGCGTAGATGTTCGTCGGAGGGGCCGACAAAGTCTACATCCTCGACAAAGTGGAGGGCAACGCCGAGAAGATCAACAACCATCCTCTCTACGCTTCAGTGTGGTGCGTCTTTCCCCCTCTCTTTCCCATTCTCCTTCTGAAATACAGATCGACAGGGATCTTTCGACAAAAACGGCTACACCTATGGACGTCCAGACCAACCCGTTTTGTGCAGCCGGCATGCACTTACCCAATGGTTCATGGGCGACTTTCGGTGGTAACAACGCCGTCGGTCCTGGCGGTGACAACTCGGCAGCAGGCTCAACAGCAGCGTACGACCCAACCTATCAGACCTACAGTGGTGTCAAAGCCATCCGTATCATCACCCCTTGTGACGGCTCTGTCGACAGCCCCGGCTGCACGTGGTACGACTCTCCCAACGGTCTCCAGATGGCCAGCGCGCGCTGGTACCCTGCCGCGGAGGCTCTCGGCGACGGTACCGTCGTCCTTATCGGTGGCTTCATCGCCGGTGGATACATTAACAGGAATTTCCCCAACACCGATCCTGCCTACTCGGGCGGTGGTTCAAACCCTACCTTCGAATTCTTCCCCTCGCGCGGCGGTCAGCCAGCGGTCATGAACTTTATGGTTAAAACCTCCGGCCTCAACTCCTATGCGTTGACCTACCTCATGCCCTCCGGAAAATTATTCGTTCAGGCCAACTACTCCACCAGTAAGTGGCTGATCGCGATCATTGTACGCTGACAAACACTGACACACCGTGTAGTCTTGTGGGATGCCGACGCCAACACGGAAACTGACCTCCCAGACATGCCCGGTCAGATCATTCGCGTCTACCCCGCGTCCGGTGCCAACGCGATGCTCCCTCTCACGCCTGCAAACAATTATGAACCTACCATCCTTTTCTGCGGCGGTTTCTACATGACAGATGGCAACTGGGGTAACTTCACCTCTCCTTACATCAACCCATGGGAGCAGAACGCGTCCAAGGACTGCCGTCGCATGACCCCTGAACCCCAGGACGGCTCCTCGCCCGACTACGTGCAAGATGATGACATGCCAACGCCTCGTACCATGGGCCAATTCATCGCGCTTCCAGATGGCACAATGCTCGTTGTGAACGGTGGGAACAACGGAACGGCTGGATACGGCACGGCAACAGGCATCACCCCTATAGGCCAAATGCCTTTCGGCGAGTCGTACGCATCCTCGCCTGAAGGGCAACCCGCGATCTATAACCCCAATGCCGCGTCTGGTAGCCGCTGGTCAACGGAAGGCCTCGCCACATCCAGCATTGCGCGTCTGTACCACTCGTCTGCCTTGCTCCTCCCCGATGGTTCCGTGATGATCGCGGGATCGAACCCCAACATTGACGTGAACACCTCTACCATCTTCCCAACTACCTACACGGCCGAGTACTTCTACCCTCCGTACTTCAACGCCACGACACGCCCAACCCCATCCGGTGTCCCGTCGAAGCTCTCTTACGGCGGTAACCCCTTCGACATCACCGTGCCCGCCTCCTCGTACTCTGGCTCCGCAAACGATGCCGCCGACAACACCAAGATCTGGCTCATCCGCCAAGGCTTCACCACCCACGCGATGAACATGGGTCAACGTATCATGCAACTCAACAACACCTACACCGTCGCGTCGGACGGCACGCTCACCATCCACACCGCGCAACTGCCCCCCAACGCGAATCTCTTCCAGCCTGGCCCCGCCTTCCTATTCGTCACCGTGAACGGCATTCCCAGCAATGGAACTTACGTCCTTATCGGCAGCGGCTCAGTCGGCACGCAGCCTACGGCGGACGCGAGCGTGCTCCCTGCAAGCGTTCGCGTCGATTCCGCGTCGGGCTCCGCACCGGGAAGCTCCACGAGCACGTCCAGTAACGGCAGTTCCAGCGACGACGACTCGAGCTCATCGCACACCGGCATCCTCATCGGCGCGGTCTTCGCCGGCATCGCCGCCGTGGGCATCCTCGGTGCCATCTTCGGTATCTGCATCGCGCGTCGTCGCCGCGCGGCCGCCCAATCTGTGCCAGGACCGGCCTACCAAATGAACGCGACGTCCAACTCCGGCCTGGGCGCGCGCGGGCTGCGCAACTCGGATTCGAGCGCCTTTGTGCCGCTGCAGCAGTCCAACATGAGCTCGGTGTCGCTCATGGGCGGTCCGCCGCAGTCACCTTACCACGACCACTTTGACGGGCGGGCGCACAGTCCACACGCGTCAAGCATGGACTACGACCCATATGATGCGCCGCGGCCAAGCACGAACTCGAACCTTGGGCCGGCTCGGCACCTCCAGTACTAATCGCCTCCTCTCTTCTCCCCGTGAACTGATTTTTCTTTCACATCTTAATCTCGAGGGAAGTTTGTACGTGCAGTAAACCAGCGGACCCTTTCATCTCACCCACGTAGTTCTCGTTTGTTTTATCTGCTTACCACGGACCTCTCGCATCACGGATACATTCTTCTCGCCCTTATCACACCACCGGCACCCTTTCTCCCGTTTTCCCCTCCCCAGCCGCGTACTAGACTATCGCTGCTCTCCATGATCACATCGCGTCCGTGCATGCTGGATTTCGGATGCCCACGCGGGTTACTCGAACGGGAGCTTCTCCTTAGCGTACTAAAGCGCCGTCTTCTTCTCTTCGCACTTACGGTACCATAATAGCCTTCATTACCCGCCGTGGTGCTGTCTTCCAGCGACGCTAGCTACTGCTCAGCGTCGCATTCCTATCCTACGCGCCTGCACTCTACACCCTCGCTCTTTTTGACTCGGCACGGACTACAATATGCGTAGCAATCAGCCTTCACACCCATTTCTTTGCTTTTGCTCGCTCTCCTTCGTTAGTGCCCGTAGCGCCGAGACAGATCGTGGATGCTTGATATCGTGGCCGAAGTAATAGATGATCTCATCCCCGTCTCACGGTCGTGAATATCGGGGCGTTGGACTGGAACTTTGGGGAACTTTCGAAACGACTGTATTTGTCGGCTGGTCCCGCGCCACGCCAAGTACTATAAAACCGGGTTGCCGTTACACCCAATTTACATGCCCATTGTTCTGCCGTCCTGCCAGTACCGACGCCGGCCCTCGAATGCAGGAAAGGTTCGTATCTCAAACCGAGCGCACCCTTCATATTCAACTCACACGGATGAATCGTAGTAGCCCCGCGCACATCGCGCAGGATTTGGTCTCAAATTCTTCCGGCACAGGCGACAGGGAGCGCAAGCGGATCGCGTACGTCGCGTCCGAAAGCCTTGCCAACGTGCGCTCATGGACATTCACCTCCTGAAAACGTCTAACCTTGCAGCGTGGATGGCGTAGATCTCTTCTTTGCTGCCATCTAACCGCGGCCGCTCCTTGCTCGTCCACTCCCTTGTCACCTCTCTCGGCCTCCACCAGTCCAACGCGTCCAGTGCGAACCATAACTCCATAAACATCCTCCGACCACCCCTCGCGACCGCAAAGGACGTGCTTGCATATCACGACCGCGACTACGTGGATTACGTTCTGGGAAAGGACATAGGGCACGACGAAGAACGGGCAGCCGAATTCGGCCTCGAGGACGTGCGTTGACCATTTGTCTGCATGCCTCACCCTCATTTCACACTTATTTTTGGTCGCAGGACTGTCCGCCGTTTGCTGGCATCGCACAGTATGTTCAGGGTATCGCAGGAGCTACTCTCGCCGCCACCCGCGCTCTCGCCGAGGATCTTTGTGATATCAGCATCTGTTGGGATGGAGGACGGTACGCCACCCTCTCGTCGCCACCCTTCCTTCCCCTCTACTAATTCCCTTCCAAAAAAATAGGCACCACGCGCACAAAGAACGCGCCTCAGGGTTCTGCTACGTAAATGACTGTGTGCTCGCCCTCCTCGCCCTCAAACGCGCCCCGCACCGCCCGCGCGTGCTCTACCTCGATCTCGACCTGCATTTCTCCGACGGCGTCTCTTCGGCCTTCCACAGTCCTTCCCGCACCCTGCCTTCGCAGCTCCTCACCCTCTCAATCCACCACGCTGCTCCGGGCTTCTTCCCGGCAGGCCAGCTCGCCCAGTTGCCCAAGGTGTCAGAACACGCAGAGGAAGAGGCAAACTTCGACCCCTTCACGCTCTCCGTGCCTCTCAACGCCGGCGCGTCCAACGCGACGTTCGCGGCAATATGGCCAGCCATCGAGCGCGTGAAAGACGCGTTCGGGCCGGACGTCGTTGTCGTCCAATGCGGCGTAGACGGACTGGCGGGCGATCCATGCGCAATATGGAATTGGGGACTGGGAGGCGAGGGAGGTCTTGGCTGGTGTATCGCCAGGATTGTGCATCAATGGGGTGCGAAAGTGCTTCTCCTTGGCGGGGGTACGTTTCCCTTCCCCATGTCGTGCCGATGTACGCCAGCTAACCTTCAATCCTCGCTTGTAGGCGGTTACAGCTCGCCCAACGCGGCTCGTGCATGGGCATACCTCACGTCCATCACCGTGCGTTGTTGTCATTCCTCCCGTACGCGTTCTTGATATGCTTACCCGCGTCCTGTCGCTGCAGCGTGGCGACACTCTTTCCCTCGATACTCCCATACCAGACCACAAGGCTTTCCCCCTGTACGCGCCCTCCTTCACGCTCGACGTCCCGGCGGGCAATGCGCGCGATCACAACACACCGCAGGATATCGCGGACATCGAGCGCGCACTTCGACGGGCGGCCGACATGATTCGCGACAGGTTGCCACACGGCGCTTGAGCTTAAATCTTCGCTCCCAACTCTAAAGATCTCACCAACGTGGACTCGTCGTGCATCTCAGCGCGTACATGCAAATTTCAACTTTGGCCACGCCAGAAGGCGCATCGCCAATCACGCACACCACGCGTCCGTTGACGTTCTTCAGCGTCCACGGAGCATCGATGTATGCGTCCACCGTCCGACCGATGCTTCACTTCGACCTGTCCCCCAGGGTATATATCAGTGTGCGCTGACATCGGGGCCCGCGATCCCACGCGCAAGGGCTGATATTTATTTCCCTCCTGTGTTCGCGGCGGAGTACTGGATTCCCGCGTCATCGTATACCACCATCGTACTCCTCACCCTCGTCTGGCCCCCGTCTTCTGATCAGCTAGCCGTGGGCGCTGTCGCCTCGACTCGCAGGGTTTCCCTTCGCTTGAGACCAACAGCGCCAAGTACCGCCGTTCAAAAAGCATATGCATGACGTCACCAAGCCGTCGCTCTTGAGCAACCACCACGGCCGTCGTCCTTCTTCCTCTCCCATCACGCAATTCCCCATAGCCAGACCATGTCTCGTCGACGTTACATAACCCTGCCATCGCGTCCGCCATCACTTTCTGCAGAAAGTCTTGAGGCATTGCACTCAAGTTTTTCCAATTACCTGGCCAACACTCTGTCGGCCGTCAACGACCATGCGACGGAGTACCCTCGAGTAACGATCTACACGGGTCTCGCAGGCAAGTCTCTGTTTCCCTGACTTTTCAACGTCATTGACCTCATTTTCTGCCCAGGGATATCGCTTTTGAACCATCACCTCGCGTCATCCTTTCCCCACCTAACCTCTCAAGAATCAGCCCACTCCCAGCTCGTCCATGCGCTCAGCGCGGACCCACTACGAACACCAACGCACGGAAATAAAGTCGGATTTCTTGACACAAGCGTCGGACCCGCGACGCTCGTCCTCTACTACCAACTTGCTCATTACGCGTCATCACTCCGCATCTCTACGTCCACACCTCCATTTTCGCAGCGTGAATGCGCCTGGTGTGCACGATTGTTGTCAGATGCGGTTACGGTGGCGCAGCAAGACGTGGACGGGGCGGCAGAGGAGGACGGGTGCGAAGTGCTGTACGGGCGTGCTGGGCTGCTTTACGCTCTCCTCCTCCTCCGACAATCTCTCCCACAGGCATCGTCCTCATCATCATCTTCCGGCACGCCCAACGGCCTAGACGAGCTGAAAGCCCTCGTCTGGCCCCTTACTCACTCTTCGACGCTCAAGACCCTCGTGGATGACATCATCCGAAGAGGGACGGCGGGCGCAGCACAATTTGCACAGGAGACCAAGGTTGGCGACGGTCCAGGGCTGATGTGGACGTGGCATGGGAAGCGCTACCTCGGCGGCGCGCACGGCGTTGGTGAGCTTTGCTTTCCTACAGTCCTTTCCAGTATCCTCGTCTCCCTCTCCGTCCTTTCGTAGCACGAGGCTGATTTCATATCTGTACGGCATATAGCCGGCATCCTCGACGTCATCCTACATGCCCCTTCTCACATTGTTGCGCCCCACAAATACGTCATCACCCAGACGCTTACCTACATGCTCTTCCTCCAAGATGACCACGGAAACTGGCCAACCCACGCGAGCGTACTGCTTCACCACCATCCAAGCCCGCCTCCAAGCGACCTCGTCCAATGGTGCCACGGCGCGTCTGGCGTCATCCCGCTCCTCGCGACCGCGCTCTCCCTCCCCTCTCTCTCCTTATCGTCGGACCTGAGGAGTGCCTTGCAACACGCAATAGCCAGGGCGGGAACCCTCGTTTACGCCCACGGACTTCTTCGGAAAGGCGGCGGCCTGTGCCACGGCGTCGCGGGGAGCGCATGTGCCCTCTTCGCGCTCGCAGACTGTGGGGCTCTACCCCCGGCCGCCCGACAACGCTACCTGTGGCACGGACTCCATCTCGTGCAATGCTACGTCGAGCTCGCGCCGCGCAACGCGTTCAACACGCCCGACCGACCGTGGAGTCTGTACGAAGGCTCGGCGGGGATGTGTTCCGTGCTCGCGTGGTTGCTGGGACGCATGGATGCGATGCGTGGAGAGCACAGAGCCAGAGTTCCTTTGCGGAGTGCGTTTCTCGGGTGTGCCGATCTCATGGTGGGTTCGTGACCATCAGTGATCATTGGGTGGGTTGTTTTCCTCTGTCGTTTCTGTCTTCATGTTATCGCGGATCATCTGCTTCTCTTCGCATCGGGCTTTGTTGTACGCTATTCAATGGGTCATCTCTCGCAATGCATCCTCTTTCTCTGTATCCTAGGGGGGTACTAGGCCTGGCCCTAAGTTGTTCAAGTATACTTACAGCAATCAAGCATGAACAAGACCTATGGGAGGCCGAGCTCGGTGACAAGCTCGCCTTTGTTCAGGTGAGGAATCCCGATATCACAAGCAGAACATATATTCACTCGAGCACAAAGAGCAGTTGGGGGCAAGACCCTACAACCTACTTGTACAAGGCAATCCTCTCCAAATCAGGTCCCGCGCCCTTATGGTCGCTCACCGTCTTCAGCAGACCAGTCTTCCACGACCCGTCGTACTTATTCTCCCGCATCCAAGACGCGAGCGTGTGCCCGTTCGGATTGACCTTCCTAACCCACTCCATGTCCCTAGTGACGAGGTCATCCGCGTACGCGGACCACCACCCACTGAAGTTCTGCTTCCAGGTCGTCGAGCCGGCGCCCTTGGTCCTCTCTCCAGACGCCACAGGGATGTCCGGGTCAATGAGGTTCGTGAACCACTGCTCGAGCGTCTGCGGTGCGTAGATGGCAGGCATGCATGTGACCTCAGTGAAGGTGCGCGCAAGAGCCGCACCAGACACCATTTCACTCGCGATCGCAAGGTTCTGGCCGGACGTGGCGGCGGGGTGGTCGAAGGTGTAGCGCACAAAAAAGCCAATGTCGGACAAAGAAACCATAGGGGCGTGTCCTCCGCCCAAAGGAGAGGCGAAGACGTGGGTGCCATCGGGGCGTTTATAAAGCGGTCCAAAGCTGTACTATGTGAAAGGTGAGCAAGAATCTTGTGTATGGCGGAGACGCATCGCTCACCGACTGAAGGTGCGCATCCATGTATGGCCCCGTGGTGATCACCGTCCAGGCCATATCCTCGTTGGATGGCTGCGCCGACATCCACTCGCTCACGATCGCCTTGCCGTCCATGTGGTCTGTTTTGTACTTCGGATCGTATCCGCCCTGCTACAGATCCGAACAGCCCATGGTCAATTCAATTCCACATCTCCATGATGAAGAAATCACAACAGA
This sequence comes from Amylostereum areolatum, assembly GCA_012932865.1. Taxonomy (NCBI): domain Eukaryota; kingdom Fungi; phylum Basidiomycota; class Agaricomycetes; order Russulales; family Stereaceae; genus Amylostereum; species Amylostereum areolatum. The sequence goes on from SAXG01000022.1 coordinate 148,412, forward strand.
CTATTTACCTTGAAGAGATGGTCGAGCCCACTCCAGACATACTGCTTGACTGTGCCGACTTGCTTCGCGAGCTCGAAGGTGCGGATCCCGACCCAGATCTCCGTCGCCTCGCCAACATTGAAGTTGTCGGTGTTGACGAAGGCGCCGTATGCGCCTTGAAGCGCCTTTTGGACAACGGCCATGTCGGTGAACGAGCCTATTTAGTATATGTGGTGAGCAACACGTCCATTGATGCGGTGTCGTTGGAGTCTCACCTGTGATCAGTTCGACACCCTGGGCAGCGAGCTCCTGGGCCGACTTGCTCGTGGGATCGCGCGTGAGCCCGCGCACAGCGTAGGGAGAGGGAGATCCGTCAGAGGCGGGGGCGAGCAGTTTATCGACGACAGCACGTCCTTGAGCGCCAGTAGCGCCGATAACGAGGATGAGTTTCTTGGAGGCAGCCATATCGTTGGTGGGTTGGTTGAAATACCAGATGGTGGGGATGTTCTGACCTCCACCGCAGATGCCAGCAACCTATTTATTCTCTCGGTCACCTTCCGTTTTTGACCTCCAAAAGCAACTTGAACCGGGCGTGCCACACGCTCGACTTAGTCACGGAGAACGACCTCGGGCATGACCTCGGGCATCTGCCTGTTCTTCAACGTCGAAGGTTTCCTCTATCCTTTCCTGGATATGTTATACTAATACTCGATTGGAGGTGGACTCCCAAATGAATGGCCCCAGGTGACAAATGGCCAGTCCCCGACGTGTCAGACTCGGCCGTCGTCGCAGCCGGTGAGCTTCGTAAGTGCGGCCGGTCCTTGAATGCCGCGTAACTATTGCGACGAGGGAGAGACGCTGGTCATGCGGGGGCACAAGACGAAGGGGAATGTGGTGGTCATTAACTCGCAGCAACTACGACACATCCAAACATGGCGTGGGGCGTCTACTATAGCATATTAATGCGCTCACACGCCGTAGGTGGAAATACCGTTGATCAAGGTTGGTTTTTTAGAGCTCCTGGATATCGAGGCTTCGATTCCGCTGTTCACCCAGGAAGAATTCACACCGAATCAGCAGGTTGTCGGGAAAGGTTCCGCTGTCCAGCAGCGCCGAGCTGCTGGAGTTGACTATCTTGCATTTGATGGCAGTTGGTTGAGCGGAAAGTAAGCATTCACTCCGATATCGTGGACGTATAGGACATCCATGGTCATTGTTGGTAGATATGGGTCGTCTCGGAACAGTGGGAGGACGGGAGAGCGCTCTGTCGAAGTTGCACACTCAGGCTCCTCCGGGTTGTCCACTGGAGTCACTTTCCGAGTCTTCATTCATCTAACTGCTTTACAATGACGTGGAGGTAGGGCATTTGCAATGGTATTCGCCGGGTCCGGCAATTGTGTCCCCATCCATCCAAGGCGGTGCCACGTGACGGTTTTTTTTTTTTTTTTTTTTTTTTTTTTTTTGATTACATTTGTATCCCGCGTCACCACGTGACGGAATTGATCTTGAGTTGGAGCGACCCCAAGCTTGCTTTCCACTTCCACAGTACAGGTCCCAGCTTCTCTACTCATCGCCCTAAGGCAGAGTCAAGATGGGCACTTCCGTCGATGACCCGCTCCTACGCCGACGCTAATGGCCTGTCACGGCCCTGTGCTAGTTATCCGACAGTTCGCTGTGAATCCTGTGATGGAACCAGCTGAAGACAGTCATCATCGTCATCAGCATCGACCCCGTCTCGGACGACGCAGTGCGCAGGCTTCTCTCGCTCGCGGAAGCTGGTGCACGCTGGTGCACGGGTGCTAACCGGCGTTCGAAAGGTGGCTTATTCCGATTTACAGCTACGCCCAAAGCATTAAACCGGCGAACGTGCTCATGATCGCGCTTTGTCTCGCATTCAGTATTCACCGCCCGGACCTGGTTCTACAGGACCCCTGAAAATGGGGGGGGAGGCCGGATCAAAATTTTTGTTTTGGAGGCTTAGACCATAGGATTATTTTCAATTTTTTTTGTATTTTCATCGGATAAAATCCGTTTTTTTCTCAAAAAATGTCGATTTTCATTGGATGCGTGATCTGGCCTCCAGAAAGCCAAAATTTCGTCGGATCACCACATCTGGCCTCTAAAATGCCAAAATTTCCTTGGATTGTCACATCTGGCCTCAAAAACCCCTAATTCTCCTCGGATTCTATAGATTAAGCCTCTGAACAGGCTAACGGCTGTCGCGTATACAATGCACTACTCATCATCGGGTGGTGCCTCCTTCTTAATTTGAGACTGACGCAGACATCCCAGCTCCGTAACGGCAGCCTTCTGCGCCGCATGGCGTTGAAGCCTGTTGAAAACTGCGAACGACTCGGAATCGAGCTTCACGTGGTGCTGATTAGCTCGCATTGTGGGTGGGATGATGCAAGAAAGGATGCATTGCTGGGTGAGAAGGTCGTCTTTCGGAGTGTTATCTTCGAGATCAATAGATGTCAGGGCGGTAGCTTTGAAAATGCATCCTGCCCACTGCATCATGCACCTCATCCACTTTGCAACATGCCGTCCCACTCCATGTGTCAAGATACAGTCCAAATGCAGATGATGTCTGTTAGTATTGCCGAAACTGACAGAAGACAGTCACAGATCAGGGCCCTAATATACAAAAATTTTGCCGACAGGCCCAAAACTTCGACACTGGAGCCAAGTAGTTTGGACCCGGTTCAGAACCGGTTCAGACCCAGTTCGGAACCCCTCCTTCAGCCCACCTCTGAACCTAGTTCCGAACTCTCCTCCTAATCACGCTTGTCACATTCCGTGACCAGTTCAGAGGTTCCGAACTCCTGCCCAAAATGAGATGGACAGTTCTAAACAGGTTCTGAACCAGTTCCGAACGTTTGAACTTCAGTTCTAACTAAGATTTGAGTGAGGAGCCAGCACGTGGTTCCTTCCCCCATCTCACGTGCCCAAAAGATAGTATGAACGCGACTTGAAAGCTTGAACGACTATCTACATCCCCGCTGTATTCTCATGATCCCTCTACTACATAATTGAACTCATTGAACCTGGTGGCCTTGAGTCATAGTTACCACAAGTCCACCAGTGAATCCCTCTGCAACATTTTTGGCCACTTCGCAACATTGTAATGGTGTGGCCAAAGGCCTTTTGGGCCACAAGTTGAGCTGCACTCAGTCATATAAACGAACCCCCACCTACGATGGCAACCTCTCCCTCTCTGCGAGTCTCCGCTTCACCATACAATGCAATCCGACGCCCCTCCGCAATCTTCAATATGCAGCAAGAGCGAGTGCTCTCAGCCTGTTGTCACGTCCATGGCGACTGGCTATAACGATTCCGAGAATGCAGGCCGGTGGTATGACACGGTGTGTGCGCTCTAAACCTGCTATAGTGTTCTGTTGCTTATACAGCCTATCTCAGTGCTCAAACAGTCATTTCACGTGGCGTGATGATTTAGAACGCCATGTTGACCCGCCTGCCCCTGGCGTGCGCTCGCAGTCACAGAAACTAGAGGCGCCGTGCGATGGTCCTGGGTGTAACGACCGAGCACTCGGTAAGTCTGGGAAGAAGGGATCTTCCAGGCGGAAGCGACATCAAGGTTGCACATTCAAGTTCTGCGTAGACTGTTGCAAGGCTCACCAACGTTGCATTCGACAAGGTTGCCGTGTCAAAACGCACTCGGTGACCTTCACACCCAAGAAGCCTAATCGGTTTTTGTCGACCATCACTCAACCTTTACCACCACTCCCTGCTCCCATCTTCTCGCCGACTCCTCCATCTGCATCTTTCAGCTCATATGCTGTCAACTCACGCCAACCCGGTGCTTTGCCACATTTACCCACCCCCATTCAAGCGCAAGAAGCTGCTCCAAACTTGCACGTGCACAGTCACGGTGGCCTTCCAGGTGCCGATGTTGATGAGTCCGAATGGTATGACCCCACCTCCTTCGACGAGTCCGTCAACTCAGATTACTTGACCTTGGCCAAGTCTCCTCTCCCCGACCCATCCCATCCCACAACTCTACCTCCTGATGCAGATTCCCAGCCACCCACTTCCCCTATTTCCGGTACTTCTTTCTCGCAAGACACGTCATTTGCTGGCACTAGTACCACTGCCAATGATTTCGATTTTTCTGCCCTACTCTCATCCTGGGCCGAAGGCGACACCAACACGAAGATTCCATTCGACTTTGATGTCGATTTTCCACCATTTGATTTCGGCTCGCACAACTTTGAGTTTGCAGACGAACTTCCTTCTTCAATCCATCCCCCCCTTCCTGTGCATACTGTGGACGAGTCCAGCGACCACCTTGACCTCTTAACTCCCCTCCCCGGGCCCTCACTGGTCCTGACAGCTCCGGTTCCAACGTCGTCCGAACCCTTGATTCTCCCCTCTGCTAGCCCGCCGGTTTCACATGCCGATGACAAAATTTCCCACCCCAAGACCACTGCCAGCTCCAATTCGGCTGCTCTGTCTCTGACAACGACATCCGCAAAGTCGACGACTCAGACTTTAGCAGAGTTGCCGAAGCCAAAGCGATCCAACAAGCCTTCCAAGCCCAAGCCATGTACGACAGCGAGCACTTCCCTAGCCACTGCCAGCAGTACCACTGGTGCTCCCGTACCCCGGCAACGCCCTCTACGTGAGGAGCACTACAATGTTCGTCAATCTGCAATTGAGGAGCATCAGTCATCAACGTCAATCATATCCGAGTGTGAGGCTCGTGCGAAGGCTCGAAAGGAGTCAATTAACCTTCTGTACTTTCGGAAGGTATGTTTTTGATGTGTTATTATCCTCCTCAATTGGCTAACGAACCCCTAGGATGACACCGAACCTCAGTCCTTATCAATTGCATGCAAATACTTCCCCCACTTTTGCATGGACGACTGTTCTCCTGCAATCCGTAAGATTCTCGGCATCGTAGAACCAGACTCTCTGTTCGAAAGGTACGATCCTCGTCGAGGCCAGTGGATCATCTGCGAGATCCGTACAACGGAGCTCATCACGACTGGTCAAACCCTCATGTATCGGTCATTCGAGGCACGCACCGACCTACAATCCATGGCCCGTCACGAATCCATTCTCAAGCAGGCGACATCACCACAGACCCCTTCGCGCAAGCGTCCCTTCTCCCAAATCATGGACACCATTTCTCCTGCTCAAGGTCGGTCACCGGTTCGCCCCCGCACCGATAATCATACACCAGCCACTGCAGTCGCCTCTTTCTCTGAGGAGTCGTTCACCCCCGCGATCCCTTCCGACTATTCGGAGTCATCCACTCCCGCGATCCCCTCCGACTACTCCGAGTCGTCGATCCCACAATCTCCATCGGCTCTGTCGACGCCTTCCACTCCATGCCCGACTCCTCGGGCTGCCTCACCCCCACCAAACAACAACCATCTCGAGGATCCTGATGCTGCCTTACGCACGACACCCATGACACCTTGGTCCGAGTCAGGTTGGCCGCTGATGTACTTTCGTTTCATGGCGGAAGGGTTTCAAAAGTACGAAGATCTGAAGGGTCTTAGCCATAAGGAACGGGTGGCTGCGGCCTTTCCAGGATACAAGGTTTCGAAGGCAGGGTGGAGTACCTACTACAGCCATGGGTGGAAGGTATCCTCGCCAGAGCTGCAAGACCAGTACGCCGAGCTCGCTGCCAGGTCGACAAAGATGGCTCTCTGGAAATCATTCTATGATGATGTGAGAGGGTTATGATTACTTTCGACACTGCTGTTTTTTTCTCTAATTGATCTATATACATAATACAATGTTGCCTATCGAAACCGCGTCCACGTCTGTCTGATCCCGCCCGCCCGTGTCCGTCCCTAACCCACTCCCCGCCCCCGCTCGCCTTCTCATTCTCATTCCCACCCGCCCACCTGCTCGCCTTGCCTCGCAAACACCCCTACCACAGCTCCTTGGCCGCTCTCGTCGCCATCCCCGTCCCCTGCACGCCCATCAGTGCAGCCTCCTGTCCCTCGCACGCGCGCATGCTCATGAAGTGCACGCCCCGAACGTGAGGTACACGTTCCCAACCTCGGCGCAAAAGTCAGTGCGAAGCTAGAGCAAAAGTCGGTGCGAAGCCAGAGGATGCAAGTAGGGTTGGAGTCGAGGAGGGAAGGGGAGGACCCACCACTGCTCATGGCCGTCATCCTGGATCTACTCGGGACGCGCGCACGACAATGGGTATTCCGCAAGGTAACACATGGGCGCGATCACGAGGTTTCTGCCCGCCGAGTCGCTCGCAATGTCGCTCGATGTGAACCTGGGGGAGTGCACGAAGGGAGGCGTAGCCCGCGTGCGCGGCAGGGAACGTGGTCACGGGCTCCTGGAGCGCTGCTTTTGATAGGCGGTACTTGAGCGTCAAGGTGCGAGGTCTATTGAGCTACGCAGATGAAGAAACTCACCGAGGTAGTTGACAGGAGTCAGCCAACAAGTGGGTCTGCCAGAAAGAATGAGAAAGGGGGGAGACGTGGCTCAATGCATCTCGTCGCTGTTGCCGACGGTGAGTGTGCGTCGCCGGCGTCATTGGAATCTGTTTCCAACGTGTTGTGATTGGCTGACACAATTACGCAGCCAAGGCGTCACGACACGTCGACACCGTCAACAGCGAACACGGGCTTGGGGCATGCATCAACCAATCAGGTGCGAGGGGGAAACCCCTTTCCTCCTCGCACCTGATTGGCCGATGCATGCCCCAAGCCCGTGTTCGCTGTTCGTGACACCCCCCATGCTCACCGAAGAACAGAATCCACCAACGCAACCCCGCGAAAGCCCCCCTCCACATCCACATCCACCTCCACCCACCTGCGCCCCCACCGATACCGCCAGCGTTCCCAATCCTTCACACGCGACAGGCTTCCGCAAACGCACGCCTACCGCGTCCACCTCCACCCGGAGCAGCGTCAAGTGGGCGCGAACCCCGTCATCGTCATTGTCCCCCACGACCCGCCGCGCGTCCCAACGCCTTCAGGAACGACGCGACCGGGCTCTGGGACACCTGCCCGACGTCCCAAGAAAACCTAGCAGACGACGGCCGCGGTTCGCGAGCGCACCGTACCTCCCAACGCCCCTGCGGCAGTCTCGCATCGCCTCCCCCACCCCGTCCTCCTCCTCCTCCTCCTCGTCCACATCGTCCTCCTCTAAACCCTTCCCCCATTTCTTCCCCGAGCCCGGAGCCAGAGCCCATGGTCTGCGATCCGTCCTTGTCCTCCGCCGCCCCTCCTGTGCCTGAGCAGGCACCTTTCGCGCTCACCGAGGCCCACGTGCGCGCGCTCCAGAAGGACCTCGACGCGCTCCGGGCCTGTGAACGCGCGCTCGAGTCAGAGGTGGAGGAGTTGCGGGGTGATAGATGGGCGATGGCCGTGGACATGGAGGCGCTGCGCGAGCGGGGCGCAGCGGGGCAGGTGGCGCTGGACAGGTTGCGGGGGATGGTGGACGAGGTCGTGGCCCTGCGCACACTCAAGCGGCAGCGGACGGACGAGCGGCAGGTGCTGCAGGCCGAGCTCACCAACATGAAGGCGAGGGAGCACGCGTGGACGGCGGAGTTGGCGGCGTTGCGGGCGCAGGTGTCGATATGACAGACGGCGCTCACCAATGCTGCGGAAACGGTCAGATGAGCTCGACGCGCTCCGGGTGCTCGAGCAGCACCGGCTCAACGAGCGCAAGATGCTGCAGTACGAGCTCGACAACGTCAAAGCCGTCAAGCACGCGTGGGCGACGGAGATGGCGGCGTTGCGCGCTCTCGATTCCTCTCCTCGAACCCCGCGGACTCGTCCTCAGTCCTTCAACTAACCACCTTGCATTATTTCTCCAGCTAATGCCTGTTGAAGCACCTTCACCAGATTGTGCATCCGACCCCAAGGCTCATCACGGTGGAGAGATAGATTACAATATATTATTTGACAGGTTCGTACATCACTGTGTTGTAGCGTACGAAGGTACAATGTACGGTGCTTGTCCTTCGGAGCGTAGTCTCGACACAAGAATCTCGTTCCGCCGCTTTATCATCTCATCGAGGAAGAAGTCAAATCGATATGCTAGCAACTCACGGACGATTGCCAGATACCCGTCAATCCAGACGTTGGTCTGCTCGGCAACTGATGAGTTAAAATACCAGTGACCGTTCTCATCGTGCAGCTCTGGAAACAATGCCGGATTGCAGTGCTTCTGGCAGAACTCGTCTGTCTCTTTGTGCTTTGATTTGAAGTGGAAGACGTCCACAGGGAGGATCATCCCTGCTGCTTCAAAAAAAGGATCCTTCTGTTTGATAACGTGCTCCTGAAATTGGCAGTTATTGTCGTAGAACGCAGCCTCCGGCGTGTCCATGGGGTGGGCTCGGTAGACAGACTTGTAAAAATCCTGGTGGAGATGAAGGTCAATCAACAATCCAGTACAAGCTAGAGGGTACGACAAGTTAGAGGGTACGGCATACCTTCACTCCCGATATGGCCTCTGCACCAAACATGGTTGCCCGTGCGGCGATCACTCCACAACAACACACGATGAGTTGCTCGTTGTGCGTGCGGCGCCTCCCAAACCTAGCGCGAAGCTTGCGATTGCCAGCGTCTGACTTCCGGTGATCAGAGGTGGAGCTGTTGGTGTCATCCTGGCTCGCCAGAAGCCCGAGGGAAACATCCAGCTCTTCGTCGTCATCAACATTGTCTGGCAATACTGCCATGTCAGAACTCGCACTGTGCGCGACGCCATTTCGCTTGAGACGTTGTTGAAGCTGAAAGAACGCCTTTCCTCGCGCATCGCGGTACACTTCAAGAGCCATGTGGTTGGGATGGGTGCATGTGCGACGGCCGGGGCGGACAGGCTCAGTGCACGCGATGACAGCACAAAGTGACGATTCTGTTGCATGGTCTTCACAAAAATGGTGGCGATTGTTGATGAGCGGTTTGGTACAGTTGTGCACGGCGCAGCATGGGTGTCCGATCGACACCCCGTCACTAACGACGGCTCGAAGGGAGCCTATGACGGGGAATCAAGTCAGCATTGAATACATGTGGTAGAGCTAATAAAGACGTACGAAGGCCAAGATGCCCCTCGCCCGTCGCACTCGGGATAAACCGTTCGCAAACCAAGCATGCATGCATCTTGTGCGGCTGACCAACCTCAATCATGCGTGCATTCCGTGCTTCCATGGCCTCCTGAAGCCGTGGCTCATGATCTCCCTTGTCGGAGAGAGTAAGGCGAGAACCTTGCTCCGCGTGGTCGCGCAACAATGCGTTGAGGGTAAAAACCTGCCAAGCTTGCTCGGAGCTGAAGGTGAAAGTGTTTGGCCAGTCGTCAGGCTGGGCATGCTTCGGTTTGGAGAGCGCTGCATTGTAAATTTTGGCACAGTTTTGCCCAGAGACCCTGTGTGATATGTGTGTTGTGAGGAATGATAAAATGAGAGAAAGAGAGAGGGTGGACTCACCATGCAAATAACGTGCACATGGTGAACAGCTCACATAGTTCGGTCTCAATAAATGCATGTTTCTCGAAGTGGATTGCGTTCGGTACCCCACCATAGTAGCACCTTATACCACTGACAACATAATAATCCGGGTGGTAACGGATATTGCAGCCTAGAAAAGGATAGAAGATGATTGAACAGATATAGTGAAGAGTGGTCAGCAACTTACGAGTGCAGAGCAGAGAGGTCGTGTATGCTGCACGAGCACCATGATCACGGGTGTAGTACACAACCGGATAGCGTGAACCTCGTTTGAGGAGGGAGGTGCACTTGTCGCAGGTGTAGACGGGGGGATAAAACATGTGATCACCTTAACGGGGGATCAGATAGGAATGCGGCCAGTCGACGAACATGGACGTACTGATGAGGTCCATCCCTCGTGTATCTGAGCCCATCCTCCCAAATTTCTGAAAGTCTTCCGCCTCCTTCAGCGAGAGTTTGATTGGACCATCCAGCCAGACCAATTCCTTCAGCGCCACCCAATACCCGCTAACAGTTTCTATGTTTGGTGCAGAGATCATGTTACGAAAGAAGTCGAGGAGATAGCGGGGAAGAAAAGGAGGGGGGCGCTCTGCGACGCCGTAGGTGTGAAGGAGGATCTCGCGCTTCAGTCGGCGGGCATAGCGGACAAAACGCTCCACATCGTGGAATGTGAAGTCAACTCCGCCTACGAGGCAGAGAGCCTGACCGATCGCGTTGAAACTTGCCATTAAGACAAGACGGAAGGGATCTGGGGGATAGGGGGAACTTGGGGGGACGGGAAGAGGGAACGGAAGGCCCTGGCATGGCAGCTTTATACCCTCAGACAGTCCTCACAAAAAAAAACAATGTTGTAAGGACAATGAGACCGAAAACTGGGAGCGGCCATGACATTGTTTCTACGCGTGACATCCTTGTCACACAGAGGGTCTGAACTTTGGTTCTGAGCCGGGGTCGGAACTTAGGTCGGAACCTGGTTCCGAACCTGGTTCCGAACTTTTGGGCTCTACCTTCGAAGTCCTCGACAGGCCATGGGATCATTGGGAAAAAAATCCAGCCTCGCCTTCTCCGGCCCTGCCATCATTGGACAAAAAATCTGGCCTCCACAGATTCCGGCCATTTTCATCGGATAAAAATCCGAAATTTTAGACCAAAATCCTCAAAATTTCCTCGGATAGTGATCCGGCCTCCCCCCCCATTTTCGAGGACTTCGAAGGTAGAGCCCAAAAGTTCGGAACCAGGTTCGGAACCAGGTTCCGACCTAAGTTCCGACCCCGGCTCAGAACCAAAGTTCAGACCCTCTGTGTGACAAGGATGTCACGCGTAGAAACAATGTCATGGCCGCTCCCAGTTTTCGGTCTCATTGTCCTTACAACATTGTTTTTTTTTGTGAGGACTGTCTGAGGGTATAAAGCTGCCATGCCAGGGCCTTCCGTTCCCTCTTCCCGTCCCCCCAAGTTCCCCCTATCCCCCAGATCCCTTCCGTCTTGTCTTAATGGCAAGTTTCAACGCGATCGGTCAGGCTCTCTGCCTCGTAGGCGGAGTTGACTTCACATTCCACGATGTGGAGCGTTTTGTCCGCTATGCCCGCCGACTGAAGCGCGAGATCCTCCTTCACACCTACGGCGTCGCAGAGCGCCCCCCTCCTTTTCTTCCCCGCTATCTCCTCGACTTCTTTCGTAACATGATCTCTGCACCAAACATAGAAACTGTTAGCGGGTATTGGGTGGCGCTGAAGGAATTGGTCTGGCTGGATGGTCCAATCAAACTCTCGCTGAAGGAGGCGGAAGACTTTCAGAAATTTGGGAGGATGGGCTCAGATACACGAGGGATGGACCTCATCAGTACGTCCATGTTCGTCGACTGGCCGCATTCCTATCTGATCCCCCGTTAAGGTGATCACATGTTTTATCCCCCCGTCTACACCTGCGACAAGTGCACCTCCCTCCTCAAACGAGGTTCACGCTATCCGGTTGTGTACTACACCCGTGATCATGGTGCTCGTGCAGCATACACGACCTCTCTGCTCTGCACTCGTAAGTTGCTGACCACTCTTCACTATATCTGTTCAATCATCTTCTATCCTTTTCTAGGCTGCAATATCCGTTACCACCCGGATTATTATGTTGTCAGTGGTATAAGGTGCTACTATGGTGGGGTACCGAACGCAATCCACTTCGAGAAACATGCATTTATTGAGACCGAACTATGTGAGCTGTTCACCATGTGCACGTTATTTGCATGGTGAGTCCACCCTCTCTCTTTCTCTCATTTTATCATTCCTCACAACACACATATCACACAGGGTCTCTGGGCAAAACTGTGCCAAAATTTACAATGCAGCGCTCTCCAAACCGAAGCATGCCCAGCCTGACGACTGGCCAAACACTTTCACCTTCAGCTCCGAGCAAGCTTGGCAGGTTTTTACCCTCAACGCATTGTTGCGCGACCACGCGGAGCAAGGTTCTCGCCTTACTCTCTCCGACAAGGGAGATCATGAGCCACGGCTTCAGGAGGCCATGGAAGCACGGAATGCACGCATGATTGAGGTTGGTCAGCCGCACAAGATGCATGCATGCTTGGTTTGCGAACGGTTTATCCCGAGTGCGACGGGCGAGGGGCATCTTGGCCTTCGTACGTCTTTATTAGCTCTACCACATGTATTCAATGCTGACTTGATTCCCCGTCATAGGCTCCCTTCGAGCCGTCGTTAGTGACGGGGTGTCGATCGGACACCCATGCTGCGCCGTGCACAACTGTACCAAACCGCTCATCAACAATCGCCACCATTTTTGTGAAGACCATGCAACAGAATCGTCACTTTGTGCTGTCATCGCGTGCACTGAGCCTGTCCGCCCCGGCCGTCGCACATGCACCCATCCCAACCACATGGCTCTTGAAGTGTACCGCGATGCGCGAGGAAAGGCGTTCTTTCAGCTTCAACAACGTCTCAAGCGAAATGGCGTCGCGCACAGTGCGAGTTCTGACATGGCAGTATTGCCAGACAATGTTGATGACGACGAAGAGCTGGATGTTTCCCTCGGGCTTCTGGCGAGCCAGGATGACACCAACAGCTCCACCTCTGATCACCGGAAGTCAGACGCTGGCAATCGCAAGCTTCGCGCTAGGTTTGGGAGGCGCCGCACGCACAACGAGCAACTCATCGTGTGTTGTTGTGGAGTGATCGCCGCACGGGCAACCATGTTTGGTGCAGAGGCCATATCGGGAGTGAAGGTATGCCGTACCCTCTAACTTGTCGTACCCTCTAGCTTGTACTGGATTGTTGATTGACCTTCATCTCCACCAGGATTTTTACAAGTCTGTCTACCGAGCCCACCCCATGGACACGCCGGAGGCTGCGTTCTACGACAATAACTGCCAATTTCAGGAGCACGTTATCAAACAGAAGGATCCTTTTTTTGAAGCAGCAGGGATGATCCTCCCTGTGGACGTCTTCCACTTCAAATCAAAGCACAAAGAGACAGACGAGTTCTGCCAGAAGCACTGCAATCCGGCATTGTTTCCAGAGCTGCACGATGAGAACGGTCACTGGTATTTTAACTCATCAGTTGCCGAGCAGACCAACGTCTGGATTGACGGGTATCTGGCAATCGTCCGTGAGTTGCTAGCATATCGATTTGACTTCTTCCTCGATGAGATGATAAAGCGGCGGAACGAGATTCTTGTGTCGAGACTACGCTCCGAAGGACAAGCACCGTACATTGTACCTTCGTACGCTACAACACAGTGATGTACGAACCTGTCAAATAATATATTGTAATCTATCTCTCCACCGTGATGAGCCTTGGGGTCGGATGCACAATCTGGTGAAGGTGCTTCAACAGGCATTAGCTGGAGAAATAATGCAAGGTGGTTAGTTGAAGGACTGAGGACGAGTCCGCGGGGTTCGAGGAGAGGAATCGAGAGCGCGCAACGCCGCCATCTCCGTCGCCCACGCGTGCTTGACGGCTTTGACGTTGTCGAGCTCGTACTGCAGCATCTTGCGCTCGTTGAGCCGGTGCTGCTCGAGCACCCGGAGCGCGTCGAGCTCATCTGACCGTTTCCGCAGCATTGGTGAGCGCCGTCTGTCATATCGACACCTGCGCCCGCAACGCCGCCAACTCCGCCGTCCACGCGTGCTCCCTCGCCTTCATGTTGGTGAGCTCGGCCTGCAGCACCTGCCGCTCGTCCGTCCGCTGCCGCTTGAGTGTGCGCAGGGCCACGACCTCGTCCACCATCCCCCGCAACCTGTCCAGCGCCACCTGCCCCGCTGCGCCCCGCTCGCGCAGCGCCTCCATGTCCACGGCCATCGCCCATCTATCACCCCGCAACTCCTCCACCTCTGACTCGAGCGCGCGTTCACAGGCCCGGAGCGCGTCGAGGTCCTTCTGGAGCGCGCGCACGTGGGCCTCGGTGAGCGCGAAAGGTGCCTGCTCAGGCACAGGAGGGGCGGCGGAGGACAAGGACGGATCGCAGACCATGGGCTCTGGCTCCGGGCTCGGGGAAGAAATGGGGGAAGGGTTTAGAGGAGGACGATGTGGACGAGGAGGAGGAGGAGGAGGACGGGGTGGGGGAGGCGATGCGAGACTGCCGCAGGGGCGTTGGGAGGTACGGTGCGCTCGCGAACCGCGGCCGTCGTCTGCTAGGTTTTCTTGGGACGTCGGGCAGGTGTCCCAGAGCCCGGTCGCGTCGTTCCTGAAGGCGTTGGGACGCGCGGCGGGTCGTGGGGGACAATGACGATGACGGGGTTCGCGCCCACTTGACGCTGCTCCGGGTGGAGGTGGACGCGGTAGGCGTGCGTTTGCGGAAGCCTGTCGCGTGTGAAGGATTGGGAACGCTGGCGGTATCGGTGGGGGCGCAGGTGGGTGGAGGTGGATGTGGATGTGGAGGGGGGCTTTCGCGGGGTTGCGTTGGTGGATTCTGTTCTTCGGTGAGCATGGGGGGTGTCACGAACAGCGAACACGGGCTTGGGGCATGCATCGGCCAATCAGGTGCGAGGAGGAAAGGGGTTTCCCCCTCGCACCTGATTGGTTGATGCATGCCCCAAGCCCGTGTTCGCTGTTGACGGTGTCGACGTGTCGTGACGCCTTGGCTGCGTAATTGTGTCAGCCAATCACAACACGTTGGAAACAGATTCCAATGACGCCGGCGACGCACACTCACCGTCGGCAACAGCGACGAGATGCATTGAGCCACGTCTCCCCCCTTTCTCATTCTTTCTGGCAGACCCACTTGTTGGCTGACTCCTGTCAACTACCTCGGTGAGTTTCTTCATCTGCGTAGCTCAATAGACCTCGCACCTTGACGCTCAAGTACCGCCTATCAAAAGCAGCGCTCCAGGAGCCCGTGACCACGTTCCCTGCCGCGCACGCGGGCTACGCCTCCCTTCGTGCACTCCCCCAGGTTCACATCGAGCGACATTGCGAGCGACTCGGCGGGCAGAAACCTCGTGATCGCGCCCATGTGTTACCTTGCGGAATACCCATTGTCGTGCGCGCGTCCCGAGTAGATCCAGGATGACGGCCATGAGCAGTGGTGGGTCCTCCCCTTCCCTCCTCGACTCCAACCCTACTTGCATCCTCTGGCTTCGCACCGACTTTTGCTCTAGCTTCGCACTGACTTTTGCGCCGAGGTTGGGAACGTGTACCTCACGTTCGGGGCGTGCACTTCATGAGCATGCGCGCGTGCGAGGGACAGGAGGCTGCACTGATGGGCGTGCAGGGGACGGGGATGGCGACGAGAGCGGCCAAGGAGCTGTGGTAGGGGTGTTTGCGAGGCAAGGCGAGCAGGTGGGCGGGTGGGAATGAGAATGAGAAGGCGAGCGGGGGCGGGGAGTGGGTTAGGGACGGACACGGGCGGGCGGGATCAGACAGACGTGGACGCGGTTTCGATAGGCAACATTGTATTATGTATATAGATCAATTAGAGAAAAAAACAGCAGTGTCGAAAGTAATCATAACCCTCTCACATCATCATAGAATGATTTCCAGAGAGCCATCTTTGTCGACCTGGCAGCGAGCTCGGCGTACTGGTCTTGCAGCTCTGGCGAGGATACCTTCCACCCATGGCTGTAGTAGGTACTCCACCCTGCCTTCGAAACCTTGTATCCTGGAAAGGCCGCAGCCACCCGTTCCTTATGGCTAAGACCCTTCAGATCTTCGTACTTTTGAAACCCTTCCGCCATGAAACGAAAGTACATCAGCGGCCAACCTGACTCGGACCAAGGTGTCATGGGTGTCGTGCGTAAGGCAGCATCAGGATCCTCGAGATGGTTGTTGTTTGGTGGGGGTGAGGCAGCCCGAGGAGTCGGGCATGGAGTGGAAGGCGTCGACAGAGCCGATGGAGATTGTGGGATCGACGACTCGGAGTAGTCGGAGGGGATCGCGGGAGTGGATGACTCCGAATAGTCGGAAGGGATCGCGGGGGTGAACGACTCCTCAGAGAAAGAGGCGACTGCAGTGGCTGGTGTATGATTATCGGTGCGGGGGCGAACCGGTGACCGACCTTGAGCAGGAGAAATGGTGTCCATGATTTGGGAGAAGGGACGCTTGCGCGAAGGGGTCTGTGGTGATGTCGCCTGCTTGAGAATGGATTCGTGACGGGCCATGGATTGTAGGTCGGTGCGTGCCTCGAATGACCGATACATGAGGGTTTGACCAGTCGTGATGAGCTCCGTTGTACGGATCTCGCAGATGATCCACTGGCCTCGACGAGGATCGTACCTTTCGAACAGAGAGTCTGGTTCTACGATGCCGAGAATCTTACGGATTGCAGGAGAACAGTCGTCCATGCAAAAGTGGGGGAAGTATTTGCATGCAATTGATAAGGACTGAGGTTCGGTGTCATCCTAGGGGTTCGTTAGCCAATTGAGGAGGATAATAACACATCAAAAACATACCTTCCGAAAGTACAGAAGGTTAATTGACTCCTTTCGAGCCTTCGCACGAGCCTCACACTCGGATATGATTGACGTTGATGACTGATGCTCCTCAATTGCAGATTGACGAACATTGTAGTGCTCCTCACGTAGAGGGCGTTGCCGGGGTACGGGAGCACCAGTGGTACTGCTGGCAGTGGCTAGGGAAGTGCTCGCTGTCGTACATGGCTTGGGCTTGGAAGGCTTGTTGGATCGCTTTGGCTTCGGCAACTCTGCTAAAGTCTGAGTCGTCGACTTTGCGGATGTCGTTGTCAGAGACAGAGCAGCCGAATTGGAGCTGGCAGTGGTCTTGGGGTGGGAAATTTTGTCATCGGCATGTGAAACCGGCGGGCTAGCAGAGGGGAGAATCAAGGGTTCGGACGACGTTGGAACCGGAGCTGTCAGGACCAGTGAGGGCCCGGGGAGGGGAGTTAAGAGGTCAAGGTGGTCGCTGGACTCGTCCACAGTATGCACAGGAAGGGGGGGATGGATTGAAGAAGGAAGTTCGTCTGCAAACTCAAAGTTGTGCGAGCCGAAATCAAATGGTGGAAAATCGACATCAAAGTCGAATGGAATCTTCGTGTTGGTGTCGCCTTCGGCCCAGGATGAGAGTAGGGCAGAAAAATCGAAATCATTGGCAGTGGTACTAGTGCCAGCAAATGACGTGTCTTGCGAGAAAGAAGTACCGGAAATAGGGGAAGTGGGTGGCTGGGAATCTGCATCAGGAGGTAGAGTTGTGGGATGGGATGGGTCGGGGAGAGGAGACTTGGCCAAGGTCAAGTAATCTGAGTTGACGGACTCGTCGAAGGAGGTGGGGTCATACCATTCGGACTCATCAACATCGGCACCTGGAAGGCCACCGTGACTGTGCACGTGCAAGTTTGGAGCAGCTTCTTGCGCTTGAATGGGGGTGGGTAAATGTGGCAAAGCACCGGGTTGGCGTGAGTTGACAGCATATGAGCTGAAAGATGCAGATGGAGGAGTCGGCGAGAAGATGGGAGCAGGGAGTGGTGGTAAAGGTTGAGTGATGGTCGACAAAAACCGATTAGGCTTCTTGGGTGTGAAGGTCACCGAGTGCGTTTTGACACGGCAACCTTGTCGAATGCAACGTTGGTGAGCCTTGCAACAGTCTACGCAGAACTTGAATGTGCAACCTTGATGTCGCTTCCGCCTGGAAGATCCCTTCTTCCCAGACTTACCGAGTGCTCGGTCGTTACACCCAGGACCATCGCACGGCGCCTCTAGTTTCTGTGACTGCGAGCGCACGCCAGGGGCAGGCGGGTCAACATGGCGTTCTAAATCATCACGCCACGTGAAATGACTGTTTGAGCACTGAGATAGGCTGTATAAGCAACAGAACACTATAGCAGGTTTAGAGCGCACACACCGTGTCATACCACCGGCCTGCATTCTCGGAATCGTTATAGCCAGTCGCCATGGACGTGACAACAGGCTGAGAGCACTCGCTCTTGCTGCATATTGAAGATTGCGGAGGGGCGTCGGATTGCATTGTATGGTGAAGCGGAGACTCGCAGAGAGGGAGAGGTTGCCATCGTAGGTGGGGGTTCGTTTATATGACTGAGTGCAGCTCAACTTGTGGCCCAAAAGGCCTTTGGCCACACCATTACAATGTTGCGAAGTGGCCAAAAATGTTGCAGAGGGATTCACTGGTGGACTTGTGGTAACTATGACTCAAGGCCACCAGGTTCAATGAGTTCAATTATGTAGTAGAGGGATCATGAGAATACAGCGGGGATGTAGATAGTCGTTCAAGCTTTCAAGTCGCGTTCATACTATCTTTTGGGCACGTGAGATGGGGGAAGGAACCACGTGCTGGCTCCTCACTCAAATCTTAGTTAGAACTGAAGTTCAAACGTTCGGAACTGGTTCAGAACCTGTTTAGAACTGTCCATCTCATTTTGGGCAGGAGTTCGGAACCTCTGAACTGGTCACGGAATGTGACAAGCGTGATTAGGAGGAGAGTTCGGAACTAGGTTCAGAGGTGGGCTGAAGGAGGGGTTCCGAACTGGGTCTGAACCGGTTCTGAACCGGGTCCGAACTACTTGGCTCCAGTGTCGAAGTTTTGCCATTTTCAGGGGTCCTGGTTCTACGTCATTTCTACCCAGATCTCACCCCTCGTCCCTTTCTCTCTCTACAGGATATCTCCACGGTATAGGCACATTTGTCGTCGTAGACCAGGGGAACAAGTCGCAAAATCGAAAATCCAGGGGACGATGATGTCGTTCTTTCATTCGAGGCTCTGCCGCTTGTCTCCAATCCGTTCGCACCCGTTCCATTCCATGGCGTGCTTTCCTGACAGGTTTCCGCGCTAATTTCCTTCGCACCACGTATATAAACCCTCCTTGGTTCTTGTCTGTGATCCCCACTTCTCTCTCCCTCCTCGTCTTATATTGTCTTCATCCCATCCTCACCCTTGCCTTCACCCTCATCTTCAATCATGTCCTACAACCAAGGCAATAACAACGACTCTTACGGTTCCTCCGACCGTACCAACGACAACTCCTACGGCTCCTCCGATCGCAACAACGACAACTCTTACGGTTCGTCAGACCGGGACAACAACTCGTACGGTTCATCAGGCCGCGACACCAACAACTCGTCCGGCGGCGGCAACGACAACTTCGGCTCATCTAACAACGCTTCCTATGGCTCTTCAGACCGTACCGGGGGCGACTCGTACGGCAGCAGCGGCAACAATACTTCCTCGAACCGTGGCGGGAATGACTCGTACGGCTCCACCAACAGCGACTCGTACGGCTCCAACAACAATGACTCGTACGGCTCCGCCAAACGCGACAAGAGCGACTCGTACGGTTCCAACGACTCCAACTCCAACTCGTACGGCTCATCGAACACCGGCAACAACGACTCATACGGCTCCTCCAAGCAAAGCAACAACGACTCATACGGCTCGTCCAACACCAACAACGACGACGACTCTTACGGATCGTCTAAGCCAAGCAACAATAACTCGTACGGCGGCTCCGGTAACAACGACTCGTACGGAAGCTCTGGAAACAACACTGGCAGCGGCAACAACGCCAACAGCGGGACCAAGTCGAGCAACTGGGCCGACAAGGGCGTTGAGTACGCCGCGCAGAAGGCTGGTTACAACATCGTATGTCTCCGCTAACGCCATCTCCTTCCATGTACCTATCCTGACCGTGCCCTCATTTCAGGACTCGAACACGGCTGACAAGATCGGCGACGGCATTGAGGGCGCGTTCAACAAGTTCAGGGGTACGTCTCGCCGAGTCCCTTGCTTTGCCTTTTTCTCCTTTTAACTCGCTGCTATTCAGGCAACTGAGTGGGTTCAAGCGTGGTGTTGGATGCGGGGTTGACTGATCTGTGATGGCGTGGGTGTACGATACGGGCTCGTCATACTGAACTTCGTCTCTGACGCCGGAGAGACCCAAAGGACTATCAACTATCATAGGAATTGTACCAATAAACTGATCTCGTCCTGATATCCTCCGGTATCGTGCGATGCGATCATGCAAGCTTTAACTCTTCACGCGACTTCAATTCGCCCGTAATCATACAATCCGGGGTAGCTCGTATACATACAACGTTTAAAAACTTCTGTTCCTCCTTCACTTCGCCCGCGCGACCTTCCCGCACTGTCCACACCGTCGGCTCTCCTCGTCTTCCATCCAGCGCTGGATGAGCGGTTTGAGCTGCGTCCCGAGGTCGGTCACATGAAAGTCCTCCTGGCGGATCACCGTGGGCGTCGTGTGCACGGGTTCGCGACAATACCAACGCAGATGATCTACGTCCCGCCGTCCACGGTCAGCGTCGTGCGATCAGAGGCTAAGGCAAGGAAACGCACCGGTTGAATCGACCGGTCGTACCCTCTCAATCACGATCCCTACCGTGTTCTCGAACCGTACCGGATTGTGCGGAGTGTTCCCTAATGTTCATACCTCAGTCCATCGCCCCCAGTCCACACACGTCCAAAGACCCAAACACACCAGGCAACAAAAACATCTGCCCCTCCTTGATCTCAATGTCCCTAAACTCGTCCCCATCCACGACCCTCAGCAGCATATTGCCCTCATACTGGTAGAACCATTCCTACCAAACCAGCATCCCTCCCGTCAGCTCCCCCGCCGATATAACGACGTAACACAGAGCAAAAAACGCGCGCGCACCTCCGTCTCGTTGATATGATAGTCCGTGCGCTCGTTCGGACCGCCGACAGCCATCACGATGTAGTCTTTGCCCGAATACAGACAAAAGTTGTTCACGGGCGGCTGGAGGAGCGCCGCGTTTTCGGCGAGCCAGCGCGGGAGATCGAGGGGAGGGGCTAGCATTGCTGTTGAAAATCGGCGTATGAGGTCGATGGAAACAGGTGTTCCGAGCTATTATAGAGAAGTTATGAGAGAAGGGGTCGGGAGATGAGTAAGGCGAGTGTTGGGCGAGTGGGTGCAATGGATAGACGTCGGATCGACACTTCGGTCCGCCGGATCCGCGCTGACGCAATTGAGCCCAAGCTCACTGGCAAGATCTGAGATCTGAGTACGAATCTTTCATTGGCTGTGTTCATTTCGACCTTCCGAACGTTATTTTCTCCGTGCGCTCTCAAGCTCTCAAGTCTCGATGATGGTTTGAGAAATATCGGGCGATCGTCAGTCATCCATGGAAAAAAATTGAGTGGTCTGAATTCCCATAATTACCTACTAACTAATGTCATAATGGGTACTCCTATGTCATTGAGCTTCTGGTCTTCGTCCGTAGCCTAGCCATTACTCCAGATCACTGAAAGGCAGTTCTCCAATAAGGTTCTTGTCGCCACCATCGGCACTGAATTGGATGGAAAACATCCTCGGATTCACACCGATTCAATCGGCGGATATCCGTTTCCATGCGTCACCATCCCTTTCCCATCGGAATCTACTGGCGCGCTTTTCACTGGGACTAACACCTACAACCCCTGCAGGCTCATTGGAGCTCTCGGAGGAATGGAACTCATCGTCGCCTTCCGAATGAGCAGCGAGGGTATGCATCTCTGCATTTTCAGGCTGTTCGGGTTGACCTTGCGGGAGAGGTGCCGTCCCGGAGGCACGCCAGACCATCCCCACCAGCAACTCCAGCTTCGATTCGATATTGCTGATGCCTGATTCAATTTTGGCGACGCGTTTCACAAGGTGGCGGACCTGTGTGCACAAGAGTCAGCCATATACAAGGGATTTTGGTAAAATATATGCACTGTAGCCCCCAGGCCAAGGACATGCTCTGAGTTGTCATCCACCACATCCTCGTCGACATTCTCCGATTCAAGATGGCCATTGATAAGGGGATCGACGAACTTCCGAATGTCGTTCACCGGTGTGATGTACTGGATGTTAACAAACGTTGAGTATGAATGCCTTCAGCGATTATGATAGACGCGAGCCCTACCTTGCTGTACCACGCTGTGTAGAGCCCACCTGCGTAGAATTCGATTTGTAGCTCCATGTCGAGCTTCTGCGAGCGCCAGCCACGAATTAAATCCAGCATTCTCTCATGGAGGAGGATGATCAGAATGGTGAGAGATTTATGCATTGTCTCCCAGACATTCGTGAAGTCGGCGTAGTGGGGTAGCGCTTCTGCATCTTTCAATCCACGTATCTCGTCTAGCTGCTTCGGGAGAATGAGCGACAAGAGTTGAAGAAGGACCTATCGCGAAGAACTGGTCAGCATAAGAAGATGGGAAACAAAGACCTCTGGACTGTTTTTAACCTGCTCGATACGGCTCTGCCCAGTGATAGAGGATACGAGGGAATGGTCGTCGATGCGATATCCTATGCTTTCGAGGCGCGTTACCACCTTCTCCTTACTGCGACTGGAGAAAATCTCGACAATGTTATCAACTTCGGCGTTGATATGTTGGCCTTGTCCCGAATAGTCCAGAACAGGATATTCGACGTGGTTCACCCATTCCAGGAAGATCACCAGTATGTCAATGGAGCGTAGATATTCATCAATGCATCCACGCATGCTAGCCTTATCGGCATGATCGTTTCGAGGTTCATCTTGAAGTCGCTGTTTCGCCTCTTTAGAAGCTTCCTTAATGTCGTCGAGGTGCTTCTCGATATCCCATGTATACCTAGTGAATAGCGCGTTGGAACCAATAGTGTAACATCAACCATTACTCACTCGAAATTGAGACGCTGGAACCCTGTAGCCCAGCTTTAAGGTAAACATCGGTTAGAGAATTCTGACAGCTTGAAGAATAGGGTCCTCACAAAGCGAGCCACACGGGGGTCGACCAGCCCTCTGGCCTCTGATTCATGAAACGGTTGATCTCACTAATGGATAAGAAGCCACTTGCATCCTCATCAATAGCGTCGCCGATGGCAAGGTGATCTGCAAACTCAAGGTGAGCTAGTGTAGAAAAGGGTGATACATTCATCGCTCACTGGTCACTTTCGAGATCACTGCCATTGTCCAGTAGTCGTTAGAGCTGATGCCTTCCGACGGCACAACGACTTCTTTGGCAAATTCATCGCTGAAATGGGCGCAGACAGCTATTGGAAGTCTTCGCGTCAGCATTCAACATATTCGATGACTGGAGACAAATATTTTTTACCATCCATGAAATGGCGGTACTTGACACTGACTTTCCATCCGTTTTCTGCGCAAAAGGTTAGTTGAAAGAAAGGAGACGGGGATAACTCGTATTCACTTTTCCAAATTTCACGAATGTCGGGATTCTCAATGAGTTCGTGGGGACCTTTTTCGAGCTGCAGGTGCAATTAGGCTTATCGCAATGGGCATACAAAAATGGCAGGCAGATAGTACTTACGCGTCGCAATATCTCATCCCTCGACTGTGCAACAGAGGCTTGGATGCCATTTTGTGCAGCATGCAGTTTCAGCAAGAATTGGGTGCTAGGACCCTCAACGTAAATATTTTAGATACCTATGCAGGTATACGATTGAATGTACCTATTGTCCTCAATGATTTGCTTCAAGTCCCCGTGGAGAACTTTACGAGTTCTTGATGTAAGACGCTCGTCGAGATTCCTGGCTAACGTGTTCAGAGCTTCCTCATTCTGGAATTTACGTAGTCAAAATCATGGAACATGGATGAGAGAACACAAAGCGACTCACATCGGGATCCAAAAATCCCTTTAGGCCTCCGTGCTCCTCTATGAATTTTAATCCCTTCTTCTCTTTGTCATCGAGAAGCACTTCGAAACGATTCAATATTTGTGTCGTGTCTGCAAGTGTTATGTCGACTTGTCTTGTGATGACGAGGACTTCTTCGACGTTGTCGCCTATCTGCGTCTGTTGTACGGCCATCAAGGCCGCGATATGAAAATGGATATCGTCTCTGTGCGTGTTAAAGGCATCCACATAGCCGTCCAGGCGCTCCTTGAAGTCGGAAGAACGGAGGAGGCGGACTGTGAGCAGGACATTAACCAACGATATTGACAAAGTAGACCAGCAAAACACGCACCTATCTTTGCCTGGCACTTGGTGTAGTAAAAGTCCGAGAAATCGCCTGTGTAGCTCGGTCAGACATGTGGGTCTTACCTCGCATGGTAGAAGCGGGTAAGTCATCTTACCAAAGTCCTTCATAGTGTCGCACATGGCCTTTATCCGCTCCCTGATGCTATCCTCAACTTCGTGCAAAGGCGGGAGTATAACAGACAGACGGTACAACGAATGCACCATGCCAGTCTAGATATGCAAGCACCAAGTCAGCCTGTAGCATGATAGCTCCACTACGCACGGCATGCACACCCACCATCCGGAAGCAGACGGCGACAATTCGCTCGTCGTTCGTCCTACGTTCTACTTCAAGGTTGACCAAACCCTGTAATTGCCGTTAGTAAGACCGCAAGACATAGAGAATTGGATGGCGAGGACCTTGAAGGTCTCGACCACGGCCTAGACGACCACCACCGTCGATCAGTTTCGAACGCGATCTTTTGTAGTATGGATAGGACAACTTACCTTCGCTACAGGGTGTAGCTCGGACACCCCACCCAAGACTGCGACTATTTGTTGGATATTAGACAATATCTTGCGCGTACGCTCTTTTGTCCACTTCTTGCTTGGGGGTTCTATCCAAAATTCAGCGGTGCGTCACGGCGGTACAAGCGGCAGATACACACCTTGGGCTTCTTCCGCAATCAAGTCGTTTGCCTTCTTGAGGGCCACTGTCGCCTGGCGGATCTGGGCTTCCATGATATGTGTGAGGAGGAGGGGAGGATGGAGAGGGTGTGATGACTATGGCAGTCGCTGCCAGTGGTCTTATACAGGGAGAACCCACATCCGAGTCGACTTTGATGTATGCCCCACATGAGATCACTCTGCCATCTTCAAGTCATCTTTCTCCCGCAGCGCTACAGGGGAACAAAAGGAGATCACCAAGACTGGTGGTAAGTTTAGTTCATCGCTATGAGGCGAGTCATTCATAATTGTTGAACCTTCCGATAGCTTTCCGAGCGAACAGCCAAGAGCGGGACCTGTAAGACTGATATAGAACATATAAAGTCTGTCCCAGTCGACGTTGGTGCCCATCGTAACGAAGGACGTATCCTCGAAGCCTCATAGTCCGAAAGTCTTGCATCCAATTTCTTTCTGTGAACATTGGTGCCAAGGGAGGATATACGGCGAGGACAGAAGAAAGTAGTCAAACACCTGTGTGTTAATCGTAGATCAACAAGTGTCATCGAGAGTAGCGCACTTCACACCTTTTCCTCATTTCCCATACGCTCGCACGCCACAAAGTCGACGGTCCATGTATTGCGCCAGACTCATCGCGCTCACTTGAAGCGCCTATCCGTTGTGAACTGTTATGATCTGACCACGGAACATGGAGATGAGGAAGTGGATAGCAAGCGGAGAACATACCTTCGTTGGGGAACAGCATCATGGAGGCGGGATCCTAACGCATTCAATTCATTCAGCACGGAACAAGCACATGGTGTCGTATGATCGCACCGTGGGCCCAAGAACTTCCGATAGAATTGACCACAAGGCTACATCACACCAAGACATCGGCTGCCGCGCTCTTTGTGGAGAATCGGAGATGTATCAAACCTGTACGATGACCGAGAATGTTGACCATGGATCCAGCTGTGCAGATGTTTGTATATCAGTTTCAATGCGTTACTCACACCCTTGATCCTGCTACCATACGGAAGACTTGATTTTTGCTTTGGAAGACGAGGACGAGAGATACAATGCTTCACAGAACGCAATAGAGATCGTGGGAGTGACAAGGAAGGAACAATGACAAACACCTCGGAGGCATAGAGAAAGGAGACTGACATTCGGAGAAGCGGGAGGGACTAAGCGTCGACAGATACTTAGTGCTCTGCACGGGTTGGTTCCGAAGAATTGACCACAATGCCACTACTAGTAGCAGCATCTCATTTCCGCTGATTCGTGGTGCGTGGCAATGTCTGGGATAAAGTTGTAGTCTGTATCGTCCATGCCAACAAGTCAGCGACACGCTGAGACATTTCTGGAGGCCGAAATGAAAGACGTTTGAACCAGGTGTGGGAAGGGTGGTGAGGACAACATGCGGAGCGGGCAAAGCGGAGTGACTCCGACTTGTACGATGCACAGTGGTGAACGTGGGAAAGTCCCTGGCATGATGGTTTTGGACCCACAAGTTACCACAACTTGCTTTGAGTCAATTCTGTAAGTCCTTGAATCATCTATAGCCGCGGAGGCGCTAAAGCCCGAGAGCGACGACACCCAACAGACGATTTACTGTGTCATAACAATCCCAAGGCATGACCGACTCGGAGAGTGTTCAAACGTTCAACGTACAACGTTTTGAGCTTCAAGAAAGGTAGCTCCGGATAAGTGGTCCTTGTACAGTCCTACCATTCTTCGATATCATCGTCCTCTAAAATCCTCCCCTCAACCCCGTCTCGTTCTATCTCTCCTCTCCTCCACCCGCCGCTCTCGGAAGCCTCCACCTCCTTCCCCACGTCCACATCCATCGCCGCGTCTCTCTCATCAGCCAGCTCCCTCGTACCACCGGCCCCCTTCACGAACATTATCTCTGAGAACAGCCGATGTTCCCTCGGCGGTCTACGCTTGTTAGCTGTAGCAGTTTGCCTGTCATAAGCCTTGAGCACCGCGCCCATCTCTAGCGTGACTGCGTTGCGCGGCCACAGCGTCATCGACTCCTGCGTTCCGTTAGCACCGTGTATTGAAGACAGAATTGTGACCAAGCGCATACCTCCGATAGCCACGCCCTGACGCCCTCAACGCCCTCCCCTGCCTCCCGTTCCCGTCTTCCCACCGCGAAAAACTCCGGCTTGAACATCTTCTGTCCCGAGCGTTCGACGGGCGCAGGAAGCGCGTGTAGAGTCTCGAGCGCGTGCAGGTGAAACGTATACGGATTTGTCTCATACCACTACATTCAGTCCATCGATCAGCACAAACGATCCAGAAGAACAAAAAGGACAGGCCCACGTTCTCACCCCCGTTCGCATCCACCCAACTAAGTCCATCCACCAACCGATCACACTGCTCTATATCTGTGCAGAACTGTGTGTAGTTCTGATGGATGTACAGTCCAAACAGCGACGCGTCGATGGGTGTGCTCGCATACAATTCCTATGCGCAAACACCGATGGGTCAGCCAATAGGCGAAAGAAAGTCTCAAAAAAAATTAGGTCAACGCACATCCGCATCCACCCGACTTGTCTTACGTGCTTCGTGCTCAAGCCAGGGAGGCAAGGCGGGTTGGTCCTTTAGCCTTTTGTCCAGCTCGCGCAGAACGGCCGCTTCCCGCGCCGTCGTTGATTGCGATGGTGGGTCTCCCTTTCCTAAATGAGCGACAAAGCAAAACGGTGGTCCATCAGTTTACCACGGGTGCGACTCTGCCAAATCGAACCCACACTGACGTTTATTGTACAGCACCTTCCCCAATAGATGAAAAAGAAACAGCGCGTTTTCTTTCCTCGTCATTGCTTCCAGTGCCATTGAACCCGCCCTGCATCGTGCATGTCAGTCTACCGTGCCTGTGAGGAGGGGTGAGAAACTCACCCATCGCGCCCCCTCTTCTTGCTCCCCCCAACACCCGCCCGCGCGCAAGCAAACTCGAGCCCCATCACCGCACTCCTTACATCACCCGCCGCGCCGTCGACGACATTCGACAATACTGCTGCGGACACCTTCATGCCTACCCGCTCCAAGACGCTCTTCAACGCAGCCGTCATAAATGTCGGCGCGACTGGGTTAAACCTGTCTTCCGTCATCAGCATCTTCTGAGGTAGATGATGTTGGGGCAGAAAACTCACGCGATTTCGGTTGAATACGCCGCACCCAGCCCAGGTGGAAGGACTGTCCGCACGTCCACGGCTTCCTGCCGCTTCGCCCATCCCCCAGTAGATCTTACACCCGGCTCTTCGTCTTCGCCACGCACTCCGGCGTCACTAATGACGACTACGATAGGCACTTGCGCGCTGGCCATAACACGGGCTTTCAGAGCATCGTGGAACCGAGCACGTGTGCCGGGATGAAGTATGTTTGGTAGATCTTCGAGGAGAATTATCGTTTTCGATGGTGGCTTTTTGAGTTGAGGCTGTGACTGGGATCGAGATTGAGATGAGGGTTGGCGGGATTTGACAACAGTGTTAGTCGCGTCGAACACGGATCGATAGCTTCCTACCCGCCCGAGGAATGTCTCGAACTTGTCCATCGCGCTCTCCCAGTCGTTCTCTGCAATATCTCATAAGCGTGCTGGATACCGGCCGATAAACATGAACGCACGAACCAAACATGAACCCAGCACCTGAACCCTCATCAGAGAATGGATTAAACGGTGTTGAACCACCAGTTGCTGGTGCACTTCCCCATTCCATAATTGAGAAGTCCATTTCACGCGCAAGCACGCGAAGGGTGGCCGTCTTCCCACAACCAGCGGGACCCGTGAGTACGAGCAACCGCTGTCATTGACGATCTCGAGTTAGGTGAGCGTTTACGCGAGCACAGAATCAACATACGCGGTATTTGGCGATCTTCTCCCCCGAAAATGCCTCGTTCAGCCATCGGCGTACATCCTCCACCTTTCGCTTGTGCACTGCGAGTTCTTCCTGGGACGTTCCGAGGTCAACCCTCGGTCCTTAAATTCACCTGCATACACCCACCTCGGTTCCTGGGGCGAACTTGTCCACCCATAAACGGTCGTCTACACACGCCACATCCGTCAGAATACGCGCCCGCATACAAGACATGGGGAACATACCGACATCGAGGTTCAAAGCCCTTGCCTTTCCCTTTCCCTTCCCGTTCGAGAGAGTCGCTCTTTCCTCTACAACATCATCCAGCCTAAACCCTTTTGGTCCATTCACGCGCAAAGACTGCGATTCGGAATTCGAACCTTGCGATTGTGACTGAGACTGAGACAGGTCAAACGGAGGCGGTTTGGACAGCTACAAAAACGCCGAAGATGCAAACGGTCAGAGTAGGTACACGGTACAAACGACTCATGGAGCACTTACAGGTTTGAGCTTCTGTTTCTTACTAGGCCGAGTTTCGAGCTGGTCGAGTTTGAGTGTGCTTTGACGGGTAGTTTTCGTCTTCGGTGGCATGGTACTTCAGTAGATCAGTTTAAATTGAGTGTATTGGTTTGGAGGAGGGAAATCGGGGTAAGTGAATGGGTATTATGTCGGTCAAGCGGAGAAGTGGAAGAGAGCAGGAAGCCGTGGGAACTTTTGACGCGTCGCGTCGCGTTTAGTGTGGCACGCGTTCGTTCCTCTCTTTCTTCCCGCTTCCACCATCGTTGTATTCGTCTTCGTCTACTCTCACTTCTCCCTCGAGCGGACAAGCGGAAATCGGCGCAACCACACTTTATAAGGCCGTAAGGACTACATTCGAGTCTTCTCTCAAGACGTATGATCGTCGATCATCTGGCGGCGACACCACTGCGGCGCATATATGCACCTATCAAACAGGCAATCCAAGCTGTCAACGACTGGAAGCTTGAACTCGGGTCAAATATCCATGCTGTTTATCCTACTGCAACTACATGGAGCGTCACTGTGTCTGGATCTGCCACGTCTCGTCGTCACCGTGCCATTCTGCTTCCTCCTCTGGCCTCCCTCCCTTCTACGTTCATTGAAGATGGATATATGCTATCTTATAACAGGTAATTTCGACAACCTGTCTTTCGCCGATCACATTGAAAAGCATACCTTTCATTCCAGGCTTGCCCGCCGGCACAGTGACAGCCAGATGCATTACAACCGCTCTTCCTCCTTCGATCACCACGTCTACGTCCGATCTGGAAAGCGAACAAACAAAGCCACATTTTACCGCCAGCTCGCCAGCAAGTATAAGTACTGGAGCGATCGGATGGAAAAACATCTAACTCTCTTCCTTCCCTTTGGTGCTCCTCGCCTGCTGCTTTCTTTCCTTCGTGTGGCTTTTCTCTACTCCCTCTCCTCACGCTTGGCTCTTCTTCTGGCCGCTACTTACCTTGGTTTCACTTAACCCTCTGTTTTCTTCACGCCGCCTTCAAATCTCAACATATCGTAGCTTCAGTCGCCTTACCTGGTTGCCCATTGTCTCCCGCTTCATGTTCCACGGTACTATTGTTGCTTGCTTGCTATATCAGACCTTTCGGCTCGTTGGTACTCACCAAATCCCCATGTCTGCATCGCTCTGCGCCTTTAGGTCTTTGCTCCAAGCTGGCGCCCCTCTGAATCCGTTTCGCTTCCTTGCTCGCTCCACAACCTTTACTTCAGCTTTGTCATCTCAAGTCCCTCAACCTCGCAATAGCAAGCTACCCACGTCAAAACGCCCACCTGGACTGTCTTTCGTCTTGACTTTCTTCCTGGCCTCTGCAGTCTTTGAGCTTGGCTCTCGTTCGGTATTTCCTCCCTCAGCACTACTCCGGACTGGCAGCATCTTCGAGCTTTACCCCTTGACCGTGCTGGTATACTCGTCTTATCTTGGCTCAAGCCTGACCGGGTTTCTATGTCCTCTCGTCTGGCGCTCGGTTATCTTGGCTACTTGGCTTGCTCAATCTGTTGCTTCTCATCCTGTTACAATGGACTTGGCCTATTAAGCTCAGCTTGCCTTGTTTCGGCCTTATATACTTTCGCTCGCCGACCTTCGCTCGCCCATTTGGTCCTTCGTACTGAGCTTGTATCACCTCGGCTCAGGCTGCCTTACTTGTTTGGCCAATCTCGGGCTGACTGCGTGACTGTTTCCTGCTTATGCTCGTCCGTCGGTCCGTTTATCAACAAGCAACTGCGCCGTTCCGCCATACCTTCCACCCTTTGCTCGAGCTTCTACTTGCTTGCGTCTACAGCTAAAATGCGCAACTGGCTCTTCTCTGGACTGGCTTATGCTTGTATACCCGCTCCTCGATGGAACTTTCGCGCCGAAGTCTTTCTCGCCAACCTCGTCCGGTCGTTGCATCTTAGGGCTTTCATCTTCTACTCGATCTTCGGTCATCAACCCTTTCTCGATGGCCAGGTTTTCGCCGAGTGAGTACTTCAATTCTCCTTGCTATTTTAACCTTGCTCAAGCCCGTGATTGTTTGTGCATCTACAGATACGCACAGCGATCCCTGAACAGTTGTACCTTTTTTGCCTTCTGTCCGCCCCCTTAAAGCCCCTTAACATCGGACGATTCGTACACTGCATAGCGTATACATTTCCTTCGTTTGCCCCAACACATATCGTACTACACCGAGGGCGACTGAACAAGTTGTAGCTGTTCCCCTAAAATTACTTGTTGCTATTAGTACTCAGCCTTTACAATAACGCTGCCTCGCCACTTCTCAAGGAGCGAGCTAAACACCCAAGAAAGATCGCGAATCTCATGCCCTCAATCCAGCACAATGATATCATCCTCCATCTCCTCGTCCTGCTTCTCCAACATGACCAACCCATCTGCCTCCAACTTCCTCCTTTTATTTGGCGATCCCGGTCCTGACGTCTTCAAGCGCTTTGCAGGGCCCTCCGCCAGCTCGACCTCGTCGTCGTCGGGTGCGGAACGTTTCAACGACACGCGCGGCGGTGTCTCTGGTACAGGCTTTGGCTTTGGCGGCTTCTTCGCTGGGTGCGGGAGCGGGGAGGGGAGAATCATGGACGGGCCATCCACAGGATGGTTAGGCCTAGATACAACGCCCCTTTCAGTCAGGGATAACCCCTTCAGAAACCAGGAAGACCTACGGAAGCGGTGCGATGGCGAGCGAGATCGCTTCGTACTCTCCCTCGTCGTCGACCACGTTCAAAAACATGCCTCTCGTCACGTTCAAGCTCTCCAAAGACCTTTCCAGATTATCGTCGAAGTCCGGATCGCTCAACAACCGCTGACCCTCATACGTGCTCACATCGCGCCCATCTCCCGCAACCGCGTCGACAACCTCCCCGAGCTTCGTCCGCGCGGGGTCGCACTGCAACAACCCATATGCATCGCGGCACACGCCACATGTTAGAGATGGGGTTGAGAGCGCGATGGCGCTGAGCGGGACCGCGGGCTTGAACTGGATATGGACGTTTCGGAGTTTGTCGTGGGCGCCACGAAGAACGTGCAAGGCTTGCAGAACAATCAATCCGGATATGATTGCGTTTGTTGTCGCGATGGCAGGAATGATGTTCCCAGCCATCTCTACATGCCAGCTCGTCAGCCTGGATAGCATTATATTGTCCATCAACCTACCTTTAACCTCCCATCGAGTCTTCCCTGGGATACCGTAGGCAGCCGAACGCAGATTCGCCGCGGCAGTAACGAAGTCGAGTGTGTCGTCATCGTCCTTGTCGAACGAGATGGTCTCCTCTCCTGCGCTCAAACGCGCCGCCAACTTGCCCGTACTGCATCACGAGAAATTTGAGTCAAAGTTTGTGACGCAATGAGAATCCACATACCTTTGTACGAACATATCCCAGTTGTCCCTTAACGAGAGGGCGCGCTGATCCTTCAGCTTTCCGTTGCTGGTGCTTGCGCTGGAGCTGGAGCTGCCATTCGCGGTTTTCCCATTGGATGCGCCATTGGCAGTGATGGCCGCCGCACTGGCCACAACGCCGCGGAGGGTGAATTGATCGTCCTTGATCGCATCGAAGTCGAGTGGGATGGGTTTGTCGCGGAATCGCCACATATCCTCCATCGAAAGGAGGTTCCTGACATCGGCATTGAAAACCTGTGCACGAACAAACAGTCAGACCCCCTCGACCTGCAGAAATGGACAAGCGCGCCTTTTGAAATGCAAGCTTGGCAGCGTCCTCACTCTGTCCTGTTGACCTCAAAGCCTCACGGACGGCTTTGAACGCCTGCGCCTCTTTGCGCAGTGTGTCGATCTCCTGGGCTGAAAAGTCCATCAGCTCTGAGTAAGCCGAGCGAATCCTTTGAAGGCCAACCATTTTCTCCTTGCTTCAACGCGTCGTCG
Source organism: Amylostereum areolatum (assembly GCA_012932865.1). NCBI lineage: Eukaryota > Fungi > Basidiomycota > Agaricomycetes > Russulales > Stereaceae > Amylostereum > Amylostereum areolatum. Next base: position 181,123 of record SAXG01000022.1, read on the forward strand.
AGCTCTCCCGCAGAATCTTCATCTTCACCAAAAAGTTGACTGCGTATATGCGTCATTGATCTCAGACGCTTCAGCAGCCTTGGCAAGGGACATACGACATGAGATAACTTTTTGCCCATACAATGCAGTGAATTGGCTGTGATGGCGTCGAGCGAATGGTGCACACAGGGAACGTCTTCGGCGTTTGTTTCGGTATACAATCGAAGCATTCAGTGCGATCCTGACCGAGTAGTATTAGCAATGGTCAACCCACAGATACGCGTCTAACTTACCTTCAACAACGGCTGAACTTGACCCAAATACCCTGCCGTTCCGGATTCTACCAGTGGCACATTGCCCGCCATGCACATCTTGTTAACATGTCTCCGCGCATCTAGCCTTTCCACTTGAGCGACCTGGAACAAGATGCGGAAAGCACAACGCACCGAGGTTGTCCAGCGCATTTAACACGATATCAAAGCTCTTAAACCACGCAAGATCGAATTGGGGGTCCTTTATGTTCCCGTGTATAGGGTTGATATGCACATTGGGGTTGAACGCCGACGCCGTGCGTGCTGCGACCTGAACCACGCTCATATATACCAATACACGCAAAACCAGAAGGACGCCCACACACCATCGCCTTGCTCTGCTTCACATCCTTCTTTTTGAACAAAAACTGCCGATTTAGATTGGACAGGTCGATGGTGTCGAGGTCGAGCAGCGTGATCTTCCCGAAGCCAGCGAGGACGATGTTCTTCACTTGCAGGCATTAAACCAGGGGATGAGAAAACGCGTCCAGCCACTGAACAGTTTGAATATAAACTCACGTAGCTCGCACCCAATACCACCAGCACCAACGAGAAGCACTTTAGTACTGGGTAGACGGTCATGCAGCTCGGGACCCAGAATGGCACGAGCATGAATGGAACGGCCGTTGGCCGCGGGAGTTGCAGAGACCATAACTCTCAAGGCCTTCTCCGTGTTAGAATATAGGCTGAGGGAGATCCAGAGGGTCGCGAGAGATTGAAAGGGAGAGCCGAAAGACAAGATATGGTGACTTGGTCGTTGAGCAAAGTCAAAGTCGCGATGCGCGTCAACTCGCCGCGCGCGCCGTCACGCGCTGGTGACTCAGTTACTGCCACGTCACTTTACGTGACAGGAGACTGAGGCAACAGCCTGAACGACGTCGACGACGACATGACTGAAAGCATGAACGTACGATTGTGCATAAAAATCATAAGTGCATAGACGTGCAATAGGGAGAAGGCATACACGGGTATGTATAATTTACTCGAAGAGGGAACATGATTAACGTGAATCGTAAGGTAGCCAGCCTCGCGTCGACGAGACCTCCGAAGTCTTGAATGCACGTAAAATCATGATGGCCAGCTCGCCTCGGGCGAGTGCAAAAGAGGGAAACCAAAAGCTGAAGTCGAATGTATAGGACCTGTGGATCCCCACAGTTCCTTCCCGACGCCAGATATCCATCCAGGCCACTCCCAGCTCGGGGCCACTGTCTCTCGAGGGGGAGTCGTCTGCAACATCATTTCGGGGAACAAATAGAAAGGGTCGAAGGACGGTTCCGGGGTGCCCGATATCGACGGCGTCGCCCGAGTATCGAGAATACTTTCGGCGGTGAAAGCTTGCGGCTGCAGCGTCAACGGGCCCGCCGTCGATCCAAGTTCCGACAACACTTGGTCCAGAGCGGGGTCGTACTGAAAACCGCCACCGCCAGCCTCCGTTCCACTATAAGGCTGGGAGAAATGATATAGCTGGTCGAAGAACGCCGCCTCCGTCAAAAGGTCGCCAATAGCCGCGTCCTGGTGTTGTATAGCAGCGAGGGAGTCCGATGGGATGGTATCGTTCTTCGAGCTACGAGTCTGGTCATCAAGCGGCGGCGGGCCCGCATTCTCTTCTTCCTTGATCTTTCGAGTGGTGCCCTTCATTCTGGCTCTGCGCCCTTGCTTCCGTTTGTTACAAAACTCCCCGGGACCGGGACAGGAGCCTAGATGCTTCGTTAAGCACTGAGGCCACGGCGTCTGGAAGTCGCACGAGAGACACCGATGGCGCTCTGCGGTACTGTGCGCACACCACAGAAACTCCGTCAGTTATGGATAGCATCATCAAAATGACAAGCCCAACGCACTGCCAGCGACGTTCGTGCCCTCGTAGATGGTGGCGATAGTTCGTCTCAAAGCCACACCCGTCCCACCCACACCGAAACTTAAACTCCACATCTTGAGGCCTGCAACGCGTTCGCCACCATTAGCTCCTTCCGGAAACACCGACGGAGAGAGAACGGGATCGCTTACGCTGAAGGGTCACAACGCTTCGAGCGCTGATGGCGTAGCAAACTCGCTCGTTGTACCAGCCTCCCGCAGAGAGGACAGGGCGAGCGTTGTGTCTGTCGAAGCCCCCAGACAAGTGAGTTATTCAATCGACCCAATGAGAGCAGGGCACAACGTACCGTATGCGGGCGTCCAGCACCCGGCGACGTGTTCCTCGAAGGCAGCGAGGAAGAGGGTTCGTAAGCGCCGTCGTGATGCGAGGTGGACATGAACGGGGAAGTGAATACACCCCCACACGCACAACGAAGAACGACTTTATACCCTCGTCGAAAGTGCACCCCCGAACGAACACAAAAGCAGAAATCCAGCACCGGGTTGCAGGCGCGACGTCCTTCTTGAGAGCCACGTTGCCGACAGGTCGCTGCTCGGTGCTCCCTGCCGACAGGTTGTATTGTTCGACTTCAAGAATGAGAACGGGACAACAAGGACAGGGACCCGGTTTGGGTAAGGAGCCGCGCCTGATACCTGTGCATCCATCAATACGGAGCCCCGGCGAGGAAAGCAGAATAAAAGACCTACGGTACCAGCATATTCTGCCGCTTGGGTGTGGTTATCCCGGGGCTCCTTTTTGTCCTGCTCCTGGAAATGCTAAGAGGGGGGGGGGGCGGTACAACAATCACTTCTCTTCTCAGCGATCCATCAATCTTCTTCGTTCCAACCGGGCGCTTGGAAAAGAACGAGTAGGTAAACACCAGTACAGGTACTAAGTACCATATGACATAATGGACAAACTATCCAATGATCGAATGTCGCGAACGTAAAATTCAGCATGAGGATCTGGGAGATAGTGAGGGCCACATCGATAAGTACACAGCACGACTTCAAAAAAAACCTCGCCCACCAGAAATAATCATCCCACCCCAAGCATAACAATAACGCACCAAGGGTAGATCACACACCTCTCACACTCCAACCCGTCACCAGCATCCAGCTTTCCCAAAAACAATCGAATTGACCAATAATGCATCCATATCACATACGTACCCATACATGTCCAACTCTCCCCGCTCTCCCCAACAACAGCGTCCAACCGTCAGAAAAGTCCTACAAGGTCTGCAAATGGATCCTTGCCCTGCTGCTGCTGAGCCGCTGGGGGCGCAGGTTGCGATGTGGCCCGCTGCTGCTGTATTGACTGTGTGGGCTGTATGGGCTTCCCCCACCCGGGCGTTGGACTTGCGCCCTGGGAGTGTGTTGATTGTGGTTGGAGCGGTGGGGACATCCCTCCCCAGCTTGTTCCCGCGACGGACGGGGATCCCATCCTCCCTGCACCCATGCCCATGCCTATGCCCATCCCCGCACCCATCGGTTGAGCTTGCGCCTGTCCCGTCGGTTGGGGGGTGCCCGGAAGCATGATATGCCCAAACTGCGACGACGCCGGCCTCGACTGTGGACTTGCCCCAATCGATCCGGGCGGAGAGGATGTGAATTGTGGCGTGATGGCCGCAGGGTACCCGTTAGAGGGCGTTGCCACCGGCGGTGCGGGTGCCCCCATTCCCATTGCCATGGGTGGCGGGTGGCTCGAGGACGATGCCATAGTCGACGGCCCGAAAAGGTCCATGAGATCGTTCGCGGGGTTGCTTGGCCCCGCAGCGGACGGTGCCGGCTCTGGGGGGTCGTCGAAGTCGATGAGCGATAGTTCCTGCTTGCCTGGGCCCAGCTCCGCGGGTATAGGGTTCGCGGCGGCGGTAAAATCGCCTTTCTTGAAGGCCTCGTATCGTTCAAGCACGGTGTTGATCTGGTCGTTTATTTGCAGGTATGTGTCTGGTTCGGGGGATGAGCGGAGATTGGAAGGATAAAGCAGGGTGTGACGTACCGAGCGATTCAGAATCGTCCGTTTCCGCATCCGATATCCACTTCTGGATTTTCGGTCGGGAAGCCATGAGAATAGATGCAACTTGCTAAACATATATGTGAGCGAAGGAAGGCGAGAAAGAACGATGGGGGTTACGCACGTCGTATACGTCGCCTCGGGCGAAGCGTTCACCGCGATCCGTGTCCACGTTGTCGAGCATCTCATTGAGCAGTATGACCTTCTGTTCGAGCTTGTTGAGTTCGGTGAGGACTTGCGTGCGATAGTCGGGTTTCGCGTCCGGATTCGCTCCCGCGAGGGACTTCATGAGCTCCTGCGCGGCGGCGAGATCGCGAGGGGTACCGCGACGGATGAGCTCCTGCAACTTTGCCGACTGAGCCTCCCGGTCCTCCGATTCAAGTTCGTCGGCTGACTTGAGATTCTGCGATGCGCGCGGGTCAGTGTACAGCATCGGCAGGGTAGGCGATCGCGCTCACGGCTGCCGCGGGAGGGCCATTGGTACGGGGAAGTTCTCGGAAGCGGTAGCCTTTGAAGGCGAGAAGCCGATGCATATCGCGAACGTTTCCAAGGTCGTCTCTCCAGCGGGAATCCTGGCAAATGGTGTCCTTCCACGAGTTTATGAGGTCGAGGATGCGACCCATAACGGGACCGGGGAAGGGTGGGGGACGTTCGGGAAAGCGTCGGACGAGTTCGTTGAGGAATTCCTTGGTGGAGATTTGAAGATGGAATGGGTAGCCGCAGTTCTGGACGAGAGTGTCGAGGAGGGCGAGGGCGAGCATGGCTACGTGCGGATTGCGGTTGTTCACCAAGCGAACGACGGTCATCGCCGCATCCCGAGGGCTGCAACGGAAGATCATCGTATCGGTCTACAGCATAGCAGGAGAGATCAACCTTACTTGTTCGCCTTCTTTTGGTTGATGTACTCTGCGACCTCGAGATGGAGAGCATAGTTGGGCTCTGGAAGGTGTGCGGCGGTCGCTCTGGAGATGAGCAATTCGAGGGGAGTGGCGCGGAAGGGGAAGGCGTTGGGGGCGTTGTTCCACATGGCCATCGCGGCCAACGGGGAGCGGGAAAGGGCGGGGACGACGGACAGCGTGCTCAAGCGGCTCAACGACGCTCGCCGCCGCGCGCGACTCCAGGATTTCAAGGCACGGTCGAGCACGACACGACGCCGTGGGAACTTCGCTTTTCATTGGGAAACGCATACGTTCCTCGCTTTGAGTTTGCCACCCTTGTCTCTTTCGTTCGATATCTCTTCATCGCGCCTCTCAGCGCTAGTCTCTCTGCGAAAAGATCGCCTCTGAATCAAGTCTCTCTCTGGATCCAATCTTTCCGCGTATACTTTTGTGGCACTGGCATCCCCACGTGGAAGCCGCTTACTTGCTCTCTAAAGTCGCACGACGCGACCACTGCCACCGCCATTTCCTCTTAGGAGTTGTGGACAAATCCCGAGTGGCACGCCAAACGTCATCGCGTCTTTCCCGGATCTAGACAACAACGTTCTCTGCTCTTCTACGGCGCCCGGCAAAATGTTCAAAGCGTCGCACTGGTGGCAACAATCGCGCCGCTCCTTCGGAAAGATGGAGATGTCCAACCGATCCTTGTTTTCAAAGCCCTTGCATCCTCTGCTGCCTGTTGTTGCAATTTAGTGCCACAACACTACTTCTCTCGTGCCCCATGTGCTGCGCAAGACTCGCGCATATATAAACCTCGTCGAACCAGCCCAGCGATCGCACATTTTCCACTCCAGTTATCTCACCCCCCAACTCTCATCTGTCCGGCTCGATGCCTGGCTTTCCTCAAGCTCCCAGTGTAAGAAAGTCCCCTTCAGCCCTCTTGGCGTTCCTTGCTGACATTCCCGACATAGGCTCTCTGTTGCTGCTCACGCGGTACATCTCGGTCACCCTATCATGAAGACTTCCGTGATCCAATGAAAGCAGGACACCTCAACGAAGCCCGGCAGCGCACTCAACAGTACGTTTTGCCCAAACTTCGATATCTATCGCTCCTAACACGTGTACAGAGTCCTTGATATAATAACCCATCTCGTGGGCCAGGAACAAGCAGAAGCTGCTATGTACTCCCTTGCGAATTCCACCAACCTGGACTGCGCCTTGCACGGTCCGTATGGCTCGCAGTTCGCCACGGTTCCAGGTCACCCTACTTTCGCCCCGCCCCGCGGATTCCAGCCGTTCGATATGTCGCACAACCCGATCAATCCTGCGATGTGGGAGAACATGTCTGAAGAGACCTACTTGCCGACGAACCCCATGGACCAATCGGCCCTTTACCAACAGCATCAAACTTCATCCAACTTCTGGCCTGCGAGTCCATCCGCGCAAGATCCTCAGATCGGACCTTTCAAAACTGACGACTGGATGTTTGGGCCCGACTACATCGCGATGCAACCCCGTGCCGAAGCCTCCTACACCCAGGGAAATACGGAGCAATCGCCTCTGGGGTGGTCTACTTCCACTCCTTCAACCCTGGATTCTAGTGTCCTGCCTCAGTCGCCATCCCCCGTGTATGGTGGTTCAGAGGCAGATATCTTCAGCCCAGAATACCAGGGCGTGATCTATGCCATGGGAGGTCCGAACTATCCTCCCTCAATGCCAGATCCTTGCCAGTCTCTGCCTGTCTATGGTCCCAACGAGCCGTCCTTGTTTACCCCCAGCCCCGAGTATCCTGGCTCAGAGGATGGTTATGATTTCTTCACACCTTCCTCCTGTCTCCCCGGCCCTTCCCTGGGTTCAAGCAGTCCTACCAAAACCGTCTTCCCGAGTACATGTGACTATCTCTGCGGGAAATCCCCGCCCTGCGTGTCACAGGGTTCATATACTTTGCGCGATGCTCTTACACCGATCGAGTCTTCAACACCGGCGAGTATGGACTTCGGAAATCTCGACGAATCTTCCACTCCCTCCTCCCCTACGTCGATCTAAACCCCTCACGTTCCTCAAGGCTCACAAAGCGACCTGTAGCAAGGAGTCCTATGCCACAGAGGTTGATCTTTGAGGAGGCGTCAAAGCGGCGAAGTAATACTCCCAGAAGCGGGGCGCCAGCCTGAGTACGCGATCTGATACAAAATCTCCCAGTGAAGATCTACGATACCGTGCATCAAGAGACCACCGTCATCCCCACCACTCTTAGCATTCCCGCTCGTTAAATATCGGACTCAGCCTCTCGTTCTTTACCTTTCCCGCCAGTTTCGGTCATATAACGCTACCCAACTTCTCGCCTTCTTTACACAACCTTCCACTTGTTTCTCGTTCTGTATTGCTCACTACCTTACAGTGATCGACAACACCCTCCTTACACATGACGAATTGAATGAATCTTATCGCGCGTATCTTTCCAGACTTGAGGAAGTGAGCGGACGTCTGCCGTGTCTCTGGTCGTCTTGCACCAACCCGAGCCAACTTGAACAAGCTCGACCAGATTCGTCCAACTTGAACTCATACCGTCTATGAACCATCTCTCCCGTGCTCTGCCCTTGCAAGGTATTTCAATCCAATCAATCAAGTCTGCACATAATTGATTTCAACGTCCGTGTCGGTTTTGGGTTTTCCCTCGTCTAAAACGCCCTCCTCTTTCGCGCCGTCGAGCTCAACGTACCGCTTCGTGCGGCGATCTGTATGCAGAGCGCGCACATACGATACTTATTCTCAGCGTACGCGAAGCGCCTCTCCAGGGATCCTCATCGGCGTGGCCGTGTGTCATATAGTGGTCGGTATTCTGGTCACTTCGTCCTGACGGCATGAGCGAAATGAGCGTGGGGTGGGGGAGTGTTTCCACTTCCATCTATACCAGTGACAATCTAAAAATCCATCTCGTTACACATGTCCTTCAACAACGAGAGCTGCCCGTTCGCCGGAACCGACCCCTTCACCTTCTTGACCGCCCTCGCTGCTTCATCCCTCTCCGCGTTCTCCTTCAACGTACACGCCCGTGCCCGCTTCTGACTCGGACTCTCCGCCGTCTGACTCGCCAAAATGCAATGCATGGCCTGTGCGCCCGCGGGCAGACGCAAGATCCATCCTCTTGACTCCGACAGCTCGAAGAACGAATGCAGGACTGGCGACTGGTCGAGCGTGCTCCTGGAGCCGATGATGACGAGTTTGGACCGCGCACGTGTAAAGGCGACGTTCATCCGACGCCAGTCGCGGACAAGGTTTCCAATCTACCCGGAAGATCAGACATTCGTACAAAGGCAGCGCAACAAGAGCCACATACCTGCCCCGAGACGTTCGACCGTACCATCGACACGATGATGCAGTCTTTATCTCTTCCCTGGCTCCTGTCCGCCGTCAGGATTTCGATACCCTTCCAATGCTCGAGAACATGCGAGAGAAGCTTGATCTGCTGCCGATACACCGTGATCACCCCAAGTTGCTCCTCGCGCACGCCGCAATGCACCATCGTCTCGACGATCTGCCGGACAAGCTCGCCCTCGATCTCATTCTGCACCAGGTCTCCAACGCGCGAGTCGTGAGCGGGTACCTTGTCCGTGTCTACGAACACCACCTTGCAACTGAAAAGCCCCATTAGCACGCGGATTGCACTAGGAGAACAGGAACCGACCTCTCGTCCATGATCCGCTCCAACCAACACTCCTTTGCCCCCCCACACGATGTGTGCACCTTCTGCAAGTACGCCCGGGTCGGCAGCACCAAGCTCTGGCGCGCCACGTCCGGCGTCCCGCATCGTAGCCTGTCGCTGTAGATAATCTTATTTGACAGCGACATGATGTCCTCGTTCATGCGATATTGCAGGTCGAGGTTGACCACCGCCGACGGATGCGCCTCGGACAGCATCTGAAAAAGGGAGACGTCGAAACCGCCATCGCGAGCCCGACGGGCGCGAACCTATTGCAGACTCTAGTCAACCGACACGGCAAAGCTAGGGACATGAAGAACGCAAACCAGAGGCGGTAACTGGAAGTGGTCGCCCACCAGGACGAACTTGTCCGCAAAACGGATGGGGCCAAGGCACGTTGGCAGCGTGATCTGCGATGCTTCATCGACGATGCAGTAGTCGAACTCGCGCCGCGAGAAGAGCTCACTGCGGGATGATTAGGACCAAGAATGACCATCCGAAAGGGACCACTCACTGCTCCAACGACAGCGCGGTCGTCGCCACTACAGGCGGAGTCATCAGCTGCCTCTCCAGCTCTTCAACCGACCTCGGCTTCCTCCTCGCCGAAAGCGTGTACTTCCTCGCTTCAGGATGGACCTAAAACCCGCCACCAAACATCATCAGTCACATCACCCAACCGAAGGTACGATGCAAGCCCACCTTATCCACGTTGCCCACCCTCAATATCCCAAAATCCGCCCCATCGAGCTTCGCCAAAATCGTGTCGACGGCCGAATGCGTATACGCGCTGAGCAAGACCTTCTTCCCCAAATCCACAAGAACCTTGATGAGCGCCGCGACGACCGTTGTCTTCCCCGTGCCCGGCATGCCTAAAATCAGCGCGTAGTCCTCCGCGCGGAGGACCTTGTCAACCGCGGCGAGCTGCGACGAGTTGAGCTTGGCGAAGTGCGGCGAGCTCATGGGCTTTTCGAGCGGGGCCATGAACACCGGGGGCGCGCGGTCCACAACGAGCCGCAGCCTCTTGGAGTCCCCGCCGGCGTAGAACAGCGCGGCAAGGTTATCGCGCACGCGCGCCATCCCGCTCGCGAGCTCGTCTCTGTCCACACGAAACACGATTTCGCAGCGCTCCCGGTAGCTAGGACGGTTGCGGAGGCGTTCCCGTATGATGTCGAGGTCCAGCGCGTGGTCGACACCGACTGTGACGTCGTTCGGTGATAGACCGACGACGAATCCACGCGCGAGGGCGAGCAGGTCGGGCTCGACGGAAATCGCGACTGCGTCCCCAACACCCATATGTCCGCTGAGCAAACTGCTCCCGTCTTCCGTCACCGCTCTGCGGTGGAATCTGTATGTATGTTGATGGATCTTGCTGCCACCTTCGTTGGACGCGGCGGCGTCCTCTTTGGAAAAGTTCGGGTCGAGGACCATGTCTGCGAAGCACCGTCCGCGCGCCTCGCGCTCCTTTGCGCCGACGGTCCATAGTTCCTTGCGGAAGCGCTGCATGTCCACCTCTTCGTGCGCAATGAGGGCCTCCCACTTTTTGAAGAAGGCGCTTTGGAATGTGGTGAGATGCGATGTTTTGGCGTCGTACAGTTCGGCGATTGGCGACGTTGTATCGGTCACGTCTTCTACAGTCTGGGAAGCGATCAATAAGGCAGGATCATCATAGCGAAAACGTCGGCTTACCTTACGGTAGAGCATGCAAGCGTCGACTGCGTAGCACCGAGTGCACAGCCGCTCGTCGTCGATCGTTTTTGGAAGGAAAGCCTCATGCCCGTCCTCCAAGTCCGCCTTTGTAGCTTCTTCCTGCCGGGCCCGCTTGGATAACCACCCTGCGACGTCGTTTCGCATGATGACCAGCCCGCGCAACTCATTCCTAGCCGCAGGAACGAGCGCGACTTCCTCGGTCTGGGTGTAGAACAACAAACCTGCAGGCACCGGTGCGCCGTAACGATCGGAGAGAAGAAGGGTATAAAGCATGGTTTGAGCACGGTGTTCGAGAGGGGAAGGTCTCCCCGTCTTGAGTTCAAGGGGTGCTGGGACTGAAGGGGTGGACGCTGGTTGAAGAGTCGGAAGACGGCGGGATGAGGAGGACGGAGCGGGGGAGATCATAGCCTGGACGGACGCGTCCAGCTTGCCCTTGAGGCCATATTTCGGGGCCCATATATCTTCCTCGACATCGTTGAGGCCGGTAATGGCGAGTACTTCTTCTTGTCCGCGTTCCGCAGAAATGTTTGATAGCAAGGCGTTGGGCTAGGTGGCACATGGTCAGTTATCGCTCACCCGGTGATGGGGCCTAAGCTTACCTTGGGAACAGCGCCCATATAACGCTTCCCAAAACCTGCGATGCCTTTGCCTCTTTCCAGAATGGCTTGTTTAGCTTCGTCCACGTTGACGTTAATTCGAAGCAGCCCCCCGAGGGAGTTGTTCAACTGCTCATCTACCAGGGTTTCAATGTACGACTGGTCCCATTTCCCGGTGCGCAAGCAGGCTTGTATGACCTCGTGCAACACATTTCCGTACAAGAGTGCTGGCGTTTGTGGGGATGAGGGAGAGGAGCGGAGGAGCTGGGAAAGGAGAGGCTTCCGAGTACAATGCGGGGCCGATGCCAGAGAGGTCGGCGTGATCAAAACGTCCGGATGCAAAATGAGGAGGTTGTGCTGTGTTGTGATTATGATAGACGGCGGAGGTGGAGTTGACGAGGATGATGCAGCCGTTGGTGGTATCTCGAAGTGACCTATGGCATTGATGATATCGCCTATAGACAAGGTTAAGGTCGGTCTATGTAAGGAAGAGGGACGCATACCTGGGAGAACATTTGTTTGGGCCCAGCCGTCCCGAAGGATAATTAAACGGGGTTCGCGAGTTGCGTCAGTCTCGGCAGCCACGTGCTGTTGGGAGGAATTAGCTCGCTGTGTACTTGAGAGACGAGAGTATAGAAGGATTCACCTTCTCGATGAAGCCGTTAACCCTGATTTCCGACACCACCAAGACAATGCATCGTGTACATGGATCGGGAGTAAATACCGATGCCGGCGACTGTGGCGCATTTGCCTTATGCTTTACAGAAGTTAGCGAGAGTAGGGGAGTAGCAGAAGCACCACGAACGTTTTTCTGCGATCTAGGTTTGGGCTTTTGGGGTGTCGGGACATAATCTGAAACGGCATCCCAGTCCCAGCCCTCGGCGGCATTCTCTATGTCGACATCGCCCGCGGTGTAAGAAACGCCGAGCTTGGGAGATGGTTGGCGTTTCGCAAGGGGAGACGCAATGCGTTTCTTTACGACGCGCGGTCGAGTGGGTGTGATGAGTTCTGGACGGGTGACGCGCGGGGACGAAGGAAGGATAGGATTAGTAGATTTGGCCTTGACTGGGGTTGGGTCTGGAGAGGGTACCGCGTCGAAAAATGAGCTGTCGATGCCGCTCAGAAGATCTCTCATAAAAGAGTCTTCGTCCGCTGCGGTGTGTGTCGCCGGTGCCATGGGTTACTTATGGCCGTCGTCGTTGTCGTCGTCGACGTCGTGGAAGTCTGATATTAAGCGCCGCCGCCGGCCACGGTAAACGGAGGTAGCTCACGTGATCGTGACGATGATGATTCCGCCTCGGTGATTTCGAGCGCCCAAGTCCCCTTTGAAGCAAGCAGCCATGTCGCTGCTCACCTATCCCTTTCACGTCCTCGCCGCCATCCTACGCTTCATTTTCTCCTCTCTCCGCATCCCGATTCCCTCCGTTCCCATCTCTCTTTCCTCCCTTTCCTTCTCCTCCCTTTTCTCCGGCATCCGTGCCGCGCCACTGGACCCGTATGCCGAGGCAGAGCGCTGGGTACGCGCGCTCGAAGAAGAGACCGGCGCCGTTTGTGTCAGCCGCGCATCGGGAGTCTCTGGCAAGGAGGAGGGCGAGGCCGGCCCCAGCGGACTCCGGAATCGACAGGGCGCCGCCAGTGCGTTCGCAGGACGGGTGCTGCCCGACTTCTGGCTCGGGACATACGAGGAGGCTGTACGCGCGTGCCAGCAGCAAGTCCGGATCGGATGCATCGTGTTGGTGAGCGCGGAGCACGACGATGACCTCCCATTCAAACGGTACGTATTCTGTGTATCCATTCCTCTTTCTGTCCTCGTCGCATCCGAGTGCATCTCCCCGTCGCTCCAGACACTGTCTACTTTGTGGAGATGGCATTTCTCCTTGGCTCTCTGGATGGATGCGCTTATGTCCAAAAGGCCCAGGATGGACGGTCTGCGAAGGTGGTCGGAGAGGCAGCGCCCTCCTCGGCTCCTGAGACTTACCTCGGCCCATCTCCGGCTCTCTTGAAAGAATTTCGTGTTTCCTGACGCGGGACTGACTACAAGATGACAGGGAGACGCTGACGGATCCCGGTCTGCTCGACTTGCTCGTAAAGGAGGAGTTCCTTCTCTGGGGCGGCGATGTGCGCGGACGAGAAGCCTGGAGCGGTACGTATCGCCCCTCACATTTATTCGGTTTACACTTACGCTAATCCTCACAGCCTCACAAAAACTCGGCGCAACGACTTTCCCCTTCGTCGCATTCGTCGCCCTTCAACCGCCCCGCGGCGTCCCCACCTCCGGCCGCTCTCCCACCCCCGTCATGACCATCCTCTCCCGTCATCAAGGCGCTCACTCCACCACCGCCCGCGCTCTCAAAGACCACATTACAACCTCCCTTCTCCCACGTGTAAGCCCGACTCTCGAACGCCTCCGCAACCAGCAGCGCGAGCGCGCCCTCGAGCGCAGCCTCCGTGAGGAGCAGGACAAGCGCTTCGAGGAGAGCGCGCGACGCGACCGCGAGAAAGCCGAAATGATCGCCATGGAGGAGCTCAACCGGCAGACGCTCGCACGCGAACGGGAGGAGGCTGCGCGCCTCGCGGAGATGCGCGCGGAAGAGCTCGCGCAGGCGAAAGCCGTGTGGCGGCGCGCGAGGCGGAGCGAACATATACCGCGGACACCGTCCAAAGGGGGCGTCCGCGTCGGTATCCGCATGCCGGACGGGAGCAGGGCGGTCGCGACCTGCGCACCGGATGAGTCTGTCTTCGCGCTCTATTGTGTCGTCGACGCGCACCTGCATCCCGCGGATTCCGCTGAGGAGGACTATGCGGACGTGGAGGAGCTCCTCGTACGGCATGCGCTGAGCGCGGACGAGTGGTGGGGGTTCAAGCTCTTCTCCGCGTACCCGCGAAAGGAGATTCCGTTCAGTGCGACGAGGACGATCGCGGAGGAGGGCGTAGATGGGAGTTTGGTGGTGGAGATGGTCGGTTCTACGAGCGGGCGGGGTTCCCCGCAGGAGGCCGCGAACGGCGACGACGGTTATGAGACCGAGGACGAGTAGGCCATGATTGTATCCATATCTATTATCCGTTGGCGGAAAACATTCTTTATTATTCGTCCCTCTCATCGCGCGCAATGTGGTTGATTGACTACTTATACATAGGCGAGACGCGGTTGACCGCACCTCCATTGACTTCAGATATACATCCCCCCCTCGCCTATATCTCCACGCACCCTTGCCTCCTTCGTTCGCGTCACACTCCCCGAGCTTGCTTCCCACGAATGCTCTGTGCCGTCTCCCCCAGCCTTGAGTAGCGCCCGATGCGCCTCCCGCAGGACGTCCGCTGACCACTCGGTGTCAACGTCATTCGCCGAACTCAGAGAGCGCTGGAGCTCCGTTGGGCGTGGTCTCGGTGCGTGAGCGGACGGGAGGAGGATGAGGGACGCAGATGCTTTGCCTGCGCCTGAGGAAACGGACGCTAGACGCATGATTGAGACGAAAGATGCAGAAGTGGTTTGGACAAGGTTTGGGGGGCTCAAATGGCTGGAATGCGGATGACTTCAAATGCACTTTTAGTCTTCATGTGAGCATCAGTTCACGCCTATTGGCACTTACGGAGGATAGACTGCCATGGGTGGAGAGATATCGCGTGGGCGCGTCTTGGAAGTGCAGAGGTTGGGGACTGATGTACAATGGCACGGCGTATGAATCCAAAAGAGTGACACTGTGATATATATGAGACATCTTGAGGTAAGGACGACCAAATAGGGAAACTCGCTGTGTAGGCTTGAAGAAATCGACGATAGCTTGCGCGTACGGGTGCATCGCCCATATCGGTAAGCTGGTAGTCGCCTCAGACACAACAACGTTCACGGCCGCGTAAGACGGATTAAACACCATCCCAACCTGTCCCTCGTCTTCAGCAGAGTGTACACGATAGGTTTCAAAACGCACCGTGATGTTGTTCACGAAAATCGAGCCGGACTGCTCACCCAACTTAGCTCCTCTTGCCCAGGTCTTGCCCGCATCTCCAGCGGCGATAATCAACGGCAGACCGGGGCTTTCCTTCATGCATTTGATCTGGATGTCTAGGGGAACGGCTGGCTTGTTGTTGGATTGGGACAAGGGGTTCAGCTCGTCTTCTTCGTCGTCGGACTCGAGGGCATAGCGGGGCGCGGTGGTCTCCCCGAGGGGATCAAGGTGGTTCTGATAGCTAATTCAGTTGTTAGTAGTAGCTTGCGCGTAAATCGTACACACCATGCTGAGATCGTGGTCAAGGCAGGATGTAACCTTGTATAAGACGCGTACGCGTCGGGGGCACGCGTCGGGGAGCGTGGGAAAAGAATGAAAGAGGCGGGATCCGAGGCTTTCGCGTGCCGCACCGCGCTTTGCTCGTCGCTCTCGCCTTGTGCATGATACCCCCGACGCCAACATGTCGTCCTTCATCGAACTCCTAGAAGCGCCCTTGCTCGGCGACGATGGCCCAGGAGGCGCACCCCCCGGCTCGCCGCCCACAGGTCTGTCTCTCGAGTTGCATCCCGAACTGCGCTCATCTTTGGCCCACAGTTAAGTTCGAAGGGCCTTGGTTCACGACGCAGGCGACGCTCTCGTCTGCCATCGGTATCACCTCTTTTCTTGTTTTCTGCTATTGTAGGACCCGCTGGCCACTTCTCTTCGCCCCTCGCACGAAACTCAAAGGCGCGCCTTCCGCATGTCTCGGCTCCATTCGCGCTGACCTGAATATTACGCAGGTTTCTCCCCACACGAGGCACACGCGCACACCGCGTTTTTTGGGTGGATATGGCCGACTCTCAAGACCTCTGAATACACCGTGCTGCAGATCGTCGGGCTAGATGCGGCAGTGGTGCGTCGCTTCTCTGTTTTGAAGTTGCCTGACGCTGAATTGTACCCCGCAGCTGCTCAGTTTTTTCAAGATGTCGTTTTACCTGTTCGCAACCTGCTCCATCTTTGCCGTCTCCGTCCTCATGCCCGTGAACGTCAAGGTAAGCGCGCGTTCTTTGCATGGTGAGAGGCGCCGTAGTCATGTTTCGCGAACAGAGCAACATCGGAATCGGCGACGAGGACGACGATGACGACGACTGGAACTCCCTCGCCATCCCACCGGACAGCGACGCACCCAAGCTCCCGACCAAGGAACGCGACTGGCTCGACCTCATCTCCGACGCCAACTCCTACCTCTCCGTGCACCTCCTCTTCACCTACGTTTTCACGCTCATCGCCCTGCGCTTCATCTACCTGAACTACAAACGCTTCGTCCGCGCCCGCCAGCTTTTCTCCCTCGAGCTCGTGCATGCCATCCCCGCGCGCACCATCATGGTCAGCGGCCTGCCGAACCACCTCCGCGGCGAGCGCGCGCTCGCGGAGCACTTTGAGAGCATGAACCTCAGTGTGGAGAGTGTCAGCGTCGTGCGCGAAGCCGGCGCGCTCAAGACCCTTCTCGACAAGCGTACCAACACCCTGCTCAAGCTCGAAAAGGCCTGGGTCAAATACGTCGGGAACCCCAGCACCGTCGAGTCGTACGACCCCTCGGATCGCGCCATTTTCGGCGAGGGAGACCCGGCGTCGACGGAAGGTCAGCCCCCCGTGCGCGTCATCGTCCCCCACCGCAAGCGCCCCACCATACGCCCAAGGTGGTTCTCGGGCCGAGTGGACGCGATCGAGTACCTCGAACGGCAGTACCACGAGCTGGACGAGGCCGTCCGCCGGAAGCGCAAGCTCGGCAAGTTCAAGGCGACCGACGTCGCGTTCGTCACTTTTGAGAAGATGTCCAGCGCGGTAAGCCGCCCTTTGCTCCTCCTGCAGCCCACGTCCTGACACGCACCAGCAAATCGCAGCGCAAACCGTGCACGCGCCCGCGCCCTTCCAGCTGCAGACGTGCATCGCGCCCGAGCCGCGCGACGTCGTGTGGTCGAACATGACGCTCTCGACCAACTCGGACCGCGTGCGCGAGGTGGTCGTGCTCGGCGCGCTGGCCACCCTGTTCTTCTTCTGGGTCATCCCCATCACCGCGCTCGCCAGTCTGCTGAGCTACAAGGAGATCAAGAAGGCGACGCCGTGGCTCGGCGAGCTCATCGACGCGAACGACCGCATCCGGGCCATCGTGCAGAACTCGCTGCCATCGGTGGCGATGATCACCCTGAACGCGTTGTTGCCGTTCGTTCTGGAAGGTACGTCCACCGACATGTGCGAAAGTATTCCGATGGCTGATTGGTTTACAGCTCTCACATATCTACAAGGCTATCGAGCGCGTAGTTGGATAGAGTACTCGCTCTTGAAGAAGTGCGTTGAGTTTACTACCCTCGCGACGAGCTCGACCATTTACACACACATAGATACTTTTTATTCCTCCTCGTCAACGTCGTCTTCATTTTCCTTCTCGCGAGTACTTACTGGCAGCTCGTGCGTGATCTGGCGAACTCGCCAGGCCAAGATCCCTGAGAAACTGGCTCAAGCCCTTCAAAGGGGTCGCGCCAGGTGAGCAGTGCTTTTTGATCCGAGGCGTCCGCTTTGCTGATAGATTTACAGACATTTCTTCCTGTCCTATGTGATTCTTCAAGGTCCGCTTCCCCGTTATGCTACTCTACTGCTAACTGATTGTCCTTTGCTTCTCCCAGGTCTCGGCATCATGCCTCTTCAACTTCTGAATCTCGGTATCATCATTCCTCGGATGTTCCAGAGGCTTTTCTTTACCCGCACGCCTCGAGGTATATCGTTCTATCTTTCGCACAACTCATTTCTAACAGCTGCTAATCAGACTTCGCTGAGCTGAACGCACCGCCTGTCATCAACTACGGCATAGTGTACCCACAGGCCATTCTCATCTTTGTGATCACACTTCTCTATAGCATATCCCAGCCCCTTATCCTGGTCTTCGGTTCGATCTACTTTGGAGTTGCATACATTGTGTACAAATACAAGCTCTTGTTTGGCAAGTCACCTTTGAAACCACCTCGCGCCGTCCACTTCTAACCCAACGCGTTCAGTATTCTACAAACCCTACGAATCTCACGGCCAAGCATGGCCCATCACATTCGCCCGCCTTGTCTGGGGCGTGGTGATCTTCCTCGTCTTTATGATTGGCAACTTCTTGCTCAACCGATCGTACATCATGTCCTCGCTTGTTGCGCCGCTCGTACTTGGCGTCGTCGTTTGGTCGTGGTACATGGATCGCTCATTCCATCCTCTGAGCAAATACGTCAGCCTGAGCTCCGTATTTGAGGTTGAACGTGGGGTGGACTCGGAAGATGTGGTGAGGCTGAGGGCGGGGCACCCAGTAACGTGGTCGCAGAGGTGGATATCGATCCCTTCGTTGACGTCGATCGAGATGGCTGATAAGCACTTCGCAGTAATTTGAGCCGTCTTCGCTACGCGCAGAACGATGAGACGTTATACGTTGCTCCAGAAGACGACAGGACAGACTACGTAAGTTTTCCCATTGTTTCCTTAACCACCTCTCCTCACATCGTCCACGTAGTCTCAGCCTCCCATGGCGAACTGGTACCACGGCGTCCTAAAGTGAGCGGCTTATCTCATCTATCTGCACAACTCGCTCAAGACCATCTAGCACGGGAAAGCGTCGTTATGGTCATCCCGCACTGACAGGGCTCCTTCCCCACCCCTGGCTCCCGCTCAAAAAGGGCGAGACGCTCGTGAACTCAACAACAAGCAACGGCCGCGCCGCCAAGTCCGACCAAGCCGTCGTGCTCACCCTTCGCAAGCGCTACAGCATGGTTCGTCGTGGCGCAGGCCAGCTCGCCGCCGGTGGGCGCTCCGCCATCAAAGATCTGCTCACGCCTTCCGCGGCCGGTTCCTCGTCGGCACCCGCAGAAGAGACGACGACGAACCCATGGGAGGAGGGCAGCCACACCGCCAATAGCAGACCGGGGCCCTCCCACCGCGCCAACACGGCGCCGGCACCAATCCACCATCGGCTGAGCTACGACTTCGCATCAGGCGTGATTGTACTTCCCGAGAGTGCAGACTGGCTTGGGGACGGCGGGGGCAGCGACAGCGACTCAGACGTGGATTACTGGGACCGCCGTGGACGCGTCCGGTCTTCCCGTCGGAGGCGGAGAGCCTATCCCCATCGTCGGAGAGCAGGGAGAGGACACGGCTGGGACGGAGAATGGGAGCAGAGTGGCAGTGATGAAGGGGAGACATCGGACATATTTCCACCACCCGGAGAGGAGACGGATGGCGATTCCGGGGGCGTTCCCTCAGTCGTCGTAGTCGTGGGGTGTGGTTGTCGATGGGTATATATTGGTATGGATTTATATAATGCGGCTCTGTGTGTATTGGACGACGATTTATGCTATGTTACGAGATTGTTGATTTCAATGACGATGCTCATTTCTGCTTTGAAGCCCGGGGGAAGTTTAAGAACGAATTGGAAGTGGAGCTACCAAAGCTCGAGGCGGGCAGGCACCGGGCCGAGACGGTGCCGATTGGGGAACCTGCGGCGGAAAGGTGAATTGTCCCGTCCCTCGGTCTCATGCTCTTACTCCCGCTCGCCACGAGCCACCCTCACTTCAAAACCCATGGCTCGCCCTTTTCGTCCGCTTTTTTCACTCAGAGATCTCACCCACCGCCTTGTGCTCCGGAAATGTTTTTGATCGCAAGTGACATTGACCTTGTGCGCGAAGAAGCAGACGGCGTCGGAGCACGGTGGGGAGAACGGCAGCGGTAATCATGCGTGCAGACGTTCATCGCCCTCGAGCTTGGGAGACCTCTTGAACGGTTTTCCGATGTCTTGAGCGCGCATACAAGATCTTCAAGTCGAAAGTTGGGTGCGTGGGTCTCTTATTGTCGCGCACGGTCCTCCTTGCCCTCTCGTCAGACCCCCCTCTTCAGCTCTTCTTTTCTTCTCACACCTCCCACATTGACCCCCGACTACTCCCACTTCCTTACATCACTCCTCAACATCCCCATTTTTCTAGATTTCTTTTTGAGTGCACGCTGGATTTGCATACGCTCAAATCGCATGGGATGCGGCCTCGTGGCCCTTCCTCGCGCAAATTTCCTTGTCTTTTTCTCCACATCCGTTCCATCGTCGAAGCACACGCTTCATCGTTCCGTTGTCGGTCTCTAAACATCGTCCTCGCGATTGCATTTTTTCTTTCTTTTTTCTTCGTTGCTGACATCGTCTAAAAGTGGCTGTGGTCGTGGTCACTGTGCTAACCACTTTCATCCGTTTCAGGTTTGCCTTTGACGCTCCATCTCTGAAACGTCCCATAGATCCCACTTCAGTTCACCGTAGCGTATGCCTTTTGGCTCGCACGTGTGAATGCGGAAAATGCGATGCGGGGATAAGCGCATACCGTCTGTGACGATCTCGTTTTCGATGTAATCCTCCATCCTTACTTCCAAAAGACGATTTCTCCGTACGTCCTCGTCCGTTTTGTGAACCGTGATATCCTTTTGCTCAACTTTCTTCTCTTGCTTAGATCGCGCACGGGCATGGTGGGACTGATCGACGCGTCATACCCCCATACTCAGCAACACTCCGTGAGTGGCTTCGTTTTCTATCGCTCTATACGTGGCTGAGTTTCTGATTCCATGCATCGATGTAGCGCGCCGTTGGACAGAACGACGGATGTATGCGTCTATTAGCAGGATGGACTATTAGGTAGGTGAGACACGGCATTACTCCGGTGCCCCCTACCTTACGTTTTCCCCCCTCACAGAGACGTGTCTCCTCCGATATACCTGGGTTCGCTTCGCCACCAAGCAGGATGCAATCGCCCCAACGTGATAAAGTCTAACCATCCCGTGGCGACAATGTACCTTCTTCACCAACTCATAAACCACTCTACCTTGCCTTCCTACTACTTTTCCAGCTATTTTTCAATCGTGAAGGCAACTCGCAGAGCGCCCGATGGATCGGCGCAGAAATAGGGAGAAAGGGGTCGCCGAAACAAGACGGCACGTGGTTACCGGGCCGAGGCTCGGCCAAACTCCTCCGCGGGGGCCACCAACGCCACCTCCCCCCGCCGTCGCCGCCCTCAACGACACCCCATTAATTCCCGCCTCGCCCCGCCCGCCGCCTCCACACCACTCTCCTCCTCCGACTCTATGATATGCCGCGGGCCCATCCCCCAGCCGCTTCCTCCCTTCGCAATCGCAACCGCGTCACTAACAAGACCCGCCTGAAGGTCATCAGAGGCGATATCGATGGCGACCCACTGTCGTTCGATGAGGACATGGAGAAGGCGCGTGTCGTCTCTACGGCCGGTGTCGACGCAGAGGATGCCAATGTAAGCCCTCTTGCTCGCCCCCCGTCGTCCTGCGCTCTCCTTGTTGAACGACCCCCTCGTGTCGTCCTCTGATTGGCTGCCACCACCGTGGGACCCTTCCACCTGCGGAATGCTGACTAAGCACTTCCATATGCTTACAGGAGCACCATCTCCAAGCGGTCCTCTCCGCCGCTTCACAGCGCAATCAATCCGCACGCGCAACGCGCGGGGCCGAAAAGGACGCGAGCCAGAAAGACGCATATATCCCGATTCCGGACAACACCGGCCTCGTCGACGACTGGGAAAGTCTATACCCTGCCAACCGATGGCGCGAGCCTGTCTCGTATTTCAAGACGTCGGAAACCATTGAGGAGGCTGTCGCAGATGCCTTGGCTGGAGGTTTTACGTATTATATGGATGAACTGGGACAAGGAATGGCTAGACAAGAATAACGAAGAAGCCCGAGGAGAAGGCACCAGTGCGCAAGGCGCGGTTTCCGCAAATGGAGGGACAACGCGCACGTCGCAGCGCAGTGCCAAGTCCAAAGGCAAAGATCCTGAAGTCGCTCTTACTGTCACCATTTCCGAGGACGAATTCGAACTCGTGATGGGCATTTTTGAGAAGACTACCCAGGAGAAGACTCCCTTTCTGCATCATGTACGCTTCTCGTTGTATATTTACCACCGTCTTGTAATTCATCGTGGATTGACTCATAGGGCTTGGAGAATAACACCGCATTCCCCTCCTTCAGTGACTATCAAGATGTATTTGGTATGCCGCTACCAGCGACGATGTTTGCTACGTTCGTGGTACCAGGCTGGGTACCCCAGCCCGCTCAGCTGCTTCGTTTGGCTAAGGCCATGTATCCTTACTGGAAGGAACGTCGAATCGAACGGCAAGGTCATCGTGTCATCCCGACTCTCAACGTAAATGGATTCACTTACGTTTGGGAATGTGTAAGGACTGACTGGTTGTCTCTAGTATGACGAATCCGACGTCAAGAACGAGTCTTACATCTGCTTTCGCCGTCGTGATGTCAAAGCAATGCGCAAGACACGAGCGTCACAAGCATCCTCATCGGAGAAGCTTCTCCGTTTACAGCAAGAGTTGGCTACCACGCAAGAGCTGTCACGGTCTCTATGCATGCGCGAGCAGCTCAAGCGTGAGCTAACGCAGGCTGGACGATCTGTCTGGGACAAACGGGAAGAGTTCGTTGCCCTCAAGCGCAAATATCCCGTCATGGCGAGCAGGGAGGACGAAGAACTGTTGTACGACAAGGAGCGTGTTCCGAAGAAGCCCAAAGTCCTCGAACAGACAGCTGGGTATGCTGATCCTCCTTTACGCCTTTCGTCGGCATTGTTAACCTATTTATCCCAGACGAATTGGTATCAAGATTCGGACGCCGCGGGAAAGCGAACCCTCAACTCCTGCCGCCAATGTGGAACCGGTCACCAAACCCAAGGACCGTTACGCATCCATCTCGTCGCGCATCGAAGCAGTCTTTAGCAGATGTCCGGATCCAGGACAGCTGTTGGGAAGACGTCGTCGACGTGAGTGTAATGAGTTATAGTGATGCGTATCATGGTATCCTGAGTCGTCTTTTGTTTCACAGAACAGCTATCAGGCTCCACCGACGACCCTTCCCCAACGAAAATTCAAGTTCGTGTTCCCGCCCAGCCAACCGCCTCCTACATCTGTGCAATTCACGCCCCTCCCGGAAGACACTCCACCTCTTGTATATCGTGCTGTGCGCACTCGTCGTGGACGCGGTGGAGTTCTGCGCATCGACCGCCGCGCGCACAAACCACGGGCATCGCAGAATGTACCCGAGGTTCCCCCTCTCCCGTCACAAGCACCAGTCGACGAGGCTTCGAGACAAGCTGCAGCAGAAGCGGAAGAGCGCGAGCGGCGACTCCGAGACCGGTGGAGGTTTGACAACGACGACGAGCCACCGGTGGGTCCGGATGGCCCCGACGAGCAAGACCGCGTCATGGTGGATGAATACGACCCGAAGTATGGTTTTCGCACTCCCTCCACTGCCAGTTCGGTCTAACACCTCTCACAGATACCTGCTCAAGCGTATGACTTTGCTGACCCGCCACGACGCTCAAACAATAGCAACAAATCCGGCGTTGACCTGGTCATCGGTGGATGGTCGTCAGCACACGGTGATGCCGTTTAGGAATACCTATCAGCTGCAAGAGATCATGAATGAGCATGCCCGAAACCAGGCGAAAGCTCAGGCGCAGGCGCAGGCTCAAGCTCAGGCTCAAGCTCAGGCTGCTGCTACTGCCAGTGCCGGGCAATTACCAGCTACGCCGGTTCAGGCTCAACAACCCGTTCAGGAGCAGGCCACACTGACGGTGCCTCATCCCCATCCACATAATACATTGCCTGTTTCGCAAACGCCCATCCGGAGGAGCTCTTCGGCGGTAGACGTAACAACCCCGAGGCGCGTAACTTCCAATGGAGCGATGCGTCCGCCAGCAACGCCTCAGGTTCTCCCCCTTCAGCCCGTCGTATCGTCCTCCCCACAGAATTCCCCTTCCCAGCCGACGCCATCGCCCAGGATGATGGCTATGGCTCACAGTCCACGGCCACCTTCCAGCACCTCCCTCACCGCTGCCGGTCCGAGCGCAAGTCCTCTACTAGGCGAAGCTTCCGTCTCCTCGTCGAACGGCCCTATGCCTATCAAACTCCCCTCTCACCATGCAATCACTATGCCCAACGTTTACCCTATGAACGGATTTCCCTCCACTCACCCCAATGGCGTCACTTATATCCTGCCGAACGGTGGTCCCCCCGCCAACCCCGTCAACCTCCAAACACTGAAAGCTTACGCAGCCATGAACAACCAGGACATACACGTCCATGGCCTCCCGAATGGCTCCTCCCGTCCGGCAGCGTACATGGGTCACGTTCCCAACGGCGCAAGTTACAGCCTGCAGGTTCCCATGTCCGTCCAGAACGGTGGCGTGAACGTGCCGATGAACATGAACATGAACATGCAAGGCGTGAACATGAACCTGAAGATGCCCCCGCAGCGACAGATGCAATCCTTGCAGTGGGCCGCCTCTCAGGGAAGCCCGAGCCCACAGCAACTGCACGCGTCCCCGCCCAACCACGCGATGAAGCTCGCGCATGGACATGGGCTCCCCGCGCACATGCACGGCGGCGGATCGGCGCAGCAAGGCTCGCCGCCGCGCGCGTCACAGTCGCCGTCGATGCAGCAGCAGCAGCAACATCAGATCGTGGGCGGGCTGGCGCAGGGGTATTGATCGGCGCAAGGGGAGTGTAATTTACGTGTTTCTTTCCCTGTTTTCTTCTTGCGAGCCGGACGGTTTGCGTCGTGTATGTACATATGCCTGTTTGCGTTTTTATATCTTCGTGCTTTCGCATCCGTGCTATTTCTTGTGCTCTCGAGCAAGTTTCACTTTCGATTATCAAGGTCATTGCGGTCGCGAATCTGACACTGACAGCCATTATGCAGCTGAAGACGTATAAGTAGTCTGATCATCCTTCCGACAGGAATATGGCAAATTGGCGATATTTCGTGGGGAAGCAGCATCAGGGTGGGGGTCTCCTGCCCGCAGATTCTTTTCACTGTGCTTACCTTTTCGTTTCGAGACTGAAGGTGGGTTTTCCCTCACGACCCGCCCAACATACCAGTGGCTTGCACGGGTAGGGACCTTCTGTGTGCGTACATTAGTCGAGATAACCCTAACCCTAGTATGCTCGAGCGGAGACACAGCGCAGGCCGCGAGTCACTTGGTCTATGTACGGTTAATCAAGGTGGACAAGCCTCGTCTCCTAAAAGATGATGTTATACAAATTTGCACAGCGCGACAACGTTCTACAAGATCTAAACTGCATCCCCCACATTTCCGTACGGCACGCGTGCCACGTCCAAGAAGATCTAGCACTTGCACCCCATGGTCTCTCTACGCGATGATCCCGGTCCAAGTGTCCACAAGGTCGACGACGCAGTAGCCGTTAACGGGCATGTACTGCCTTGTGATCATCTTGATCGCCTCCTGCGCGACGAGTCCGCCGAGGAAGGCCGCGACGTTGGGCAGGTCCGCCGTCGGCGCGCGCGCGCTGTATCGACGTCAGTTTTGACCGCAAGAGAAGACGAAGAGGAGAGAAAAGGGGGTTTGAGATGGGAGGAAAGAGAAAAGAGACATACGCCTCGCCAACCGCATCCTCGGTCTCCTTCTCAGGCAGCTCGATGTCCTTGCCGACGAGCGCGCGGATGGTGGCGAGAAGCTCTTCGGTGCTCGGGAGGACGGCGTTGGCGGAAGTGGAGGCCGCAGGCGGGTGTTCTGTGGCCCATACCGCGAGGGCGGACAGTGCAAGATGCGTCACAGCCTCACGGGGGTTCGTCTCAAGTAACGACGCTAATAAATAAAAACCATGAGCGTTGAACTTTCGGGAAAAGGCGGAGGGAGGGCCTTACCGAGCTTGGCAGGATCGCGATCGAGCGCGCCCCACGGGGCCCCGCGCAAGAGCTGTACCCCGTGCGCGTTCTTCACGAACAGATCGACGGACGTCGTCGCCTGATCCCCGCCGCGGGGTCGATCAGCGCCTTGAACGCGTCCCGATCCGCCTGCGCCCCGCCGCGGTACAGGTTCTGCAATGCGACGTAGCGCTCCGTGTCCGCCTTCATGTCCGGGAGCGTGCTCGAGAGCGGCAGGTGGCCTGTTTTTTCCGTGAAGAGCTTGAGCGCGTGCAGGAGGTGATAGAAGGGCGGGGCGGAGGTGGGCAGGGGCGAGGGAAGAGCGGCGAAGAGCGGGGGGAGGTGTGAGGGGATCCGGGTGGGGGTGAAGGCGCGGTAGGTTTGCCCGAGAGCCTCGTCGAAGTTCTCCTCGTCTGGCTTGCGCTTCATGAGCCCAACCTGGTCCTTAAACGCCTGCTTCTCGGCGCTGGTTTGCGGGGGAAGCCCATTGTGCTAGAGGGGTGCGGAAAGCGTGAATTGAAAGATGAGAAGGAGAGGAGGAAGGAGGATATACAGATTTCTTCCAGTCTTCGAGGGCTCGGACGAGGATGACGACGTATGGAATGTGGGCGTGGTCGGTGGGGTCCATATTGTCAAGGTCGAGGGAGACGGCATGTTCGACCAGGGCCGGGAACGCACTGTCAATGCGGAGAGAGGGCGCGGTTTCCGTGTGGCTTTCGATGACTGAACTCACGCTCAGTTGTCTGCACAGAGATCTAAGGAAAACACGTGCGTACTGTGCTGCTCGTGGAACTGGATGAAGAACTCGGCGAGGAAACCAGCTGACCGGACGACCATGAGTGGCGGCGCGGAAGGATCGGACCAGAGGAGGGTGGAGAGCAGGTCGAGCAGAGACGGTTCAAGATTGTGCGCGATGACGAGGGTGTGCCCGGTGATAAATCCAGGATCGTTTTTGATGACCTCTTCCGCAGAACGGGTGTCGGCTTTGCCCTCGACTCCCTCGTTGAGTTCGAGGAGGAGTGGCACAACCTCCGCGGCACGCAACTTGCCGATGCTGGCGGGGCCGTCGAGGAAGAAGTTGTTGCCAGCGTCGGCTGGGGAGACGGTGTGGGGATCGAGGACGGTGAACTGGCCGATGCCAGGGAGGACGAGGTTCTTGAGGATGGAGGTGGAAGTGGCGGAGGCAGAGAGGACAAGAACGCGCGAGGATTCGAGGGCGGATTGGCCGGTCGCTGCCCATAATCTATTCAACCATCGTCATATCGTGTACAGGGAAGCCGATGGCGACGTTGTGGGACGGTTGTGGTGGTAGACAAAGGGTTCGTGTGCTCACCGTAGTTGACGATCGTAACGGCGCGTTTTGCTGTCTGGCTGAGCTCTGTACTCCGAGGTCAGCGAGGCGTCGGCTGGCACAGTAGCTCACTCACAAGATAGACGTCGTCGCGCCCTCGATCGACTGAGAATCCGACGGCAAAGACATGTTGGACGTCGAGGTGAAAGGCGAGGAAGGCATGGCGCGCGGCTGACCAACATCCAAATACGCGTGTTCCTCTCTGTGTCACGCGACCGGCACGCGACTTTCTTTCTCTCGACCGCCATCACCCCCGCCCTCCGCCCTGCCCGCCGCCTCCCGCCTCTCCGTCCATCGACGATGAGCAGCGCTAGCGAATCCCGCCAGTTCGGCGATCTCGCCGCCCAGCTCATCCAAGAATCCCGCCGTTCCACCCTCACCGATACCCTCGCCAAATACAACGATCCCTCTCGTCCGCTCCATCATCCGTGAACAACGCGCCCTCGACACCCTCATCAACGCCGCCCTTGCCGCCGAAAACGATCCCGACACCTTCTCTGGCGCCGCCCCCGCCGCCTCTTCTCTACCAGACCGCCGTGCAGCGCAACAAACGTTGTCTCCTCGCTTACCACAACCACCGCCTCGAGCGGCTCAAAGACATGTATTGGGCCGTTGGCGGCGCTCTCCCCCATATTCTCTCCAACGCCGACAGTCCGCTCCCGCCTCTCTCCTCATGAAGTCGACTTTCTGCGCGAGTACAACGCCGCCATCATGGACTTCCGCAGCGATTTCACCGCCGAGTTGGACATCGCCGCGTCGATCATCCATCCCCCGAAAGACCTCCACGTCCTCGTTCGCGTCGTGCGCGACTGCGGCGTCATCCAGACAGAGCTTGGCACCATCGACTTTCAAAAGGGCCAGCGTTTCATGGTCCGCAGGGCCGACATCGAGCACCTCATCGTGCAAGGCTACCTCGACGAGGTCTAATCATGTGATCCGCGTTGTTTACGGTGGCCAAACATCGCTCCAACATCGCTCCCTGCCGTCGCCGCCGGCCGCGAAACGCGTTCACCGTTCGTCAGTCATGGCGTCCAACCTCGCCGTCCGCCGTCTGCCTTGTCGCCTTGTCGCCCACAGAACCTGGTGTCAAACTGTGCGGCACGCGTCCACTGCCGCTCTTTTCAACTACCTACGAAAAACCTCCATCTCCTCCTGATTCGCGCCGTCCAGAAGATGAGGAACTTTCAGACCATGAGTGGGAAATGCGCACAGGTACGTTCCGTCGTCGATACACACTTGTGCGATCTCATCGAGTTTCTCAGGACGCGCCATTGATATCCTCCAGCAAACACTCCCTACCTTTCTTTTCCACTGGCCTTGTCTCTCACTCACCCACATCGTCTACTCTAGCCCACCTCAAAAATCTCACCGGACTAGACACCAACCGCGACCAGGTATCCACCTCCAACAAATACGACCCCGACAGATCCATATACAGTCCCAGGATCCGACTCTCCTACACGCCGCCAACACCACTGCCTTCTCCGCTCCCGACCACCCTGCACATTGAAGGTACGCGTACCGCGCGCTTTCCTTTCGAATAGCCACCATACAAGACGATGTCTGCAGGACTGCCGCTATATATCGCCTCCTCCGTCTTCATCCGACACACGCTTCACGCGCTCTACACCGACCTAGGAACTTGAACTTCGTGCGGTCCGCGTCAATTCGACATCTCAACATCGTCGCACGGACCACCGTCCGTCCGGAACTTCAACAAACACACTTCCCGTCTCAACAGAGAGAAGAGTCTTTTCCTTGGCTTCGCTGTGAATGGACGCGCGCGGGTGAGCGGGGGCTCGGCAGAATGGGTGGTGTATGTATCTGCCTTCTCTGCCCATTCTCTCCGCTCACATTATTCAGCTTACAGCAATTCGACCTACACATTTCACCCCGAGACAGGCCCTCATCCACCTCCACACGATCGACTCGATCCTCCCGGCGCCGCACAGCAGTGTCTTCGATCTTCTCAAGTCCGCCTTGGACGGGGTTGGGGGCAGAGTTGGGCTTGGTGCGGGCGGATGCATGAGTGTGACAGGGAAGAAGAGGAGAGTGACTTTGCGAGACGGAGGTAGACTGGACACGGACCCTCGCGCTTGCATTCCTCGCTTGTATCGTCAGGTGTTGTATCGGCCATCCAATTCCCTGCTCACCAGAAAATAATCTTTCCTATGAGGGAGCGACCCCATGCGTTAACGCACATACAACCTTCCAATCTTGTTCGACTACTACACAGATTCGACGCTGGTTAAGGGGACTACTACTCGGCCTTCACGAGCGTCGCGCAATACACGTCCATCGACTTCACGGCCTTTCCATCCGCCCACCCTCTTCACGCTTGCCACAGTCGCATCTCTCAACGCCAGCACCGCGTCCCTCTCCTTCTCCCCCTTCACCAAGTCATTGATCCTCTCCACAAATTCCTCCCCCAGCACCTCCCCCACCTCCCACTTCCCATCCAACACCGTCTCCCCCGCCTTCACCGTCGCCTCCTTCACCACCTTCATTCCCGCCTCTTTCGCCAACTGCCTGATCTTCGCCGGCGACACCGCGATGCGGATGTTCGAGCTCGGGCTCGGGCTGTGCGCCTCGAGCGCCGCCTGCGCGAGCGCGGCGAGGACGTGCGCGCTCTGGCCTTCGGGCCCCTCCAGCGCCCATTCAGCGACGAAGACTGGTCGGCGCGCGGCGCGCGGCCGCGGCGAGGGTGTCGCGGATGACTTGGGGCGAGGGGAAGTACCAGAGGCAGAGGACGAGGACGACGGCGTCGTACTGTCGTCGGGGAGGACTCGAGGAACGCGATCGGGTCGGCTTGGACAAAGGTTAGGCGGGGGCCGAGCGGGCCTGCGACAAGGTGGGCTTGGGCTTCGCCGAGGGTGTACGGGCTCCCTTTTCCCTCCGAATATGAGCGTCGCGTCCTTCAAACATGCAAGCCTCTGGGCTGGGTCAACTCACCGTAATCGAGCGGTCCGGGATCGACGCCGATGACGTGCCCTCCCTCCCCAACGAGCTCGGCCAGCACCGCGCTCGCGTCGCCCTGGCCGCACCCGATCTCGAGGATCTTCGCGCCGGGCTTGAGGGTGGAGGAGGAGAAAAGAGGAGCGAGGAGCGCGAGGCGATGTTCGGTGGATTGGAGTTGGATGGTGGGTGGGCTGGACGGGGGTTGGAGGGAGAGGGAGGCGATTTCGGCTTGCGGTGCGAAGGGCGGTCATTTTTGGTTGAGGTTTGTGTCGGCGATGGCGGAAGTATTTATGTTTTTTTTGCGGTGCGGTCGGTGTGGATGCTGAGGGCGACCCTTCGTCAGTGGACGTGCGTCATGTTGTCGCAGTGCGTTGGTGGATGGCTCGGGCGCGCTGGCGGCGCGCCCGAAGAGCTTACATACGACTCAAGATGACTCCTGCGGGTAGATTCACTCGAGGTTGTTGAGGACAATCACCGAGAGATCCGGTAGGCGCCGTCAGGGTCTTTCGGATGGGAGATGCCAATCCAACGTAGGCAGGGCTATCGGACTCCTGAAATGACTCGAAAGTCAAAAGCTGTCCTTACGGCGTGGCTGAAAATCTGATCGAGCAAGGCTCCAATGTACTCACTGGACTCACTTGTGAAATCTGGATCCTATCGGATTTTTTGTCTGGGGAGCGAGGGCGTTCCCTCAAAACAGTGCAAACGGCACTCCGAACTTTCGGCAAACCCCGCGCGAGCGGCGAGCCTCGTGGCAACAATGCGCGCTCTGATTCACGCCGTCACGTCCTCACACTCGCGCTTTCTTCGAATTCTACGTGAACGAATTCCCTGTCTTGACAATCCCAGGAACAGACAGCCAGACCCTAATTTGGACGCGTTCAGCACGATATACACGTCAATCGGCGCTTCCTCGACTTGAAAGGAGACAGCATGCGGTCACGCTTCTCAGTCGCGTATAGTACTACTGATTAGTAGTACGGTAAAGAGCCGCTGGCGGTCTGCATTTGTCTATGTCAAGGGGTTCGTTTCAAGTCATAATGCGAGTGGACGAAAAGTCGTTTTACCAACCTTGAACGTGTGACAAACGAGCGAGAAAGAGAGGGACGCAAAGGAGGGGAAGCGCAGGGGATGGAGATGTTAGGATTATAGGGATTATAGGGATTATTGGGATTATAAACGAAGCAAAGAAGTAGAAAGTGAGAACGAGAAACAAACGAGACTCAGAAAGCGAGCGAGAAACAAACAAAAATCAGAAAAACCCAATCCTAGAGTCC
Source organism: Amylostereum areolatum (assembly GCA_012932865.1). Taxonomy (NCBI): domain Eukaryota; kingdom Fungi; phylum Basidiomycota; class Agaricomycetes; order Russulales; family Stereaceae; genus Amylostereum; species Amylostereum areolatum. The sequence goes on from SAXG01000022.1 coordinate 212,432, forward strand.
ACACGAACGCCCCTCCCCCGGGAAGCAGGTCAGCCCCGCTCCCCACGGCAGCCGACCCAGAGCGCGGGAGGCCAACCCCACGCATCCAGATCCCCGCCGTTTCCCTCCGCGCCACCCGTCTCCGATCCAGACGTCCCCGACGTGCGAGTGTTGGGTGTTACAAGAGATTGGAGTTGCGATTGATTGAGGGATTGCGGCAGCTGTTGAAGATGAGTGTTTATTAGCCATGGGGGGAATAGGAATCTGCACACAAAGGCGGAGAAAACGAAAGGGGTGGAGATAGTATCTCCAACGGACTATACCCTCGCGAAAGGTAAAGCCAGAAGGAAGAGGGAAGGTGGAAAAGGGGGAGGGGGGGGATGATAAAATAAGGCCCACCTGAAGCTTCGTGAGGGGGGACGCGTGGAGAAGACCTAGTAGCAAATGGAGGAGGAAATCACTAAGCGGCGGAGTACGGGTGGCATAACATAAGAAGAAAAATCCCGCAAGCGGGTCCTCCGGCTGACGATACCCTCGCGAAAGGTAAAGCCAGGAGGAGGCGAACGAGGGGAAAGGGAGAGGAGAGAGTACGGCTCACCAAGCTACGATTTTGAAGAAAGGGGATGCTGGTGATGGCCTAGGGGAAAAGAAATTATAAGAGGTGGAACACGACTTACGAAAATGAGGAGGGATAGGGCCTGGATGCGTAGCCTCCACCGTGCGATGCCCTCGCGAAAGGCAAAGCAAGGAAGAGGGGGGGGGAGGGGGGAGGGTGTGTGTGTGTACAACGCACCAAGCTGCGGTCTTGTAGAAAGAGGACGATGAGGGACGGCCTGTGGAAAGAGGGGATTATAAGAGGTGGAACACGACTGACAAAACCTAGGAAGGAGAAAGCCCGCAAGCGGGACCTCCGCCGTGCGATGCCCTCGCGAAAGGCAAAGCCAGGAAGAGGGAGGGGGGAGGGGGAGGGGGATGTGCGACTCAGCTATAACGACGTGGGCTTGGAAGGGGGGGATAACCTGGGGGAAAGGGATAATCACTAAGAGGGGGGACACGAATGACGGAAACAAGAAACAAGTAAACCTCCGACCAGACCTTCCGACTGGCAATGCCCTCGCGAAAGACAAAGCCAGAAGGAGGAACTGTGGGGGGCGGAGTGCACGACTCACCGACGTATGTTACGATGGGGAGCGGAACGACGAGGACCTAAGAAAAAGTGAATCGCCGTCAGCAATGAAATGCGGCCGAGAGAAAGAGAAAAGGAGAGAGCTCGCAGAGTGTTCCACGAGCGAGTGGGGGCTTTTGTGGTATAGAGCCAAGAGGAAGACGACGCCTAGCACCGCCCAGCAGACTTCGCCGTATAGCCGTAGATGAGAGGCCCGAAGCCGCGTTCCGCCCGACGCTGGTCGACGATAGCTCGACGCTCCGCGGCGATCTTCGTCTGGAGGGCGTTGTACGTGTCGAACTTGATGATGACGTCCTCCTCGAGCATGGTACGGCAGTGGGGGAGCTGACGGTACTGAGGCTTGCACCAACGCTCCTCCTTGATCTGGCGCCGTACCTCCCGGCGGAAGTCGGCCTCGGAGGGCGTCGCGACACTAGCCCCCATGGTCTTGGTGCTAATACGGAAGGTGGTGAAGAAGGAAGGCATGTTAGCAGGAATGAATAGTGTGTGGGTGGGTGGGGTGGGTGGGGGTGGGGGTCGTAAAAGCGGAGGGATGATACAAGATCAAGAAAGCTAGGACGCGAGAGCGAAGAAGCGATGGACAAACCACGACTACCCCGCCCGCCTTTTATAGACGAATTCCGGTCGTCGCTGATTGGCCCGTCTGGAGGGCAGTCTGAACTGAAATGCTGTGGATCGAGCGGGCGGTGTGCGCCCCGGGCTGGTCTGAACTGCAATCGCAGGCCGAGAGCACGTTCGAGTCCAGACCTCGTTTAGTCCTAGACACTCCTTAGTCGTTAGAGGCACGGGGTGTCTGGAGCTAAGAGAAACTGCACATCGGGGGCAACAACTCAAGGGCGGAAGTGGACGGATAAGTACCTTCAACCCCGCGCAAAGCACTCCGGCGTACACTGTCGCAACGCTTGAGTTTCATCACTTGAGAGACACGTCGGTCAGAAATGACATGGTCATTAAAGAGAAAATGAAATGTTTATATCTGGCGGGACTTTTGTTGAGTGCAGATGAAGAGACCAGCATATCGAAGCTTGGTCGCATTGCCCGGTCGCGGGTTGGGACGAGATTGATCTCCTTTATTGGCTGAATAGTGTGAGCTACTTCTCAATAAGAGGACGTGGGGACTTGGTCATAAACCAGCGTGGTGGATATATCCTGTTGATAGGTCGGCATTAAAACAAATCGGTGTAAGTACAATGGTGGAACCAAGGAATTTGAAGAACTCGCCGTCATCTCGCTCTACCTCAATTCATTCGACGTTCCTTGCAAATCAGGTCAGTCAAGCACGTCACGGTTCGGAAGAGCGTGCGAGGACGCGCGGGTAAGCGAGGGGCGACCAGACGAGGGCGTTTCAAGGCAAGAGGGTGGGAAGAGGCATTCACACAACTTCTGAGAGATCCGGCGTGGCGGAGAAAAGTCCCGTGTGAGGATAGAGCATTCTGGGCAAGAAGTGTAGTCTGTATGGACATTGAATATTGAATATCGACCCGGCGGCCTTGACCTGAGTCCACTACTCATCGATTCATCCGTTGATCCCACCATGCTGAACCACCACGATGCCTTGGACTTCCGGAATAGTGTTTCTCTTTCGCACCTCTGTTCTGTTTCGCCCTGTACCTTGTATTCAGTGAACGCGACGAAATCAGACTCACGGGTCATGCAACCTTGCGAATACGCAGTGGCCTTGCTCCCACTTGTCAGCCTGCAACTTTCGCGAGACCACGCTGTCTTGATCTCCTCCGGAATCCGGAAACCTGAGTTGATCGACGTGTGTCTAGCTCAGACTGTTCCGGTGTCGGAAAGACGGTGTCTATGAGGTGGTTGTTCGGGGTAGTTGACAAGGTAAATATGTAGTTCGAGCCGGCTTGACTTGGGCGATGCAATGTACATAGACAAGTTCCCACGCCTAATACTGTAGTTGTTCTCGCGCGCGAAACGGCGCCGGCGAAACCCCGTCGCGTTTTCGCCTCTTACCAGTTCTCTCTGGCACCGTCTGCTCTAGCAGCTAGGTAGCTCTGGCTCTCCCCGTGAAAACGCGGATCCCACATACGCATATGAAATAACCAGATTCAGTCCTCGGGCCTACATGTCAAATACCGGAGACTCTGGATCCTCTCAGGCTGCCCATAGCCATTCCACTCCCTAGGGCCACCCCTTTCCTTGGAATGGTTCTTAGACGTGGAAAATGGTGCGCATACGTCCTTCCCGGCTTCATTTCCAGAGTCTGATTCATCCATATGTGCACAAGGCCACCTCAAAAACTCTCACTGGGGTACTAAGCGGCGCGTTCAACGTCTCACCCGGATATCGGTGTGCTTCCACACCCACTGCACACTCAAATACCGGCGCAAAACCGATGAGGGCACGGACATGGGCGGCATTCCGCCGCAGCATCTCCTTCTCACAGGGAGTGTACTTGAATCCAGTAGCTGCACCACAGAAGTGTTTGCGTCACTTCACCTCAGCAAAAGCCTCTACTATGTGGTCGCATCTATTTCTCCTTGCAGTCCCGGTTGTCACGCTCGCTGCACCTTCGGCTCCACAATGGAGTTTCAACTTGAAGGAGACTCGGTCCGGCATTGTGGCGCTCGAGGCAATTGTCGTGTCACCAACTCTTGTCGTTATGTTTGACCGTACGTGTAGTTTGATTTCATCCACCTATGCGGATGTTGACTTTGCATGCATGCACAGGTGCCAGTGACGACCCTCTGCAGATCAACAACCATTCCGCCTGGGGCGCACTCTGGGATCTTGAGACGAGCACCGTCAAGGCACTCGACGTGGTAACAAACTCGTTCTGCGCGACAGGCGGACTTATTAGCAACGGGACCATGGTACGTCGCCAATTCCCCCACAGCGCAAATCGACCGAAAAGCTGATCGTTTTTCTTGTATGCACAGGTTAGCATTGGTGGAGACCCCCGCGGATTTGTTGGAAACCCGTCCATCGAACCTGGACCCAACGCTATCAGGATATTCGAGCCGTGCGCATCCCCAGACGGCGACGGTTGTCTTCTTTTCGAGGACCCTCTCACTCTTACTCTTGCGGCCCCCCGATGGTACCCGTCATCTGTCCGTATCTTCGACGGGAGCCTAATGATCATTGGAGGTAAGCTAGTTTTTCCATTTGCAGGCCGTTTTGTTGACCTACATTCACAGGTTCGCACGTAAATGCTAACTTTTACAACGTCGACCCCGAAAACTCGTTCGAATTCTTCCCGCCCAAGGACAACGGGGTTGTGCGACCATCGGCCTTCCTTGAACGAAGTTTGCCTGCAAACATGTTCCCTAGGTACGACAGTTTTACCATCGCGAGTCACTGCTGCAACTGACGTTGCTCGCACTAGAGGATTCGCACTTCCCGATGGGCGTGTGTTCATCGTTGCCAATAACCAGTCTATTATCTACGACATCGAAGCAAATACCGAAACCATTCTGCCCGACATCCCCAACAACGTTCGCGTCACCAACCCAATCGACGGCTCTGGCATCCTCCTTCCACTCTCTCCACCTGACTACACGCCTGAAGTCCTCATATGCGGCGGCACCGCGACCGACCCTATCCCTCCCGCGAACCTGTCCTCACAGACACCGGCAACAACCCAGTGCAGCCGGATCATGCTGACTGACGAGGGCATCGCAAAGGGCTGGGAGGTCGAGCAAATGATTGAGCCGCGGACAATGCCAGAGATGGTGCACTTACCCAACGGCCAAGTCCTCATCACCAACGGCGGGCGGTCAGGCTTCGCCGCGCTGGCCCAAGTTCCCGACGCCCTCGGCAACTCCAACGCGGACCATTTCGTGGGCACGCCATCGCTGTACACGCCAGCGCTTCCCCTAGGTCAACGAATCAGCAACGAAGGCATGCCGACGACGGACATCGCACGGATGTACCACTCCAGCGTTACGCTCACACCCCAAGGCAACTTCCTCATCGCGGGAAGTAACCCGAACGGGAACACGACCTTGCCGGGTCCCGGCGTGAAGTTCCCGAGCGAGTTCAGGGTGCAGACTCTCGACCCACCATTCATGTTTGTTGAACGCCCCACGATTGGAAGTTTGCCGGCCACGATTGGATTCGGAAAGGAGGTGACGGTGCCCGTGACGATTCCGAGCTCGCTGAACGCGTCGAACATCCAAGGTGATCTCCTCTTGTTCTGTAGTTGTTCGGGAACTGTACTGACCAATGTCCTCGTGATGTAGTTTCGCTGATGGACCTCGGATTCTCGTCGCACGCGTTCCACTCGAGCGCGCGGCTGGTGTTCATGGATGCGACGGTCTCGCAGGATCGACAGTCGCTCACGTTCACATTGCCTCCGAACGGGCGCGTATACCCGCCAGGACCGGCGACGGTCTTCCTGACGGTGGACGACGTGACGAGTCCTGGCGTGCAGACAATCGTTGGGAGCGGTGCGCCACCGCCGACGCTGGAATAAGCGGGCTCGGGGAGAAGAGATGGGTCCTATTCATGCATTTCCCTTGGGCTCTCGACCGTACGGCGTTTACAACTACAAGTCTGTTTGAGGAGCGGATATAAGAGGTTATGTAAAAATGATGAAGCACACTTACTTGAGATTTAGAATGTAGACGTCAAGAATGAGTCGGGATGAAAGTTTCAGGGACGGCGCATGTTTCCTTGAGCTTTCAGCATACGCCGGTTCCGGGCTCACTGTCATCGTCCTTTCGAGATGCAGACAGTCTCCTGTACACTGGCCGTGCTGTAAGTGATTGTCGCGCGAATGCTGAAGGGGAAAGACTAAAATGTTTTCGTTTACTTAGTCGTGCACCACCCTCTCAGCGCGTCGATGACCATCGGGTCGACTTATGCGCTCAACCACGGGGTCAAAAATTGCTCCCAGTCAAACTTCGAAAATCGATCAAGCTGGTTGTGATACCTATTCAACTAGTATGTATCCTCACCTTGGGGGTTTTGCCTATCCTCACTCGTTCACAGTACACTGCCACTAAGGCCGCGTCGAGGCTGTTTTCAACTCGTCGAGACAACCTTCCAACCACCATTACTACTCTCGTTCAGCACTTCCGCTCGATGCTAATTGTCCTCTTTCTAGCTTTTCGCAAGCAATGCGCGAGGGGATGCCAGAGAAGACGATCGAGCACCGATAATACATCGGGCGAACGGGCGGGAGAGTAGTTATTCGATGGAGCACGAAAACCTTTCATTCCAGTACGCGGTCGTTCTAGTTACAATCTCTTTCCTGCCCCACTTCGCTAACGGTAGGCAATGCAGCGAAACATGATCCAACTAGCTACGCCTGCCAGTGGCGGATCCCAACATCTGGTGCAACGCCGAGATTCAGGACACCGATTGCACCAACTTCCCGAGCGAGCGGGAAAAGACAAACCCGGGCAGCTTGTTTGTACGGATGGTGGGTGAGAATCTTCAGTGTGAGGAAAGCTGAGGAGGGTGCGTCTTCGCTCGGTGATCTCAGGTTCAAGTTTTCGACTTCTCATAACTGGGACCGCTGCTATCTCGCAACATAGGCCTCCTGTGCGTTTCCACTGGCGATTCCCCGAGCGTGTAGCGGCGGCGGGCGTGAATGTCTGTGCGGCGAGTCGTCCACCACGTACTGATAAGTACCTAGCGCATGTGGCGGTGCTTGCACGGGCACGTGAGTCAATTAACAAACGCGCCTATCACGTGTTTACCGCCGGCGACGAGGTATAAATACCGCCAGCTGACCTCCCTAACTCTCCAGATTCCCGCTCTCCTTTCTTCCCCTCCTCTTCCCACCTTCCTTAGTTTGCGCCCACGGCAGACGTTCACTCTTCTTTGTGCTGCGACGAGGCGGAGAGCGGGACGCCGCCTCATCCCGACAAGTGGGACAATGGTTTCACCGCCTCCCGTTCATGGTCATACTCTCGCTCGACTTCCCGCCGGTCGCTCTCCTTGGAGGGCGTGCACAACGCCGGGATACTCGCCCACGGGCGCCATTTTTCCGTCTCTCGCATGTGCGCGGCCCTTCCCTTTCATCTTCTTGGCATCGCGAGGGAGGTTTCGAGCGTATGCGGCCGAGGCCGGCTCACAGGGACCCGGGCACCGTATATTGTTCATGGTGACGCTCTCGTTCGGCTTTGTACGTCCTTCCGGGCGGTCGCTCTTCCCAGTGTGCGCAGCTTGGGGGAGCGGGCACCCCGCTGAGAGAAGGTTCGTCCGCGGGCAGCCATTTCGAAGCTTTCCCTCGCGGTGCTGGCTGTCCTCTTTTACTATACTCTTTCTATGCGCACCAGTAGTTACATCTTCACTTGGGACGGGGGTCTCTTCCTTTTTTCCCCTCGCGGCTCGTGCTTGCACGAGTCGTGAGGGTTTTTTTGGGTTTGGGTTGTCCTTCTAACCCTAACCCTAAGATAGTCCCTTGATGGTCACAAAAGTGTATATATAGTACTGGCCGTATGCACATGTACGCTCTGATGATCAAACACCTCACCTTCAACGAGCAGATTGGGCTAGGGAGAGGAGACATGTTTTATCGAAGGTGACAGCGAAAGGGAAAAGGGTGAGTGTATCTAGGCTTACAGAAAAGAATGTTCACACGGTCACGTGGCCTGAGGTGAACAGTCGACCGCCGACTGCTTGAGTGCTTCATCATCACAACTTCATGGTCTTTTCTTGGCTGCTCGTTCGTCCAATGATTTGACTTTTCAGCGCTCATTCTTGGCCGCTCTCAAAGGAATATGACTCTCAGAGATCTGTGATAGCTTCCGAACCCGACATTGGGGCGAAACCGCGACTCTCACAAGTGTGCGTTTGAACAGGCCCAATCCAGTTCTCTCCAGTACCCACATGTCTGATTTTGATACTCTCAGGCCACTCGTGACTGTCCCGCGGCCAGCTCGAGGACATAGGCGAAGACGCCGTCCTTAAACCTGGGAGAAGGTTCGCACACATCGCTTCATCCATAATCCATCCATGCGTACACAATGTCGTCTCAAAAACTCTCCCGGAAAGAGCGAACGGCGCGTACGGCGCGTACGGCGACTTACCAGAATATCGATTCTTTGCCACGACCACGCCTGCCTTGAACGTCGGCGCAAACCAACGCGAGTACGGACACCAGCGGCAGTCCGCCGCAACGTCCATTTCCCACAGGGAGTGTACTTCAACCCAATGGCGTGAACCAAGAAGATATTCAGATCCCCGCACCCCGGGGAAGATATCTACAATGTGGTACCATCTATCTCTTCTCGCAACCTCGACCCTTGCGCTTGCGGCAACCTCAGTCCCACAATGGAGCTTCGACTTGAAGGAGACCCTTTCAGGGATCGTGGCACTGGAGTCAATTGTCGTGTCACCGACGCTTGTCGTCATGTTTGACCGTGCGTATGGTCGGTTTTTGTGTTCCAAACCATGTTAACTGAGCCCGGTATGCGCAGGTATCGGAGACGACCCTCTGCAGATCAACAATCATTCGGCTTGGGGCGCGCTCTGGAATCTCGAGACGAGCACCGTCAAGGCTCTTGATGTGGTGACGAACACGTTCTGTGCGACTGGTGGACTTATCAGCAACGGGACCATGGTTTGTCGTCTGCTCCCCCACAACGCAGATGGAGCGGGAGGCTGACTATTTTTCTCTGGTGTGCACAGGTCAGCATCGGTGGAGACCCACGCGGATTCCCCGGAGACCCGTCTATGGATCCAGGGCCCAACGCCATTCGGATATTCGAGCCCTGTGCATCCCCAGACGGCGATGGTTGTCTGCTCTTCGAAGACCCTCAGACGCTTACTCTTTCGGCCCCACGCTGGTACCCTTCATCTGTCCGTATCTTCGACGGCAGCCTCATGATCGTTGGAAGTAAGGTAGCCTCTACGTCTGAACGGCTTTAATTGACCCCTGTTTACAGGCTCGCGCACAAATGCTATATTTTATAACCCCGCCCCGGAGAACTCGTTTGAATTCTTCCCACCCAAGGACAACGGTACCGTGCGGCCGTCGGCTTTCCTCGAAAGGACTTTACCTGCAAATATGTTCCCTAGGTATGGTAGAGGCTTCGACTTCGTGAGCCAATACAGCAATTAACTTTCTTTACTCCGCCAGAACATTCGCACTCCCCGACGGGCGCATCTTCATCGTCGCAAACAACCAATCCATAATCTACGACATCGAAGCAAACACCGAGACCATCCTGCCCGACATCCCCAACGGCGTTCGCGTCAGCAACCCAATCGACGGCTCGGGCATCCTCCTCCCTCTCTCCCCGCCTGACTACACGCCTGAAGTGCTCATTTGCGGCGGTACCGCGACCGATACTCTCCCAGTGGCGAACCTGTCCTCACAGACACCGGCGACAACCCAGTGCAGCCGGATCATGCTGACCGACGAGGGCATCGCAAAGGGCTGGGAGGTCGAGCAAATGATTGAGCCGCGCACGATGCTCGAGATGCTGCACCTGCCCAACGGCCAGGTCCTCATCATCAACGGCGGGCAGTCCGGCTTTGCGGGCTTCGGTCAAGGAGACGGCGTCGGCCAGGTTGCAGACCCCATAGGCAACTCCAATGCGGACCATGCCGTGGGCACGCCCTCACTGTACACGCCGACGCTTCCTCTAGGCCAACGGATAAGCAACGAGGGCATGCCGACCACGGATATTGCGCGGTTGTACCACTCGAGCGTCACGCTCACGCCCCAAGGCAACCTTCCTCATCGCGGGAAGTAACCCGAACAACAACGTGACGTTGCCCGGCCCTGACGTGAAGTTTCCAACTGAGTTTAGGGTACAAACCCTCGACCCGCCATTCATGTTTGTCGAGCGACCCACGATCGGCAGCCTGCCGACCACGATTGGATTTGGGAAGGAGGTGACGGTACCCGTGGCGATCCCGAGCTCGCTAAACGCGTCCAACATCCAAGGTGATTTCCTCTTGTTCTGCAGTTGTTTGAGTACTGTACTAACGAATGCTGCTGTAATGTAGTTTCGCTGATGGACCTCGGATTCTCGTCGCACGCGTTCCACTCGAGCGCGCGGCTGGTGTTCATGGATGCGACGGTCTCGCAGGATCGACAGTCGCTCACGTTCACATTGCCTCCGAACGGGCGCGTATACCCGCCAGGACCGGCGACGGTCTTCCTGACGGTGGACGACGTGACGAGTCCTGGCGTGCAGACAATCGTTGGGAGCGGTGCGCCACCGCCGACGCTGGAATAAACGGGCTAGGGATGATCGTTATTGATGAACCTTATGCATGTATATGTACTTCTCTGGGCTGTAGGTGATTCCTCGCATCCGTCGAAATGAGAAAGGCACTTTGTGTAACAAACTTTTCTACCCCAACCTCCTACTCGTCGTCAAGGTCCCACATGATTTCGTACGCACGCCTGACGAGGTCGCGGTGTTTCTCCTCCATCGCACTCAGCTCGAATCCATCCGCAACCCGCTTCCGAGCCAGCCCATCCTTCCAAAGCTCCCGCCTCTCGGCTGTGTACTTTCAGTCCGAGTCGTCCTCAACCCGCTCGATCTCTTCTCTCGACAGCGCGTACATACACTTCCCGGCGTACAATATCCACACCGCGGTGGTAATGATCCACCCTGACCATTCCCCCGGCGGATGCGTGGATGGGTTCTCCAGCACCATCTTTCACGCATGGCGAACCCGATCGAGTTGTGAGACAAGGGGTCCTGGCTCTGGCATCGCTTCGGCGGTGGCCGCGCGGTTCTGAGCGTGACGAGGAGGCGGACACGCTTGCCTTGGTCCTGCGAGGAGTGGGGACGAAGGCATTCATGATCCAACATGACCTCGTGGAATACCCAAGCAGTGGCTTCGGCTAACTGCGCGAACGAGTCAGGGGTGGGTGGAGGAGAAGATAGCCTCTCCTATGACGGCTCGTTCTTCAACCGGAGTCTTCACCGGGGTACATGCTATTAGGATTAGGTGGTGAGTGTTATTCTTCTGTCTATGAACAAAAAGTGACATCTTATACACAGTGCGCACGGTGGGCTACGATGGGCCTGCCGTGTGTACTATTCATGTGACTTCAAGTTCATGGCGATGGATCCAACCTTGTCGTGCAGGGAGGCTGTAGCCACACTGGTCATTAGAAAACATTGTTGGGTTAGATACCGCTATGGCCGACGTTTCCACAGGTTGGGGATGTCTCGGTGTTGGAGTGCTGAGCGCTGATCGTGTGGTCTCTCCAGGTCTTCCCTTGTGTTCGGCCCACGTCATCGCGAAGAAAGGGCCATGTTGATGCTTTCTTCTAGGGTCGGTACACATACTCAGTACTGGCCACCGACGAGCGTGGACTGAGCTGGAACACAATATCAGCGCTCAGGGTTTCGCTTGTGCGCTTTTGCTGGCGATCTCGGACACTGTCTGTCCCCCCATATCACTTGGCCAGCGGCAAGATGATGTAGGTAAAATGAACCTGACCATGGTTCACACTCATCCTCATCCACGCGCCCGCGCCCAAGTCGCATGCTCCGTCAAACGTGATGGTGAACTCGGCGATGGTACCCCGAGGAGATCGGTTCTGGGCATAGCGACGCACGACAGTCATGGGCTCTACCAACCCTTGCGCCGGTCTACCAGCTTTCACTCTACCTGCCCCGTACTGCTATAAAAGGATAGCTCACGCACAGACCCAGCTCCTCACCAACACGTCTATCCTTTTTCCTCGTTCACGATTTTACTTTCCTTCTTCATGAAATTCTCGTCGTCCCTCTTCTTCCTTGCCTTCGTCGCTGGCGCGTCTGCACGTGCCACCTGTGGTACGATCGTCTACAGCGACGATGATATCACTAACGCCATCACGAAGGGCCTCTCCCTCCCCATCGTTCCAAGTACGTAACTTCGTCGAGCCTTGAAGATGAACCTATACATACTTACTTTCCTCTATCTATCCACCTCTCCTTCTTTAGAGAGATACCCACACGGTAACCTACATCACTATCCACCGTAACGTGCTTTTGGATTGCTGATTTTTACATCAGTATACAGGTACGATGACGAAGGACGTGTAACGCTGCACTGTACTGGCGATATGTACGAAATAGTAGGTCTATCGTCCTCTGACATCCAAAGGACGGATGACCTCACCTATGCCCTGCACCAGTACCCGATCCTCGAATCCAGACAGATCTATAATAACGATCGCGCACCTGGACCCGACCGTGTTGTTTACACTCCTGATGGCCAATACTGCGGGTGCGTATTCTTTTGCCCCTGCTGTGACTATACGAGAAGTCTAACCACGACCATTCATTCTCGTCGGCTAGGCTCATCACTCATACTGATGTCTCCGTGTTTGGGTTCCAGTCCTGCATTGAGGGTTGATTCCTCCCGCCTTGTTTCTCGGACCGCGAAGACAGCGGGGCGGGGTGTGTGGACGGCGATGACAGGTGTATCGGGCTTTCATTATTTATACTAGGACCTCGCCTTGTACGATGAGTCCATGGATTGTTTAGAGCGTCAAGCTCTCAATTATTATTTATGTTGGTCACAAAAACATTTGGCGTACACACAACACTGGAGCGTCTCAAGAGTCTTCCCGCCATCATAGTCGTCGCCGTTTACAATGGCTTCACGTACCATTACGTGTTTATCGAACTGTTCAATAAGACTGGACTTGAGTAAGTAGTCACTGTACCACGTACATATTCCGATCTTGTCTGCATATTCTTGTCTCGGTACATTATATCTTAAAGCTGCCATCGAGGTCTTGCATGACTTGGTACGCATGTCTGACCAGCTCGCGATCGTTCTCCGGCAGCTCGGCCAGCTCGGAACTGTCCGCGATCCACTAGGCTCGGCCTCTCCTTCCAAAGCTCCCCGCGACTAACGCGTTGATCGCCGTCCACTCCTCGACCGTGTGGTTTTCTAGCTGGCCATTCCATAGATCGTGGAAGACGACCTTGAACGACAGTTACCCCGACATCTTATCCTCGACGCCCTCCCAGTGGGCGCCGATGGCGCGGCTTTCCAGTCAGACGATCAGGCCGGCGAGCTTGTCCTGATCTCACGAGGTGTGGGCGACGTGAAGATCCAAGAGAACGTTGTAGAACGGCCAATGATCGGCGTTGGCGAGCTCGAGCTCGTACTCCGAGAGGGAGAAGGGTAGGAGGAAATATAGGCCTCGATGGCCATTTCGATAGCAGTAACGTCCATGCTATGGTGTGTCGTGAACAGTTTCACTCCGTCGAGGAACGTGGTTTCTTATGTGCACGATGGATGCAGTAGTGGCCATTAGCGCTGATGTAGAGTGATACGTCGAACCCGCGAAGGCCGTATTGTGGCAGTGGCATGGCTCGTTCCTCTTTCTAGATGTTTCAACCTTACGCTGCACGACTGTAACGTATTTGCATAGATAAAACAAGAATGCGAACGTTTGAGCATGCATTCTTTTTACTGAACACCGCGATCGAGGTCTTCCATGACTTTATGCGCACGTTTGACCAGCTCGCGCTCGTCGTCCGCCACAACCGCCTCCGAACCGTCCCCGATCTGCCTGAAGCCGTCCTTCCAAAGCTGCCACCTCCCGATCGAATATCCGTCCGGGCCGTCCTTCCACCGCGCCCCGCCCCTCGTCGTCCGCGTCCACTCCCGTCCCTCCTCCCTCGACAGCGCATACATCCGCCGCCCAGCGTACAAGACCCACACCGCCGCCGCCGGGATCCACCCGCCCGTCGTCGCCTCATCCTCCAAAGCCGCGCGCATCGCCCATATCCCGAACGGGTCGAAGTTGCTGATCTCCGCCTGCGCGAGGCGCGCGACGAACGCGTTGAGCGCCGTCCACTGCTCGACCGTGTTCTCTTCCAGCTCGCCGTTCCACAGCTCGCGGATGTTGAGTCCGAGCGGGTACAGCTCGGGGGAAGCGTCCGTCGCGGCCGCGCGGGCCTTTAGCGAGGCGAGCAGGCCGACGAGCCTATCTTGGTCTTGGGAGGAATGAGTAGTGCGAAGCCGGACGTGGGCCAAGATCGCGTCGTAGACGTGTTCGGGGTCGGCGATTGGCTAGCTTATCGAGAGCGCCCTCGTGCCCAGGGGTAGACGCAGAGGAGAGGTATGCGGTGATGGACTCTTGAACGATATTTCCCGACATTGCTGGTGAGTTGCTCAAATTCATTTCTCGGGGAACAGGGCTTTATACCGTGGACCCAGTCGTCGTCGATGTTGGAGCGCGTCATCGCTGTGCACGTGTCCGTCGTTCCTCGCCTTAACGAGCCTCAACCGCACGTTCTCCTTTGACCTCGCCAAGCATGTGCACTGGAACGAAGACGAGCATATGGAACGGATGATAATCGGGGACGACGACCACGCGCCAGAGTGCCAAATTACGCTACTCCTCCACGCGTGCGCCGGCTTATCGCGCTCATTGGTCCCGCTTTTCTCTTGGTCCTCCAAGAACCGTTCGTCCTTCTCGTGCGATCAACTGCCATATATAAGGCATGCGTTCTGCTTGATGGCAACGTCAGACCTCCCTGGGATCTCCCCGCCTTCTCGAAATGTTCATCCAAACCCTCGTCCTCCTCGCTTCGGCCGTCGCCTCGTTCGCGAGCCCCATCGAGAGTCGTGCGTGGCCGTCGGGGACCGTCACTTGCGGTAGCCACAGCTACAGCGTCTCCGCGGTCAAGGCTGCCGTCTCCCAAGGGTACTCTCTCATCAACGACCCCGTCGGCTCCAGTGCGTTTTTTCCTTCTGAGTGTTCCCCGAGATCGTGAACTGACACCACGTTCTCGTGCTCCTACAGACAGCTACCCGCACAGTAAGCTATCCACCCTATAATCAACACCCTTCTGGATCACTGATCACTGGCGTTGTGTCAGAGTACAACAACTACGAGGGTCTCGAGTTGTACTGCACTGGCGAGAAGTCCTATGAAGAGGTAAGCCCGTCTCCGTTCTCCCGGCGAAACACAACCGAACCCATATGCTTGTGCTCCAGTTCCCCATCCTCTCTTCTGGTTCGCTCTACACCGGCGGCAGCCCCGGTGCAGACCGTGTCGTCTTCTCCACCAACGGTGTCTACTGCGCGTGCGTGTCCCCTACCTATCTTTTGACGACATCGCCAGGTCTTACCTTCGGTCCTTATCGCCTAGGGTCGTCACCCACACAGGCGCGAGCGGCAACAACTTCGTCTCCTGCAACGGCGACTAGTTGACCGACCATGCTTGGGATTAGGAGGGGGACGGCGTCCCACGAGACTGAAGGGTGTATTTCAGGAACAACTGTACTTTGTGTGTACCATAAACCCTGTCGCCTTCTTCCGTGGAGTGATCGTCCATTTTGCATGGGCTGATGAGCACAATCTGCACGCCAAACCTGCCGCACCCCCCAGAGCCACAGAACCGCTTCTTCCAACCGTACTATTGTGTACCCGTCACGCCATGGGACCGTTCAGCTCTGTCGGAGTGGCATGCAAACCGGTGATACTCGGAAGCTCCATCCCTACCTAGATACAAGGGTTGACTAGTTGACTCCCTCGACGTGAACGTCTCGCTCTTCCGAATGGATCCAATGTAGCGTGATACACAACGGCGCCTCCTTCGACGCGAGCGGGAGGGTTACACCCCGTCTTAAATTCCTGTCCATGTCAAGCACGAAAGCACCAGTACACATAAATCACCACGATATAAATTACACCATCGTCAGAGGCTGCAACAGCGATCCCATCCCCGTCGCAGGCGACGCCGAAACCCTGGCCCCCGCCCGCCCTCGCCCCCGCCGCCTCGTTCGTCTTGCACCAACACCCGCACCCGGCCGCACACGCGAGGACGTCCGCCGCCCTCCAGCACGAGATATGGCTGACGTGCTGGCACGACAGGCAGCTGTACGATAACCCTGTAGGGAAGAGACGGCCGGTGAGAACGACGATGGACCCGACAAGGCATCAGGAAACACGGAGAGAACGTTCGCGGACCTTTGACGGGCAGACGGCAGAATGAGCACAGCGGCATCGTCAGCCGCGCGCCGCACTCCAGACACATCCTGTGCCCTCTCGGCGCATCCTTGTTCCCGCACTGGGTGCACAGAATCGTGGTGCCTACGCATCTCGTCAGCACCAGCCCGAGGGTACAGAGATGCAAAAGCGCAAGGCGTACCCAGAGCGTGGTCCTCGTCCTCGTCCAGCCTGCCCGCGCGCGCCATCAGCTTCCGATCCACCGCCTTGAGCAGCTCGATCCGTTTGTGCAGCAGCTGCCACCTGAACAATATCTCCGCGTACGCGACGACGTGCCCGACCAGCTGCCCCACAAACTCAGGTTTGAACAGGTCCATAGCCTTCGCCCTGTGCCCCAACAGTCCCGTCAGCACATCCCGGCATCCAAGCACAACGCTACAAAGCACGCACCGCTCGGCGCGTATCCCAGGCCGAAGATCGCATATGACGATGCTCGCGCTCGCGGGCGTCTTCGCGGTGACGACCTGGGAGAACGTCGGCCGTCTCGATCCCGGGGCGGCGGTCGGGGCGGCGTGTCCTCCCGAGGCGAACGTCACCGACAGCCGCGTCGTGTTGGCGCCAACGGCCGCGTCCGGCCAGCTCTTCATCGTCGGCGACGGATACCGTCTCGGCGAGTCCGACGTATTCCTAGGCGCCGCCGGCCGGAACTGGGGGCTGTCAGCTAGGGTCGTCCGCCGTCGCCTCCCGCCGCCTGGGACGGGGATCCCCGCTACCACGTCCGCGCTTGCGGCGGCGTTGGCGATCGCGATCGCGTTTGTGTTTGCGTTCTCGTTGGCGGCGTTGGGAGTTTCCACCGCGCCTGACACGAACTGTCGCACATTCCCTGTGTTGAAGAGGCTGGACCAAGAGCCGCGGGAGGAAGAGAGAGGACAGGGAGGTGGAGAGGACGTTCGTGGTTGGAGAAGAAGCGGGCCTTGTCCACCCTGGGGAAGGCGGGACGCCGCGTCGTCGCATGCCAAAGTAGTCCGTGCGTTGGATTGCTGAAGACGGCGTGGACGCGTTCGGAGACGCGACGCGAACAGGCGGGCATTTGGAAACTTCGGAGAAAGGCAACGATCAGAGAGTCGTCGGAAGCTGGGAGTATAACACGACAGCGTACCAGGTGGGGTCGGACGGTACATCTTCAAAACGAGCACGGCCAGAATCGCCAACATTTGGATGTCCTTCTCCCTTGCGAACCCATCGTACCTGTGATACCACTGGTGAGAAAGAAGGGTTGAGCCAGGGGCGAAAAATCCCTCACAACTCCATGACAAGATGGTAAGTAAGCGGGTTCGCCCCCCACGTCCCATCCAGGTCACCACCCGCCCTTGACTTGTTAAAGAGCATGCCCACCGTCTCGAAGAACCTCTTATGATCGCCCCTTCCATACTTTGCCGCCACCGCCGCATTTTTCTCGCACATCTCCACCGGGTCGAGCCCTAAGACATGCTCGTCCGCCATCTCCCTTCCCGCATTGACCGCGTACGACTCGTCCTTCAAGAACACCGTGCTGGTCCTGGTCGGGAGCAACGCGTAGCTCGCAGGAATCTCGTCGAGTGCCGCCCGGGACGTCTCGGAGGGGCGGCGCTGCTTGTGGCGGGAGAACATGAGGAGGTTCGTCATGATGTGGAGGATGTTGTCGCCCTCGTCGACCATGCTAGACCGCGACGACGACGAGACGGTATGGTCTTGCGAGGCGACGGCCAGCCGACGGACGGCGTCCGATATGAGCGCAGGCGACTTGAACAGTCTCGGGATAGATTCGGATGGCTTAGGCCGAGAGGCCACGGAGGGGGAGGTGGAGAGCTCGTTGAGTATATTGCGAACGATGCGTGGCGGCGCACGGTTGAAGCAAACAAGGCTGCCTGTCCGTCTGTCAGCACGCGTATAGGGACACCGAACGAAGGAACGAAGACGCACCATCTGGACCAAAGACACCCTGCGACGTCCTCGGTTCCGCGATGTTCTTGTCGTTGTGCAAAATGTTGACCGCCGCGTCCCTTCCCTTGCGCACCGGCCGAAACGCCGCCTTCCTCGTCCGAGGACGTGTCCATGTCCATATGCACCGGATGGCGCTCCTCGTCGTCCTCGTCCCCCAGAAGCAGGAACTTTAAGCAAGCCTCCAGGCAGGGCGGCCGCCGTTCTAACATGCTCCGAAGACGACGTAGCATGTGCGCGCGACTGCGAAGAGGGATGAGGGGTGTCGGTTCAATGTCGACGGCGGGCGCGTTCCCAGGATACGATTGGGGGTATTCCTTCGGAAATGTGAACGTCACGCGGACAAAGACAGAGGAGGTCTCGCCCCAGGGACCATTCAAGCCCAAAGTGCACGTCCGCCTCTTGGTCAAATCGTGCTGGGTGGTTCAAGTCAGTCGGAATCCGGCGAACCGCACCGATGCGACGCCTACCTTTTCCAGCTTGATTTTGAACGACGCCAACTTCGTCAACGTGGAAGTTATCCTAAGAAAATATGAGCGGATGTCTCGACGACCACGAAAAACGAGACCCTTACTCGTCCTGCAAAGCTCAGAGGCTCCACATCATCCTCCCGCCTCCCGCGACTGCTGCTCCGCCTGTGCATCCCCCTTCCACTGCTCGGCTCTCTTGACGTCGGACGACTACGACTGCCGACCCGACTCGCATTCCCGCTGGTCGCCCCGCTCCCCGTCCCCGAGCTCCCGTCCTTCGGCTTCTCCGCCACCTTCACGCTCGACAACCACGAGATGTTGTCCAGCGCCGACTTCCCTGCCAGGTTCCCGCGGGACATCGTCCCGCGGCGCAGCGCTGCAGAGACCGGGATCGGGATGGTCGTGGTGGTGGGGGTTTGGTCTGGCTCGGACTCGGTTGTCTGGGATTGAGAAAGCCGCGAGGATTGGGAGGGGTACGTCAAGATGGAGGATCGCTGGCTGGGTGCTTGACGTGTCCCCGGTTCATGGTGGCGCTGGGGGCGGGAGGGTGGAGGCGCACGCACGCCGGCGAGAATGCCGCGGTGTCCGACAGGCGCAGAGAGCGCGGGCTTGGGCTCGTAATCGGCTAGAGGTGTTCTGAAAGAGAACTTGGGGTCGCCGTAGCCTTGAGCTCGCGGAGGCACTGGCTCATGTGCAGGTTTCCCTGCGCGCTGCTCGACGCCGTCAGCTACAACCCAGCGCAGAGACGTCGAGCATACCTCCATGATATCCATGTCGATCGGACAGAACCGCAGCGTCTTGTCCTTGGACCATGTGATGAGCTGGAACTTGCTCCAGTCTACACATGCGTCAGCCCCCGACCTTCATCGCGCCAAATAAAGCCGCACCTCTGCCGCCTCTACGCCAGACAAACTCCTTCACGACGTCGTTGTGTCCCTCGAACACTTCGACGGGAAGTTCGGGCGTGGGGTCCTCTGGACTCGTCCTCCACAGTTCCAGGTGATCTTCGTTTCTCTGCGGCAGGCTCAGGACGCCTCTCCCGAAGGGGAGGTCCCGGGCCCTCCACACGGGGTATGTGGTTTTAATGACCGTGCGCGGTGCGTAGAGCGCTTTGCGAGGGACGAAGTCCGGACTCTCGGACGGGTGGGGCGTCTGTATCGTTTCCTCGGACAGGTCGTTCAGGTTCCACACCTTGATGGTCCCGTCGAGCGAGCAGGTGACGATCTCGCGCGAGTCGTTGTGCGCCCAGTCGATGCCGTAGATCTTGGCGCTGTGCGCCTCGATGCGTATGATGGGGATAGAGCCTTTCTGCGCGACGGTCAGCGCGTGTTTATGTGGATAGGAAGGAGCTTACGCGTCTGTCCCAGATCAAGACCTCGTTCATGTGTGACGAGGCGAGGAGGTGCCCGTCCTGTCGGTTCCATTTGACCTGCGTTCCCGCCTCTGCAACGCGCTGCGGTGAGAGGCAATTCCTCGATCTCGGAAGGACAGAACATACCTCTAAATGCGGAGAGACCTACGGTGCACGTTAGAGAAGAGAAGGAATAGGAACGGGAAACGAACGCACCCATGATGGGCTTCTGCGTCGTACGCAGGTCCCAGGCCCACAGCCACGAGTCGATCCCGGTGCTGACAACGATGTTCGGATCCTGGGTGTGCCAATTGATATCGGTGATGGCGCGGTAATGCGAGCGCAGGACGTGTTGGATGGACGTGGGACCCGACAGACCAAGATTCCAGATGAGCCTGCGTACGAGGTCAACGAGCGCACGCGAGGAGAATGCGGAACACCCCGCGCACAGTTTTTCGCTGGAGGTCGAGACCACGTATTCCGCCCGGGCGGGGTGCGGGTTCCATTGGACGTCGGCGACGTCCCAGGTGCCGCCTTGGGGGAGGAAGCGCGGCAATTCGAGCGGCGCTTCGAGGTCGATGATGAACAGGCCCTTGCGCCTGCACGAACGCGTTCAGCTTCAGCTTTCGGGGGTTCAACGGAGGCTATGCGTACGCGGCGAGGACGACGTCGCGATACGACGGACTGATGCTCATCTGCGAAGCAGCTCCTCAGTCCCAACCTAGCCGTGCGCCGGACCGACTCGACTCACGTTCCCGACCGCATCCCCGACGATGTCCTTCATATCGATCTGCACGTCCTTCGTCATACCGTCATCCGAGGAGGAGGAGAGCGTGTCGAAGATGTCGACGGGGGCCGAGCGGGCGTTGGCCATGGTGATCTTGAGCGGGGAAGAACCGGAAGAACGGCGACGGCGGGCGGAGAAGTACGTGCCGGCGGCGGGCACAAAGGTGGCGGAGAGGTCGTCGGCATCGAGCGCCATAGCATCGCGAGAACAAGGGGTGGTAAGTTTGGACGACTAGCCGCCGAGGAGGGGGGAGCCTGGGAGAACCTGGGACCCGAACGGCGTCAACAAGAAGAAATGGACATTACGATAAGATAAGCCAGGATACCTGCCTGATAACATTTTCGCGGATTCCGGAAATATTCCTTCCGTCAGATCTGCTTCATTTCCCCACCGTCTTCTCGCTATCCTCAACCCATGGCGGCCACCACAAAAGCACCCAAAAAGCGTTCAGCGCCGACGTCCTCTGGCCCTGCCGCCAAAAAGGCCCACCTCGATCCCTCCGCGCGCGCAGCGCCCAAGAAACGCGCAAAACCCGTCGTGCAGCCCGAGAGCGACATCAGCGACTCGGATGCAGGCGAGGACGACGATGAGTGGGCCGAATCTGAGGGTGGAATCTCTGCAGAAGACAACAAAGACGATGAAATGGCCGTAGACGGTGCAGAACGGCCCCCCAAAGACCCAAACGGTGCGTACACGCCCCTGCCTTCCCTCGTCCTCGTTCTTCCCCTCATCCTCTATTTTACCCCATCCAGCCGCGCGCGAATCCCACAAAGCCCAACGCGCCCTCCTCGACCAGCGCCGCTCCTCCAAGCCGAACTTCGCCCTCCTCGCCGACGCCAAACTCAAATGGGCCCTTGCCCGACAAAAAAACCTGTCCAAGGCCGAACGACGGAAGCACGTCGGCGCGCTCATGGACGTCATCCGTGGAAAGGTCCAGGAGATCGTGTTCAAGCACGACGCGAGCCGCATCGTGCAGACCGTCGTCAAGTGGGGCGACCAGGCCACGCGGGATGCCATCGCGCTCGAGCTCAAGGGACGCTACCGCGAGCTGGCTCAAAATCGGTACTCCAAGGTGTGCTTGTCCCCTTCTCTATCCGATACAAGCAATGTCCCGACATCTATGATCACAGTTTCTGGTCACGAAACTCGCCCGACTCTGTCCTTCGCACCGCCTGTCTATGATCCTCGAGTTCAAGGGAAACGTCATTCGCCTCCTCCTCCACCGCGAGGCCTCGCGCGCCCTCGCCGATATATACGAGGTCTACGTCAACGGCTACGAGCGCGCGCTGCTTCTCCGCGACTTTTACGGCCGCGAAACGGCACTTTTCTCCGGCACGTTCACCGCTGGTAGCGAAGAGGACAAGGTGCGCGCGCGGAAGGGCCTGCGAGGCGTCCTCGAGGGCTTGGAGGTCGACCGCAAGAAGCGCGTCCTAAGCGCCCTCAAGGAGAACCTGGAGAGCGTGTGCGTGCCTTTGCCTTTCGCTCGTTCGTGGTGATCCGACGAGCTAAACGTTGGCTATATGCAGGTTCAACAACTCCGAAAAGGGCTCGGTGCGCCACGCGATCGTGCATCGCGCGCTCTGGGAGTACCTGTCGGAGGTGAACGAGCTGCCCGATGCCGCAGACCGCGAGAAGCTGCGGCGGGAAATGCTGGAGGGCTGCCAGGAGATCCTCGCCGAGATGGTCCATACCAAAGACGGCAGCCGTGTTGTCCGCGAGTTTTTGGCGCAGGGCACCGCGAAGGTAACGCCCAAGCTTCGGTGCAGCCTATCGTCCTCTAACTTGTCCCCCTCCCAGGACCGAAAGCAAACGATCAAGGTCATCAAGCCGTACATCGAGACGATGGCCAAAGACGACGAGGCCCAGCTCGTTCTATTCACCGCCCTCGATGTCACCGAGTACGTTCTGTTCCATACGCATTCCCCACCCCTCTGACCCAACCCACCCAGCGACACAAAACTACTCGCAAAATCCCTCCTCCCCTCTATCACCTCCCACGCCTCCACCCTCCACTCCTCCTCTGCCGGACGCCGAGCGCTGCTCTACCCCTTGGTACCACGCTCCCGCAAACACTTCACCCCCGCGCTCATCGCAAGTCCTCGGCGAGACGGACGCCATACGCGAGATCACGAGCAGGAAGGCTGCCGATGTGCGCGCGGCGGAGGTTCGCGCTGCGGCGAGTCCGGATCTGCTGGCCTGGATCGAAAAGGAGGGCGCGACGCTGAGCAGGGAAACGGGCGGGAGCCTTGCCGTCATCGAAGTGATGCTCGAAGCGGAGGGCGGTACGTGCCCCAGCTCTCTTGACGCGTATCGCTGCCTGTCGGAAGCTGACATCCCCCTCCTACAGATAAAAAAGTGGCGATGGAGACGTTGCTCAAGCCGCTCTCCTCGCCATATCCTGCATCAGACGCAACGAATCCGCACCCAATCGACCTCCCCCACACCTCGCGGCTGTACAAGACCCTCCTCCAGGGCGGCCACTACTCCCACTCCACAAAGTCCGTCGAGCCGTCCCCTCGATTCTCGTCCCGCGCGTTCGCGGAGGCGTTCGTGGCGGTGGTGGGGCAGGAACGCACGCTGGAGATGGCGCGGGGCGGGGGCGCGTTCGTGGTGGCGGAGCTGCTGGAGCGCGTGCGGGCGGAGTGCGAGGAGGAGGTGCGGAAGACGGTCGAGGGCTGGTTCGGTGGGTTCGAGGAGAAGGATGACGGGAGCGTGAAGGGCTGGGCGGTCCTCGTCGGAAAGCTCAGGGCGTTGCGGGAAGCATCTGCCTCAACATAGGCGACTTGGTTTCCCCCCTCGACATCTCTTCTGTAGCGCACGATCGACACGTCGCTCCGACTTCTGTGAGGCTGAGATGTGCTTCACAAAGCGATTTAGAATCTTGAAGTCGTCTTCTAGCAGCTGAGGGCGTTTCGGGCGGACTCCGCCGGCGAATCGAGATGCGTGAGTAGGTAACGTACGCGCCTGCACCGCCACCGGTTGGGCTCGGTAAGACGGCCTGAAGGCTTTACGGAAATGGGCGTCAGAGTGTGCTCGCTTGAGTTGTGCGCGCCTTGCGTGCTCTTACACGCTCGGACACCGTGAACGACGACGAGGAAGAGCGAAAAAGGGCGGGCGGGCGGAGTGGCTCCCAGTCGCCAAGCCGACGCGTTCCTTGGGCAAGGAACATGCGTATCTTGGTCCCCACGTGGCGGAGGAGAGTTATATCAACCCCCGCCCGCGAATGCCGTTCCTCGTCTGTCCCGTTCCCCCTCGCCCTCCCTCGCCCTCAGCGCACGACATCGCGAACACCTCGCCCTCCTTCATTTGCACACTCTTTTTTTTTTGCTTCCCTCTCACCTGAACCATGTTCGCCCACGCCATCGTCGCTGCCGTTCTCGCGCTCCCCGCGCTCCTCACCCGTGCGCGCTCTCTTTTTCTCTCCCTCTGACGAGGCCCCCACGTTGACTTTTCCCGCCTTCAGCCGCCTTTGCGAAGGACGGATGCACGCGCTCTTACACCATCAAGGAGGGTGACTGGTGCGACACCATCTCGTCCGCCAACAACGTCTCGACGTGCGTCCCCAATGGCCTCTATACCCTCCGCCGACTCCCGCTGACCCCACTCTCTCTCGTCTTCCCTCGAATAATAGCTACCAGCTCTCGGCCACCAACGACGACATCAACGATCTCTGCTCTAACCTCCTCGTAGGCGACGAGATCTGCCTCGGCGTCGACGGGCAGGACTGCGAGCAGATCTACGTCGTCAAGCCCAGCGACACCGTCGACTCGATCGCCAGTGCCTACGGCATGAACACCACCATGGTCCTCGCTAACAACCCCCAGCTCCAGGCCGACAGCTCCAACCTCTACATCGGCGAGGTCCGTCCCGCCCTCGCGCTATCTTCTATCTCACCCCGTCTGATCGATGTGGTTTCACATCTATCTAGGTCGTCGCCGTCTGCGGCGCCGTCAAGGTCCCCGCGATGCCCGCCAGCGGCGCCGTCACCGGCTCTACCATCCCCGCCGGCTCTGCACCCGCCGCCCCTGCCCCTGCCCCCGCACCGTCTAACGACGACGACGACGACACCGAGTGGTGCGACTAAATATCGCATCCGGTGCTCGTTCGCCTCTCGATATTCCCACTCGCTTTTTAATCCTTCTTGGCCATGTCGGACACTCTATATACCCCCCCCCCCCCCCCCCTCCCCAATATCTTCGCATCTTCTTCTTTGTCGGATGTAGTTTGTGTCATTACGCCGGAGGTGGATGATAGGCCTCTGGCGCACGCCGAGGCCTGGTCGCCTCGCGCGCACCCCTCACTCGGACTATGGTCATTCTAACTGCATGTACTGTGGCATACTAGGAGAATCCAACTTCACTTCGATTTATACGGGCCCGCGCCGTTCTCTCAGACAAAGTTTTAGAGTTTAGACTCGCGATGGCTGTACACATTGCGTAAATGTCGAATTTTTGACGGTAAGGGGTTATTGGACAATGTAAGGGGGTTATCCCGACAAGCGCCTTTGCGAATGTCGCCAAGAGTCATTTCTTCCCGCTCCCCGCCTTTACCGTCCAGGACGCCAATGCATCGCACAACGCGCAAGCGCGGCCAGCTAGTTCATTTTCTGCTCGTGGCATCGTGACTTCAGCTTGCGAAACCGCCCCTAACCCCGGAAGTGGCGCGATGCATTTCTCCAAGACCTACGCGCAACTCCTCCTGACGCTGCCTCCGGAGTTGAGCGAGAATGCGATAGAGTATCGCAAGGTGCGTTGTATAGCATACATCCTGCGAAGGGGGGCGCAGCTGAGCGGCCGGAGCAGCTCAAGAAATTGATTCATGACATCGTGAACGAGCTCGAGTCCATCGGGCTTTCGCCCACCGTGCTGCAGCAGCTCCTGCAACATGGCCACCCAGTCCCGGACACCACCAGAGAAACCTTGTCCACCCTCTCCGCTAGCGAAGCCACCCTCCCGTTTCCCAAGGTCGTCTACGAGCTCTCCTCCGAGACGGACAAGATCGAGCCCAGACTGCCGGTTCTTCCTCCCAGCCAGTGCACAGGGCCAACAACGAGCGTCGACCGCCGCCGTTCGCCAGACAAAGCCCCGGAGACCGTCCCGAAGGTTCGGGCCCGAGGCGAATGAGGGCGAACATGAACGTGAGGACGAAGACGAAGGCGGGTGCGAGGCGATCGCTCGTGCTCCGGACTCGCCCACATCTCTATTATATACCCTCCAACGAGGCGTTCCGGACGGCCAATGAGGACGCACAGGCCGACGAACGTTCGTCCCCTCTCACCCAGCGGCCGCCAGAAGACGCCGAGAAGCTTATTCGTGGGTTCGAACCACATGACCTCATGTAAGTACGTCCTCTCCCTGCCGTTCGCTCGCGTGCTCACGCGGACGCGACTTCCCCAGCCTCAACCAGTCCGCAGAGGGCTCTCGGGAGCTCGTCGTCCCGCTCATCCACGACTCCGCCTTCTACCGCCTCCTCTCCACCGCCCTCCAGTCCCTCTCCGACCACCTCCAGTCCATCCAGGCCAACTTCATCGCCGCCCTCCACACCCTCTCCCAGGACATCTCCCACACCGCCCGCCCGCTCTCCGCCAGCACCTCCTCCTTCAGCCCCCACTCCCACTCCACAGACCCCGGCTCGATCCACGCCCCCTTCTTCGCCTCGCTGTCCCCCTCCCTCAAGTCCGACCTCTATGCCTGGCGCGAGATCTTCCACATCTACGTCCAGTCCGAGGTCTTCGAGAGCCGGAGCGAGAGCGCGCGCGGCGAGCGCACCGTCGAGGACTCCGAAGCGCGCCTCAAGGCGTTCGCGGAACGCGTCACTGGGCGCGGGCTGGGCGATCGCAGGACGCTGAAGCTCAAGGAGAGCCGCGCCGCGCTCGAAACCTTCCTCCGCCTCAACGTCCTCCTCCTCGATCTCAAGAAGGTATCGCTCGCCCGCTCGTTCGTCGAACCCCCTCGCACGCTCTCTGCTGACGCACGCTCGCTGCAGTTCCAGCTGGCCAACGCGGAGGCGACGCGCAAGATCCTCAAGAAACACGCCAAGCGCACCGCCCTTCCTCTCCCCCTCCTGTCCTTCTCTCCGGACCTCCCCGCCGCGCTCACCACGACGGCAGCGAGGTCGGCGCTCCTGCACGACTCGATGACTTTCCTTGTGCCCAGCACGCTAACTTCGCTTCCGCGCACGCTCGTGCAGGCCGTCGGCGAGACGCTGCTGCCCATCATCCCGCACGTGGACGACTACTCGTGCCTCATCTGCACCAGCATCGCGTTCAAGCCCATCCGGCTCTTCTGCGGACATCTCTTCTGCGTGCGGTACGTCTTCCCTTCCTTTGTCCTCTCCGTTTGGTCCTTGCCTGATCGCTGTCTCTGTCGGCATAGATGTCTCTGTGAAGATGCAGAAACGCGGGAACGGGAACTGTCCGATGTGTCGCGCGCCGACGGTCATACAAGCCAACCGCTGTCCGTTCCCTCTTCCTTTCCTTCGTACTTTTCCCTCCCTATTTATACCTTTCGTTCTCCAGCCAACGTCGACTGGGCCCTCCTCAACTTCATGCAAGACTGGTTCCCGGAGGAGGCGCGCGAGAAGCTGCGGAACAACGAGCGCGAGGCTGCGGCGGAGGAGATGGAGGAGCTCGGGCTGAGATCGGACGGCTGTGTTATCTGCTAGGCCTCAACGTCGTCTTCTCTCTTCTGTGTACGGGTATCTATTAACGGGCGTCAGCACGCTGTATAGGCGTGAAGGACACGAGCGCAATGTACTTTTTACTGTATCGTTTGACACTACTCATTCCTGTGTTGTAGAGTATCCATTCCTAATGCATTCGACTATTCTTCGATCAGCATCTGTGTTCTCACAACCACATACCTATGCTCAAGCTTTCCCATTCTTCTTTGCGTGATACTTACTGACATATCTATGTTCGAGCAGCAAACGCTGAAAGAGGACTAAGGCCGTTACCACACATCTACGGCCTTCGCGGGTTCAACGCTCAACGCATCAGCGCTCACCGCCCAGCACCGCGGCGCTGACGGTCACTGAGTTCATCGTGCACATAAGAAACCACGTTCTTGGACAGAGTGAACCTGTCCACGACGCACAATAGCATGGACGATAATACCATCGAAGATGCCCTCGAGGCCTATATCTCCTCCTACCCCTCTCCGTCCCCAGGCCCCTCGGAATACGAGCTCGAGCTCGAGCGGCTAGCCAACGTCGCTCCCTGGTCGTTCTACGACGTTCTCCTGTACCGCGCACACCTTCACATCGCGCACACCTCGCCGGAGCAGGACAAGCTCGCCGGCCTGGTCATCTGGCTAGAATCCCGCCCCATCGGCGCCAAGGTCGTTCACAGGATGTCAGGCGCACAGTCGTTCGGGCTCGCCGCCCGCGAGCTCTGGAACGGCACCCCGGGCGAAGACGGCGTCACGGTCGAACAGTGGACGGCGCTCAACGCGTTCGTCGCCCGCCTCTGTCAGGCGGGGATCACCGGCTTCATATCCTATCCGATATGGGCCATGCGCGACGCCCTGGAGGACGAAACGACCGAGGACACGCCGGGGCTGGTTCCCGCGGCCACGGTGTGGGTTTTGTACGCTGGGGAATGGATACATGCGCTTTCGAAGGAGGAGGGGACGGATTGCCAGACGAGGGCGGAGAGGGGCGGGTCCGCGCGGTGGAAGGAGGGTCCGTGGGGGTATTCGGTCGGGAGGTGGGAGCTTTGGAAGGATACCTTGAGGCAGATCGCCGACGGTTCCGAGCTGGCCGAGCTGCCGGAGAAAGATCGCGCGCTGGTCAAACAGGCGTACCAAGTCATGCAGGACCTCGATGGATACTAAGATCTAACGTGATGGCGCGCCCCAGAGTGGCCGAGTACTACTTATAAGTCGAAGTAAAAATTACAAGAACTGCAACCGGTGGCGGGGAGGCTCGTGGGCTGGCATGCCAGTGCTGTATACGCACGTCAACTGTTTTTGTGACCAACATGAATAATGATTGAGAGCTTAACGCTCTAGAAAGTCCACGGCATCGTACAAGACGAGGCCCTAGTATAAATAATCAAAACTTAATATAACTGTCATCGCCGTCCGCCCGCCTCGTCCCACTGTCGTCGCGGTCTGAGAGACAAGACGAGACTCGAGGGACATCAACCCCCGGCGCAGGACTGGAACTTTCCAACGGGTGCACCAATGTGTGTGATGACCCTAGCCGACGGGAATGAATGGTCAAGGTCAGACCCCTCGTGTAAGTATAGCGGCGACAGAATAGTACGCACCCGCAGTAGTCGCCAGTAGGAGTGTAAACGACACGGTCTGGTCCAGGCTTGCCCGAGCCTCCGTAGACCTGTTTAGAGTCGAGGATCGGGTACTGATGCGGGGTCTAGTTAAAGTCATCGGTCCCTTGGATGTTGGCGGACGATAGACCTACCTCTATGAAGTCACTGCCGGTACAGTGCAGTGTTACATTTTTGTCGCGGCCAAAGTACTCTAATGCGATGATCAGCGATCCAAAGGCACGTCACGGTGAGTAGTGGTATATATTACGGTGTGGGTATCCTCCTAGAGAGGGTGAGGTGGATAGATAAAGGAAGGTAAGTATAGGTTCATCTTCAAGGCAAGGCAAAGTTACTTACTCTTACGGACGGCGCGGGAGTGGCCATCCATGATGGCGTTATTAATGTCAGAGTCGCTGTAGACGGTCGTGTCACAGGTGACGGATGCGGGCGCTGCTCGCGCCGCGATGGGGCTTGCGAACGCGCCAGCGACGAAGGCAAGGAAGACGAGAGACGACGAGAATTTCATGAAGAAGAAAAGTAAAATCGTGAACGAGGAAAAAGAATAGAAGTGTTGGTGAGGAGCCCGGCTTGTGCGAGAGCCAGCCTTTTATAGCACGAGGCAGGGAACGTGAAAGCTTGGAGACCGCAAAGATTGGCAGGGCCCATGACTGTCGTGCGCCGCTCTGACTAGAACCGATCTCCTTGGGGTACTATCGTCGAGTTTACCATCACGTTTGACGGAGCATGTGGGCGCGGGCGCGCGGATGAGAGCAGGGTGAGCCATGGTCAGGTCCATTTTACCTAGCATCTCCTAGCGTGAGGGCAGGGTCATTGAAGGTAGCCGCATCATCTTGCCGCTGGCAAAATGCCATGGGGTCGGAGATCGCCAGCAAAAGTGCACGGGCAAAACCTTGAGCGCTGATAATGATCATCGCTGTTGCAGCACAGGGGTGGTTCACTATTCTTACCGGGGACAAACTCCTTCTGATCGGCTGTCCACGCTCATCGGAGGTCAGTATGTGTGACGATCCTAGAAGAAAGTATCAAGATGGCCCTTCGAGATGACGCTGACGACCGAACCATCCCTGACCTGTGGAAACGTCAGCCAGAGTAACTGGACTCATTAAATAAGTCTGGGAAATATTTCGGAGACCTGCTTACAATGCTCGAAAAGAACTAGATGAAGTCACGTTGGTTGAATGACCGTCAACGATTTTCAAGATGCAAAGGGTACATGAATATGTAGTACTCACTACATGCCGTAGCCCATCGTGCGCGCTGTGTATCAGATGTTGTTCGTTCATGGATAGAAGTCATAGATACCATTCACCACTTACCAGCATGTCAGACTCCGATGAAGACTACACCGAAGAACGGGCCGTCATAGAAGAGGCAATCAACGCCTATCTCTCCTCCACCCATCCCTCCTCCCACCATGAATCGCTCGAGGAGTTGGCCGACTGCCAATGCTTGGGTATTCGACGAGGCCATCTTGGACCTTCATCGAGCTTCATCCGCACTCCTCGCAACAAGCCTTGTCAGTCTCTCGTCGCGCTCAGGGCCCGCGCGACCACCGCCGAAGCGAAGCCAAAACTCCTACCCTCTGTCTTACTACCCGATCGGGCCCGCCATGCGCGAGAGGTGGAACGGCCAACTCGGCGACAACATAGTCGAGCAGTGAGCGTCGATCAACGCGTTCGCTGCGCGCCACGCCGGCAGGTGAGGGACGACGTATCGATAACATCCGCATTGAGAATCTTGCTACTTTTAGGTCTTCCTATGTAGTCTCTTGAAGTTAGTTGCCATTGCAGGATAAGCAAAACGGAGGATCTGCCGAGACGACCATACGATCAGCCAGCGATCAGCGTCAGCGCTCCAGCATCAAGACTGTAGACACCGCTGGTGAGGAGAAGTCAATCGGAAGAGCACAGGTCACCGATCACGCGGACGGACTCCGTCGCACTGCCTCCACGGTGCACACTGCATATTACTTATAAGAAGCCGTGCTCTTGGGCGTATACTCCCCACACGAACGACTCATCAACATGTCCGACTCGGAAGACATACATCCCGACTATGCCGACAGAGAGGCCATCGAAGAGGCGATCAACGCCTACCTCTCCTCCCCCAACCCCTCCGAACTCCTCGACCCGCTCTACGAGCTGACCAGCCGCAACGCTTGGTTATTCCACGAAGAAGTGCTCATGGACCACGTACGCCTTCGCACCACGCACTCCTCCCAGGACCAAGACAAGCTTGTCAGTATGGTCGTCCGCGCTCGAAGCCCGTGCCGCCACCGACGACGCAAAGCCAGGCCCTGAGCAGCGGGATTCATACTATCCGCTCGGGTGGGCCATCCGAGAGATGTGGACGGGGCCGGAGAACCACCTCAACACGGCCGAGCAGTGGACGTCGCTCAACGCGTTTATTGCGCGCCTTGCGCAGGCGGGATTGGGCTACGATATGTACGGGATATGGGGGATGCGGGAAGCTCTGGAGGGTCTACTATCCAAGAATCCGCCCGAGCAATGGCCAGGGTGGATCCGCGGCGCTGCGGTGTGGCCGTTGTACGCCGGCGAGCGCATGTGTGCGTTGTCGAGAAATGAGATCGCCCAGTCCGAGGACTGTCTAAGGACCACGGATTTGTCGAAGGGCGGGGAGAACTGGAAGGACAGTCAGGGCTATACAGTCGGGAGGTGGGAGTTTTGGAAGGATGAGCTGAAGCGGATCGCGGATGGTTCCGAGTTGGCTTATAAGCTGGAGGAGGACGATCGCGAGCTGGTCAGACGCGCCTATCAAGCCATGCAGGATCTTGACGACAAGTAGGGCGTAGGCCGGCCGGCTATGTACTTGTACAGACATGCACTTGCTTGACATTGCAGAGTCACCAAAAGCGGTGGAAGGTATCATTGGAGACTGTATAATGACATGCGCTTCTGCGAGCGAATCTGTCAACGCTTCTCCTCCGCCGCGCTAGGCAGTCCATGACCTTGGCTCGGTCCTGCGATTCAGTGCGAAACCTTTCGCGTCCGTGACCACCGAGTCGATTGGACTATGGATTGGTTGGCGCAACGACACGAAGACGCGCCAGTCGGGGTAGTGCAATTACTCTGGTAGAAAGGCGTCAGGGCAGCACTGGTCACGGCGTGGAAGCTATCCACCGGGGAAGAGGTTTGCAATCAAGTTCTTTCAGGAGGCCGTGATTAGCACAAACACCATTGTCGCTGGTTTAAGGGGCTCCAGCACTTCTCCGGCTCGACGTTACTGAAGAGGGATCAATAAACGCTTGGCAGGCGAGGAGGCAGCCTCACCAATAATCATGAGGCTCCCGTCAAGATGATTAAATGCTGAGGCAGCAGAGCAAGGGCCAAGGGTCTTCGAAGAGCAGCCGGCCCAACATCGTCCAGGGATACTCCAAGACTCGAGCTGCGCCGTAATGGCGTTAGGATTGCGTCCTCATCACCTGACGCGCTTTTTCGACAGAATCTGCGCGAGCTCTCTTGCTGACATGTCCACCAGTCGCACAAAACGCGTTCGGGCACAGAACGTGTTCGTCATCACATCGTTGATGCTGTCCCAGAGCGCGTACGAGGCTCAATCATCGTTGACCTGCAAAGAGGTCATCGTCGAGACCTGCGCAGTACCAACTATACCAAAGAATTAGTCTACAACTTTGGGCGAAAACGACTACACGCACGATCAAACATGACAACGGGTGGTCACCGTGTCGATGACACGGCGATTGCCTCGGCCCTCGAAAGCTATAGTTCCCGTACAAGTCTCCTTCGAGTTGAGGATAGGCACAGTTTGGGCCGAGGTTGGAGCAAACGCGAAGGCTGGAGAAATAAGCGCGATCGCGTGGTGGGGAATTTC
Organism: Amylostereum areolatum; assembly: GCA_012932865.1. Classification (NCBI taxonomy): domain Eukaryota; kingdom Fungi; phylum Basidiomycota; class Agaricomycetes; order Russulales; family Stereaceae; genus Amylostereum; species Amylostereum areolatum. Next base: position 245,165 of record SAXG01000022.1, read on the forward strand.
GCTACAAGGGTGTTGGTCGATGCTACATGGGCTGAAGCACATCATCGTCTGTGAGAATGAATGCTGTGGGTTTGATTGGTGGCGATAATGCACGCTCGCCGGATGATCTGCAAGGGTTCGACCATGATTTAATGGCAAGGGATGTGGCGGGAGAACCAATGGATGTTTTCACTGCCAGTGTGCTTTACTTATATGCTGCTTACGTCATGGATTTTGTATCACCTCAACAGACTTCAACTTAGCTCGAACTTCCACCTCCAGATCGTCTTTCACCTATGCGTATGAAACAACTCATCTCTACTCTTTCGCCGACGCGTCCCAAGATATTCGTGGACATTATGTCTCTGAAGAACCTACCATCATCACATTCTTAGTAGGAACTGGCTTCCACCCATCTCTGGGCGTTCTGCCCTGCGCAATAGACCAAGACTAGGTCCTCATCCTTGGAAAAAGTGCGTACCACTCTGCCATCGGCTTGACGGTCAGGACTACTGGCCGAATTCTCCAGAAGACCACCGCGAAAAAATCTCGTGGAAGTAGCAAGCGTCGCGTTCAACAACGCACACAGTATAAGTTTTCTCCCGCACCCACCCTCCTTTAAATACTGGTTCAGAACAACAAGGGCACTGGCTCGAGCGACATTCCACCTCTCCCGAAACGTCTCCAATAATATCACCCGTCCGTTCGTATCTCCTCTTCCAGTTCGCGGTGCGCTCAGGCGTGAGGAGTCCAATTCGATTTCGTACACCCTTCTTCTCTCCATTGCTTCCACTCAAGTCCTACCCTATACCTGGCGCGATAATCTCATGTCTACATCAACTTGGAGGTGTTGGAGAGCGGAGCCGGAAAGACCTGCGGCGAGCACACTTCGAGGCTTGTGAAGGTGTTACGGAATGCCGGACGGGCGTGGGTTGGGAAACCGACGAATGTTGAAGCTCAAGGGAACATACGCCGTCCTTGCAGATTCCATCCCGACTCACTGGACTCAATATCCACATTCTAGATTTCAAGTAAGCGTGCTTCGCCGTCTTTATATAACCTCTGCTCACGCAAGATCGTGGTTTCAGCATGTCATCGCCTCCGCGGTGTGCAGGAGACTCTCCACCCATGATCACAAGTTACAATAGCCGTCTCTGTGCCAGGCACGCCCACGTTGACGCTCAGGCAGGCCCTCGACGAGATGCTATATATGTTGATGACGAATCCTCCCTAACCTGTATTGCCCAACTCACGTCGGCCGTACTTTCCTCAATGAAGAAGGTGCAGAATGCCGAACGCGGGCTGACGCAGAGAATCGGCAGTGATCCCATGGACTTGGAGGCGCTCTCTTTTCTTCTCACTCTCCTTCTTGCATGTGACAATCGGCGGGCTGCTCATGGGAAAAAGACATGGTAATATTGTACAGCTTCTCAAGTCTCACTGTACTGGTTGGCGCTCATATACTCGTTGTAGAGTAACCTAAGTACCACGATATCCGCATTTAGATGTGCCTTTCGCATCGCATCCATCAAGCAAAAACAGCCTAGCCAACAAGTAACGTCAGCGAGCAACAACACATCTGATCGGTTTTGGCCCTCGAGGCCTCAGGCCTCAAGGTCAAACTCAAGCGCCTGAGGATTGTTGTTTACAACAATTAGCTGTCGTCTTTGTTGATTGATTAACCTCAGGATCAAGATCGTCTGATTCGTCCCTCTCTCCTCTTTTCGAATCCTTGACACATCTCTACCAGTAGAGAGTACTTGAAGCCAGCATTCGGGGGTCGACGTCCACCCAACTCCATCGTTTCCCCTCTGGATCACTCCACAGATCTCTTGACGGTCCACCTTCCGAAGGTTGGATCAAAACTCTCTCAGTCTCTCCTCTTCAATTTCCCCGCTGTCAACGTCGGCCGCCCTTGTTGTAGGAGCTTTTGCACTCCCATAAATACTTGGCGGGACTATCGTACATCGTGCGTACCTTTTCGACTACCACTTTTGCATGTCGTTGACATGGTATACTTTCAGATTACTCGCCGCTTTCCCTGCCACTCTCTTCCTCGTCTACAAGAATGGCGGACCCCTTCTCCATCATTGGCCTCATCGGCACAGCGGTCGACCTCGGCGTTCGCGTAGCCAAGCTTCTATCCTCTTTCCGCGGCGCGAAGGAGGCATGCAAAAAGCTGAAGGAGGAAATCGCCGCAGTGGAAGAAACCCTGAAGAAGATGAAAGCTCGTCTTGAACGTGGAGCGGATGCGTCGAAAACGTTACTGCACCTCATGGACGAATACCGGAAAACGCTCGAGGAGCTCGAGAAGGAGCTTCAAAAAGGCGCAGAGTCGTCTGTGAGGAAGCTTCGCTGGGCCTTCGGTCGTGAGAAGCGGGTCAACGAGTTCGTGAAGGAGCTTGAGCGATACCAGAGCCACTTCAGCTTGGCGCTACAGTTGGACATCGCGTAAGTCATCTTATTGATCGCGATCGCGAACTAACCGTAACCGACTGAATCCATGACCAGGGACAAGGTAGACACTGTGCAGTTGGAAATCTCCACCGATCAAAAGCGAGCACAGCGCGGAGAATCGCGTCGGGAGCGAGGTACGCCTTTCGTGTCATGTGCACTCCACTTGCTGGGAACTTACGCTGAATTCAGAGGACGTCGTGAAATGGTTGGAGCCTGTCTATGGAGATAAGAGGCTCAAAATATCACTCGAACAACGACAACCTACTACGTGCGAATGGATCCTGGCTGATGAACGAATCTCCGCTTGGAGAGGCGCGGATTCGGGAGCGTTCCTATGGCTGCACGGTATCCGTGAGTACTATCACAGCTTATCGTAAGCTTCGGGCATACTGACGAGCGTTCACAGCTGGGAGCGGCAAGACGATCATCGCGTACGTTGCGCGAAATTCACTACACCACTTCTTCCTAACACCTGTCGCTTCCATGTAGATCAGTCCTTATCGACCACTTCCTACGCACCAGCACGAACGACGAAAGGGTGGCATACGTATTCTGCGACTTCCGTCAACCGGCCAGCACCAGTCCAATCCGTCTTTTTCGCACCTTACTCGCTCAACTTCTTCCAAGCTATCGCGAGGACTTCTCGGTCGACTTCAAGACGCTTATCGACGATCAAAGGTTCGGAAGAAGCCCACCTGGAACATTCTCAGAGCTCGTCAAATGGATCAAACTGGCCGCGAAACCGCTTCATCGAACATTGATCATCATCGACGGCATCGACGAGTGTGAGAAGGGCAAGGAGCGCGAGAGCTTCCTCAAGCTGCTCCCAACATTGACACGCGACAGCGCGCTGTCGGTGCTTGTCGCAAGCCAAATCCACGCGGATATCCGCTCCGCCTTCCAGCCCGCAACCGAAATATCTCTGCGCGAAGAGCACGCCAGTGTCACCCGGGACATCCTTCGACACATCCAGCAAGAAGTTGAGCGACGGGACGACCTTGCGGTCCTGGGCACGGACCTCAAAGACAATATCTGCTCTAAACTAGCACAGAAGGCTGATGGCATGTGAGCTGCATTGAAGGCTGGTACCGTTGTCCTCCAGCTCATGGATTATTGCAGGTTTCGATTGGTCGAATGTCAGCTGGACCTCTTGGAGAATGAGCCTACGTTCGGTGAAATCAAGGATGCTTTGGACCGCTTGCCCGAAACCCTGTTCTCTACCTACGATCGCATCCTCAGTCACATCGCAGGAATAAGCAAACGGGCCCCCACGATCGCAAAGCGTGCGCTGCACTGGTTGCTCGGCGCGTCTACACCTCTTCGTCTCTCCCAAATAGCCGAAGCTATCAAGATTAAACCGCGTAGTCGGGACCTTGACGAAGGATACGGTATCCCGAGAAAACACCACCTCCTCAAGATTCTCTCTAGCCTGGTACTGCATGACAGAGAGACGGATGTTGTAGTACTGTCTCATTCGTCAGTTCAGGTGAGGGTCTGCGTTTATACTAGAAAAAGCTCGCCCACTTATACACCTCGTAGGAATACTTGATCTCTCATGACCTGCGGGAGGCAGCTGCACTTTCCATCTACCACATCGATATGCCAGGGCTGAACGACCGGATCCTCGCCTTACTTCTGGACTACATGCTTATCAACGCATTTGACCGCCTCATGCTGAAAAATCGCGATGAAATCACCAACTTCTGCAACGAGGAACACCCACTTTTCCCCTTCGCGGCTAGCTCGTGGGTTGTTTACCTCAAGGCCATGGACCCCAACTCGGAAAAGCTTTTCGACGCCTTGTGTCGCTTCTTCCTCGATGACCCTGTTAAACGGGGCAACCACAAGCTTCGTCGACAAATCCGCGCATATGTTCGCGAAGGATTTGGCGACCATTGCCTCCCGAAGAAGGTCGAAGAGGCGTACCATCACCCACTTCTATGTCTAGTGTTGCACGACGCCCCTGTGTCGTCGATCCAGCGCATAATGACACAGCTCCCACCTCAGCTACCTCGCGAAAGATGTTTGTACTGGTCACTCTGGGGAGCATCGTCCAAGCGCGAACGACAAGTCACGGATCTGCTCCTCGCCGCCGGTGGCGACGTCAACGCGTTTTACGACCAATGGCCGCCCACCCTTCTCTGCAGTGCGATGGATTCCGGAAACATCGATGTCGCGGAAAACCTCCTCGATCACGGTGCGCTCGTCAATGCCGTCGGTGGTGGATGGACGCCGCTCCACTTCGCAGTACGGACAAGGTCGCTGGAAATCGTACGAAGAGTACTCGCAATGAACAAAAGCGCTTTGAACATGAAGGAGAGGTGGCATGGGAATACGCCCCTTGCAATCGCAAATCAAATGGGCTTGCAAGCCATCTCGGACCACCTGATCGCCCACGGTGCTACACCCGAGCGCAATCCGGGCGACAAGCGCCCCGCCCGCAGGGCATCCGTGGACATAGTGCAGGTTGCGGAGCGGATTGCATCCCTGTTTGAGACTGGGCAGGACGACGAAGAGTACCTTGTCACATGCGACATCCCGCTGGACGACGTTACTCTCGAAGACGACGAACAGAAACAAAATCAGGCCTTGGGGCAGGTCATGCAACGGGTCATACAACACGTCAACCTCCTTTTGTCGGATTCTCAACCTAGCGACGTCCAACTCAGCGTTGGTTCCTTCCAAGGGAAGAGCAGACCCGAGGCTCCGCCAGATGAAGAGGCGGTCGTACTGTTTCGCGGGAGAGAGCTTCGGGCACCCGGTTCGGAGCTGCGAATTAGCGAGGAGCACCTTGTTCAAGATGATCGTTCCCCAGAGTACGATATCCTTGGGGATGGGCTTCCGTCTCGCAACAGTCCACGGGACGTGAAACAGGTCGCCCATCTCCTTGAATCCAAGCTTCAGCACGGGACGCTTGAGTCCAAGCTTCATCCCCGTGAAATTGTATCCTTCATCTTGGATCTTGCGGAGTACTGGTCCATCTTCATCGCGGAACGAACCGACAATGTCACTGTAACTCAAGATACCGACGATATCCCATACTTATCCCTCGAGATTGCAGGCAGGAAGGGATCACCCTTGCGCCTCGTGATCATCACGACTACCTCCCATGACCAAGGTTAGTACTAGTTCAACCCGGCAAATATATACACTCACCCTTTTGCGACAGGATGGAGCGACAACTTCCCTTGGGATCACGGCACATATCGGTCCTCGTCAACCTGGTTCGATGTCGCCAACTCAGGCTCGCACCGGCGTACAGTTCAACGGAACATAAACTCTTCTCTGGAAAGGCGCACGCATCGTAATGTCTGGGACCATATAGCACCTGTGCATCGCGAATGGCTCGAAACGTTCGAGCCAGGAGACTTGCTGCAGGTATATCCCAAAGCATTGTTTCCTGCGTGGATGAATTACGTTTATTCCGTGCGTATCGTGGCATACACAGCGTATATGTAACTATACCCGGTGTGACGTCGTCGAAAAGTAGAACTTACTCCTCAGATCATCGGTGCACTAGCAGCATAACAAACCCCAGGGTAGACGATCCAGAACTACAGAATTATGTGTCTTGGGGATGGATGGGACAGATGGTGAATAACATTCAAGTTGGAAGCAGTAGTGAGATTCCCCGACCGTCTTTTATGTAGACCTGGCCCCCAGTCTCCGATGGAGTGGCACGCTACATAGACAGGCCAGCCGCTATGATTTCAAAAGCGAAGTTTTGGCGACTTGATCTGCACATCGACCTCAAGTAAGCATACGATCAAGTCTGTCCATATAGATCTGAAATGACTCACTGTAGTCAACTTCAATTCAGTTGCATTTCTCAACATGCCATGTAATGGCTCCATCGAAATGTCAGGAAATGTGCAATTATGGCACCGTGTACACAAGCCATGCGGAATGGAATCAAGGGAAGTAATAGCCTGCACTCCCTGAGTGTGCATACCTTGGTGAACCTTGCTTAGGTACTCCCATATGTAGTGATGGGCATAATACCTGGTCCCCGCAGCATGTGCCCAACTTGAATTGCACAGACTGGAATCCATCGTGATGAGCCCCCCCACATTCCTGAACCAGGAAAAGTCCATGGTGACATTCGAAACAACCTTCCACGAGTTGAGGTAAAACAATAAAAGTTGTTGGAGGTGGTCACCAAGAAAGGGGAATGGGACAGCTTGTGTCGCCAACGATGCCAATGGCAATCGCAAACACGCCACCGCTGCCTTCTCCGCAACATCACCCAGTTCGTAGAGCATGGCTAGCAGATACGCCTTCAATGGTTCCTCTTCTACGGCGAGCCCAAGGTTCGAACGCACGATATGTCTGACGGCTGACACATCATACTTGCGAGAGATCTCGAGTAACTGTAAGCCGTAGATATCCACGAAGTCCGTGGAATGAAAGTCAGGGATATCGGTTGGGTAGAGCGTGCGCAGGAAGAGGTCGATGATAGGCGCTGATTCGGACAATGTTATGACAGGCAATCCATCCTTCATTTCATCGCAGTCTTTTGACGGCGAGGCCCTCATGGAGTCGGATGGAGCGGGGAGACAAAACATGGTTTTGAAAACGGGCGATGCCATCGACAGGATGAGCTTGTGGACGTGGAAGTCCATGTTGTCCGCGGACCGTAAGATTATGTCTGCGCTATTGTCGGAGCCATCGAAAGGTATGCTCGCCTCTATGATCGAGGGCGGCGTTGCAGACGGCGTTGGGGTATCGTCGGATAGCATGCCCGACATGGTTGAACGTAGGAGAAGATGAGGGCGATGAAGAAGGCGGAGGCGAGATGCACGGCAACGTGGGGACCCACCTTATAAAGTGTCCTTGGGCGTAATCTCGCTCCCCATCGTGGTCCGGGAAAAATGTCGAATGTATTAGGTATATCGATAGCGAACTTTCCTGTACAAACTTACTCTTTCGCATGGCTCAAGATGAAACAAGACGAACTCGTCATACATATTCCGGGCCACTCCACAGAAAGCTGGGTACATCTGGCAATGCCAATCATTTACTCGAAGTTCGGTAGCGGTACCTGCAGTATCTCCAAGTCAATAACCCAACAGATACATACCAGTCGAAGCTACCTCACCTTCGCCAGCTCCTTCTCGACTTGCACTCGAAAGAGAGCTAAGAATTCTTCCCATTGCTTCGCCGCGCCGTTGCAATAAGAGCATTTATGCAGGCAGTACTTGTCTTCTTCGTCGAGTTCAATCTTCAGCGCATCCATCCCCAGATGCTGACATGCGTACCGGACCCGCGTGAGGTATGCCCACACATCACGCCGGGCCCAGAACGTGCGCGTGCTGTCTGCCCTAAAACACGCGCAGTCAATGTGCCCCAGCACGATGTACTGCTTCAAGGGCTGGAGCCAGTCGACGACGCGCGTCGTGACAACGGAGATCGCATTCCACGACGCGATGTAGAAGTCCAGCAGGCGGTGGTACTGGTCTCCCGAGAGGAGGCGAATATCGGGCGTGTTGAGCGCGGACAGCGGGAGGCGTAGGCAGGGGAGGGCCGCCTGGGAGGCGACCTCGTGTAGCCCGTACGTCATCGCGAGTGCATACACCGACATGGGGTTGTTCTTGGGTAAGGCCTTCAAAAGGCTCAAGTGCCCAGAGACACGTACGGCGCGTACGTCAAACTTGCGGGATATCTCGAGGAGTGCGTGAATATCCTCTAGCGCGATGAGGTCGGGGGTGTCGACTGGGTAAATCATGCGGAGGAAGAGTGCGAGGGTGTGTGCGTCTCCGGGGAAGGGCACCGCTTGGATGGCGCTGTGGTTGGCGTCGTTCGATTTGACACTGAATGGAGGGGTGGGGGAGATGAACATATCTCGGAGAATTGGGGACGCGATTGCGAGGAGGTTCTTGTGGGCATGAAAGTGAACATTGTTGGATGAACGCAAGATCACGTCTGCGCCCGGCAAGGAAGAGTTGAAGGGTGCTTCAGCGTCAAGGGAGGAGGTGGATGTTGGGGTGTGTACAACGTCTTCGGAGATTGACATGTCGGATGAAGGCTTCGACGAAAGAGAGAGGGAGGGGGGGAGATGCCGCGAGGCTTTGGTGAGGCCAGTCGAAGGTTAGCGAAGAAAGCGTGGAACCTGCAGTTTTTCAGCTTATATGGCATGTGCGGGCGCAAGATGCCTTCCATTTCCAGGGTATTGTGGTTGTGAAAAAATATATTGCCACTGTATGGTGCCACATCTGAAAGCCTTCCATATATTGTAGAATGCCGTGTCGGTCACTGCGCTAGACTCTCACGAACGACCTTCGCAAACGCAGGTGAGACCTTCGACAATATATCCACCAACTCGTCCTGCAGCTCGTCAGCATACCGATCAACTCACAACCGAAAGCACTCACCCAAATCCTCCACTGCGCCTCCTTCCCCTTCTCGCTGATCGCGAAGTCGCTGGGCTCCTTCAAATCTGCGTCGCTTACGTACCCGCCCTTCAGCTCGTCCTCCCTCCCGCTTCCGCCAATAGCGGCCCATACGATCTGGCGCGCGCCTTCCTCCGTCGTTCGGGCGAGCACAAGCTTCATCAGCTTGTCGAGGATGCGCACGAGTAGAGGCAGGTTCCTGCCCAATGCCGAGACGCAGTAGCCTGGGTTGACGGAGACGGAAACGACGGGAAGTTTCGCACCTGGCCCTCTACATACTAATATCTAATTAGATAGTGTGATCCCCCCCCCTTGGCATTATCTAGCTAGGTATCAAACCTAAGCATATGCCGCCCGCGCGGGCCAGCCCGCCAGGCGCCTTCCTATAATGGTAAGAGGAAGGTACCGTCAAGGCCAAGGGGCGTGGGGCCGTCCGGCTACCCGGCATGCCAGTCCCGACACCCGCCAGGTCCGGCGGCATCATGCCCGACGCCCGCTAGGTCCCTCGGCATCTCCCGCAAAGTCGTCGTCGCCGTCGCCGACGACGAGCTCGACGTTCTACGCTCCCGGCTCATTGCTCGTCTTACCTAGACGTATTATGTATATTTAGAAAGCGCTTAACCAGTACATTAACGCTGTAAGCATGTCTTAGAGGCTATCTTCTCGTCGTAATACGAATACCTCACATTCGCCCCTCACACGCTCACGTGACTTTGTTGATCGGTTTGTTCAGCGCTAAGTCAGAAGCCGAATAGCTTACTCTTCCCTTTCCCACTCCCTCCATGTCTAGCACACACGACGGCTTTCGAAAAACGTCGAGGAAGATCGACGTTCACGTTTCCCGTGGCCTGAAGGCATTCAACCCGTCCCGATCGGCTCTCCCCACCATCAGCAAGTCGCGACTCGGTCAAGCGGGTCAAGATGACTGGACGCGGCAACTCGACTCCAGGGCACAGAAGGCCCTACAAGGTGAGTAAAGATGATATTATATGTACTATACTGTGTAATCATCTGTGTTTGTCTTGATTAGGTATCTCAGCTGGCAGCAAACGGGCCATAGCGAATATCTCAGGTGGTCCACTCGCAGCATCGGACCCTACTCCACAACGAGCGCGGACCGATGATATGGACGACGAAGGCCCATATGGGGATATCTGGGTAGACGAGGAAGACGAAAGTCCGCTCGACATGTCGGTTGAGCTCTCGGCGGAAGGAGGCGAAGCGGGGCTCCTCCGTGCATATAACGGGAGGTAGGGTTTTTTTAATACTGTATCCTAATGTTCTCATTTATTTTTGAAGGCCTACTCGTCGACGCTCGACACAGCCATGGTCGGAACGCATCAGAAATGCCGATCAGGCTTGGGAGGAGCAAATGCCGGCCTTGATTGACGCGTACCTGTGGTATATGAATGACCCCACGAGTGCGCAAGTGGGCGGTCATGACGAGTTCAGTCTGCCATACATAGACGTTTATGGTGCGATATTTTTTCTTCACGCGCTATCTCACTGACATGGTGCGTCGAGACTACGATCCGAAGAAGCCGATATGTCAGCTCCCACAGAGCTTGCATCCGAACACCACACTCCTCCGGCAAGGCTGCCTGAGCTCTGCGCCGAGGACCGTGTCGTTCGCGATCTCGCTACGCACGCTGGATCTTTACCGACGACTACGCGTGCGGCAGCCCCGAGTCAGCGTTCAAGCATGGGTTCATGTCCTTTGCGACCTTCATAATGTGAGTCCCTTGATCGCACCGTTATCTCAAGCTGACCAGTGGAACCATACTAGATGCCTTACAGCCGGCAGCTCTGGCGAATGTTCACGGACACCTTCGACATCTACCTACGGATTTTACGGGGCGTCGCCACGCGCGTCAACTCCGTCTTGAAGCGCACGGACGCGAATTGGCGTGTAACGCATTCTTGCCCGTCATGCCAGTATAAAGTACGTGCTTCATACCTTCTACCGAGCGGTACCACTAATTACGTCATCACGTAGCTAGTAGACGACCCGCCGCTACGGGTGGCCATCATTGGCGCCCTCGATGGCAATCAATCCCTCAAGCGTGTGCGACTCCGCGAAGGTCTTGAGGCTGATCCCCGCACATTTCAAAGCACATACTACATTCCAGAAGAGGAAGTAAATCGCTTTCGGTACGATGTCAAGGCCCGGGCTGAACGCCCCAAGGTATGTTACGAGTTATGCGCTCTCGCAGATGGCTAAAAGAGGTGTAGGCACCCGATAAGGACAAGGAAAAGCCCATGCCGTGGACGGCTGATGCACAGGAGGCGACGGCGGCCGACGGCGATGACAACGACACTACATGCACGGATCGATGGAAGGCAGCGATGAACGACAATCTGAAGAGAATGTGGGCAATCTATCGCGAGACTGGTATCTTCCTTTCTGCCTGTCGACACGGTATAATCTGGTGGTTCTGTGATATGGTGGAAAGTGGCGAACTGTACGTTTATGTCGCCTTTCATACGAGTATCATTGAGACCTTTCGCTTGAAGGGCAAAATATCCTCTCGCCCTCCTCGAGCTTATTCTCGATATCTTCGGCGACGACGTCGGATTGGGCTATGATATCGGGTGCTCATTTACGGCCACAATCAAGAAGAGCTCCCTCGCACGAAAGGCTCTCCTCCGTCGCCTTCGCATGGTCGTACCCGCCTTCCACGGATACGCGCACAATCGCTTATGTCAGCTCCTTTTCCATCCACTAATGCTCCTCGGATTCGGTATCGAGGATCTCGAGCTTTGTGAGCGCATCTTCGCCGCGTTCAATGGCCTTGCCAATATCACCCGGTATGCCTCCCTGTTCCACCGCCTCCAAAGTATCGACCTCTTCGCACGACAATGGGACAACGACAAATATTCTGAGCTGTGTAAGTCACTTTGCGCGTACACGGAGTGCTTGTCTCTGACGTAATTTACATAGCAAACTTTCTGATGAACAACTATAAGCAAGTCGAGCAAATGCTCGACGAACTCCCCGTCGCTATCGCCGCGTTGCAATCCGGCAAGGCGTCTACTGACACCGACTACCACCAGCACCTTCAAGCCGAGCGGAAGTTCCTTGAAAGTCGCAAGAAAGAGTCTGAAGAGGACAGCTTCGCGTGCGAGTACGTAGCCCTACTTATCTCACACCAGAAAGCGAGGTACGCTCGCTGTTAGTTGCTCCTTACGACACCGAGTTAATCCACTGGCAGCGAGATGTTCGATCGCGCGGTGGCGATGCTGGCTGACCCGTCGAAGAAGAAGTCGTTGAATGATCGCACAGGTATTCTGAAGAACCACGCATTTGAATCGCTTCAAACCCTTCAAAGCATGCTACAAAAGCTCGAGATCGAACGCGGCATTGAGCGTTGGACGCCGGACTCACAAGAATGGAAAGATGCCGCACGGTACCTCGCAACGCGCGACTACCAGAAGGCCCTCAACAAGCTCGAGGGACTGGTCGTTCAGCGGCTGTTTGAGCTTGCAAAGGCGGGTATGACGGGGACAGGTATGATGCATGTGGCTATCTCGTTCTTGCCGATGACTCACATATCCTGTAGGATACAAGATGCGTACACATATCAACAAGTCCCTAAAGACTCGATGCAAGGCGATTCAATCCGCACTGAAGAAGTACAATGCGGCCGCCAAGTCTATCGACAGGCCCATGCTCGAGTGGAAGGATATATCCACCTACGGTAGTCTCGCCGAATTCGAGCTCCTTCGGACAACTCGCGAGGATATCCTCGCTCAACCGTGGGCAAACAGTGCTAATCGGCAGGCAGCAATCTACTCACTCAAGCTCGAGCACGCTCAAGAGGAGCGAGAGCGCCTTAACGTCGAGATCCGTCGTCTCGTAACCTGGATGCGCGACGAGGAGACTCAGTTGCGCGCTGCTGTCGAAGACACCCGAGGTCAAGGTTCACACTTGGCGCGTGAGCTCGAGCATATGCTCACCCATCGTGTTCGACAAAACCGTGTCCATCGAACAAGGATACGATGGATTAGCGAGAATGTACGGTGCTACACCGGTACCCGCGAATGCGGTTTCGCTGTCCATGCCGTTTCCGGACCACTCGGCGGCGACGCAGGAGCGGGCCTCGATGTCGAGGACGAGCATGCACATCCCAATTACGATGGAAACGACGAGGATGGTACGCTTGTTGACGAGACAGTGGTGGATGCGGACGAGGATGACCGTTTCGGCGACGAGTTGGATGCTCTACATACTTACCTACAGAATATGTCGCTTTTGGAATGACTACCTGTGTTCAATGACCTCGTATTTCTGATTGCGTGAAAGGCTCATGTTTTGATATGAACTGTGACTACATTAAGTGCTACTGCCAATGAGGTGAGTACGGGTTTCGCGCGCTGAAGGCATACAAAATCAGAGCGCGACCAACTTGCGCGACGGTCATCAATGAACCGTTGAAAGTATAATCTCGTACTACAAAAACATGTCAACTCAGAGTAGACATACAGTATACACAGATCTAGTATTTTATGTGCTTGGGATTGTGTTGAAAGCGTTGAGTGTGAAAGATTGGGTCAACCCACGCGCGCATTGAATAGACGCGGCGTCGAGTGCATAACTGGTCGACTCGTGAATTGGGACAAGCGCGCATCAACTTGATCTCAACTGCCATCATCTCCCTCTCCTCACCTTCGTCTCGTCCTCTCTCGTCCCTCTCCTCTCCTCTCCTTTTCATTCTCGGCCTGCACACTCTTCTCTTTCTTATCCCTCGCTTTATTCTTCTGTTCTAGTACAAATATGTCTACTCCTTCTCGTGGAACACCTCAGCGCGCTCGTGGTTCTTATCGAGGCGGAACACCTCACCGTGGCACCCACACCCCTCGCGGTGGCACTCCTTTCAATACCAGCAGTGCCCATACATCCTCCAATGGTCCATGGCCCTCCGATATTCCGGCCGAGCCGTGGGGCTCGGTCACAGAATCCAGTATTGTCGAGCTCATCCGCTCGCTCGAAATCGAATGGGACAACAGCCGGCCTACGTTGTGGGCAGAAACGGCGCGCGCCGTTCAAGGCTGGTCAGAAGATGGGAACCCCTCCCCCGAGGATAGATGGCATGAAGGGTACGACCGCCATGCCGGTGATCGTAGGTTAACGCGCCTACGTCTCATGGCTCTCATTAGAGACTTGGTACGTGTTCCCGATCCGTTTCGTGTTCGATTTTGACTCATGTTCGCGTTGCGACATCAGACCGCCGCGCTCGACCGTGTTTGTGGCGTTGGCACCATGGTGGTGCACCTTCATGGCGAGCTCAACCCCGAACTTGGGTTGGAGGCCACAACGGCGGAAATGATGGCGCACAACGTGAGCATCACCCTCAGCGACATTATTCAAGGCAACAGCGCGTTTCAAGACGTCGTCGACAACATCGTGAACCTCGTTCGCCACCGCCTCGCGCCGATGTTCGGTCGGGACTGGAGGCAGCGTGTGGTTGGATCGCGATACATCGATCCCCGGCGCATGCGTATGGATCCTGTCGACCAGGACGTCCCGTCGCCTCCTAGAACATTGTCTCCAAACCCTTCCCCACCAAGAACACCTTCCCCGCCATCTCCGCCGTCTCCCCGTCCCTATTCTTCACGCGTGCCGTCCCCCGACACTCCCCTCCCATCGTTTTCCCTTCCAGGTGGTTCCCCCCCATCGTCGCTTTCTCATGCTTTCTCTGGTGCACCATCGGAGAAGGGGAAAGGGAAAGGGAAAGGGAAAAGCACGGCCAAGTCCTCTTCATCGGCCACACTTCACGGCTCGATCGGCGACCCCCGTTCATCGTCTGTATTGTCATTCTTATCGGGCCTGTCATCGGCCGCGTCCTCAATTTCATTGGACTCCGTACCTTCCGACATGTCACCACCCTTGTCTCCACTCCCGACTAGTGCTTCGGCCGGCCCCGTCCCCCCTGCCCACCAGATGGCGGGGCCGTCATCGTCAAGGACCGCCCCATCACAATCGGAGCCAGAGCAAGATGTTTTCTCCAGCTACGGGTACACGAACCTCCCCGTCTACGTGATGGACCTTCTCCAAGCACTTCAAGCATCTGAAGCCGTCGTCACACGTGTCGAGGAGATCTATAATAATGTCGGGCGTGCTTGGCAGTTGGACGAACTGGTATCTATGGGGTTTAACTTGGGTACCGCGCGTGCGTTGGCCCGTTTCATGCGCGGCTAATGCGGGTGGCATCTAATGTCTCAGATGGTAGTGCTCTCCCGTCTAACATAGTGTCCCCTTTCTGATTCAAATTGAACGGACAGATCTCCTGCAATGGAACCGGCCGTAGTATTATTTCCTTATTCCTAGTTGTTTTCATACTCCGTCGGGGGCTCGTATTTCGCCCGTCCCCCTCTTGTTTGTAACTTCTTGTATTGCTACGCCCAGTCCCCCTCCCCCCCCTTTGCTATGACCATTGGTAGTACCTCGTCCTCTCGCCCCCGCAAGCGCGCAAAGGCTGCACCAAAATCAGACGAGCAGAAGGCCGCTCAAAAGCAAGTCAGCTTCGAGGCGAACAAGGCATACCACGACGCCCTTACGAGCGCCATCAACAAGGTCACGGAGCTTGTCAGCGGCGTGGCCGTCGCCCACCAGAAGTCCTACGACAAAGTCGCCTCGGACCTCTCGCTAACAATGAAGGAGTTCAGCGAACGCCGCGCCTCAAACATTTACAACGCGTACAACTTTTGTTGGGCACGCGTTGTCCGCGGTGACTGTACGTTCGCCGTCCGTGCTTGTTGTTCTCGTGCTGAATTATTTTAGGGGACAATGACCTGTCAAAAAAGGATGTTATAGACATTATCAAGGAGGGCGAGGAGGGTGGAGGTCACGAGTGCCTCTCCGAGGACCAGCGCGAGACACTCCTTCAAGTGCTCCAAGCTGACCATCAAGAGCGGGATACCGGTGTCGTTCGCAAGCCAATGAAACAGCTTCACGATATCCGGACGTCGTTAGAGAAAATCAAACGAGAGGTACGATATCTATTCACCTTTGTCTGCGGCCGACGCTCATTGCGTTCATCAAGCTCGATGGCGTCCACACGCGAAGCGGGCTTGAATACATCCTTCTCACCAGTCGGAGCAGCGGTTCGCAGCTGAGCGTGCCAAGTGTCTACACCTCAGCTCAAGGCGCGGACTTCATGCTACAAGTCCTTCGTATCGCGCCTGTCGAGGTGGGCATGAGGTTTGAGGCCTTCGCCATCGGTTCTGCTAGAATACAAGGTAAGCATTAGCTGGTCCTTCTTCCGCGATCACTTACCCGTGACGGCTGGCAGGTGTTATCAAATACCTTTCTCAGCAAACAATCGGCAAATCCGACAGGAAGGGCGCAACAAAGATGCTCGTTCAAGACATCTTGCGTAGCCAGATGGGTACGTGTTCTTCCTTTGTTGTGGCCCGTTTCCTCATGTTCCGTCAAGAACGCCTTACTGGGAAGCCGGGTTCTCGTATCGAGTACACGCACTGGTACACAAGGATGATCCTCCAGCTACACATCAACATGCGTGGATGGCCCCTCAAGGGAAAACCGGTTTCTCCCTCCGAGATCAAGACCAACAAGGAGATGTCGACCCTCTACCAAGCCCTGTTCACTGGAACGTGCCATCTTTACCGCATCTCGGACGAAGAAATGGCCATTCAAAGAGCAACTCCCGGCGGCCTGTTTCCCATGCCAGCCGAGGCTCCCGCGCTTCCCTCTCCTTCGTTACCCTCAACTTCAACCTCAACATCGGCAGTGGTGCCCTACTCGTCCTCTGACCCCGTTCATCCCGCCTCCCCCTCTTCTCCGTTCCCCTCGCTTTCCTCCCCTCAGTCCTCGACCCAGGTCCCATTGCCGTCGATCCCGGCCCCATCACCATCAGTGAGCCCAACACCGCCGCTGTCGATCCCAACCCCGTCATTGTCGAGCCCAGCCCTGCCGTCGTCAGTCCCGACCCCGCCGTCGTCAGTCCCGACCCCGCCATCATCAATCCCAGCCCCGTCGCCTTCGTCAACTACACTTGCGGCGATGGAGAGTGCCAGTGTTTGGCCTGGGGCTCCTTCACCCTCGGCCCCTGCGATCCTATTGACTACAACTTCCACGCACACCCAGTCACACGAACGTGCTCCCGTGGCTTCGACGTCGGTCTCACCACTATCGGATCTCGCAGCGTTGATGGCCAACGACAGCTACATGAGCTCCGGTACCAAACGAACTTATGAGGCTGCGATTGGCGATGACAATGGTCATACAGTAACGGTGCGGGGTGCCCCGGCACCTTTAGGTGATGTTTATACAGGAGATTCATCGGAGCTTAGTCTCCCAGCTCCGTCGACGGCGTTCAGTAACCAGGACTGGACTTTCTCCTCCGACTTCTTATTCACTCTACCTGATTACCAGTTTAGTTAGCCATTTGTAATCCATTACAATATTTACTAGTCCCATAACAATCAAAACATAGTCCAATTTGATGGCCCTTGTACACTGAATCTGACTTGTCATTTTTCTTCTCACACAGATTATGTAATCACCTTGAGGGCTCTCATAATGGCTAAGTCACGCTCGGTACAGCGGCTGATGGATAGCATAATCAAACTCTACATGGTAAACACTCTCTAAGCATATATGATATGTCTAGGGTGCGGTGGATATTGAGTTGGGAGCATGCAACGTCGAGCTCGTCGTCGGCGACGGCGACGACGACTTTGCGGGAGATGCCGAGGGACCTAGCGGGCGTCGGGCATGATGCCGCCGGACCTGGCGGGTGTCGGGACTGGCATGCCGGGTAGCCGGACGGCCCCACGCCCCTTGGCCTTGACGGTACCTTCCTCTTACCATTATAGGAAGGCGCCTGGCGGGCTGGCCCGCGCGGGCGGCATATGCTTAGGTTTGATACCTAGCTAGATAATGCCAAGGGGGGGGGATCACACTATCTAATTAGATATAAGTATGTAGAGGGCCAGGTGAGTTTCGCTAGTCTAGTAGAATTCGTCGGGCGTTGATAGGGATTTGCGAAACGACCGATTGCGTCATCAGGTAAGGTAGGCGACACCAGGAACCAGCACCCCCTTATATAAGCATTCCCGACCCCGTCTCGCTGCCTCAATAAGTTCCACAACATCCATCCTTTGCTCATTCTGACTCCGGAGATGTATAGAGGAGGGGTGTATGATATTGTCTCTGCAGCTACTTTTTTGAAAAAATAAATTCCGGGAGAGTTATTACAATCTTTAAGTAAAAGTCGGAAAACACCTCAAAATGCACTTAGCAGCTCAGCCAACCTGATTTAAAAAATTTCGTATACGACAACCTCGCAGATTTTGCCGCTTACTAAGCACATCACGTGCCTACTGCCTGCCTTATTTGGCCGTAGGTACTAGGTAGGTACGAAACCAGGCTCAAAACGGCATCATACGTGCCAAATGGTGCATCAAGAAACGCAGGGTAAAGCCATTTGAGGATTCCGAACTGTGGCCCAAGTTTATTCATCAAAAAAAAAACCGGGTCGGACCCATACCTCCCAGATTTGCCGCCCACGTGACCTGTGCCTGATTACATAAGGGGTGCTGGTTCCTCGTGTCGCCTACCTTACGTCCGAATATGGGTACGCCCTGCACGTGATGCCGCTCCCGACTCGATGTCGGACGGTGCGACGTGCGACTTGCGACTCGCGACTCCAGTGCGACGACGCGTCTCAAACCATGTATAGATACTTTCTCTTCCTACAATCACAATGGAATCTTTGCCCTCATGAGAACCATCGAACACTCCAGCCCCTCGCTCTTCATACAAGCCTAGCCCTCCCGTATTTCTACGTGCCGATGACACGTTCACCCCGGAGTCCGTCAGACCGTCGAGGCCTCCACCCATCATCGTCGCCGACAGTTTTATTTCTATGAATCAAAAGTTCCCGGCTATCCCTTGTGCTCCGACTTCTTTTGCACTTGCCGCCCGCCCGTTTTCTGAGGCAGTCGACGAGATCTCATCCAGGTGTGAGACAAGACTTTCGGATAGTGGGTCATCGTGTGTGTGATCATCTCCTCCATCTTCATTGGGTTCCATGTGAGGAGAAGGGATGGTAGCAATATGACGAAGTAGGGTAAAGGAGTGGGACACGTCTAAGGCTCCAACTGTATAGTTTATGTCTAGTGAGATTGGGGTAGCTAGATAGTATACTATACTAAACAGTAAACAGACAGTAAACAGACAGTTTAGACAGTTAATGCATCATTACTGAGGTAAAGAAGTCAGCAGTGTAGAGTTTAGTACACATAAGCTCTGAGATAGTCTTAGCCTTTAGTAATGAGCATGCATCAGTACATATATGGCAAGCATCTGAGAACAAGCACTCAACAGACATCAAGGTAGCAGGAATTACTAAAAAATCCTGGGCCATGCACATGATGACCAGAAAGTAGTCCTTATGTTCCTGTGTATAGTCATAAAGTGCACATAAATAGAACAAATGAATTATATATCTTCCACTGTTTTAAGGGTTCCAAAGGTTTTCATATCCCCCCTCATTAGCCTTCTAACAATTGAGTTCTAGGACCTCTGGAAATGTGGAGATGGGTGCTGAGAATGACAGCTGAGATGGCTGAAAGAATCACCAGAGTTGGGCATGAGTGTAATAGGTGTAGTAGAGGCTGATAGCTTACACCTGGTAGCACCTACGGGCATGTCACACACTGCCACTTTGGATAGGGTTTACTGTCTAGTATACTCACTACTTACTGTCTACAGCTGATGGGGTAGCTAGATAGTAAAACTATACCATATAAACAGTTTATAGACAGTAAATAGACTATAACGTTGGAGCCTTAGACACGTCGAAGCCTGAGACGCGTTTCCGCTGGCTATCACGTGCAGGACGTGCCCAAATCGGGACGGGGTCGATGACACGGCCGAGGTGTTGCAGATCCCTATCAACACCCGACGAATTCTACCAGTCTTTAACTAGACACTACCTGCTCGCCTCGTCAGTGTCCGTTAAAGACTCGGCCTCCAGTCTAGAAGTTTTGCGTGTTCAAGGCAGGCGGCGAGCTCGCGGACAAACCAGATGTTGAAAACTGTTTGTGCGAGGCCATTCGTGGTGTCAGTTGGCCATGCACGACGAGAGGAAAAGAACAAACATACGTTTGGAAACATTGTAGCGGTCTGCCATCACGCTGAAGTGGATTCAGTCGGGAAGTGGACGGCGAGGAAGGCGAGGCCTACGAGAAGGTGCAATGTTTCTTATCATTCAGTCTTTCAAGGATCTTTGGGGCCTGCATGTCTTCCTTGGAAAATTTGGACAAATAATGAGCGTCGCTAGCGACGACCACGACGCGAGGCTTGCCGCCCGCTTCGGACGCGCGTAGAAGGGAGGGAAGAAGAAGCACAGAAAGGAGCATGTTAGATAGGTGGTTCACCTGGAGGCTAATCACCTGGTCGTGAGATTTCCAAGTCAAATGTGTGATTCATGTTGTACGCACGTCGTTTCCCATAGACTGGAGGCCGAGTCTTTAACGGACACTGACGAGGCGAGCAGGTAGTGTCTAGTTAAAGACTGGTAGAATTCGTCGGGCGTTGATAGGGATCTGCGACACCTCGGCTGCGTCATCAACCCCGTCCCAATTTGGGCACGTCCTGCACGTGCATCAGGAAAACTCCCGGTACTTGAGACACACTGAGAACTTGGGCCAGCCACTTAGAATTGGAGAGCAGCCTTAGGTGCACTTGGACTTGGGACAAAATGACTGACTACCTTGGTGAAATAAGTGGAACTTGGTGGGATCCTTGAAAATATAGTAGTTTACTTTCATACTTGAGAAATTTAGCATGTTACTTAGTTGAATGTGTCAATACTTGCAAGGTCACGACTTGGTGGATTTCGAGAACGGGAAAGTCACGTGACTCGCCACTGTTATCGGCGCTCAACACCGAGTCGACTCTTTGTCTTCAACCACGACATCCGTCGTCGTTGGGACCTGGCTTCGTCGCTGTTGCCGTCACCTCCGCCAACGCGGACGCCTTCATCGCCCTCAACACGGGTGCCTTTGTCATCCTCAAGCATTCACGACCGTCACCCTCCCCGCCCACGTCGCCGTCAAGTCTAATGCCAGCACACGCGTCTCCCTCGTCTCCCTCAAACACCTCGTCACCGTCACCGCACCCGTCCCCGTTGCTCTCACGCCCCCGACCCCGTTGCTCTCAACGCCCCTGACCATGTTGCCCTCAACACCCGTACCCGCGCAGCTTCAACACACCAACCATCGTTGTCGTTGACGCTTTCGCCACCGTCGCCCTGAACGTCCACGTCACCAGCGCTCGAACGGCCACGTCACAGCGACCTTCAAGGTCCGTGAACAAGCCCGTCTACCTCACACTCTACGTCTCCTTCAACGCCCGCGCCCCCGTCGCGAACGTCCACGCCCTCAACAACCTCCTCGCACGGACCCTCGACACCTGCAACGTCTACACCCCGTTGTCCCCCGTGCTCAATGCGCAGGCCTCCGTCACTCCCCACATCAACGCTCTCATCACGCTCAACGCTCACCCAACCCAAACCTCCCTCAGCGCCCTCAAGACCTGCATCCCTCCGCCGCAATGACGACGCCGTCACCCTCAATATCTGTGCCCCGTCACCTCAACGCCCCCGACCCACCGTGCTCAATGTCCGCAACCCCGTCGCGCTCAATGTCCGCAACCCCGTTGCGCTCAATGCCCGCAATCCTGTCGTGCTCAACACCCACACCCGTCGCGCTCAACGCCAATGCGCCCGTTGCCCCCAATGCCGACGCGCGTCGCCCCCAATGCCGACGCGTGTCGCCCCCAGTGCCCACGGCCTCGTCACCCGCCAATGCCCACGGCTTTGTCACCCCAAAGGTACCACTCATGCGTGTGTGCCCCCGCCCATGTCGCGCGCGCACCTCTGTCATGTGCGCATGCCCTCGCCCCTGCCGCGCATGCGACCCCCGTCCTGCATGTCCTCCCGCCCGGTCGCACGCCTTCAGTGCGCATCCCCCTCCAGCCTCTATGCTTACAGCACTAACCTCCACACCTCATTATATAGTGTGTACGGCTTCAGATGTCTCCGCCCGCGCGCGATCCCTCGCGTATGTCAGTGCTACCACTGCTCTGACCCTGATGTTGGGTTACTTCATCAGCAATCTAATACATTGAGTTAAGGCATGTTTTGGCTAGTTGCCAGGTTGTACAACCTATAAAACAGGCGAAACACCCAAACTTCGAAACTGGTCTGAAACCTACGTATTCATTGGGCGGTTGGTCAACTGAACAGTAATTGAAGTATAACCTAGGTAAACTAGGGACCAAGTACTTACCAACACACCTTCAACCTACACCGTTGAATTTCTTATTTGCTTGTAGACCCAGAATCACACAATATGATGACCAAACAAGTTATATTGTGCATGATATCATAACAAAAATAATAAAAGGTATACTATATAATAATGTCTGATAAGTGAAATAGGGCAACTACAGCAGCAAGGTAGGGTGACAACACGGCAGTGGTGACAAGAAGCAGGGGACAAGACAGCAGTGTGACAAGACAGCATTGGCGACGAGACGGTGTGGGCGAGATGGCGGTGGTAGCGGGATGGCAGGGACTGCAAGAGAGCGCAGGTGGCGAGACAACGGGGGTGGCGAGGCAGCACGGGCGGTGAGACGGCAGTGGTGGCGAGACAGTGCATGTGGCGAGATAACGGGGGCAGCGAGAGGGCGCGGGCGAGGCGGTGGTGGTAGCGAGACGGCGAGGGCAGCGAGACGGTGCGGGCGGCAAGGCAACGCGGGCAGCGAGGAAGCACGGGCGGCGAGGAAGCGCGGGTGGTGGGGAAGCGCGGGTGGCGGGGAAGCACGGGTGGCGGGGAAGCGCGGGTGGCGGGGAAGCGCGGGTGGCGAGGAAGCGTGGGCGGCGAGATGGCGGGGGTAGCAAGGCAGCGCAAGCGGCAAGACGGCGGGGGCGGTGGAAGTGAGGCAGCATGGGCGGCGAGACAGCGCGGGTGATGAGACGGCGGTGGTGGCAAGATGGTGCGGGTGGCGAGTTGATGCGGGCGGTGAGACGACGTGGGCAAGACGGTGCGGGTGACGCCGGCAGCGAGATGACGTGGGCGAGAGGGCAGTGGTGGTGAGAGGACGGTGGTGGTGAGAGGGCGGTGGTGGCGAGACGGTGTGGGCGAGACGGCGGGGACGGCGGGGATGGCGAGATGGCGTGGGTGGTGAGATGGCGTGGGTGGCGAGATGATGGGGGTGGCAAGACAGCACGGGTGGCGAGACGGCGCGGGCAAGATGGCATTGGTGGCAAGACGGCGTGGGTGACAGAGTGAGGGGGGTGGCGAGGCCCAGGGAGTGGCGAGAGTAGGGAGGGAGGGAGGGACGACAACAGTGGGAGTGGTGGTGGGAGTGATGAGAGAAGGTGTGCGCTGGCACGATGAGTGAAGTAGCCGCGTGAGTGAGTCAGCTATCCCACGGTTAAATGGCTTTAGGGCAGGCTTGATTTAGCCTTCGGGCAAATCCCGAGGCGCGCGCGGCAAGGTGCGAGAAGTTGCCAAGTTTACCGGAGTTTCCTTAACCGGCCAAACCGCGGAAGAAGCTAACTGTCTATCAATTACCATCAAACTCTCCAACTCAATGTGTCAAGTTGCTGATGTTCCGTGCTTGCTGTTTGTGTCTGATTGGCTTTATCTATTTTATATCCATTCCATATCATGTACATGTGCTCAGTACTATATGAATGGATGAATTATGATTTGCTTTGTGCCCCCTAAACTGTGTGTTTCCAGTGCTTGGAGTGACTGGACAATGACTGAGTGATTCATTGCAGTATCTGAAACCACTGGACCATATACTTGGGTACTTGAGCCTCCTGTCTCATGGCCTTCCCTACCTTGACATCTACTTACCAAGTGTGTCCAAGGCTAGCCTCAAGTGAAATGGGTACTTGGGCCAGAAAGTGGCCCGGCTTAGCCAATGTCCACATTGCTGGGGACTTGGGGCTCTGGGTGACTTGCCCAAGGACCCCAAGTCACTGTCAAGTACCGGGAGTTTTCCTGATGTGATAGCCAGCGGAAACGCGTCTCGGGCTCCGACGCGTCCCACTCCTTTACCCTACTTCATCATATTGCTACCATCCCTTCTCCTCACATGGAACCCAACACATAAGACAGTCAATTAGTGCTGTTGTCAACACATAATCCATGAGTCTTTTATCCCTCCCTCAACACAAACCCCACGGTGGGCCCAAGGTGCCATATGCAACACATGGGCCCATGTGGGGTCCCCCTATGCTGATGTGCCAGGATAGTTCCCTGGGCCCACCAGGACCGTAAAACAGTGTTCGGACCCTTCTAGACTCTCCAGGACCCTTGAAGCAGGTTCGGACCCGCCGGACCTGCCGGACCCGCCGGACCTGCCGGACCCGCCGGACCTATCGGACCCATTGGACCCACCAGACCCACCGGACCCATTGGACTCACACCCATTCTCTAAATATTACGTCTTGGATACTCAACCTCTCCGAGCACTTTAGTACACACCTTGTAGCCTCAGTCCTACATGAGAATCATAATGATAAGCTACAGTGTTCCTTGACATGAATCCCACCCCTCCGAGGCAATCACTTGGAATGGATTATGTTGAAAAGGTACCCATTTCACGTGGTCCACCTTCAATCTGATAACCTCCGCCCACTGCCCTATCTGTCTCTTCCCATCCACCATACCTGTCAACGACCACTGTTCATACATCTCAATCCAAACCTCTTAGACACCAATATCCATTCTCCTTCACACCGATGGGCAGGAAAACTGTGTACTCGGAGTCCAGAGTCACCCAGCACAAGGCCAGGCGGAATTGGTATGGGAAAGTCAAATTTCAAGCAGGACCAATGGGAGAGGCATTCAAGAGCCGAGCACTCAGCCCACTAACCAAGCAAAGACTGGAACGCAACCAAAGCCAGGCCCTGGATGATGATGATTCCCCTCCGAACGACTTCCCACAAGATGATGACACCGATCACCTACGATTCGTGGACCCTCCGGTCCTTCCACATCCAACCAAGTGCATGGCTGGCAAGGTGAGTCCGTACATTCTTTTCGTCCCCCAAGAGGAACTCACAGCATCCGTCGGCCAGTCTCAGAATGTGTTTATGAAGGAGTGGAAGCCAAGAATTCCCCAGTATACCTCCGTGATGTATAGTCACGAGGCTCCAATGTCAGTCAAGTGTATCGACTGTGGTGTCGAAGATGGTAACTGGCGGTGCAAGCAGTGCTTCGGCTGTCCCAATGTTTGCGCAGAGTGCCTTCGGAAGGCCCACCTCCGTCATCCTTTCTATCGTGTGCAACGGTGGACAGGAGAAAGGTTCACTGATGCTTGGCTACATGACGTCGGTCTGGTAGTTTGCCTCGGACATGGAGGACAGCCATGTCCGTCCAGTCCTAGTATCCCATCTGAGTAGGGAGGGACACGGGTACTCCCGCGGGTCCCGGAGGCCAACCCGCACCCGTCCCGCAAAAAACCCGTACCCGTTCTTACGGGTCCGGGTTTGCTGCGGGTCCGGGTACTCCCGCGGGAAACCCGCACCCGTCCCTCCTTCACTACCACCTACCACCACCCACGCTCCCTCACGGCCCACACCCCCACACTGCCCACACTCCCACACAACCCGCCACCGTCTACCCACCGCCGCCGTCTACCCACCGCCACCGTCTACCCGCCGCTGCCGCCTACCCGCGACCGCCTACCCGCTGCCACCGTCCACCCACTGCCGTCGTCCACCCACCACTGTCGTCGGCTCTCCTGCTGCTCGCAACACCCCGGCACCACTTTCAACACCCCGCACTTGCAACGGCCTCACCGCCTGCCCCGCCGCCGCCGCCGCTGCCTTCCCCGCCACCGCCGCGTGCACTCCCTCCGCCGCAGCCCCCCCCTTCTCTTAGTGACCCCACTACCGCTGCCGCCGCCGCTCGCGAGTCGCCGCTCGGCGCTCGTGACACGGCGCCCCTTTTTTTTCTTGCACCCCTTTTTGTTATCTATGCTAGTTTCCTTACATCTTTCTAATGGCTAACCCTAACCCTACCACAAACTTCTACTTACATTTTGGGTTTTTTTTGGTACGAAATAGGATTGAACTGAGTAGAATTAACTACATAAGAGTCGGAATAAGCAAAATAAGCAAAAGGAAGATTCAAAAATGGCCCGGAAAAACGGACAGGTCAGCGCGGGTGCCCGCGGGAGGCCCCGGGTTCCGACAGGCCGACCTGCACCTGTACCCGCGTGACCCGTACCCGTGACCCGCCACGGGTTGGCAGACCCGTGTCCCTGCCTACATCTGAGGTGTCCTCCCTCCAGTCTAAACATCCGACTTATTGATCCGTCTATCCGACCCCTCCCCCTACACATCCGACACCTCCTCTTAATGATCCCCTCCATTATCCTGATCCTACGATGCAGACACCGGAGCCAACCCCCCCACCAGAGTCTATCTCCACCCCTTCAGACAATCCTGTTGGTCTTACGATACCGACACCGGAGCCAACCCCACCACCGGAGTCCCCCCCCACCCCATCCCATCCCATCCCACAACAAACCTCAGTACTCCTACATCATCACGACCTTCCACCCCCGTCCCATCCACCCCAACCACACCCACCCCAACCACACCCACCCCAACCACACCCACCCCAACCACACCCATCGCACTACAAAGTGACGACATTCTGAAACTGCCATCTCCCGCATCCGATCAACCCGTCTTCGTGAATCCATTCACAAACAGGATCATGGTGGTCGTCCATTCAACTGGCGCTCACCGCATAGGGGTCCACTTCTGCAAATGCGAAGGAGCAGCTGCCGATGACCTTCAGTTGCTTAAACTGGGATTGTATCCAGCCAGCGTCAAGACCCCCAAGTCCGCATTCACATTTGCGGCATTGGATGATGCTAGTGACCAGAACATCATCTCTCATACAACACTCAGCTCGTATTTTCAACAGGTGAAAGTGAAAACACATCGAAGGTCTCCTGGGAAAACACCGGTAAGTCCCTATTCCACTTCGGATACCATTCGGACCCATAACAATGATCCAGACTCGCTACCAGGAACTCCGCCGAGCAAATCGACAATATCGCTATTTAACCTTGCTGAAACGATTTCACGCATCAGTCGGGACTCCTCTACACTGGCCCCAGGACAGCTGACACTTGGATGCATAACCTGTCCTCGACCTGGCATCAATCTGGAGGTGAATTGGAAGGACGATCCGGACAAGTGCATCAGCTTCCCACATCCCCTTGCAAGTACTGAAGTACTGTTGATCTAGGTACAAGTACATTGCCACTGCCGTCCTAGATGGAAACTACAGCGCACAACATCTCGCGTCTGCAACCCCGCAGAAAAAGGAAGTCCGATTGGGTCATGGAACTGGGTATTTTGTCCCGGAAGCGCGTTACCAAACCCATCTTGCGAATGTGGTGGAGACCAAGGTCCGGATATCTTGTCCTTCGTAATGTAAATGTTGAACTTATGAATTTTCAGACCACCAGAGTGAAGTGTGTCAACCACCGTGCAGTGTTGCAGGCGGACTCCGAACACAAAGGAAGGGATGTGTCTGGTATAGTCTCTGTGGCATGCGCAGACCACGAATGCTGGCTCCCTGTCGGAACCGTCAACTTGCAGAAGGGAGAAAAGTCCGTCACCATCCATATCCTCCCTGCATGCGTATCACTGACTATGTACCCCGCTCTAGGCAGGCAAATGTTGATTATGCATTGTGCAGTGCACTCTAGCACAGTCTCGGAGGTATTGAAGAAGTTATGGTATCGTACGACATTATGTGCAAGTACGGAATCCACCTCCGGCGCCGAGTCGATGGCAGCATGTATCTCAAACTCCCTCCGGGCCTCAAGATAAAACAGGGTGTCGGCGTCTTTCACATCCACGGACATGTGGATGACTGCTTCGCCAAGTTTGCGCCAGTTTATATCCCTGGGGTAGGATACATCGATGGTGAGATCGTGGAAACGCTTTGGTCGATCCTCAACGCCGCCTCCCGAAATGCTCAGGCCATGACACCCGCAGCTTGTGAAGAGCATCTCAACTGGCATATACTTAACACAAACTGGAGGAAGGCCATTGGAATGCGTGCGTCCACAACCCTCACATCCGGAATCTACTTAATTTCCATCCAGCCGCAATGTTGGACCGCCGCCTCCGCGAAGCCCAGACCAACCTCCCAGACCGAGACAAGTATTATAAGGAGCTCAAAGCCCAAGCGACAGAAGAACAGGTGGAAGGGTGGCTGTCCAAGATGGACGAGGCACTCAACTGTCGAGAGACAGATCGTGAGAAAATGACCATTTTTGATGTCCGCCTTGAGCTTGGTACGACAACATCCCATCCATATTATCTCCATACTCACCAAGTCCTAGCTCCGGGGAAGAAGGAGCTACAGATGCGATTAATAGAGAAGGAAAAGGCTCTTGGGGGAGGGGTCCACGTGAAATGGCTGGCAAGTGGAATCCGCCTCCGGGGGGCACAGTGAGTTTCCCCACCTGCCTTCTCATCCCACTGTAACATTCTCTATAGACTATCTCTACAGGCAGAAAAGAGGCGGCCGAGTCAGGACTCATTGACAATTGCCGGACGCCAGTCAAAATTGAAGCAACAAATCATGTCCTTCAACGGTGCTGTACGGAAGCAGCTCGGATGGTCCGGGGTCCGACCCGCTTCAGACTTTATTCCCCAGTTGGACGAGGTTGGCGAGATCGAACTCCTTCCCGTTGCAGATTCCCCTCCAAAGAAAATGTCAACTCAAATTCCAGCGGAGTGCCTACCAATCCTGCTTCCATCCTCCATGTCTGAAACATGCTCGGACCCCGAGGCTCTGGATATTGCGGACGTCACGCAGAAGGGATCACGACCCCCGCCCGGACCCCCAATGCCGTCGCCCTCCGCAACCACATCGAAGGTCCCCGCGACCTCCACCAAGGTCCCCGCGTCTGCTCCCCCTGCTGTGCAGACACCGACATCCGAGGGGCTCCCTGCCTGTCAGAAACGCAGTTTATGAGACCGATGGAACCGCCTAAGTCGCGACGATGGGAGGAGCGAGGAGAAACAATAGATTCGAGAGTGCCGGGGTCTAGGGTAGTGCAACGTGCGCTACAGTACCGTATGACGAGATGGACAGTCTAGGGAAAAGGGAAGAGAAACACTGTCCTTATATACAAGTGGGAACGATGGTGCGATGTGATGCAATAGTGGTGCAAGCGGGGGGAACAATAAGAAAGGAGTCATGGGGAGGAGGACGGAAGTCCGGAGCAATGATGTCATAGATAAGGATACGGAACACCGTTCGGAAGTCCGGGCAATGACGTCGTTGGAGCA
The DNA here is from genome assembly GCA_012932865.1 of Amylostereum areolatum. NCBI lineage: Eukaryota > Fungi > Basidiomycota > Agaricomycetes > Russulales > Stereaceae > Amylostereum > Amylostereum areolatum. The sequence continues at coordinate 274,371 of SAXG01000022.1, forward strand.
TGTGATGCGAAGGAAAGTCATGTGCCGTGATGCGTCGCGTGTACAAGGTCTGCAAACGAAGAAAGAAATGGAGCGATCCGTGACATTACCCCCCCTTTAAGACGCGCTTTCGCCTGGAGCGCGATGTCATCTGCAAGGGTGGATGCGAGAAAATTGTCAAAGGAGATGCCGAGGGAACGCACAGGGCGGGGCGCATTTGGATGGCGCTTGTGGAAAGCGTCAATCATGTCGGTAACCTTTGAGAGCGACAAACACGGGAGCCAGGTGTTTTCGGAGTCGGGATAGCCGGCCCACTTGACGAGGTACTGAATACCTTTCTTGTTACGAGTTGGTTTAGAGTCGACAATGTCTTCAACGTCGTATTCTTCTTCATCATCAATGAGGTCTGGTGGCGGCTGTTCATAATTTGGCCCGTGAACGGCTGTCTCCTTGTACGCGGTGAGCAGCGAGGCATGGAAGACTGGATGGATTCGCCACATCTTCGGCAGCTTCAAGCGGTAGTTGACTGGGCTGATGACGTCAATGATTTCGAAGGGTCCAAATCGTTTGGCAGCAAGCTTAGCTTTCAGTCTCGTCGTCTTCAGGTTTTTGCCTTCTAGCCATACTTTGTCTCCGACGGCAAACTGTGTTGATTCGCTGACCGTGTCGCCATTGTAGTGCTTCATCAAGTCTGATGCGAGGGCAAGGCTGGCCTTGATCTCCTGTCGGACTTCTTCAAGTTGACGGAGGTGTTCTTCAACTGCGGGGACCTTTGAGGACGGGTTTACGGATGGGTACATTTTCGGGAGGAAGCCGTAGAGGACTTCAAAGGGAGCCTTTCCAGTAGCTGCATGGGTGCGAGAGTTGTGAGAAAACTCGAAGAAGGGCAACCACTTCACCCAGTCGTCTTGACGGTAGTTGCAGAATACTCGCAGAAACTGCTCGAGGTTCTGGTTCTCGCGTTCGGTTTGGCCGTCTGTCTGTGGGTGATACGCTGTGCTGAGGGCGGACTTGATCCCGAGCTTCTCGTTGAGTGTACGCATCACCTGTCCAGCAAATTGGGGTCCACGATCCGAGATGATCTTGTCTGCTAAGCCGTAGTGTCGGTATACCTTATCGAAGAGAATGTCGGCCGTGCCATCGCTGGTGATCTTCGTTGTACATGGGGTGGTAACCACCATCTTGGTGAGGCGATCGACCACGACATTGACGGTGTTATAGCCTTCGCAGTCAGGGAGTTCGACAATGAAGTCGGTGGAGATGACGCCAAATGGTCGATCGGGTACTTCGTTTGGGATCATGTCGATGTGGGGTCGGCTGCTCTGTGTCTTCGTCGACTGGCAGGTTGCGCATCCTGCTACAAAGTCGCGAACAAAGACAGACATGCCAGGCCACCAATATTCACGACTCACAAGCTCGTAAGTCTTGAAGCGACCGGGGTGTCCAGCCAGGGGCGATTCATGGTACATTTTGACAATGTCGCGTCGCAACTCGTCATCTGCAGGGACATATACCTTTCCTCTAAACAGGACCAGGCCTTCTTCGTAGTTCCACTCTTGAAGGTTCTTGACGAGTGTACGTGGTCCGTTTCGTAAGATGGCGTCCAGGGCTTGAACGACCTCGATGTCCTTGGTTTTGCAGTCGCGGATACGTCGTCGGAGTTCGACATCACCGAGGGAGGTTACTGCTCCTGGCCTTGTTGCGCGTACTTGGAAGTACTTGGGGTCAAGCAAGACGCGCTCCTTGTTGTCGTTTTCAACACCATCCTTGTGATCGGGTCGTCGAGACATTGGATCCGGGCGGTGGGAAATTCCTGGTTTATGAACGAGCGAGAAGTCAAATCGAGTGAGGAATAGAGCCCAACGTGCCTGTCGGCGGCTCAGCTTCTGTGCCGTCTTGAAGTGCTCCAGGTTCTTGTGATCTGTCCAGATTTCGACGGTGTCGGGGGCGCCTTCAAGGTAGTGGCGCCAGGCTTCAAACGCACGGATGATCGCAAGCAGCTCCTTGTCGTAGATGTCGTAGTTCCGTTCCGGTTCCGATAGGGCCTTGGACAGATACGCCACTGGATGCCAGTGACCTTCGTCGCCTTTCTGCGAGAGTATACCTCCAGTAGCAAAGTCCGAGGCATCGACTTCAACGAGGTAAGGCTTCTTTGGGTCAGGCATGACCAAGACGGGGGAGGAAGTAAACGCAGCTTTCAGTGCGTCAAACGCAGTTTGGCAGTCCGTCGACCAGTCCCATGTGCAGTCCTTCTTTGTCAGATCAAATAGGGGCCGTGCAACCTTGGAGAAGTCCTTGATGAAACGTCGGTAGAAGTTGCCAAAGCCGAGGAAGGATTGCACATCTTTGACCGTTCGTGGTGTCGGCCAGTCCTGAATACCTGCTACCTTGACGGGGTCCATAGCGATCTTGTCGTGCGAGATGATGAGTCCGAGGTATTCGACAGAGTCTTGCTCAAAGACGCATTTCTCCGGTTTGAGGAAGAGGTCGTTGTCTTGCAAACGCTGCAGAACCTGCCGCACTATGGCACGGTGTTCGTCCATGGTGCGAGTGAACACCAAGATGTCGTCCATGTAGATGATGACCTTGCCCGAGTCGATGAGATCCTTGAACAGTTCATTCATCATTGCCTGAAATGTCGCAGGGGAGTTCATAAGCCCGAAAAACATCACCGTAGGTTCGAAGAGACCGCGATTCGTCTTGAACGCAGCCTTCCACTTGTTGCCTTCCTTGATGCGGACATTGTTGTAGCCCCAGCGAACATCCATCTTGGAGAACATCTTTGCACCTTTGAGACGGTCGACAATTTCAGAGATCAGTGGCAAGGGGTATTCATTCTTGACAGTGCCCTTGTTTAATTCTCGATAGTCCTGTACGGGACGCAGCTTTCCATCCTTTTTCTTCACAAAGAAGAACGGACTCGCCTGAGGTGACTTCGATGGGCGGATATAGCCCTTCTTCAGGTGGTCGTCGAGGAAGGTGTCGAGTTCGATCTGCTCGGAAGGTGAGAGGGGGTAGATCTTGCATGGTTTGGGTTCAAAGCCGTCTTTCATGTCGATAGCATGGTCCCATGGCCGTCGGTCAGGAAGTCGCTCGGAGGTTTTCTTGTCGAATACAGGCGCAAAGTCGCGGTACGGCGGGGGGACTAAGTCTTCAAAGGTTTGCGGGCGTGCGTTCTCTTTTGAATGCTCTGCAAGCTCCTGCGCTTTTGTAAAGCCCGCGCGGATGGGTATTGCATCTGGATTAGGACCATCGGTTTCAGGGAGGATTCCGGCACGGCGTAGTCCATTGATCTCCCAGTCTCGGAATACCATGGGCCGCTCGTCGTCGTCTTCAGTGAAGAGTCGTGCGGGTAGAGGGGAGCGATGGACCATGCGGACGCGAACACCTTTGACTCTGCGTGCAGGAATAACATAAGTGGGGACTGGGGTCCAGGACACATATGTCGGCTCTGGGAAGGGGTCGTCCAGAACGAGAGGTGTCCTCGGGGTTTTACCTGCTTCAACCTTACGCTGTGATTGGACCGATGATGGTCTCCATGGCTTGGTTGTGAGGTTTGTCACAGGAGGTTTGGACAGAGTGCATGAGGGGGGGCAGCGGAGCATGTCAACATGGTCTCGTTGCCAGTCTATGGTGGGATTGTGCTCATCGAGCCAGTCTGTTCCAAGGATCATGTCATGATCGCCGATGTCGGTGATGAAGAACTCAGCTTCTTCCTCATGGTACGCCTTTGAATCTTGCGAGTATATCCGGATCCGCTGGGTCATTGTGTCACGTACCCAGCCCATGATGTTCTCGGTGCCGTCCACATTACGCACGGGGAACGGGTTTTCTAGTTTTCTTGTGGTAAGCTTCTTGCGTTCAACGAAGCTTCGGTTCAGGATAATTCCTTCTGTGCCGCTATCAAGCAGCGCGTCTGCGTCGATTTCTCTTTTGGTAACTCGTCCGATCAGCTTGACTTTGAGCGTGATCGATGGTGTTTGCCTGTTCTTGGTGACAGTAGACAGATACAAACACGGGGGATACGATTGCTCACAGGTATGCATGGATGATAATACAGCGAAACGATTCGACGATGATACCAAAAGTCCTTTGCCTCCACCAGACGACGCGACTGGGGGGTGTTTCAAAAATCCTGCGATTCCAGGATGTCCTTCAACAGCGCTACTGCCTGCTCCTTGCCTTCCGCGTCCAGATCCTTCAGCTGGCGAGTGATCGCCGCGATGGTTTTGGATGGGTTGGGAGCTGCTTTCGCAGTGGACGGAGCCGTGTTCGTCGGCAGGGGGGGGGCCTTGGACCCAGTCTCTACTGCGCCCACCCGTCGCGCGCTCGAGTCGCGGTTGGGGCAGTCGTGAGAGACGTGACCGGCTTGTCGACACATGAAGCACTTGCCTTCGCGCATCATCTTTGCGGGCTCGTCGTCCGTCAGCTTTGCAGGGCGGGTCGAGGTGTTGGTGAAGGCGCCGACTCGGCGCGACGAGGAGTCGTTGGTCGAACCGTTCGAGGTGAGCGCGACAGCCCCCTTGGACTGACTGCTCTTCCTCTCCGGGTTCTCTTCGAGCCACTGGTGGTTGATGCGGCGGGCGCGCTCCTTCCACTCCGCGAGTTTGGTGGGGAATGGGTACGACCGGGCCACCTGCTTGCCGAGGTCACGCTGAAGTCCCTTCTTGAAGAAGTGGATTAGCGCCTCGTCGTCGTACGCTGACATGGTTGCCAGCATCTCAAACTCGGTGATAAAGTCAGTGACGTCCCGGGTGGTCATTGCGAGCTCGTTGATCTTACGCTGAGCCTCTATCTTCGGATCGACAGGCACGAAGTCTTTGCCAAACCTCTCGAAGAGCTCTTTGTAGGAACTATAGTGGAGTGTTGGGGGCGTGGGGTCGGGGGTTTCAGCGTCTTCCTTCTCGTCTTCGTCGGCGAAGAGTTCCATGCGGCGATGCGTGGCCCAGACTTTCGCCATGTCGTCCTCCATCAGGCTGAGGAGGAGCATCATCTTGGCGTCGTCTGTGGCATAAACATCCTTGTTAACGTGTAGGAACATACGGAGCTCGAGGGAGAACCGGAGGGTGTCACCTCTATCGCCTTTGAATGGCTTTGGCTTGGGGCCGATCTCCCGCTTGGAGACGGCAGGTTTGGATTCGGCGTCGGACATCTTGTCGAAGGGGAGGGGGACGGTGAGGGATTGGGCGAGTTCTTGATCAAGGCGGTGTAGGGTTTCTCGTCGGTGTTCTTCTGCTTCTTCAACTTCGTCCTCGACTTGTTTTGCGACAAGGAAGTCGGCGGGGGTGAGGAATTGCTGGTTATGATGCCACGACCAGTGATCTTGGACGGGACTGAACGAAGTGGGCTGCCACTCAACTACTGATCATCCTGGGGTTCCGTTCTTGTTCCGTCTATAGGCGTACCACTTCCCAGTTGTGTCGTTGTGGTTGATCCCTTCTGGGACTTCGATTACAGTGCGTCGACGGGGTGGGGGCGGGTTGGTAGGAGGGGGGTTCAGGAAGCGCTGTAGAACGTCCGCAGCGGTGGCAAAATCCGATTCTTCGACGTAGGGTTGTTCGTCGTGGTCGTCGAAGTACCAGTCTCGACGTTGCCGGTTTGGTTCGTCGTGCAGCCAACGTACAGATTCCTTAGTCTGCTGCAAGGTGAGGATATAATATTCTTCGGGACAGTAGTCTCGAAAAACGCCTGGGGGGAGGTTTGGAGTGGGGGGACGAGGGGCTGTGGAGGACGTGATGATGGTCTAGAAGAAGTCCGCCGCGATGGGGCGACGGCCAAGGAGTTTCTTGGTGAGGTAGCCGGCTTTTACTGCCTGGCAGATCTTATGTTCGTGGTGGCGGCGACGAAGGGTCTTACCCTTGATGGTGGGACGGAGGACTGGTGGCAGGGTGGATTCGGGGGTCCGGCGGTTAAACTGGGAGACGGAGGTGAAACTGGTTTGGAGGATCGGATTGGGGGCGTCCTGGATGAGGTATGTGTGGTAGGTGGGGGCGTGGAGGGTGAATTCAAGGCGTTCGAGATCTACGTTGATGCACGTAGTGATCCGGACGTATAGGGCGAGGACGACAGTACCGTGATCCTTGTGCCACCTCCACTCGAAGATGCGGAAGTTGAGGCCGTGCGCGGTCCAGGGATCTTTCTTGCAGAGGTTCTGTACGGGGACGAGGCAGTTGACGGTGACAGCGTCGGACCGAGGGTAGGGGAGTGGTGCGTCGTCGCGGGGGGTGATCGGCTTTCCGTTGAACGGGAGGAAGACCGGTGCGTTCGGGAGGTCCGTGGTGGGAGTTTTTAACGTCGTAGAGACGGCAGAGGTAGATGGAGAGAGGGGTGCGAGGTAGGCGTAGGGGTAGACTGTCCAGGTGTCAGAAACGCAGTTTATGAGACCGATGAACTGCCTAAGTCGCGACGATGGGAGGAGCGAGAAGAAAATAGATTCGAGAGTGCCGGGGTCTAGGGTAGTGCAATGTGCGCTACAGTACCGTATGACGAGATGGACAGTCTGAGGAAAAGGGAAAAGGGATACTGTCCTTATATACAAGTGGGAACGATGGTGCGATGCGATGCGATAGTGGTGCGAGCGGGGGGAACAATAAGAAAGGAGTCATGGGGAGGAGGACGAAGGTCCGGAGCAATGATGTCATAGATAAGGATACGGAACACCGTTCGGAAGTCCGGGCAATGACATCGTTGGAGCATGTGATGCGAAGGAAAGTCATGTGCCGTGATGCGTCGTGTGTACAAGGTCTGCAAACAAAGAAAGCAATGGAGCGATCCGTGACAGAAGACACCTCCGATATCTTACACGACGGTCTGATGGTCTGACCGCATCGCACACTACTTGGGGATTTGAGCCGTCAATTTTCGCGCCTGAGAGCGTAACCTGGCGGGACAAGATATAATCAGCAAAGAAGAAAGATACACAACGCGTGAGGACTTACACTCGGGAGCTCCCTGGAGATGCTGAGCCTAGACGACGCGGTGTACGAGGTAGGGGCGAGGGGGGCCTGGAAAAGGCATCCTCAAAGCAAACATTGACCGGGTCGAACACGGGAAGCTTCTCCGATTTCTGCTCGTCGGAGGGAACACCGAACATGCGGCGAATGCGACCATATTCGGGTGCTTCGTCAAAACCGAGGCTCCGCGCGTGCGACAGGAAAGTAGCGTATACCGGAGGGAGGCCACAACACAGTGTCTCCGGGGAGAGTGAGCGTTTCACGGCAGCAATTTTTTCGTCGCCTTTCATTTTCTGCCACGGAAGAGAGCCGTGAGCAAAGTAGATCAAGACGTACGCGAGGGATTTCAGGTCGTCGCGACGGGATTGTTCTATGCCTGAATGCGCGTTGATTGATGCCCAGCGTGGTGTTCCAATAAGCTCCTTGGTATGGTTAAACGGTATGTGTCGACCCGAGTCGGGATCAATGTAGCGATGAGCAAGACCAAAATCGATGAGGAAGACGCGCATTGATTCTTCTTCGAGCCCGAACAGGAAGTTCAATGGTTTGATGTCACGATGAATGTAGCCGCGAGAGTGTAGAGATTCCAGGTGAGATATCTGAGCGGGGACAGCAGTAAGTTAACAGAAAGGAAGAGATGAGTGTTTTCACGTACCATCTGGTTTGCAAGAACTGCCACAGTCTTCAGAGAAAGAGTCCGAGAACAGTCTTGGAACCTCTCCTCGAGAGACGGTCTAAGAAGCTCGAGCACCAGCGCATCGTATGCGTCCTCTGTACCGAACCAGTATACACGAGGTATACCAGGGGTGCCGACGATATCTCTATAGATGGCGATTTCGCGCTCGAGACTGGAAAACCTGCGGGTGGCCTCGACCTTGATTGCGACACGGGTCTTCGAAAAAATGTCGAGACCTTCGTGAACCTCCCCTGAAGCGCTAATGAGGACACTGGCAGAAGTTAATATATAGATAACGTACCAAAAGATCCTGCTCCGATCACTTTCCACAGCCGAAATCTCCCTCCGACTCGCTTCAAATCAGCAACCATCTTTCAGGACTATTGTACAAACAGCTGCTTGTGATTAGTACGGGAAGGCTGCAGAGATTTAGGAGAAAAACGCACACGGGGGACAACGGAGTAAGTAGGGAAAACCAAGCCAGCGAGCAGTTAGTGGGAAACAGTGTTGACCAGACGGACTGCTGCCTGTTGCTGGCATTGAACCAACATTCTCACGATCACATGTAGAGCGGAAGCTTGAGGATGAACAAGTCAAAAAATCTCGGTCGCTCAGCAATAGATTCTTAGAGCAGAGTTCACAACATAAGCATATAATACAAACAAAATTTTTGTACAGAGCACCAGTACAGAATAAGTACCACCTCGACAAGGTTCATCATGCATACCACCCCGGGCCCGTCACAGTCCTATAGATGCACAGCCGCACGATGAGCGGCTTGGTCCCCGACATCCGCAACACAATATCGTCACTGTAGGCACGTCGATGTGGCTCTGCAACGCAATGATTATCTGAGAAATCAACTGTGAAGCACCTTGGAACGGAAATACAATATCCCCACCTTTCGTCAGTACGAGCAGCGTCTCGATGACCGAAGGCGAGAGTGTTTGTACAGGCGTGTTTGACAGGCGTGAGGAGGAGGAACACCGCCAGGACCAGGTGGCGAGGGGGCGGCGCCCGGTGGAGGCGTAGCGCGAGCATAAGGACCCGGAGGGGGAGGCCCCGAAACGTGTCCGCGCTGAGGAGGGGCGTACGCGGTAACCGGTGGCTGGCGCGGAGGCATCTGTTGTCCTGGAAGTCCCATGTTGCTCTGTGGTGGCACCTGGTAAGGACCGGGCTGGCCAGCTGGCGGGGGTGCGATCAATATCCTCTGGCCTCCAGGCGGTGGAGGAGGTTGCTGTCCACGAGCTGTGACCAACGCTGGGCGGGGAGGCGGTGGCATGGGAGCTGACGATTGTCCCCGACCAAGTACGTCGGACTTGCCACTCCAGGAGACGACGACGGGAAAGGCGAGGTGATGGCTCGGGGTACCGCGACGTTCAGTGGGGAGAGAAGGTGCGTCGTTCCAACCTCCACGGTCCTGACGTTTGGGGGGAGGTCCGAGGGGAGGAGCAGTGTTGCCCACGCCACTGAAAGGTTGAGGTGGCGGCGGCATCGTCGGCGGCTGGGGAGGACCGGCAAGGTGAGACGGAGGGAGCGGCGGGTTGTAACTGCTGTTCGCGCCATATGCGGAAGGCGCCGTAGGCTGGTAGGTTGGCCTGATGTTCTGCTGTGGAGGAGTATACACCCCTCTCGCAGGGGGGACCGCAGGAGCCGCGGGCGCAAAAGTATCGTGTGGAGTTGCAGCTGGGGGAGCTGGTGCAGCTGGAGGGTGATGGATAGGAGCTCCGTAGGCACCGTAGGGGTTGGTGGTCGGAGCGAGGGGTGTGTTGCGCGCTGGAGCTGTTGGGACGGTAAAAACGATGGAGGTGGGGACTGCTGCAGCCAAGGGCCCTGCCAGCGACGAGGTCGCAGTAGGAACACGAGAAGCGCCCGCTGCGACGAACAACCATTCCCGACCGACAGCCAAGTTGAAACGAGAGCCGGACGAACCGCTGTATGCGGACAGCGTGAGGCTTAGGAAGGTGATGTCAAGAACGACCGACTAAGGAATGCATCCAATAGCCTTCTAAGTCGCGACACAGGCAGTGGCTCAGAGGAAGGGGGAATCAGGGAACAAAGGGAGAACAGTACATTGCACTCTAAGCCGGTAAAGACTAGGAGGAAAGACTAAGGAACTAGATACATGCAGGCCAGCTATATATACTAGGGAGGGGATGTGCACAGACCAAGGGGCACATCAGCGATGCCATCAAAGGGGATTGATCCACAGGTGTGAGATCAGATAGCGCGAGAAAGCAAGGAAAAAGCGGAGCAAAAGGGCGAACCGTGACAGGTGACCGCGTCCTGGATGAGGCCTTGCGTTGCCAGCAGGTCCGCATACTCGAAGTAGCGATCATATAACCCGGCCAATTTGTACGCTCTGACGTTGGCCTCTTCACTCGACGCGGCACTTTGAAGGTCAGGGTCGACATATTTGGTGGCGGCACGAAACACGGTAACCTTCTCGATGAATTCTTGCAGGGCTTGCGCATGGGCGGTGTACTGGGAGACTCCATTTCGACCTTCGTCCGCAACGACGCACGACTCCACTTCTGACAGTTCATCCACCCAGATATTCACAAGGCGCTCGAGACGGCCCGCCGCGAGATACGTCAACATCGCATTCTTGCGGAAGTAGTGGCCGTCGGCCCCCTCAGCCGCATTTGCGACACGGCTCTGGAACTCCAATCGCGAGCCAAGCTGTTTGGCCAAGTTGGAGAACCCATCCTGGGTGGCAAATGTGCACAACACGACAAAGATCTCCTGCCATTCCCTCAGGTCGGCATTTTGGACGATGTCGGCGAGGTCGTTGGTCACAATGGACTGGAAAAGACGGAGGTAGGGAAGAGAGGTAGTGCAACGCTCGAAGTACGCCTTTTGGGTGCGTGCAAGGAGGTCAGGGCCACCCTTGACGGCCAGGAGGATGGCATTGGCGAATCGGTCCGAGGAGAGGCACAAGGAGACAGCGGACTGGAAGTCACCAACCACGAGAGCCTTGGTGACGAGACGATCGGTCTCAGACTCGTCGGAAGGATAGATGTGGAATGTGTTGCCTTTGAGCGTTTCCGAGGCTACGGAGGAGGGCCCAGATCCGATGGTGGCAGCGACGGACGAATCAAGGCCGTAGTTGGGGTGGGGAACGACCTGGTCGCCTTCATTGCTCAAAGGCAAAAGACCCATGGTGCTGAAGAAGTCGGCGGCAGGCGTCCCAACCGTGTTGTCATTGCCGAACAGGCTGGGTGCAGTGGTGGTCGACTTTCCGTCGGGGATGGGCGCGGCATTGGTCGTATCGGACATCGCGCTCGCGCTAACCTCCGAAGGCGTCTGCTCGAATACGCTGACAGTGCCTTCCACATCGTCGCTGATGCCCGGTTCCACAAAGGAAACCACGGGCTCGTGGCGCTTGGTGTCGATGGTGTCATCCTCGACCTGTTCGACAGGCGATTTTGGCGGAGTGGAGTCGTTGTCTTCCTGAGACGCCGTGTTGATCTTCTCGACGGCCTCCGCAACACGCAGGGTGATCTCGGCCTTGGAGAAACCCAGGAGGGTGACGAGCTCATCGCGCGAGTCGGCGCGGAAGAGACTCAGCAGAGCCTTCCAGCCAGCTGCGCTACTATCCCCGGCATTCTTAGCCTCCTTGCTCCGTTCCTCGGCCAGCCCAGGAAGGTCCTGGGCCTCTTGGGCATCCCTCAACCTTCCAGCACGTTCAACAATGTCCTCCTCCGTGATGACCTTGCGCAGATGGACGGCGCTGCTCTGGTTTTTGCCTTGGGCTGACGGAAGGTTGGAGACCGTGACCAGTTGGCCACCATAACCGAATGAAACGGACGTGGGGCAATGGAGCCACTTCGGTGGCTGCTTCAGCGACAACGTCGCCTGAGTCGTGCGTGTGAACCCAGGGTCGTCGAAAACATCCGCGCCGTTCGCTTGTGGAGCAGCAGTGAGCGGCGCACCAGGGGCGGGTTCATTTGTGGACTGGATGGAGTGGACGCCAACGGTACCGTCGAAGAATGCAGCAGCAAGAAGGTCAGGGTTGTGGGGGCACCATTGAACTTGGAATGCCCAGTTATCCGCGGAGGGGAGCTGTTGACAGTGTTTAGATAGGACATCAGATCAAGCATTGTCGACGGACATACCTCGCCAATGATCTCAGATGTTTGAGGATTCCAGCATAATGCACAGTTGTCCTTTCCACTGGACAGCAAGAGGTCCGGATCTTGCTTACACCAAGAAAGCGAGAGGACGCCCTTCTCGTGACCAGTGAGGATCTAGAGAAGACTGAGCAAGAGTCTTCTGACGTAGATCTATATCACAGACCTTCTCAGGAGCGCGGGCGTTGCGCAAATCCCAGACCATAATGACAGGAGAGGCATCATCTTCCGAGGACGTAACAAGTCGGGTAGCCTGAATGAGTTTATCATCAGAGATGACCAACTGCCGAGGTGAAGAGCGACGTACATTTTCGGGATGCCATGCGACATCACTTATGCCACGACAACCGCCAATGGCCATACCGTTGCCCTGCATGCTGCCAGCGATAGTTCCCGTGCCGCCACCATAAGCCAATGCAACAACTTCCCGCTTGCCGCGGAGATCCCATACGACAGTGTAGCCCGTGCTGCTTGAGGGCGAGAGGACGTGCGGGACTTGGTTATTCCAAGCCAAGGCGGTGATTTTGTCCAGCTTCGAGCTTCGAGCACCTGGCGAGTACGGTTTGCTCGGATCCTTGAGGTCCCAAATGTATATCTATACGAACAACCGCAAAGATGAGATACGACCAATGCATGGCGCATAAGCAAGTATACCTTGCCATTAATGCTTCCCGAAGAGAAGATGTTTGCTTGGATAAGATTGGAGTTGGGGGGGCAAATGCGGTGGGTGTGTGTGCTGTTCTTGAGTGAATATGTCGGGGAAGGATATATTCGAAGGTGGAGGACCGGAGTAGGGGGCGGAAATATTGTTGGAGAAAGGAAAAACAGTCTTGTTGACGAAGGAATGGAGGGTCGACAGACTCCGCGATGTGTTGAGCAACGCTAGGAGATGGCAATAAATATGTAGTACTTTCAGTGGATTTGCCTTACTCACCTTTTCCGCCAGCATATCACATGTTCCTTGAGAGTGATTTCCTCCTCTCGAACATATCTTCCAACCCATCCCCCACATATGCCCCTTGCCTTTCTGCACCTTGATCTTTGTCCGAAACTCACAGAGCCGTCCTCCCGGCGATATTCTGTGAGCAGCGTAAGGTGAGGATCAACGCGTGTGGAGCATAGGTGATACAGCTGACATGGTACTCACCCTTTGAAATTTTGTGATTGATATTGTCTAGATGTGCTCCTGTGTGGACGTAGATTGTGTGGAGGGTGTTAAGGCGGAAGAAGGGTATGGAAGTGGACCGCGTGAACGTGCGACCGCTTGATGGTGCGTATCTCGGGCGCGCTCCTGCTGAGTACCTTCTAGATGAATCTAAGAGCGGCAAGATGCGATGGGGAAGGCTTTGTGGAAAGCAGTAGGACAATGTGGATGGAAGTTAAGAGATACCACATAGGACTTAAGTCACACCAACGAACGATTGCCACGTGATTCACACCTGTTGCCAGTGATCACACAAAACATAAAATATGCATACGAAACATACGAAAGTACAGGTTGGTAACACATCGCGCTACAGTATCGTACATGCACAAGGGTCGTCAAAGATTGTAAGCTACACCTAATGCAAAGGAGGCACCGGAGTCAAGTCGTGGTCATTGCCGAAGGAACTGAGGATCCGGTCAAGCAGCACATCCCGATCTGCTGCAGAAGACGCAGAAGAAAAACGACCTAGAAGGCCGGACCTGTCCCTTGGCGGAGCGGGCTTGAATTCCAGGTCTTTCTCGTTTGTCGCCCAACCGGTGGTGAAGTTGGTGTGGGGGTCGCTGTGTTCCCACCTGATAGAAAACTTGGTCATCTGCAATGCCTCCATCAGTGCGGGTGCGATGCGATTCCTGCGCTTTGTATCAGCTTCAGCGCTTGAAGAGAACACGCGCTCGCTCGGGACAGACGACGGCTGGATGGGAAGGTAATCCATCGCCACGGCATAGATTGTGGGCCATCTCGTCTGATTCGACTACAAGGAGAACTTCTGCATCAGACACGCGTTCAACATCTTTGTGAGAAGGTGCACATACCTTCCAATACGCGAGGAGATTAACTCCCATTCCTTCCGGTCGCGAGGTGAGATAGTCTTGCATCTCCTGCTCGACGGTCACACCACCATCGCCTGCGGCCTCCACTTGTTCTCCCATGATCATAGGGACGTCGATGCCTTCATCGGCGAGCATCTGGTGGAGGAAAGTGTACGCGGGTGCATCATTGTCCGCAGGCGGTTGTGGCGGCGGCATGGTGGGAGTTGTGTCTTGGGGTTTAGAAGTGGCGCGATACTTCATAAGCTGCTGTAGGGAAATATATTAATATACTATGCATAACACGACACAAGAAAACGCGACGTACCAGCTGCCGTATGGTGTTCTCGGCCTCGGAGATGTAGTGCGCATCCCACTGACTGCGAACCCACGAGAGCCGTAAGCCAGGATGGATGACTAGAATAGAAATAATAAGTATAACAGAGCCAAGAGGAGTACAACAGAGGTAAAGGCACGTACACATGTTGATGACATAGGCCTTCGTCTTGTCCATATATCCGTAATACCGAGTGGCGTACTTCAAGCCGAGGTTGACGTACGGCCTCAGTTTCTTGTACTTCAACCCGGTTGACTGCCATGCCACCAGGAAGAATTCAAAGGCGGGGATGGCGCCGGCGAGCGTGGGTACCTTCTTCTTCGACATGCTCGTCTGCACGGAGTGGGGGGCCTTTTGAAGAGGTGAAAAAAAAACATATATTTCAGAAACTAGTACCAGATCTGCCAACGCAAGTAAAGCTGACTGACAGCTAACAGCATGATGAAGTCATTGACGGAGTTCCAGTCCGCCTGAGTGAACCTCAGGCCCATCTCGTTATGCGGAGGCAACAAGAAAAACATGTCGAGAGCCTAAAGATATCATAAGAAGTGTATATCAAAAAGCGGAAGTAGAGAAGATATTGACCGGGCGGAGGGAGCGGCAGCGCCTGGCCATGTGGTAGGTGGAGTCCCATCGCGTCGGAACTGTCACGGATCGCTCCATTTCTCTCTTCATTTGCAGACCTTGTACACACGACGCATCACGGCACATGACTTTCCTTCGCATCACATGCTCCAACGACGTCATTGCCCGGACTTCCGAACGGTGTTCCGTATCCTTATCTATGACATCATTGCTCCGGACTTCCATCCTCCTCCCCATGACTCCTTTCTTATTGTTCCCCCCGCTCGCACCACTATCGCATCGCATCGCACCATCGTTCCCACTTGTATATAAGGACAGTATCCCTTTTCCCTTTTCCTCAGACTGTCCATCTCGTCATACGGTACTGTAGCGCACATTGCACTACCCTAGACCCCGGCACTCTCGAATCTATTTTCTTCTCGCTCCTCCCATCGTCGCGACTTAGGCAGTTCATCGGTCTCATAAACTGCGTTTCTGACACCTGGACAGTCTACCCCTACGCCTACCTCGCACCCCTCTCTCCATCTACCTCTGCCGTCTCTACGACGTTAAAAACTCCCACCACGGACCTCCCGAACGCACCGGTCTTCCTCCCGTTCAACGGAAAGCCGATCACCCCCCGCGACGACGCACCACTCCCCTACCCTCGGTCCGACGCTGTCACCGTCAACTGCCTCGTCCCCGTACAGAACCTCTGCAAGAAAGATCCCTGGACCGCGCACGGCCTCAACTTCCGCATCTTCGAGTGGAGGTGGCACAAGGATCACGGTACTGTCGTCCTCGCCCTATACGTCCGGATCACTACGTGCATCAACGTAGATCTCGAACGCCTTGAATTCACCCTCCACGCCCCCACCTACCACACATACCTCATCCAGGACGCCCCCAATCCGATCCTCCAAACCAGTTTCACCTCCGTCTCCCAGTTTAACCGCCGGACCCCCGAATCCACCCTGCCACCAGTCCTCCGTCCCACCATCAAGGGTAAGACCCTTCGTCGCCGCCACCACGAACATAAGATCTGCCAGGCAGTAAAAGCCGGCTACCTCACCAAGAAACTCCTTGGCCGTCGCCCCATCGCGGCGGACTTCTTCTAGACCATCATCACGTCCTCCACAGCCCCTCGTCCCCCCACTCCAAACCTCCCCCCAGGCGTTTTTCGAGACTACTGTCCCGAAGAATATTATATCCTCACCTTGCAGCAGACTAAGGAATCTGTACGTTGGCTGCACGACGAACCAAACCGGCAACGTCGAGACTGGTACTTCGACGACCACGACGAACAACCCTACGTCGAAGAATCGGATTTTGCCACCGCTGCGGACGTTCTACAGCGCTTCCTGAACCCCCCTCCTACCAACCCGCCCCCACCCCGTCGACGCACTGTAATCGAAGTCCCAGAAGGGATCAACCACAACGACACAACTGGGAAGTGGTACGCCTATAGACGGAACAAGAACGGAACCCCAGGATGATCAGTAGTTGAGTGGCAGCCCACTTCGTTCAGTCCCGTCCAAGATCACTGGTCGTGGCATCATAACCAGCAATTCCTCACCCCCGCCGACTTCCTTGTCGCAAAACAAGTCGAGGACGAAGTTGAAGAAGCAGAAGAACACCGACGAGAAACCCTACACCGCCTTGATCAAGAACTCGCCCAATCCCTCACCGTCCCCCTCCCCTTCGACAAGATGTCCGACGCCGAATCCAAACCTGCCGTCTCCAAGCGGGAGATCGGCCCCAAGCCAAAGCCATTCAAAGGCGATAGAGGTGACACCCTCCGGTTCTCCCTCGAGCTCCGTATGTTCCTACACGTTAACAAGGATGTTTATGCCACAGACGACGCCAAGATGATGCTCCTCCTCAGCCTGATGGAGGACGACATGGCGAAAGTCTGGGCCACGCATCGCCGCATGGAACTCTTCGCCGACGAAGACGAGAAGGAAGACGCTGAAACCCCCGACCCCACGCCCCCAACACTCCACTATAGTTCCTACAAAGAGCTCTTCGAGAGGTTTGGCAAAGACTTCGTGCCTGTCGATCCGAAGATAGAGGCTCAGCGTAAGATCAACGAGCTCGCAATGACCACCCGGGACGTCACTGACTTTATCACCGAGTTTGAGATGCTGGCAACCATGTCAGCGTACGACGACGAGGCGCTAATCCACTTCTTCAAGAAGGGACTTCAGCGTGACCTCGGCAAGCAGGTGGCCCGGTCGTACCCATTCCCCACCAAACTCGCGGAGTGGAAGGAGCGCGCCCGCCGCATCAACCACCAGTGGCTCGAAGAGAACCCGGAGAGGAAGAGCAGTCAGTCCAAGGGGGCTGTCGCGCTCACCTCGAACGGTTCGACCAACGACTCCTCGTCGCGCCGAGTCGGCGCCTTCACCAACACCTCGACCCGCCCTGCAAAGCTGACGGACGACGAGCCCGCAAAGATGATGCGCGAAGGCAAGTGCTTCATGTGTCGACAAGCCGGTCACGTCTCTCACGACTGCCCCAACCGCGACTCGAGCGCGCGACGGGTGGGCGCAGTAGAGACTGGGTCCAAGGCCCCCCCCCTGCCGACGAACACGGCTCCGTCCACTGCGAAAGCAGCTCCCAACCCATCCAAAACCATCGCGGCGATCACTCGCCAGCTGAAGGATCTGGACGCGGAAGGCAAGGAGCAGGCAGTAGCGCTGTTGAAGGACATCCTGGAATCGCAGGATTTTTGAAACACCCCCCAGTCGCGTCGTCTGGTGGAGGCAAAGGACTTTTGGTATCATCGTCGAATCGTTTCGCTGTATTATCATCCATGCATACCTGTGAGCAATCGTATCCCCCGTGTTTGTATCTGTCTACTGTCACCAAGAACAGGCAAACACCATCGATCACGCTCAAAGTCAAGCTGATCGGACGAGTTACCAAAAGAGAAATCGACGCAGACGCGCTGCTTGATAGCGGCACAGAAGGAATTATCCTGAACCGAAGCTTCGTTGAACGCAAGAAGCTTACCACAAGAAAACTAGAAAACCCGTTCCCCGTGCGTAATGTGGACGGCACCGAGAACATCATGGGCTGGGTACGTGACACAATGACCCAGCGGATCCGGATATACTCGCAAGATTCAAAGGCGTACCATGAGGAAGAAGCTGAGTTCTTCATCACCGACATCGGCGATCATGACATGATCCTTGGAACAGACTGGCTCGATGAGCACAATCCCACCATAGACTGGCAACGAGACCATGTTGACATGCTCCGCTGCCCCCCCTCATGCACTCTGTCCAAACCTCCTGTGACAAACCTCACAACCAAGCCATGGAGACCATCATCGGTCCAATCACAGCGTAAGGTTGAAGCAGGTAAAACCCCGAGGACACCTCTCGTTCTGGACGACCCCTTCCCAGAGCCGACATATGTGTCCTGGACCCCAGTCCCCACTTATGTTATTCCTGCACGCAGAGTCAAAGGTGTTCGCGTCCGCATGGTCCATCGCTCCCCTCTACCCGCACGACTCTTCACTGAA
This sequence comes from Amylostereum areolatum, assembly GCA_012932865.1. NCBI lineage: Eukaryota > Fungi > Basidiomycota > Agaricomycetes > Russulales > Stereaceae > Amylostereum > Amylostereum areolatum. Next base: position 292,555 of record SAXG01000022.1, read on the forward strand.
GACGACGACGAGCGGCCCATGGTATTCCGAGACTGGGAGATCAATGGACTACGCCGTGCCGGAATCCTCCCTGAAACCGATGGTCCTAATCCAGATGCAATACCCATCCGCGCGGGCTTTACAAAAGCGCAGGAGCTTGCAGAGCATTCAAAAGAGAACGCACGCCCGCAAACCTTTGAAGACTTAGTCCCCCCGCCGTACCGCGACTTTGCGCCTGTATTCGACAAGAAAACCTCCGAGCGACTTCCTGACCGACGGCCATGGGACCATGCTATCGACATGAAAGACGGCTTTGAACCCAAACCATGCAAGATCTACCCCCTCTCACCTTCCGAGCAGATCGAACTCGACACCTTCCTCGACGACCACCTGAAGAAGGGCTATATCCGCCCATCGAAGTCACCTCAGGCGAGTCCGTTCTTCTTTGTGAAGAAAAAGGATGGAAAGCTGCGTCCCGTACAGGACTATCGAGAATTAAACAAGGGCACTGTCAAGAATGAATACCCCTTGCCACTGATCTCTGAAATTGTCGACCGTCTCAAAGGTGCAAAGATGTTCTCCAAGATGGATGTTCGCTGGGGCTACAACAATGTCCGCATCAAGGAAGGCAACAAGTGGAAGGCTGCGTTCAAGACGAATCGCGGTCTCTTCGAACCTACGGTGATGTTTTTCGGGCTTATGAACTCCCCTGCGACATTTCAGGCAATGATGAATGAACTGTTCAAGGATCTCATCGACTCGGGCAAGGTCATCATCTACATGGACGACATCTTGGTGTTCACTCGCACCATGGACGAACACCGTGCCATAGTGCGGCAGGTTCTGCAGCGTTTGCAAGACAACGACCTCTTCCTCAAACCGGAGAAATGCGTCTTTGAGCAAGACTCTGTCGAATACCTCGGACTCATCATCTCGCACGACAAGATCGCTATGGACCCCGTCAAGGTAGCAGGTATTCAGGACTGGCCGACACCACGAACGGTCAAAGATGTGCAATCCTTCCTCGGCTTTGGCAACTTCTACCGACGTTTCATCAAGGACTTCTCCAAGGTTGCACGGCCCCTATTTGATCTGACAAAGAAGGACTGCACATGGGACTGGTCGACGGACTGCCAAACTGCGTTTGACGCACTGAAAGCTGCGTTTACTTCCTCCCCCGTCTTGGTCATGCCTGACCCAAAGAAGCCTTACCTCGTTGAAGTCGATGCCTCGGACTTTGCTACTGGAGGTATACTCTCGCAGAAAGGCGACGAAGGTCACTGGCATCCAGTGGCGTATCTGTCCAAGGCCCTATCGGAACCGGAACGGAACTACGACATCTACGACAAGGAGCTGCTTGCGATCATCCGTGCGTTTGAAGCCTGGCGCCACTACCTTGAAGGCGCCCCCGACACCGTCGAAATCTGGACAGATCACAAGAACCTGGAGCACTTCAAGACGGCACAGAAGCTGAGCCGCCGACAGGCACGTTGGGCTCTATTCCTCACTCGATTTGACTTCTCGCTCGTTCATAAACCAGGAATTTCCCACCGCCCGGATCCAATGTCTCGACGACCCGATCACAAGGATGGTGTTGAAAACGACAACAAGGAGCGCGTCTTGCTTGACCCCAAGTACTTCCAAGTACGCGCAACAAGGCCAGGAGCAGTAACCTCCCTCGGTGATGTCGAACTCCGACGACGTATCCGCGACTGCAAAACCAAGGACATCGAGGTCGTTCAAGCCCTGGACGCCATCTTACGAAACGGACCACGTACACTCGTCAAGAACCTTCAAGAGTGGAACTACGAAGAAGGCCTGGTCCTGTTTAGAGGAAAGGTATATGTCCCTGCAGATGACGAGTTGCGACGCGACATTGTCAAAATGTACCATGAATCGCCCCTGGCTGGACACCCCGGTCGCTTCAAGACTTACGAGCTTGTGAGTCGTGAATATTGGTGGCCTGGCATGTCTGTCTTTGTTCGCGACTTTGTAGCAGGATGCGCAACCTGCCAGTCGACGAAGACACAGAGCAGCCGACCCCACATCGACATGATCCCAAACGAAGTACCCGATCGACCATTTGGCGTCATCTCCACCGACTTCATTGTCGAACTCCCTGACTGCGAAGGCTATAACACCGTCAATGTCGTGGTCGATCGCCTCACCAAGATGGTGGTTACCACCCCATGTACAACGAAGATCACCAGCGATGGCACGGCCGACATTCTCTTCGATAAGGTATACCGACACTACGGCTTAGCAGACAAGATCATCTCGGATCGTGGACCCCAATTTGCTGGACAGGTGATGCGTACACTCAACGAGAAGCTCGGGATCAAGTCCGCCCTCAGCACAGCGTATCACCCACAGACAGACGGCCAAACCGAACGCGAGAACCAGAACCTCGAGCAGTTTCTGCGAGTATTCTGCAACTACCGTCAAGACGACTGGGTGAAGTCGTTGCCCTTCTTCGAGTTTTCTCACAACTCTCGCACCCATGCAGCTACTGGAAAGGCTCCCTTTGAAGTCCTCTACGGCTTCCTCCCCAAGATGTACCCATCCGTAAACCCGTCCTCAAAGGTCCCTGCAGTTGAAGAACGCCTCCGTCAACTTGAAGAAGTCCGACAAGAGATCAAAGCCAGCCTTGCCCTCGCATCTGACTTAATGAAGCACTACAATGGTGACACGATCAGCAAATCGACACTGTTCGCCGTTGGAGACAAGGTCTGGCTCGAAGGCAAAAACCTGAAGACGACGAGGCCGAAAGCTAAGCTTGCTGCCAAACGATTTGGACCCTTCGAGATCGTTGACGTCATTAGCCCAGTGAACTACCGCCTGAAGCTGCCAAAGACGTGGAGAATCCACCCAGTCTTCCATGCTTCGCTGCTCACCGCGTACAAGGAGACAACGGCACATGGTCCAAACTATGAACAACCGCCGCCTGACCTCGTTGATGACGAAGAAGAATATGACGTTGAAGACATCATCGACTCGAAGCCGACCCGCAACAAGAAAGGCATACAATACCTCGTCAAGTGGGCAGGCTATCCTGACTCCAAGAATACCTGGCTCCCTCGCTCCTCGCTCTCAAAGGTCGCCGACATGATCGACGCCTTCCACAAACGCCATCCAAAAGCGCCCCGCCCTGTGCGTTCCCTCGGCATCTCCTTTGACGATTTTCTCGCATCTACCCTTGCAGATGACATCGCGCTCCAGGCGAAAGCGCGTCTTAAAGGGGGGGTAATGTCACGGATCGCTCCATTTCTCTCTTCGTTTGCAGACCTCGTACACGCGACGTGTCACGGCACATGACTTTCCCTTGCATCACATGCTTCAATGACGTCATTGCCCGGACTTCCGAGCGGGGTTCCGCATCCTTATCTATGACATCACTGCTCCGGACCTTCGTCCTCCGCCCCATGACTCCTTTCCTATTGTTCCCCCCGCTCGCACCACTATCGCATCGCATCGCACCATCGTTCCCACTTGTATATAAGGACAGTGTTTCTCTTCCCTTTTCCCTAGACTGTCCATCTCGTCATACGGTACCGTAGCGCACGTTGCACTACCCTAGACCCCGGCACTCTCGAATCTATTTTCTTCTCGCTCCGCCCATCGTCGCGACTTAGGCGGTTCATCGGTCTCATAAACTGTGTTTCTGACACCTGCCACATCCCACTTGCAATGCCCCCTCGAACAAGGCCTGATGCTCCGCCCCTCTCGACCCGCGCGAAAAACAAGGACACCCATCCTAGTGCTCCCGACGCGCCTAGGCCCCGCAAAACAACGTCCGAGGTCAAGGCCAGCAAGGAGGCGAAGGCCAAAGCCACGCACGCTGCTGACGCCGCTCAACGGGTCAAGGTGAAGCGTCTTGCCGCGATTGAAGACCGTCTCGCAAGGGAAGACTTCTCGTCACCGTCGATATCCCAGTCGTCAGCTCCGAACAGAGCGAAAACATCGTCTACAAGGGGACAGCCACCGGGCAGTAAGTTTCTCTACATCTTTGAGCAAGTCATATTGAGTACGTACCTCTTGTTCAGGGAAGAATATTTCGGGTGAGGATGTTCGCTCTCGGGGGCCCGGGAACGACACCGAGGACTATGATGCTGCCGAGGCCGAGGAGCGGAACGCTGAAGGCAAAGAGTACGCCGCTGAGGACGAGGACGACGGCCCCAGACGACTTTTTCGCCGGAGCAAATTTTCTCGTGTCGACTCCGCCGAGGAACAGGAAGAGGAAGACGAGCTTGATGAGGAGGAAGAGGTCTTCGTCAAAAATCAATCAGGTGCGAATCTTCGTTGTGTTCAGACCTCTCCCAAGGCCGCAGTGGAGGACGAGGCCGTCGAGGGCACGCCGATTGCAGCGGTCAACCACCACAAGACGTCGAAGAGTCGTTCTCAAGTCGACGCTGTTCGACGCGGCACGGCCGGATCAATTCTCAAATCGGTCCCCGAGAAGCGTTCCGCACCTGACACACGTGGCTCAACAACCAAGTTGTCAGCGCTGGCGTACGTGTTCTTTCCTCTGTCCTCTATTTGTCTCACTGCCGCACAGGCCTCCCGCCAAACGAGCACGTCTGATCGGGGGGCTCAACTCCCACTGGACTCCCGCTGCCGGAAAACGCCAGATGGAACGGCCCCTGTCAGCATCACCCGAGTGTGAGCTCTTCGACGAAGGTCCCGACGGCGACCAGTTTCAAGACTCGGCGCCGCCCATGGTTCAAATCAAGACCCCTACTCCACGACCGCGTCCCCGTCCCGTGCAACGCTCAGCGACTCTCCGCAAGGAGGCACCAGCCGCAAAGTTCGACCTCGACACTACAAACAGCGAAGATGTTATTGACAATGTCCGCGACCAGGTATAAATATTTCTCTTAAACTTCCTCTCGTGTTTAACCTTTCTATAGAGCACACCTGCAGCGGCCCACTCCGCTAACCAGCCGCCTTCCAAGAGTGCTCGCGTATATGCATCGAACAGGCGTGTTTCCCAGCCGGCCGTCCGTCAGGTACGTTGTTACTCACTCGAACTTGTGGTAAAGGCTGACGTGCTGACGCATGACCCCAAGGACACGAACACCCTCACTCAAGTCTCAGCCCCGGTAGCTGCAAAGCTGGGAACGAAGCCTCACGCCGTCGACGGAACACCCAAACGTGCGCGCAAGCCTCGGTGGACCACAGACGCATTGGACGAATCTATCCGGCCAACCTTCAATGGCGTATTCATGCCCAGCGTGCGTGAGTTTGCGGGCGCGTTGCCGCCTTGGGACGAGCCGACCGTCGAAGAGGTTCAGATGTTGTTTGACAAGATGTACCCTGACGTTGAACTCATCATTGCGAAGGGGGAGATCATCTACGATCTTGTATGTGATTCCTCATCCCATCAAGCCCCGCTCACCCATACTGTATCAGACGATGCAGCGGCTCAAGGAATGGCGATCCATGCTCGGTACTGAAGCTCTCAACAATGTGAGAACATACCTCGAGGCTGGCGTGCTCAAAGGCGACATCAACCCCGATTCCGGCATACATCAGTCTTTCGTTAGCGCCGCCGCGTACATTGAGTGGGCGCTCTCCAGCGAAGACGGCAAGAATGCTCCTATGTACTGGGCTACCTGGAACAATGGGGTCAAGAAGGAGGTATGGTCAGTTGGTGTGTAAGACAGTGTCGGTATACTCATCCTTCAACCTTTTTAGGGCCGTTTCCAGTTTCATCTGATCCTGAAGACCTTGTCGGCGCACCTCGCAGGCATACCGGCCAACTTCCTCCTGTTACCAACCGGGGTGCTCATACTCTGTATCGTCGCGGTATGTGTGTCCTATTCCAATCCTGATCCTGCAGACTGATTACTCCCAACAGGTTGAGCGTGCATTGAAATTCTGGGTGACCGGCGTCCAGGTCATTCCGCGCGGCCCGCAAGGTTTCTTCTCACGAGAAAACTGGGGTGACAAGACCGTCCGTACTGAAGAAGGTCACACAAAGCGCCGCCGCAAGGCTGGCAAGTTCGTGCCCGCTGTCGACAGTCTCGATGAGGACTGCTGGTTGAAGATCATTGATGGTGCCTTTGCGTGGCTAGATAAGCCCGCCGTTGCTGAATCCGATGATGTTACTGAACAATCTGACAATGACTCGGACTTCGAGATGACATCTGATGCCCCACCTCCCGAGTCCGACAATATTATGACATCTGATGCCCCACCTGCCGATTCTGAGGATGCATGGTATGTTCCGTGTTCTCACTCTGCAATAGATCCTGATCGGGGTTTTCATTTAGATCTCACATGACCCATTGATTTCCATTCTGAGTGCTTGCTATATTAGAGTGGCAGGTACCACATTCTTGCCACATTCCATGAATTTATGTATACAATTGATTTGAAATATTATTCATTTCATTGTTATTATGGTTGAAAACTAAGCTTGAAGCCTCCTTCATGTGTGATTGTAAGTGACCTTGGGGAACCATAAGGTAGCTTGTGAATGCTTGAAGTAGAACTTATGTAGACTTTGGCCAGACTTGTCAAGCTTATGATGTACTTGACAATACAATTATAAAGTACTTGATGATGTTGGTCCTAACTTATACACACTGGGGCCAAACCTTGCACTATACTTGGGTACTTGAAAGACACCTTGGCAGGTCTCCCAAGTACTCCCCAAGTCTCTTGTCAAGTACACTCAAGGCATATGGGGCTTGTACAAGTAAAGGGACATGGCTTGGCCAAGCAACTACTTACTTAGAGCTTGGAACCTTGAATGACTTGCCCAAGGGTCCCAAGGTGGTATCAAGTAAGTGGAGTTTTCCTGATGTTTGCGGCTATGAATCCTGAGTGACTCATCCTTGCGTGCAGGAACAAGGACAAAGGGGAGGCTGCCATCTGCAGTGCGTGTGCTTCTCATTCGTGGTTCATCTCGCGCTCTCGGACTCACGTCCGAACTCGTCTTTCCAGGCATTAAAGATAAGACTGGTTATTAGAGGCAGAACTTCGCATTGTCAACCTTTCGAGCTTCGCGTCCGTCAACGCATTTGGAGAAGTGTGTGAGAAGCTGTGAGAAGGACGCGCTCCGGGTCGATATCCTCGTCTACAATGCTGGGGGTGGGCATGCTGTCATATGCAGCAACGACCGACGGGTGGGAAACGTAGTCTAGTAGAATTCGTCGGGCGTTGATAGGGATTTGCGAAACGACCGATGCGTCATCAGGTACGTCCGAATATGGGTACGCCCTGCACGTGATGCTGCTCCCGACGCGATGTCGGACAGTGCGACGTGCGACTCGCGACTCGCGACTCCAGTGCGACGACGTGTCTCAAACCATGTATAGATACTTTCTCTTCCTACAATCACAATGGAATCTTCGCCCTCACGAGAACCATCGAACACTCCAGCCCCTCGCTCTTCATACAAGCCTAGCCCTCCCGTATTTCTACGTGCCGATGACACGTTCACCCCGGAGTCCGTCAGACCATCGAGGCCTCCACCCATCATCGTCGCCGACAGTTTTATTTCTATGAATCAAAAGTTCCCGGCTATCCCTTGTGCTCCGACTTCTTTTGCGCTTGCCGCCCGCGCATTTTCTGAGGCAGTCGACGAGATCTCATCCAGGTGTGAGACAAGACTTTTGGATAGTGGGTCATCGTGTGTGTGATCATCTCCTCCATCTTCATTGGGTTGACCCCAGACAGTCAAGTAATAAGCAGTTAACACATAATCTACGCGTCTTCATCAGCAATCTAACACATTGAGTTAACACATGTTTTGGTTAGTTGCCAAGTTGTACAACCTATGAAGCAGGTGAAACACCCAAACTTCGAAACTGGTCTGAAACCTATGTATTCATTGGGAGGTTGGTCAACTGAACAGCAATTGAAGCATAACCTAGGTAAACTAGGGACCAAGTACTTACCAACACACCTTCAACCTACACCTTTGAATTTCTTATTTGCTTGTAGACCCACAGTCACACAATATGATGATGACCAAATAAGTTATATTGTGCATAATATTGTAACAAAAATAACAAAAGGTAAGTATACTATATAATAATGTCTGATAAGTGAAATAGGGCAACTACAGCAGCAAGGTAGGGTGACAACACGGCAGTGGTGACAAGATGCAGGGGACAAGACAGCAGTGTGACGAGACAGCATCGGCGGCGAGACGGTGTGGGCAAGATGGCGGTGGTAGCGAGTAGCGAGACGGCAGGGACTGCAAGAGGGCGTGGGTGGCGAGACGACAGGGGCGGCGAGGCAGCACGGGCAGCGAGACGGCGGTGGTGGCGAGACGGTGCGGGTGGCGAGATAACGGGGGCGGAGAGACGGCGCGGGCAAGACAGCGGTGGTAGCGAGACAGCGGGGGCGGCAAGACGGCGGGGGCGGCCAGACGGCGGGGGCGGCCAGACGGTGGGGGAGGCGAGGCGGCGTGGGTGACAGAGTGAGGGGGGTGATGAGGTAGCGGGGCGACAAGGCCCAGGCAGTGGTGGGAGTAGGGAGGGAGGGAGAGACGACGATGGTGGGAGTGGTGGTGGGAGTGATGAGAGAAGGTGTGCGCTGGCACGGTGAGTGAAGTAGCCGTGTGAGTGAGTCAGCTATCCCACGGTTAAATGGCTTTAGGGCAGGCTTGATTTAGCCTGCGGGCAAATCCCAAGCTGCGCGCGGCAAGGTGTGAGAAGTTGCCGAGTTTACCGGAGTTTCCTTAACCGGCCAAACCGTGGAAGAAGCTAACTGTCTATCAATTGCCATCAAACTCCTCAACTCAATGTGTTAAGTTGCTTGTCAGAAACACAGTTTATGAGACCGATGAACCGCCTAAGTCGCGACGATGGGCGGAGCGAGAAGAAAATAGATTCGAGAGTGCCGGGGTCTAGGGTAGTGCAACGTGCGCTACGGTACCGTATGACGAGATGGACAGTCTAGGGAAAAGGGAAGAGAAACACTGTCCTTATATACAAGTGGGAACGATGGTGCGATGCGATGCGATAGTGGTGCGAGCGGGGGGAACAATAGGAAAGGAGTCATGGGGCGGAGGACGAAGGTCCGGAGCAGTGATGTCATAGATAAGGATGCGGAACCCCGCTCGGAAGTCCGGGCAATGACGTCATTGAAGCATGTGATGCAAGGGAAAGTCATGTGCCGTGACACGTCGCGTGTACGAGGTCTGCAAACGAAGAGAGAAATGGAGCGATCCGTGACAGCAGGAAAGGACGCGCGTAGGTTTGCGTGGAAGGTAAGGTTCTTGTGACATCGCGTATTTGGTGCTCTTACCAAAACTCGTCACAGGCTTTCTCCCTCTGAGTCTCAAACGTTCGCACCGGTTGCCGGCGTTTCAACGTTCATTCGTCAACCCCCTCGCTCTTGCCGCCCCCTCCACCTCGCCCGCCTCCTTCCCAACCAAGGTCCTCGATATGCCGCTCGCAAAAATTCGATGTTCGGCGACGGCAAGAACAATTCCGTGCAAAGCTCGAGGTTGCCATCAGTGGTTCAAAAACCTTTCGGGACAGACACGACACTTCAACGCATTCCATACCAACAGCCTGGTACCTGCTCCCGCGCCCCGTATCATTCAACACCGCGTCCCAACACCAGTGCCGGAGGACAAGGATTACGACTACGCAATGCCAGATGTTGACTATGGAGACGGCGCCGCTGGCGTGTACATGGGCGCGCGCGCGGAGATGCATCCCCATCTGACCGGTAGGTACAAACTTGCCCGCTTAGCATGTACTATACTTACACTACATCCAGGTAGACCTTGCGACCGAGATGGCGCATATCTTCCAGCAGGGTCTCCCCCTTCGCCCCCCTTGCGTCCATCCAATGACGACTATACGCCATTCAACAATCGTCAAGAGTTCGAAATCGGCGAGTTCTTGTACCGACAAGTTCAAATGAGCGGGGCGAACATCGATCAGCTCATGGCCCTCTGGGCCTCAACGCTTCCTGAAGGCTCGGAGCCACCGTTCGCCGACAATAAAAATCTGAACGAAACTATTGACACTAGCAAGCTCGGTGATGTCGCATGGCAGTCCTTTTCAGTAACATACAATGGGCCCCTTCCTGCGGGTGAAGTACCGTCATGGATGCTAGCCTCGTACGAGGTTTGGTTTCACTGCCCACGCGAGGTGATTCGCAACCAGCTGTCGAACCCGGACTTCGCGTCAGACATGGACTTCTGTGCAAAGCGGGTCTACGACGCGAACAACAAGCGGGAGTACCGCGATTTCATGTCTGGCGACTGGGCATGGAAGCAATCTGTGCGTATATCTTGAAAGGTGCTTACCACTCGACACTCACTCCTTGTTTGCAGGATATACTTGCTGAAGATCCACAGAACCACGGCGTGACGTTCTGCCCCGTCATTTCGGGAAGCGATAAGACCACGGTGTCTGTGGCGACGGGGCAGAACGACTACTATCCGTTCTATATCTCGAACAGCCTCATCACCAATGGGGCTCGGCGTGCCCATCGTGAGGGCATTTCACTTGTCGTGTTTTTATCTATCCCCAAAAGTGTGTATCTTTTATCATTCATTCACCTTTGATTTCATTCTGACCGACGGCACAAACAGCGGACCAGCAATATCAAAATGATAGTCACTTCCGCAAATTCCGACGACAGCTTTTCCACTCCTCAATACACATGATCCTTCAACCGTTGCGTCCTGGAATGACGAAGCCGGAGGTGACCTTATGCGCGGACGGCCACTACCGCCAAATCATCTTTGGGCTAGGGCCATATATTGCCGACTATCCCGAGCAGGTACTGCTCACGTGTGTAGTACAAAATTGGTGTCCAAAGTACGTATGTTCTTCTGTCTGTGGTTTACTGTCATCTAACCTCTGCTCTCCTTTATAGATGCACCGCGATGCCATGGGACTTGGACGGAGTCGGGACACATCGATGTCCGGAGCACACCGACGCCGTTCTGGACGTGTTTGGCATCAAGCCTGCTTGGGAGGACTACGGAATTGTCGGCGACGTCAAGGTATGCCTTTACGCATTGTACTTACCTTGTGCTGGCCTCTAACAATTTCACAGCCTTTCACTGTAGATTTTCCGAGGGCGGATATCTACGAAATGCTTTCCCCGGATCTCTTACATCAAATCATCAAGGGAACATTCAAGGACCACCTCGTCGAATGGGTGAACCAGTATCTTATCGAGGAACATGGCCAGGCGCGCGCGCTCGCAATTGTCGTAGACATCGACCGTCGGTACGCTAACATGCTTTTGGTCAAGCTACGCCATATACTTACGTGTGCTGGATCGCAAGGATCGCTGCTGCACCGAGCTTTCCGGGGATCAGGCGCTTTCCCGAAGGGCGGGGCTTCAAGCAATGGACCGGCGACGACTCCAAGGCCCTTATGAAGGTAAGGAGATCTTCATGGCAAGTGTCAAGAACGACCGACTAAGGAATGCATCCAATAGCCTTCTAAGTCGCGACACAGGCAGTGGCTCAGAGGAAGAGGGAATCAGGGAACAAAGGGAGAACAGTACATTGCACTCTAAGCCGGTAAAGACTAGGAGGAAAGACTAAGGAACTAGATACATGCAGGCCAGCTATATATACTAGGGAGGGGATGTGCACAGACCAAGGGGCACATCAGCGATGCCATCAAAGGGGATTGATCCACAGGTGTGAGATCAGATAGCGCGAGAAAGCAAGGAAAAAGCGGAGCAAAAGGGCGAACCGTGACAGCAAGTGTGTTTTCTCGCTAACCATTTGTTTTGCACCAGGTTTACCTACCCGCAATTGCAGGTCATGTACCTGCGCAGATGGTTCACGCGCTCGGCGCTTTTTTAGAGTTTTGCTACCTAGTACGAAGATCGACGATCACCGACAACACTCTGATCGCCATCGACGCTGCCCTCAAGCGGTTTCATTGTGAACGCGAGATCTTCCGCCACGTTGGTGTACGTCCAGATGGGTTCTCACTTCCGCGACAACACGCCATGGTGCACTATGTTGCCCACATCAAGCTGTTTGGTGCTCCAAATGGGCTATGCTCATCTATAACGGAGTCCAAGCATATCAAAGCAGTCAAGGACCCTTACCGGCGGACCAACCACAACAAACCCTTGGGGCAGATGCTGCTCATTAATCAGCACCTCGACAAGCTGACCGCGGATCATTCCGACTTCACCGCTCGCAACATGCTCGTCGGGCCTTGTCCTCGCATCCCACCTGCCATGCTTGCTGTCATGCAGAGTGCGGCTGCTGTGCCACCTCCGGTCCCCTTCGACGATCCCATTCCTCTCGACGGAGAGGACAACGAAGATGACAACGGAGGTGATGTTGATGGGCCAGCTATATTGGGAGAGGTTCAACTTGCAAAATGTCGAGGTGAGCTAATCCCATACTCATCTTTCTCTGCTGAGCTGACCAAAAATGCTGTACAGTTCGTGGTCTTCCCCGCCCTGTTGATATGCTCGCCGCTGCGATAGATATCCCCCGCCTTCAAGAGCTCATTTGTCGATTCCTGTATGATCAAAAATTCCCCGACTCCGACATATCTTCTGCGGATATTCCTCTCACTAGCTGTCCAGCTTTCGACGGGCATGTGGCTGTTTTTCCTTCCGCCGTTGCATTATTCTATGCACCCAGTGATGCTTCCGGCAGTGGAGGCATGCACCGCGAACGGATCCGGTCCACAGCATCTTGGCGCCATGGTCCCGCACGACGCGACTGTGCGTTTATCGAGAAGGATCCCGATCTTCCAGGTTTCAGGGGTCTGTATGCCGTCCGTGTCCTCCTCCTCTTCCAATTTACGGTGGATGATACTGAGCACCCATGTGCATTGATATCATGGTTCTCACCCATTTCGGATGCCCCGTGTCCCGACACCGGCATGTGGATCGTCGAACCGGATCTGGACAGGAATGGTGACCATGAGATATCGGTCATCCATCTTGATTGCATGCTTCGTGGTGCGCATCTGATGGGGGTGTCTGCAGGGGCCGAGTTTCTTCCGCCTTCGCTAACAGAGTCGGATACTTTGGATGCATTCCGTGCTTTCTATGTAAATAAATATGCAGACCACCACTCCCATGAAATCGCATTTTAGAGTCTTTAAATATATTATTATTGTGTTTGAGGTTATAGAAATATTGGTGCTTCAAGGAACTGTAAGTTCTTCGAACATGGCCAGGACTTCTGATATAAGCACAAGTCATCCAGTGAATCTACTTGTCCCCAAGCCAGTCTACTTGTCCCCCAGTCAGTATATTTATCCCCAAGTCAGTATATTTATACCCAAGTATATCTCTAAGGATCAATTGTTTTACCAAGTGCACAAGTGTTCTCGCTCCAGTCTAAGTCGGCTCCAAGGAGGATCTCCAAGTCCAAGGTGTAGGTTCCAAGTCCAAGTAGGGCTCAAGTACTTGGAGTTTTCCTGATGAAGCGCATCGTCACCTCGAAACCCAGCCTAACATTCGCGCCGCCGACGAGGATCGTTTTCCCTGAAAGGTCGGCGCACTCGACGGGGGAAACCTTCTTGAGCTGGTCCCGAATGAATTGTGCGGTTGAGAGCTTCATGTTGACGACGACAGTGTGATTGATAAGTAAATGGAGCCTGCGCCCTCCTGCACCACTCCTGGTTTGCTTTGTGTACATCCTCCGACTGCCGGGCACACACGCATGCCCTACGAGTTCGATGTGGGTCCTCCGCTCGTGGTCGGCATCATTGGCCTTGAGCAATATTTGTGAGTCAGATAGATAGACAGCATCCGTCGGAAGAAGTCTAAAGGAAAGGGGTGGCTGATGATGATAGACATGGATGTCGGACTGTGAGACTCTGTGAGAGATGGAAAAGGATGGAAGCCTCCCAAGAATCTTTTCCAAGCAAGAATCATGGTCGGCGGCGGTCCGAGCGGTCCGATGACGTCGACGCAGATTGAAAGGCGCGGATCTCAAAGGCTCGAGCTCACCACCATGGACAGTGCAGAGCGCGATCCGCCAGCGACAAGCACGCGCGCGGGGACCCCCTTCGACGACGAGAACGCCGAAATCATCTTCAGATCCTCCGATGCCGTCGATTTCCACGTCCACAAGCTTATCCTCTCCCTCGCCTCGCCTTTCTTCGCCGACATGTTTGCCTTTCCTCAGCCCCCCGCCCCCTCGCGCCCCGACATCGATGCCACAGCGGATCTCGACACCTCTCACGACGGCGCACCCATAGTACACCTGTCAGAGCCTTCCTCCGTCCTCGACACGCTCCTCCGCCTCCTCTACCCCGTCGTGCCCCCCACCCTCACAGAGCTCCCCGCCATCTGCGCGCTGCTCGAGGCCCTCAATAAATACGACCTCGACGCGTTCATTCACAGTGGATATGTTTCCGCTGCCCTTGCCACAGCAGCGTCGGCGGATCCCGTCGGCGTCTTCGTGCTCGCCATCCGCTTCAACCTCGAGGACGCCGCGCAGACCGCCGCGCGATGCTCCCTGTGCCTCCCCACACTCGCCCTCGACTCGCCCGCGCTCTCCCAGATCTCCGCCTCGTCCTACCGCGCTCTCTCGAAATACCACGTCCAGTGCTCCGACGCCGCGTACACCGCCTGCGCCTCGCGCACCTGGTTCATCCCGATCGACAACGTACTGCAGCACCACAAGCCGCCCTGCGTCCGCTGCTGGCGCCCCGACAGCGGTCTGACCGCCCGATCGGGCTGGGTCGCGCGCGCGTTCGTGTGGCGCTACCTCGACCTCGCGCGTTTCGTGCTCGCGCGCCAGCCGTTTGGAGGCGCGATTTTGGTCAAGGAGGACGGAGGCGACGCGTTCGATGTGTCCGGGAAGGACCGCATCTGCACGATGTGCGGGAAGACGATCCCGGAGAGCAGGCCGGCGCTGGACGCGCTCAGTCAGATGTTGGCCGACAAGGTGGACGACGCCGTGCGTGGTGTGCGTGCTCCCACTTTCGTCCGTGGTCTGCCGATGATGACCGGACTGCACAGATCCCGATGCCCAAGTTTACTTCTTGAAGATTCATACTGATGCATATTCTCAGCGGTCCTGTCTCCCACTGGGCGGGATGCGCGACGCGATCGAAAGATTCGAAACCCACGAACTCGACGATCAGTCAAAGTAAGTACATATTTGCTAAGTATTGCGCATATATTCTCCACTTGAAGAGCGCCACGGCCTCTAAGTACCTTGCTTGCATCGTAGCGATACCGACAAACCATGTCGCTCTTGGTACAAGTACTACTCTCATGAATACACCAAGTTCATGACAATATGGCATGATGGCATAGGTTTACGCATGCGAGATAAAACGCTCTGAGACCGCCACGCGTACGCGTACGTCTGTCAGGTCCCCAACAAGCGTCCACAGCGGCCGAGCTGACGAAAGGGTGTTTGCAACTCAAGTTGCAGTTGCAGTTGCAGTTGCAGAACCTCCCCAGGCAGAGGTCTCTGATACCCAGCAGTGTACCACCCACAACTGCTTATAAGTGCCTTTGTCTCTAACTCAAGACTATAGAGCCAGGGAGGTTAACCGCCATAGGACATGCGCACCCATGCAGAGCTTCGCATTTATTTAATCGTACTAGTATATTGTTCCATCCCATATTGCGGTTCATCGAATAACATAGCACATCCGCTCTGCCACCGCGCGCATCTACACGCGTACCAGAATCGTCATCCACGCAATCTGCGCGACAGCAACGAGAAAGAGGAACGTGATGCGCCGTGACCGCTGCGCCTGGGACACCGTACCGGCCGATGCGGGCGCGCCTGCTGGATCCGGGAGGACGACAGAGCGAAGAGAGCGGAGCTGGAGGCAAGCAAGAGTATCCAGAGCGAAGCGGAGAACCCGACGTTGAGATGCAGTGGTGTAAGAAAACGAAGGGGTAAGCGCCATACCGAGGAGGTGGGAGATTTGCATCACCTACCAGGAAAAACGCGTTCGCGAAAAAGACATAGAAAAACACCAGCGTGTACAGCGTCGTCGACGTCGTCAGCAGCCCCATCAACAACGTCGCGATCACCCTGTTGAATCACCGCACCGCGTGAGCACAAAACAATATAGCGCCCATGCATACAGGGCACGCACCCTACAAATTTGTACCCTCCGTACGCGAGAAGGTCGACCATCGGACTCGAGGTTTGCACGCCGAGGAGATAGCACCCGCCCTTGACAAACAGGAAATCGACCAAAAGCACGAACACAGCCTTGCTCCCGGTGATGCCGAGGATCTCGGGGTGGAAGCGCTGTTGCAGACCGGACTGTACACCGACAAGGAGGATGTACGTCACGAATGCCATCACTGTAACATCCCATATCAGCGCCGCGCACACCAGGAAGGATGGGAGGACGCACTCGGGATGTAGAGGTCGGGCGAGTTGAGGTCCTCGCGCGGGGACAGGAACTCGGTCGCTGCCCTGCTCGTTTCTAGACAGTTTGCGCGTCCAGGGACGGTGCCGCCATGGGAAGAGAACGAGCCGGAGTTTGTGCACGACGTATGAGTTGGACACGTTGAAGTGGTGCTTCAGATGAGTGATGGGGACCAGTCCGCCGAGCTACACGTGTCCCGGTCTCAGTACACGCTGCGATACACACACGCGCCTTCGCGCAAAGGGTGGAGGATGGATAAAGCCAAAGGCAGTACACAGAGACATGAAGTGTGTGGGGAGTGGATTGTATACTACACGCACGTTTTTCTGCATATACTCCTGCCCGGCCGTCATCGCGTTCTGCCCGAGCTGCATCCCAAACTGCGCTGTCGCGCCGTCCAATCCCCAGGCGGCGAAGTCGGGGACGCCTCCATTCAGATGCTGCTGTTGCGGAGGTATTGGTTGGGAGTGTTGAAAGGCGGGGTGGGTGTACGCCTGAGGTTGGTGGAAGGACTGCTGATGGTGCTGGGACGGGACCGGAGGCGAGGAGGTGTAGCGTTGGTAACCCTGGGGTGAGGCAGGCGTTGAGGGAGGTTCTGGTATAAACTGCGGGGTGTGTCGGGACAGGATGTTGGAGAGGCGGGGGAGAGCGGGAGTAGAATTGGGCCATGTCGTGTGGGGGTCGTCGAGAACGATGAGCGGGAGAGCGCGCGCGTCGGAAGAGAGGGGGACAAACAAAGCCAAATAGTGGCGGGCGACTCGCGAGGCGCGCGTCGGCAAGTGCAACAGATTTCGTGCAACTTGACCGCCACCACACTCACCTTCTACAAACTTTCCCCTCTCTTTCTGAAACAACTCAATCTACCATGCGTGTGCATCCGCGCCCGCGCTGGACATCATGCAACGTGCCTACCGGTACTCTGCATGCCATCTTTGCCGAAGCCGGTCAGCGAAGCTCGCGAACTTCGAAGCAGCGGGGCCTGATGCAGATGGACGGTCCAGTCACCTGAGGTCCAAGGAAGAAGGCGAGCGTCTCGTCCGACCCATAAAAGCTGCTGACTCTCGCCCCACAATCTAGCTGATCCCCCGCATTATTTTCCCTCACCACTACCTATGGCGTCCAACATCAGGAAGATCGAGCCGACGGATGCGGCCGCCCCCTTCAACGATCTCACTGCGAATGCCATCTTGCGTTCCTCCGACAATGTCGACTTCCGCGTCCACACAGTCATCTTAACCATCGCATCTCCCATTTTCATGGACATGCTCTCTCTCCCCCGTCCCACCACCGCGACTGTCATGACACCAATTGACGACACCCGTGACGGCGTGCCCATCATCATCCTCACCGAGTCCTCCCGCACCATAGACCTTTTTCTCCGCTTGCTCTATCCTGTCTCCTCACCCAGGGTCGCCGAGCTCGCCGACATTCGGATCTTGCTTGAGGTCTCGCGCAAGTACGAGATCGAAGCCCTCGCCGGCATTATCAGGCACGGACTTTTGTCCACCCTCGAACAAGACCCCGTGGGTGTGTTCGCGCTCAGCATATCCTACAGACTGGACGGTATCGCAGCCAAGGCAGCCCACCGCTGCCTTCGTCTGTCTATATACACCCAAGACTCTCCGGAGCTCAAGTACATCACTGCCGATCCAATACCGTCGGTTGTTGCAGTTCCACTCCGACGCGTCCAAGAAGATCGGCGCAGCTCTGGATGAAACTGGCTGGCTTCGCGAAATCGAGGGGGTGATCGAGCGCGAACGAACCCATCACTATGAAGCACATGTGAGGCCGAGGCGTTGCAGGTATTGCTGGGTGTCGGCCTGGCAACGGGTGGACTGTGCGAAGGTTTGCCTGGGACTACATCCACCGCGTCCAAACTCTGCTTCAGGCCTCGCATGGGGTGGACGCGCTTCTCGCTTAGGAATGCTCTAATAAGTATCGAAAGCTTGACCTGCCATGATTGCGGAGGCGGCTGGGTTACCACACTCAGTGCAAGACAGCGGAAATGTAGCCAAGTTTACACATATCTTGGAGGCGGCAGTGCAGGACGCCATGACTGCAGTGGGTGTCTCCTTTACATGCATCTTTGCGATCTACGTTGACCCCCCTCCCACAGATTCCACTTCCGATCGGACGTTTTTTTGACCTTCAGGCTGCTCGTACGCACTAGCTCCCAGGCCTCAGGCTTCTGCTGTCATACTCGTGCATGCATGTACATTTTCCGAATACCATTGACCACGGTTTCAGTCGCAGATAACACCGATAAGTAGAGACTGAACACAATGGACCTTAAATGGATGTCGGCCAATGCTCGCGGAAAAGTGGAACCTTATAAGACTGACCTAAGGAAGAAGGCAAGCAGCGCCCTCATATCGGTTAAAGGCTGGCGACTTCGCTGTCCTAAGCGCCATTCCTTCTTCTTCCACATATCATGGCATCCGTTTCGACGATGTCCCAGCCCATGGATGCGCGGGCCCCCTTCGATGATCCCACTGCCAATGCCATCCTCCGCTCCTCCGATAACGTCGATTTCCGCATCTAGACCGTAATCTTGACCATCGCATCTCCTATCTTCAAAGACATGTTCTCCCTCCCACGAGCGGCCACTACGATCGCAGTCGATGAAACCCGAGACGGCTTACCCATCATCAGCGTCACCGAGTCCTCTCACATACTCAACCTCTTCCTCCGCATCCTCTACCCCGTAGACTCCCCGAAGATCACAAAACTAGCCGATGTCCGGGCGCTGCTCGAGGTCTCGCGCAAATACGAGATCGAAGCATTCAAGGCCCCTGTCAGTTCCGTGCTTGAGGACGCCCTCGAAGATGATCCCTGTGGGGGTCTTCGCGCTCAGTCTTGCCTACGGATTGAACAATATCGTAGCCCATGCAGCCCACTGCTGCATCCTCCTTCCCATATCCAAGCTCGATTCCCCTGAGCTCGAACAAATATCCATTCACCAGTATCGTCGGCTACTGCAATTCCACTTCGACGCGTCTCAAGAAATCAGCGCGGTCCCTAGCAAAAACCAATTGGTTCCGGGAGGTCGAAGGAGTCATTGAACGTGAACGTGATAAAAAGAAACACTCGGTAATCGGGGGTCTTCCACGGGGAAGCAGCGCTGCCACCACTGTTGGGTGTCGAACGGCAAAGGATGGGTGGCGCGGAGGTCGGTCTGGGAGTATATTCACCGAGTGCGGCTTTTGGTCCAGGCATCGCAAGGGCTTCATGCTCTGTCGTTAAGAAGCTCGCTTCGAATCCGGAGCACCGAAAGCGCGCGCTGTGCCGGTTGTGGGCATAGCTGGGAGAATTCGAATGAGTTGATCAAGTTTGTCCACATCGCAGTCGAAGCAGTGCAGGACATAAAGTTTCTGTCCCAGCTCGCTATGTAACGACGGATCAAACCGCCCTATTTTCTGTCAGTCTCTCTTTATACACTGCAGTTGTGGCATATGCTGATTCTCGACCGTATACTCTCACAGCAGTCTTCCCTCAGTCTTTCCCTAGGATCGTAACTATGGTTATGTATCCCGCGCATACATGTACATCACGAAACAACATTTACAGTGTCCACACTCGCACACACTCAAATCACGATAAATGCGCAATGAACGTACGTGAAAGGAGTACCTAACCACGGCAAGTGAAGGAGGGGGGACATAGGACCTCTGCAACAGAAGAGAGCCAGCCAGCGACCGCGAATAAATAACATAGATTGGTACAAAGTACAATGGGTAAGTCGTACATGTTCGTGCAGTTTCGTTTCAGATCCTGGCATGGCTTCAGCAAGGGATTGCCACGGACGGACACAGCCTACAGGAACCTACTCACTCAAAAGGACATTCCGATGATCGTCACAAGCCCTAGGCAGCCACCTGGTTCGAACGTCTCCGCGCGCTCCCTTGGGCGGATATCCCAAGCACCGACGCCGGCACCCCAGCATGCACGCTCCGTACGATGGCCGCTCTCGAGATTGAATCCCTCCTTAAAGCCCGCGCGCCAGCGCCGTCGCGAACACTTTCATCGTCCGACACCGAATGTTCGTCGTTCATCCGCGTCCACGACAGCACGACGGGCGCGCGCGTCGAATCTGTCCTTGATCGCGGGTTCAAGTTGGCCTGTAAAGGTGAAGGCACTGCCGGGGTCGTCGTGCTCCTCCACAGCTCGCTCGGGCTCTTGTAGTCTTCAGGTGAATACGCCGCTGGCGGACGGGTGACGTCCGCATCGCCCGCTGCCGTCCGTCCATTCGTCCACCCCGAGGTCGAGATCGTCACCTTCGGTCGTGTGACTCGCGGAGTCAACTTCTGGTCCTCCCAACGTACAGAATAGTATTCACCGGCAATCGCCGGCGTCTTCACCTCCCTCCTCGACGGCCCCGCCTCTGCGTGAGCTTGGTCCTCGTCCTCGTCCACAACCATGCGATTGGCCTGTTCCTCTGCGAATGCTCTGTCCGCAGCGACAATCAGCATCGACTCGAGCGTCTTCCCCCGCCGCGGGACCGCCACCGATTGCGGGCGCTGCACCATCACGGGCGCGACGGCGACCGCCATCGCGCTCTCTCGACGCGTGAAATGAACGCCAAGCATGCCATCGGAACTGAGGGGACGTGGAGCCTTCAGTCTCCGCTCGTGCTCGCGTTGGCGTTGGCGTCGACGACGGAGCAGGAAGAAGGCTGCCAAGGAGAGGAGCAAGATCAGCGCGACGCTGCCACCGGCGCTCGCTCCAGCGATGATCGCCGTGCGTTTGGCGTTGGAGCCCGGCGAGCCTTCCGGAGATGTCAACGTTTCGCTGCTCGACCCTTCAGATGAAGTCTGATGCAGATGGACAGATGCGAGAAGGCGTACGCGTTGACGGCGGTGGTGGCGCGAAGCATGGCTGCACGCTCTTGAAGGGCGAAGTCGAATTCCGTTAGCTGCTGCTGCTGCTGCTACACGCCCCAAAGCAAATCAGTCAAATTCGGCTTCCGATGGTGCAACAAAGAATAGACTCGACCTGTTGCAGTGGCGGCGCGGAGAACTCGAAATCGTCTGAATCAGACATCCTTCTACGTATGAGACTATGAGTCGATGAAACGACGAGAGGGATCCGGAGGTCGTGAGGTCGTCAAGAGAAATGAAAGGATGAAAACACCGCCCGCGGTGGATGAATATGAAGACCTTCAGCCGAGAGCCAGCGTGTAAGGAAGCCAGCCAGCTCGGCGTCGACCGTAGAGAAGAGGTGGGGAAAGGGAACTGATGATCCCGCCGACACTGGGTTTATATAGGACATACTACCTACCGCTCGGAGATCTGTCGATCGTTACGTTCGAAGTTGTAGCCGTGGAATGATCTTTCAGGGAAGTTCGGGGTTTCTGGTCAGTATAGGGCGATGCACAATACTGACAGTCAGGGAGAGATGTTCGACGCTGGCAGTCGGTTGGACGAGTGCGTCGAACGTACTGACCAGGCGGCCAACTGGTTTTTAACATTCCTAGCAATTCCATGGTAGCATTCCCACTAGCATTTCGACATCGCCTCATGGAGGACTTCATTAGACTCGAATGGGTGGGCGACGTGCAAGAGCGTAGGCGCAGTGATGGTCGACGTCGAGGTTAGAACGTGGCGCCCGCCCCGGCGCGTTCACTCGGCGCCCGGTGCATCGGCCCGCCCTGGACGTCGCGGTAAGTAGGTCGCGGTCGGACGAGTCGCTCTCGCTTTTACGACGGCGACGAACTGGGTTGAAGCGTACCGCGTACAGACTCAATATATCGATTCCGCTCGGAAAGCGCTTCAGCTCAATGATGGTAAAGTCATACATCGGCATGTTTCACGTTCGTCAACCGCTGCCAGTGCGTCTTTCTAAACTCTCTGATGTTGCCGCCGTCGACCCTCCCTTGGGTACTAGCAGGCCGCAAGCCTCTGTAGGTTATATTGACGAGACAACCCGCGCAGCGTCTTTCAACTATAACCTTCTTAGATCCCCTCACGCCCCTTGTTATCTGCGCACGCTGTGTCTATACACAACACGTCGCACAGCTGGCAAGCCCGGTGACGGAAGATGCGCTGCGAGCCAGTGCATGATACCTCCCATGCAAGCACGACCCTCCAAAGAAGCCTTTTCGCAGGCGCGATCAGAGTTCGCCATGATCTTCTGCACCGTGCAGGGCTGATCCTGCCTTCATATTCTCCCGAACTCTGCAGACTAACAGCCAATCAGGTCTACATAAGTAGCGCGCGCAAGACACATACAATCGTCCACAGTCTAGGTCTGATTACTCTGGCATTCTCATTGGAAGGTATTTTAAGACCTGTGATACTTTTGCTTGACTGAACTTAGTGCCATCCAGGCTCGAGGATCTCAATACTAGCTCGTAGTCGGGCAATGCAACTTGGTTTAGGGCTATTGTGCTACACTGGCCGCTTTCTCCAAAGATGTCCGTCTCTGCACGGTAGAGCCGACCGAACCTGGTAGCATTCCGCTCGCGACGACTGTTATGCAATGGAACACCGTAGGACTTATGCAACGGCTGACTCGGACTCCGCGTTTACGCCCTCGCGCACCGTGGCACCATAATTCCCGAGACAGCACCCTTCTCCTCTCGAGTCCAGCCATTCAAAGGACGTTCGGAATCTTTGGGCATCGAGATCATTGGACTTGTTACGGCCCATCTCTCAGATATTCTCTGGCGCTTCCCACGCTTACAATGTCCGAGTCACGAAGCTGTTAAAGACCGTGGTTCTTAGCTCTGTTTCAGCTTCACTGCGTCGACAAACTTTCTTTTGCAATGTTCGCTATATCATAGTACTATAAATGGTTAGATAATATGCGACGAACTGAGCGGAGTGTCTACTGCAGGTACAAATGCACCGCGCTATGGTTACTAGTAAATACTAAGTGGTGAGCGGAAAGAGTGACCCAACTACGAAATCATAACGCCCCATACACAACAAATACATCATTTGTAACGTCAGCCGTACATGGCTTCAAAATTCATTAAATTCATGGGATCAGAGGGTAGCCAAACGTATTTCGTCGTGAAGCCACATCAGGTCGGATGACGGACGGGTCGGGCAGGGCAATGCTCGCGTACGCGCTCTGGACCTGTCTCGGCACGCTAGTGCATGGACGTATCGTGGCTTGTCGCGGACCCATGGGGCGTGCACTCAGGCTCGCCCGACCCTTGCGCATCGTGCCCGCCATTCCCCCAAATCCATCCCTTGTGCCTGCGGTCATGGGGTCGGCAGTGTAGGACCTGTGCGAGGGAGTCGGGGGTCGTTCCAAATCGATAGGGGTCGCCGCCGTTATTGAGGTCGACTGAGGGGAAAGTGGACGTAATGGGCTCGCATCTCCATTATACGAGACGGCCGCTATAATTGGAGTTTGCGGAGCACCAGCGGGTGGGCTGGTGGGCAGCTGTCGAACTTTGGAATTGGAACTCGTGATTGCACGAGGCAGGGGGGTATGGGGAGAAGTGCGGTGGGGAGCAGAAGTATGCGAGACACTAGTTTCTCCTGGGCCATCAAATGCGGATCGATCGCGCATATCATGTGTCTGAATGACGAGGGAAGGGCGTGCGAGGGTCTTCAGAGTGTCCGGCTTCTCCCAAGGTGCGACGCCGTTCACAAAGGCCAGTGAATCGTCCAGCAAAAGGGAGTTCTTCTCCTTTTCGGGATGGAAGAATCCAGCGGCGGGAGGAGGATGGATATTGGTCATGGACGGTGTTGCGTGCATCCACGAGGTTGGACGTCTCCACGAAGGCGAGCCTTCACCGGGACTGGGGAAGATATACGACGAGAAAGAGCGCCGGCTTGGGGATGACACGCTTGGAGACCTCCAAGTCATCCTCAGCCATCCGTCTCCATCCCGTTCTCTCGCTTGATCCGGAGACTCGACAGGAACGACGGAGGGCGTCGAACCCGAACGCGACCGTGAAGTTGACCAAACGCGGGATGTCTGTAGCACGTACGTTGCGACACGCCGCAGTGCGCCTGGGTTGTGCCATCCTGTTTTGTCCTGCGATTCAACGGGGCTCTTCAATGATGGATCGATTTCGAAGTCAGGGTTCATCGGGGCGGTATGGCGTTGCCGACGGCGACGGCAAAGGAAGAACCCGAGTGCGACGATTAGGAGGAGAGCCACAACGCCGCCGGCAGAGGCGCCGCCTATAACCGTATACATATGGTCGTTCCTCGTGTAATTTGAACGGGGGTATGGAGGGAGGAAAGAGGAAGAGCGGCTGGGATATTCGGCGAGCTGCCGCGACGCCGGATGTCAGCTAACGTGCGTCTGCGATGGAATGCGGTTTACGCACATACCGTTCACCGCCTTCCGGGCGTCTCTGATCGCTGAAACCCCTGGAAGGGCGGAAGCCACGAGGGAGAGTAAACTGCCCTAGAAGACGCACACCAGGGGGTTTTATAGTCACGTCGTACCATGCAGAACAGACCACCTACCGATGGCATATCACCGACTTTTCCCGGCATCATCGATCCCACGACAGGGGCACGCATATAAGGAGCAGAAACACAGCGAGAGCCACCAATATAACCAGGGAAAGAAGATGCCGGGCGCGTAGTAGTCGACTGTCGAGGCCAGAAACGCTCAAAGATTGAGAGTTGTGCTCGATAGAACAAAGGTACGAATCGCTACTCGTGTAGCTACTTACATATGCGAGCTCTGGAAGCAACGACCTGCGGGGCGGCTGTGATATAAATTAATCGTGGCAGTGCCCTTCCTCCGACGTAAGTACAGTACGTACTTCCGAGTCTTCCAGGATCCCGCATCAGTATAGCACTGAAATTTCAGCATGTGCAAGCTGAAAATGCCCTGTCAAAGTGTAAGCTTCGACGGAAATAACACCAATGTGGGTTAACACACGACAAAAACTGGTCAGAAACACCCCGATGTCAGGATTTCACTGGGTCGTGTTCGCGCGCGGCGCGGATAATGCATGTTGTGGGCGCCACTTATTTAAGCGACAATGTGATTGTGATGAAGGATGGTGTCAAGTACCTTCTCGATACCCCCATCGAAAGTCTCCTTCTCCTTCGTCTCCTCTTCTTCGAGTCCATTCTCCGCATGCACATTCTCTAGACCCTCCGGCGGCCTGAATGTTCCATACACGTCCTTCGCGTCGACTTCCCCTTTGCCTCTAGGTGGCGCAATCGTGTTCCACGCTGTCCAAAGCGTCGCGCTGATGCAGAATTCGGGCAGCCAGGACATGTAATATATGTGCCTGCATTAAGGATGCCCATTCGGCCAAGGTTCAGGCGAGAAAACGCAAAGGGATTCAAACTTACGTCCACCCTTGATTAACCTCGATAGACGAGGGTGTGACAGAAGCACTGAACCCCGGAAGAGATGGCCAAACAGACCAGATGAGCTCGGCATTAGTAGGGGGAGAGTACATGATGACTGGACGTCGGAGGACGAACGAGGAGCCACACGACGGGGGCGCGCCAATTCAACCCATGCCAGAACCTACATTGAACGTAAAATCAGAAACCTGCGGCAATCGCTTAACTGGCATGACGTTAACGCACCAGTAATCGCTTGTAGGATTAGAAAGGTACAGGTGCGAAAGCTTGATACGACGATGGCGAACAAAGTAATACTCCGCTCTAGATGTGACGGTGGTGAGCCACGGCTGGCTGCAAATGTTGCATGTGATACAGACATCATGATTCCTGTGAGTGGGCCAAGAAAGACGGCGTAGCCTGATATCGCAGATATAAACGAGTTCGCGGTCTGAAGACAATGCATGAATAACTCTGTGGTGGCGGTGCTAACGTCCAACCAAAAAGTGCCGCTGGAATGGCCGATCTACCAGGTTTTGGGAGCGGTGGAGGGTCTGATTAAGGGTGAGTGTAAATGTGATTGGTGTGTCGGGTTCCATGGAGGCGAGGTCCTTCGCAAGTGCATGAGCTTGTGTTGAAGTCTTCATTGGACGTCAGTACAAAATTCCTGCCATTACACGAGATATCGAACGTAGTCTCACCAGGGGGTGTCCGACTTCGACGCCCTCTAAGATGGGGTCCAGTTTGATGGCTTGCGGCTTCAGCGCTTCAGCGCTTTGGCGGAAGCAGAAGGCGTGGATATAAATATGCGATACACGTCCGCTGTATGAAACTCAGTAACAATGGGGAAGTTTAACCTTCAACAGTACATACCATCATATTGACGAGTTGTACAAGGTCGCGCATTGAACTCAAGGCTCAAGCGGCCGTTTGTCTCTTGCCCTGAATATTAAGATCCTGATACTCGGACAGACAAGAGCTTTGCAAGAGCTTGCCGGGGCTATGGTGACACGACAAGATTTGTACCGTGCTCAATGCGTACATAGTGGGGATGGGCAACGGTCAATTGCGCACCGTGACGCTTACGTCACTTTCCCATACGCCAAATTTCACTGACACCTTGTTTTGCGCCTTGCTCGGCACCCCCTTCATCGTGTATAGTGATAATTCGCATTTGAAGACATGGAGAGTCTTTAAAATAGTATTATTGCCCTGCATTGTGAGTTCCATACCTACTAGTGGAATGTGGAAGCCACAGCAGCCTCGGCAATACGGAAGCTCAGCGCAACTTCGGATGAATTAGATGCGTCGAATATTTTGACATGTCTCCAGGCCTGCGCTCGTCGACGCGCGACTCAAATCCCCCCGAAATCCACCCCTTCCGACAGCAACAACAACTCGTCCCCTCTTCCGATTCTTTGGCGGCCTGGCACACTTATAGATACCGTCTATTTACACCAATCCCACACATGAATAAGGGCTTCATCGCATACTGTTCATACAGGGTCCGTTTTGGTAGTATTTTGACCATATCTCCCAGGATAAAGAGATGGGAGGGATTTCATCTGTACAGATGATTTAAAGGTGTCGAAATAAAATTATCACCATTTTAAAAGATTTTTTCGGCCTCTGTGGAAGCTCATGTTGAGGATTGCATGGGGGAGCTGGGTGCGACAAGGTGCTAATGAAGTAAGGTACCGTGGGAACGTCACGCTATTCCTGGTCTCGAAGAGAACAGGCTTTGACGACACCTCTCCTTCCTAAAGTAGTAATTCGCTGCTCGGCATCCTTGGTCTTCTCACCCACGTGCACAATCATCCACGTGCTTTCGTTTATTTTCACACTTCCTCACTTGCCGTCACCGTCCTTCGTCTTTTTTTTCACTTCTGCGCAATGCCCAGCTCGCTCGACCTTCCCATCACCCACCCGGCCAAGCGGCCTCGCGATGGCTCTCCACATCGGTCGACTGCCCGTGCTCGTCTACGTATGTCCAACTCTGTTTTCCTTTCGCTTTGCTTTCCTTCCGCTTTGACTTCTAACTCTCTCCACCCATTTCTTGTAGAAGATGATTCGGCCTCTTCTCTTGATGTTTCTTCGCTTTCTGCGGCCGCCTTGTCTTCTTTCGGTTCGGTGCCCGATCTGGTTGCTCTCACCGCCGCCTCATCCGCACCCTCATCCGGTAATCCCGCCGTCCCGCCATCTTCCATTTCTCTGCTCAATCGTCGGTTACCACCAGCCTCTCCTTCAACGACCGTCGACCCATCACCAACTCTTCATGCTCCATCTGTGTGTGTCACACTGGGACATATGGATGATGGTGAGCTCAACGACTCTCGGATAGCCGACTCGTCTCACATCCTATTCCAGTGTTGTCCTCCTCGCCGGTTGAACGCGCACCTTCCACATCGTCGCATCCTGGAGGTTGCGCCACATCAGCCGTACCTTCCAGCTCTGTGTCTGGTACGTCGTCCGAGTCATCTATCCGAGGCATATACTGATTTATGCCCTCCCTTCTCTCTTTCCTTCACCTTCACGTGTGCCGTCGCTTTCCGGGTATGTCTCATTTGTCCTCCTCGACTTTACGACTTTGCGACGTTACGACTTTGTGACTTTGTGACATCTCGTCCACTACCAGGCATTGTGTTTTCCTTATTACCCCCTCGTTGTCGCTCCTCTTCGCTTTCGTCCGTCTCCGTTGGTATTCTAAATCAATGGTTTTCATATCTGCGCTCTGTTCGCTCGTGTGATGTCGTGATTAATGTGTTAAGGCATGAGAAAAGGTCCTATGTCATACTGGATTCTGCATCCCTCGGTCCTGCTCTCGAACACTTCGGCACCTGGACTCTTTCTGCATTGCGTGATGTAGCCACGAATCATTCCGTCGTTACTGGCCGTTCTTCAACCAAAGTCTCCATCTTGAAGTCTCTCCAAGGTCACGCTTGCAGCTCACAATGTACTTCGTCTGTCCTGATCTTCGTTCAGCTTCAAAACATCCGAAAGAAGGCTCCGCTTCGTGTCGGCCGTTCTCATCCATCCACTGTCTTTCGCGTTGACGCCCAGCCTGCAGTTGAGCACCAAGCCACTCTTGCCGGGCAGCTTACTAGTGAACCCACTTTTTCTGTTGCCCCTACCATTGATTTGTCTTTGCGCCTCCCTGGGCACTCCAACGATACTTTTCCTCCGTCTTGTCCTGCTGATTTACGTTATGTCATTATCCGTGAGTGGCAATCTGCTATGGATCCCTACCGATGGGTCATGAAG
The DNA here is from genome assembly GCA_012932865.1 of Amylostereum areolatum. NCBI lineage: Eukaryota > Fungi > Basidiomycota > Agaricomycetes > Russulales > Stereaceae > Amylostereum > Amylostereum areolatum. Next base: position 321,392 of record SAXG01000022.1, read on the forward strand.
ACGTGTGCCGTGTGCGGGCAACGAAAGTTTCCTGACGATGTTGACTTTCTTGAACCGACTGACTCTGTGTTGCAGCTTCTTTGCGATGACGATCTGATCCCGTCCCTCCACCCTCGCGACTACAACTTTGATGCGTATGCCCATGCCTTGCTTCATCGCAATGGTCTGACTCAGACTACAGCGCGTGCCCGCTTTCGGGCTTGCACCACCTGCCGCTCTGCTTTGGCCCGCAAGGAGAAACCAGTCAATGCCATTTCCAACAAGTTCTACTACGCACATGATCTCCTACCTGCTGAAGTGCGCGATGCCTTTGCGTCGTCTTCCGTGTGCGATCGTCAATATGCATCTGCGTGTCGAATAACACAAATCTCTTACCTGGTCTCGCTTGACAACGGAGGTATTGCGGGCGCACAGCAGAAAATGACCCGAGGACATTGTGCCATTATTCCGCAGGATGTTGGCCAGATGTCTTCTCTTTTGCCCATCGCTCCCGCCGATCTTGACTATGCAGTATGCGTCCTGTACGTCGGTGCTGGTGTGAAGCCCACGACTGACAACATCAAGAAGTTGTATCCCGTACTCGTATCGATCCGTTGCGTTGACTTGATGTCTCGTTTTCTCACCGAGCTCAATCAGCACTACATTGAGTACAGAATCACTTACTCTCCGTCTAATCTTCGCGAGCTCGCTGCCAGCGGTGACTTCACGACTCCAATGAGCGTAGCGTGGCCGCAATGTCGTCTGGTTATGACCGTCGTGGGCATGATCGTTTACAGATCCCAGATAACGAGTTGCTGCTCGAGAACGTCGGCTACGCGTCCACAAATAGCACCAACATTGTTCATACTGCCATGAGGGCGCAAGCCCTGCAATGGTGTCTCGACCGCAAACCGTTTATCCAAGTCAATGACGGCGGCGGCTTGCTTTCGGATCGCGATCCCCGCATGATGACCTTCGCTTTCCCGCACCTTGATCCTTGGGGCATCGGTGGCTTCAATCATCCAGGGAGAACCGGCAAGTACAATATTAACATGGAGCGTCAACTGAAAAACTTGATGATGATGGACGACGCACCCTTCGCGTCCGATCCAAATTTCGCGTATGTCTGCTGGAACGCCATTCAGCGCTTGGAAGCGAGCCGGTCCACGTCTTTTCGAATCGCCGAGAATCGCTATCGTGAAGTTGCAGATGTCCTCATGAACTCTGCCGACATTCTCACAGATATGGAGAAGAGATGGTCCAAGGATCCCACCATCAAACCGTCGACGCGCCAAGAAAAGAGGATAGCCAACGCCATTGAACAGATCAAGGTTATCTGCCGTGGTGTTCGTGGCTCAAACGGTTCCCGGAAACAGATGCGCAATCGGATTCGGTCTCTGCTGAAGTCGTATGGATGCCCTGCGTTGTTCGTCACCTTGAACCCGTCCGATTTACATTCTCGTCTCATTCATGTTTTGTGCGGCGGCGACCCCGAATCATTTGACAGGATGAGCGGGTGGGAACGTGCTAAACAAGTAGCTGAGCATCCTGCAGAAGCTGCAATATTCTTCGACAAGGTCATTTCTGAGTTCGTGTCTACTATTCTACGGTACAAGCGCGGGGAGGGCCTCTTTGGTTTGTGTGAGGCTTATTTCGGAACAGTAGAGGCACAAGGACGTGGAACGCTCCATTGTCATATGCTTATATGGATGAAGGGCAACCTATCGCCGCAGAAACTGCGAGACAAGATGAACGCGGATGCCACATTCAAGTCGTCGTTGTTCGGGTGGCTGGAAACGATCATAAAATGCGAACTGCCTGACATGGAGCCCTTGCTGGCGGATGCTCCGGTAACAAAACCTACGCTCGACGGAGATCCACGCACGGCCATCCCGCCGATTCGCCCCGAAACGATGAACGCTGACGACTTGGCCGAGTTCGAAGAAAAGTTTAAACTTTTCATCCGAGATCTTGCCGTCGCCTGCAACTGGCACGAACATCGGGACACCTGCTGGAAGTACCTCAAACCAGGTGAACCACGAGACGATGCTCACTGTCGGATGCGTGTAGATGGCTCCATGAGGTCTTTCACCGAACTCGACGAAGAAACAGGTTCTATTCTGTTACGCCGCCTGCATCCTTGGATCAACAACTTTAACGATGTCGTTTTATTCCTGCTTCAAAGCAATATGGACATCAAGTTTATCGGGTCCGGGCCTGCCGCAAAAGCGCTTGTTTATTATATAACGGACTACATTACCAAGAGCGGGCTGAGTTTGTATCACGGTCTTCAAGCTATACTCGCGGCAATTAAAAAGACTAAGAGGTTAAGGTCGGATGGCGCCGACTCTGAAGAGTCTCGTGGTGAATATAGGCGTTCTTTCTTGATCCGCTGCATCAACGCAATGACTGGTCGTCTGGAGCTGTCGTCGGCACAAGTAATGAGCTTTATTGTTGGAGGTGGTGATTACTATACCAGTCATTCGTTTGCACCTCTGTACTGGGGTGATATGGACCATTTCTTCCCGCCCAGTGATGTCACCGACGTCCCGCTGGATGACCTTGATAACGTGGCAATTGCTGAGACCGAAGATGTTGAGAGTCTACCCCACGGTGATGTAAACACGGGTGCCGTCGATGAACCCAGGGTGGCAAGTGAGGATGCAGAGATGATTGATGCTGACCTACCCGTGCCCGCAAGCGACGATGAAAACCCCCTCTCTGATATTTTCTCGACTCAGGAGCCCGAGTCCCTGTCTTTGAACGTCAGTATCTCGTCCGCCGGTCTCGTCGGGAGTAATTTTCTCACTGATTATCGGCTTAGACCGTTTGCGCACGTTTTTCAGGCCATGTCAGTTTGGGAGTATGCGTCCATCGTTGAGAAAGTTAAATTGGCGATGCAAGCCGATACGGATGAAACCACCGACGCTGTTAACGACTCTGGGGACGCGCCGTCGCTTCACGCTCCGCCAAAGAACCGTTACTTCTTCTCCGATGAGCACCCACAATGCCGTACCCATGTCGTGAAGCTGCGTGATTACGGCCATGTGCCGGTGCTTGCAGGGCCTGTGATTCCTCGCAGAGAGTTAGGCGAACGATCTGAAGACATCTTCTCTCGAGCAATGCTTATCTTGTTCAAACCCTGGCGGTCGGTTGATGATCTTGCTCTCCCAGGTTTATCGTAGAAGCAGCGATTTGAGGGCCACTGTTTTCCTCAGCATCTGGCCAATATTATCGCGAACATCAATGTCGAGAACGAGTGTAGAGATGCTCGAAATGATCATTCCGAAAGCAGACGGCTGGGTTTGGCGGAAGCCCTCCTCCCTGTCCCTGTTCGAGTCCGTCCTGAGCAGGCCGATGATGTCTTTCTTGAAGCCCTAGGAAATGACCGGGTTTTGCAGAAGTCACACACGCTTGTCGCTGACGGTGACCTGGGCGACGACAGTCTTGATGATAGTATTGGAGTCGACGAAGACCGGGATATGGTGTCGCGTGAGTCAGTTGGGATCCTTGCAAGAACACAAATTCTTACATTACAACCAAACCTGTCTACCCCACTCTGGGACGTGACATCTGTCGTGGATCCCAAGACAGGTTTTCCGGAGTGTGACGTCGCCGCTCTGGAAGTCGAAATGAACGCGTTGCGGAAAATTAAACGCCCTGCGGTGCGTACATTGTCTTCTCCGCCTACGTCTGGCAACCCGCCTCCACCTCGTTCTCGCCGACCCGAGGATCCGCAGGCTGCGTGGAGAACCTTAACGGATGGCACTGGTTCTGTGGGTGATGAGGCACTGGCGTCGAACCCTAAAACTTTGCTAATGGACATAGTCCGGGATATGAGCCTGCTCGACAACGAAGAAAAAACCATGGCACTCACGATTGTGGCGGATCACGAACGGGTTGGTAGGCATGCGGGCGAACATCTGCTCTTGTTTATCTCTGGCATTGGTGGTACCGGAAAGAGCTACGTCATCAAAGCCATTGTTGAGTACTTTAGGCGAAGGGAGCTCAGCTTGAGCCTCCTTCTGAGTGCACCTACGGGAATAGCAGCTGTGCTTATCGAGGGTTATACTGTACACGCACTTACGTTTCTAGGTGGTCGAAAGACCTCGGAATGTCCGCCTTTGTGAAGCAAGAATGCCGAAGACCTTGTTAACTTGTGGCGGGATGTCGAGTATCTCATAATTGACGAGATATCGATGGTGTCTGCGCGCACGCTGGCTCAAGTGTCAAAGCGATTACGTGAGGCAAAAAGCTGGAAGACTGGCGCGAAGGATCAGCCTTTCGGAGGAGTGCACATCATCTTCACGGGAGATTTTGGACAGCTTACCCCGGTTTGCGCTTTGTCCCTCTTCAACCATGAGCTCGTGTCCAAAATCGGATCAATCCAGGGCTTGACGGCTGAAGGCCAAGACGCGTTGAATGGGGTATATTTGTGGAGGCTCGTGGATCGTGTGGTGATATTGAAGAAGAACATGCGTCAGGCGACGGACCCTGCCTATGGAAACATGGTCACACGTATTCGCGTTGGGAAGGGCACATACATTCGTAAACCGGGGGGTGAAAAGCCCGACTTTGAGATCTTATCTGGCAGAGTGCTCGAATCGTTGCGACGACGAGCTCCGTCGAGTCTCCTCCGATTTAAGGGATGTCCTATTATTGTTAGTGAAAAGCGCACTCGAGATGCTATAAACCTTGCCATGGTTCGCTCCTTGGCGCACAGCACCAACGAAGATGTTGTATATTTGAGTGCAAGAGATGTGATTGGATCTATACCCGTGTCAGGTCCTCTGGTGGAGAAACTGAAGAGATTAGGGTCAACGCATACAGATGATGTGCTAGGGTACCTACCCGTGGTCGTGGGCATGCGAGTCATGGTAATGGAGACAACTTATATGCGGTATGGTATTGTCAATGGTAGGGAAGGTATTTTGCGGCATGTTGAGGTGGAGGTTGGAGAAGATGGGTGCGTGTACCCGGTGTGCGCGTACGTTGAGTTTGAGAATTGCGAGATGATGTGTCCTGGCATTCCTGCGGGTACTGTTCCGATCTTCCCGGTCGAGAGCGCGGTCAAATATGTCTCTAAGTCGACGAAGCGCACTTTCAGATTCAAGCGTACACAGCTGCCTCTCCTTCCTTCTTACGCGTACACCGACTACAAAAGTCAGGGTCGCTCCCTTGACACGGTTATCGTGGACATTGCAGGTTCACGCTCGCTGCAAAGTCTATATGTGATGCTTTCGCGCGTGAAGACACTTGAAGGGCTCGCCGTGTTGCGGTTTTTCCCAAGCTCGACCATTGCAAAGGAGCTTAAATCGGAATTCCGAGATGAGTTTAATCGCCTCAATGAGCTCGCCCACAACACGATGAGCTGGTTTCGTATGCAGCAGGGTTTGTACATGTAAATACATTTACGCACGCCGCACGCTCTACGCGAGGGATCAATGAGCTCTTAGACACCCATAACCCCCAACAAATCCGGCAGAGCGGAAACGGCCGCCTCGCCCTCAAGAACCTCGTCTTCCTGCACTTCCTCGTCGGTGGCCTCGCTCTCCTGGGTGTCCATATCGTCATCCCCATCGAAAAGCATCGGGGTTGATAACATGGTAACGGGAAGGGGCACATTGGCAGCCAGAGCGGGCGCTGGGAATTGCATTTCCTACGTGGTCCATTAGTGGGAGACAGGGATGGTGGAAAACCGACCACTTACCTCTATAGTGTTGGCCTCCGGGCATAGCTGGACGACGTGGGTAAAAAAGAGGTGTGGGCTGACCGTAGGAACACCAAACGGGTCCTTGCGTGGGACCGCAATGTCGAACCGAGCGTTGGCGCAAACAAAATCGCCTGGGCGAAAGAGCGCGGATGCGCACGTCTTCACGCGACCAGTTGCAAGGCGTCGACCGAAGGAGGGTTTGTCCACAACCCGCCAAGCGGGCCCCAGAACCTGAAGGCGACCTGCTGGGTCGTCCATAGCTGTGATGACAGACGGCGGTGGGTTATCAACGCGATCGATCTAAAGCGTGGTGTCAGAAAGGCGGATGAGATGATACTGTGAACGCACTTTTGTGAAGACACGGCGGTTCATGCTAATGCTAATCGTGTGACGGTTGCGCAGTTCTTCGTACTCGGCCGACGTCAGGTTGCGGGAGCGCAGAGTTGATATGATGAGGGCCTTGATGTCGACAAGGCACTGAGCCTGCTCACGAAAAAGGTCGCCGTATGGACCTGCCTCCAGATGAAGAAACTGCATGGCGCGGGGCCCTCCATCACTCTGCCTGTGCGTGCTTGTAAGAAAAGGTAGAACGGATATACGAAGTGATAAATGTACCCGTTCCAGTTGCCGAAGATATCAAAGTTGTGCCGACCGAGGACGCCATAAATCTTGATGCTGACTTCGTAGACGATGTGTCCGTTGGCCTGAAGGTAGACGTACGCGAAGGGCCAAGTAGAGTCGAGTGGGCGAGGTATCGAAATGATACGCGCCCATTCCGTCTTCCCGACATGATCACCGGGAACAACCTCCCAGGCGTCAAGACGGGGGAGGGACTTGTCGCTAGCCAGACGGACCACAGGCGGAAAAGCGTCGCGGACGAGCAGGGTTCCTGCGGACAGCGGGGCTAGAGTCCAGCAAGAGTTAGTCGTTGAAGCGCTGCGATGTTATGGGCGTGCACCTTTGATATAGGACATGTCAGTCGGATGTGCGACGAATAAACGAGCGGGGAACAATCGAACGAGGAATAGGTGGTTAGATCTGCCAGGTATTTATCACTTGGTCGTTACGTGCGGACCGCGGGTAGATCTGTTTGGGGGTGGGGAAAATTGCCATGCCTTGGTGGAAATGGCCGGGAGGCTGGCGGGAACACCAGGACACTGGGAAGACGTATCACTTTGGTTAGTATTCGTGGTGAGATGCGCGCACACGACGTCAGGTAGTCGGTCACGTGTTACGAGATTCAACGTCTCGCGCACGCTGCAAGGCTTAGTATTGCCTCTCACATCCTCCTCAACTCACTCATTTGCAACCACGATCCTGCCGTTCCGCCGTCGCGTCTGTACATTCTGCCAAGATATGTGGGCAGCCCCCGCGTCGGAACCTTGTTTTTCAGTCAGCTTGGAGGCCTCCGCATCTTCATTTTTCTTTTCGTCGACGTGCCCCGTTGTCGGGTCTTTTCGTCTCTTCCGCTCCGAACTCTGGCTCGTTCAGCTCAACCCGCACACCCCTATTGTTTTTTTTTTTTCATTGCTTCGTTCTGTGGAACGGACATATTGTCACGCGCCTCGGCGATGCCGTGGTTTCTTGTTTCAGAGGGGGCCGTTTGTGCGTGGTCAGGGTGCGTTACTCTTCCCCGCTCGATGGCGCAAACATCCTAAATATTTCTTCCTATAGGTCTTCTGGGGCACGCAATTATCATGTTCTGGTTTTGCGTGGTCGCGTACCATCTCCAGGTGTCTTCAATGTTTAAGACTGTGGATCGGTGTGCGCCACGGCAGTGAATACACCTACCGGGTGAGTTCGCGTCTACCATTCTACGTGTGGCGGCTTTCGCCCCCCCTATTTCACTCTAATTCCGTAGAGCCTACACGTGTTATCGCTTGCTCGTCGCCATCCGCCAAGCGATGCTCTCACAGCCCGCTTTTTTTCGGGAGGCTCGCCGGTTCAGTTGCGTTTTTGCGGATGCGTTCTGTCGGCTCGATGGCGGCCCATGTCAGACCTCGGCTGCGGCGGATGCAAATCCATGGTGTTGGGGTGGAGAGGATTTTTTTCGTTGGACTGTTTTGGAATCGAGGATGAGTGAAAGATGGCGCGCCTGTTCCTTTATCTGCGGGGGGCAAAGTACTGGCTCTGCAGCAACTCCTGCTCTTTCCCCCCTTCCTTCCTTCCATCTTTGCATCTTCCAATGGCTCCCCCGCCCAAGCGCAAAGCTGCCTCCTCAGTGGATGTGCCTCCTCAGGACGATGATGCCCCGGGCCCGTCTGCGTAAGTCCTTATTCTTCAATCACACCTGTTCGCGTCTGACTCTGTGGTCGGAGTAGCAGCGCGGACGATCAAGGGGGAGTTGTGGTCTCGCCGACAGTTCCACCTCCAGGCCCCGAAGAGTTCGTTCTTCTGTTATCTCTGTATGCTCTGTTTCTCACCTAAGTGCTCGCCGTGCAGACCTCACTCCCTGATCGGTGCCCCCTTGGACCCTATCGACGTTGGTGAAGACTGGCCCTTTACTTTAGCTGGGTATGCAATACCGTCTTTGTCTGCCTGACAACCCACTGACCTATCATAGGCGTATACAGAGTCTGCACTCCTTCGTCAACGTCAGCACCGGTGTCTATGGTGTCAAGGCAGTCCCCGCTGGCCTGTCTTGGACTACGAACAGAGTGGTGTCGTCGACTCTGTGCGTCACTGGTTCAGATCAACCCCTCGCGATCTGGATTCCAGTCACGATCTCTAAGTTATGGCTTTACGATGCCTCTGGTAATCCTCATCGTCGTGCTTCTCTCACCGGGACCCCGGTGTGTGACGTCGACACCGTCATGCTACGAAACCTGGTTCGGAACTTCTCCTCCGGTGGTGCGTACTGTTGCTTTCATGTCTTCCATGTAACTGATATCAATCTAATAGGACATGGGACCGAGCCTCTTCACGAGATTCGTGCCTCGAGGGATCAGAGCACGAAAGTTCGTGGAGAACGGGCTCTCTCCGTCAGTCTCCCCTATCACTTGCTATTGTGCATCAAAACTAACTCAATAAACCAGGTCCGCGACTTCGACCAGGTGTATAACGCCACCGTAGCGTTGAAAAAGAAGGAGGCCATAGAGATGCTGGATGGGTCGTCTCTCTCCGAAGGTGATGCCGTTGTGCTCGAGGTCACTGTCACCCGCTACTACGACAAGTGGTCGCCCGACAAAAAGCCGGCCTTCGACAGCTGGAAGGTCTCCTTCAAATGGACTCTGTCTACGTCCTGCACCAAGGTGTTGACCAACCCCGTGTCAAGCGTGTCCGGGCCCAAGGCGTCGCCGATTTCGAGCTGTAGCGAATGGTTTTTTCTTCATAGTGTTAATTTCTTTTACCATTTCTCTCGTACACCGCCTGCCATGTAATTTCGTTGTGTTGTTTCGAGTGTAATGCGATTTACCTTCGTCCAATATGCCATGCAGTGAAGTCCATCAATGAGACGTGCCTGCACGCAAATCTGCCGCGTAAGAACGATGGCTTCCGTCCTTGTTAACACGCTCCTCACGCGCACGCCTTGCTTTCTCCCTTTGCGACTCAATCTCATCTGTGTGACGAAGATATCAGCAGGGAATGGGGAATGTTTACACCTGCGCGGCCGCCATGGTATCCGATGGGGGTTTCGAACATTGTGCGTTTGAAACTATGTAATTTGAACGTGTCTCTAATTCTATGTAGAGTTGCGGCCCAGACCACTGCACCCCTATCTACGTATACTCAACTCGTCCCGGATGGGGTTTGCTTCATTCCAACTCTTCTTACGCCACCATGGACCTCGCCCGCCAGGATACGCTTTACCTTCACCGCACGTTCGACGATGTCACAATGTCTCTCCCACTGTCTGCCCTAGGTGACGCGGCCAGATCTAGCAAGGACTTCGACCACACCGTTCGTGCTCTCATCCAGAGCGAAGTCTTCAGCGCCCTATCACAATTCGTCACCGCGCCGACGCGTTTCCGCAACGTCCTTCGCTCCTCTAAGGCCGTGATAGGAGGTTCCTTCGCTCTGCACATAGCTCTACGCGCCGGAATGACATGGCGTCCGGCGAACTTGGACATCTACTGTCCTTACAAGACATTCCCGTCTATGATCAAGTTGCTGGTCGACACCGAGGGCTATGCGATCATGGCCATGACGGCGTCAGGACATCCTTCATCGCCCGATTTCAAGAATGACATTGTCACCGCGTTCTCGCTCATTCGTGTCCACGACAACACTCGAGTCGCCATTTATTCCACGACCAACCCTTCCCCCTTACCCGCCATCACACGTGCATGGGCAACTCATCTTGTCAACTTCGTCACAGCCGACAGTGTTTGTGTTGCCTACCCCGTCCTGACCCTCGACGGACACTCCAGGCTTGTCCCGTCGGAGAACCTCAGCAAATTCGCCGACGCTGGAGAGAAGGGCCGTGCGCACGGCATGGAGGTCCACAAGTTTTGCGGAGCATCGCCGTCGCATTTCAGTGGCCAACCCTCCCCGTATTGCCCGCATTATGTCAGGAAATTCGGGGACGATGCCTGCCTCACGGTATACTTCGGAGACGACGATGTTACGAAAGATGATCTCGTGTGGGACGACGAGGTTTCGTGGCGGTGGGGCGGATCGGATGGATGTGGGGATGGTTGCGAGCTGGGTACCGAGCGTATGATTGACGTAAAGGTGAAGTTATTCATGTAATCCGCGGAGGTCCACACATGTACTATCGCGAGGAATGCCGATACGACCAGGAATGCGTAATTTAATGATTGTTGAACGGATGGTGCTACTGAAGCAAGCGGCTGTGCATATTGTCACGTGCTGACTGCGCAAATATCGCTGTTCTGGACTTACGCGGCCTCGTCCAAACCATCGACATCTGCCTCTGCGAGTAATCCTGCCTGGGGGCTGGTTTCTTTCACGACCTGATTGTTCGAGTTTTTTTACTGAAAGGTGTGTACTTACATCATCTGAACACGTTGCTGGGCTTACCGATTCACTTTCAGTGGTTCTGCACACCTAACAAAAGGATGGCCTCGGTGACAGACGATGCCGACACCCATCCCAATCACGCAGCTGCCAGTGTTCTCCACACCCCAGAGCTCTTAGACGAATGCCTTTCCTACATCTCTATGCCCGATCTCGCCACCGTCGCCCAAACATCGCACCACCTGGGGTCATCCGCGAGGGAGGCCGCCCGCGTTCGCTGGAACGACACTCTGCGCAAATGGGTTCGTGATCCAAACGGGCTCCGGTCAATCATGAGAAGAACCGGCTCTATCGTCTCCGGCTCTGCAGCCTTAGCATACACCATGTCACGCACTCCATGGATGGCACGATGGATGCCCCAAGATCTGGACATCTACTGTCCCCTCACCGCGGGTGAGGCTATCATTCAGTATCTGGTCGACAGCGAAGAATACGAGGTCAAGGTTCCGAATACCCTCGATGCGGGCACGAACAGTTTTATGGAGTATCATGGCGGAATATCTGCTGTGGTTCATCTGAACCGTGGCACGTTGTCAGTCGACGTGATCTGCAGCAGCACTCCCTCACCAACTTTTCCTCTTCCTTCGTTTTGGGGCACTCTGGTCGTCAACTACGTCACTGCCGATCAGCTCGTCGTTGTCTATCCGCGCTTAACATTCGAGGGTATGGGGTGCGTCAATCCGGTGCGCGTGGGACAATTAGCTTCGGCATATGTCGTGATGAAGTACCATCAACGCGGCTTCGTCATCCGCCTCTTTGACCAGTTCAACACGCGGTGCAGACCCGGTCTCTGTTAAGGACGGTCCTTATCACGTGACAAGCGGCTCAGGCTACAGTACTCGTGTGGATGAGAGGTGGGATCAGGTGATCCAGACGTCTCGGCTATACGAAGTTAGAGGTCGATAAGCGAAGCAGTAAGTCTTCACAGAAGACTTAGGCGAGCTTTCGACTTAGTTACTTTATGCTCTCTTTAGTAGTTTTAAGAGGAGGTTCTATTTAGAACAGTCCTGTATTTACAAAGAGAACGAGCTGAGGAATGGCTCGTTCGATGAGCCTCCTTTTATAAGAAAGGAGGTCGAGTAAATATATGTACATTGAGCGACGGTCGCATCAAGTATCTACTGGGGATGAGACTGTGGCACCGTCGCGGCTGTGCCGTTGAGACGGTGACGATCTGTGGCACTGTCGTCGGGACGGTGACGATCTGTGGCACTGTCGTCGTCGCGTCGTTGAGACGGTTACGACCTGGGGCACAGTCGTAATCCGTCGTTTAGCGACGTCCTTCCTAATAAGGTAATGGAAAATGAAGTACCTTGGACAAGTTGTAACACTATCCCCCTCTCTAGAATCTACGTCTCGTAGATTCCTGAATCGAAGCGGTTCTAGAGGGATTTCTTGAACATGCTGTCGATCGCTCGCTCTTCGCCATTGGAGGAGGAATATTGTTGATGCGAGGAATATGAGGATTGTAAGTCCTACGATGATGCTGATGACGGTGATGAGCCAGCGTGGAGTAGGCGTATTGAAAATCGCGAGATCGGGCGACTGAGTGGGCTGCATCACACTTCTGAGTCCTCATGTTTTGATGTTCACTCCTTTTATCCTTATCCGGAATTGAGCGATAGAATTCTATTCTACCGCTTCAGTAACGCCTCCACTACTTTTACGTCCTCCCCGTCCATCGTGGGAGACCCTAGCCGATGTCCCTATCCTCGCCGTCGTCGCGTGGTCCGGGCTTCTGAACCGGGGGCCGTGCTTCCGGAATACCCCTCTAATGCCGCATTTCCCTTTCGACTCCCGCATGGCTTCTTCGTCTAGACTTCTCGGCCTCTTCATGGCGCGAGCGACGTCCGGACGGCTTAGGAGTTCCGTGACTCTCTTGAGATGACGAAGGAGTTCTTCGTCTTGTGGGTCGGGCGTGGGAGTGCGCGAGAGGACGGGCGAGGGAGGAGGAGTGGTAGGGGGAGTGTGGTCGGTGGTGGAGAGGTTGCGCGATGAGGAGGTGAGGGTGGAAGACATTTGGTTGGTGTGGGTGGTGCGAGTGGGTTTGTTTAGACGATGTCTGAGGGTGTTGTGGTCTTTGTAGCTTTCCCTTTTATCCTTACGATGCGGAGGGGCAATGATGTAATCATTGCCAGCAATCGTAAGCGATGATTCGTACATAATCAAAACTGAGTCGTAAGCAGGCGACGCGTCCAGCGCGTCGCGGAGAGAATATCAAGCGTCTCGCCTTCCTCATAGCGATAGAAACCGGTATAGTAGAGAAGTCCGAGGAAAATATGCGTGCGGATGAGGGCGCAGTCCATGATCAGTCCGAGAAGTATCGTGACGATAGATGCGAGAGCGTAATGATGGGGGGAGAGAGAAAGTCCGAGTGCATGATGATGGGTAAAGTCTGTCCGCGCGCTTACCAGGGCTCCGGCCAGTGATCCTTCGACTCCTCCGCTTCCTGCAAGTCCCAATCTTCTTCCTTCCAGAAGAGATCGTCGACGCGCCAGGAGTGATTGAAGCGCGAGGGGGGTTCTCGCTGAGTGCGGAGCATTGCGTCCTCCCAGTACAACCACTGTTCGGTGGCATGTTGGGCGGCTTCGTGCGTCAGACTCTCACGTCGTGCGAGGAATCCCAGAAGCTGCCTGTGGGCGCGGGCGGTAGCGTCGGTACGTCGGAGGTGGGGGTGGGACATCAGTGTTCCTGGACCGTAGTTGGTATCCGGACGGTTCGGGCGAGGGTGAGGAAGAGGAGTCTGTGGTCGGAGGGGATAGCAAGACCGCGATTGGGGGAAGTGAGGGGGAACGTTCTTGCGACGGGGACAGTCTCGGCGGAGATGGCCTCGCTCGCCGCATTTCCAGCAGCGTTTCCGCGGCTTCGAGGGAATCGCGTCCCACTTCTCTTGTGTCCACGTGGTCGGCTCGTCGCTCCATGGGTCCGAGGGGTTCTCGGCTGCTTCCTTCGTCTTGTCGTCCTTCTCCGGATTGTCCGTCGAGCTGTCCGATTTGTCCGTTGACTCGCGGTCTCGCTTCCAGCGAACGCGAGTTTCCTTCATTTCCTCTATTATCTCCTGGATTTTGTCGCAGTTCTTCATTGCTCGACTTATCGGAGAGGTTGACGTTTCGGATTCGCTTGAGTGGTCTTCCGTCGGGGTCGACAGATTCATGTTTACGTCGCTGTGAGGCGACTCGGGGATCTTGGGTGATGGAATCTCGATCGTGGTCGGAGTGTGAATGTAGGAACGAGGGATAAGCAGGGGGGCCTCCGTGCCATGGCATGGGAGTGTCGCTAGCAGATACCGGGAATGGAGTTGGCGGTCTAGGCACTGTGGGCAGCTGAGAAGATGCCCCAGGTATTGGTCGCGGATCGCCGGTCTGTTGTCTGGGCTCTGGGGGAGCCATGGGCTGTCCGGATCGCTCTCCGGGTAATCCGTTTCTAGCGACGGGAGGCTGGATGGTGTTGATCTGGGTGATGCCGGGGATGGGTGAGGATCCTGGTGGCGTGGGAGCGGTGACGGGTCGTGGAGGGGCGTTAGGAAGGAACGGGGGTCTGGTGAGGACGGATGTGATGGGATCGGGTCGAACAGTATAGCCCGGGGAGATGTGATGTCCATGGAAGATGAGGTCGATGTCGGGGCCGTCGCGTGACGACATATGGGGAACTCCGGTAGTTTCCATTCGTCTGCGGAGGATTTCTCCTTCGTAGGTGGCGCGGAAGGTGTGTCTTTCCCAGTTGAGCCAGTTGACTCTGTGTCCGACTTCAGTAAGGAAATCTCCGGAGCTCTGCGACGTTGAGTACAGCCGCTGCGCTAGCTTCCGGAATCGTCGAAGAAGTTTGACCTCTCGTTCCTCCATCTCGGTCGAGAGCGTCAGGTACCTCGAGTCTAACTGGCGGAGTTCTCCGTCGAGCATCTTGATGTGGTTCTCCAGGATGTTCTGGACGTTGGTTGACTCCCTCTTGAGGTCGTTGATCCGTTCTCTGGCCTGTTCGATCGCTACTCCGGCTATCATGCGGGCTATCTGGCTCTCTAGGATCGGGGAGTCGGGTGTTGGGACTTCCGTGGCTCTGGGCCACGGGGATCGCATTAGCACCTGTGAGGAATCCGGGTGCTTCAGTTAGGGTTCTTCTGTGTGCTTCTAATCGGCTTACCCCCTGTTCTTCCGTCTGGTCCTGACCTAGACGGAGGAGGTACTGACTTAATTGCGAAGATTGCTGCCGATCGAGCGATGAAGCAGTCTCCGCAGAGGGCACGTTCCTGTTGAGTGTGGTGCGCTCTGTTGCAGACGAGACGGATGCGGTCGACATTGTTGGGTGAGACGGTTTGATTGGTAGAGGTGTTGGTTGCGTTTGGGGTGGTGGACATTTGGTGATCTGTCTTGCTGAACCCGTAGGGTTTTTATCCCCCCCTTGTTGGCAGTGCATTCGCCTGAATGTCGTTGAGTCTCACCAGTGTCTCACTTTCGTCTTGCGTTTCTTTCGTCTCGTTGGTTTTCGTTCTTGCTGTGTTGCGTCGGTTTCGTCGCGATCAGTGGCTTCTGTGTTGGTATCTCTGATTGGCTGTGGTGGCAACTTCGGTGCCTTGGGGTTATTCCGATGGAACTCTGCGATCGCATCTTTTGATCCTTCGAGATTAGATGCTGGTTCCCATGTGTTACCGGAGTCGGGGTATCCTTTCCATTTTACGAAGTAATGTAACGGTTCTGAATATCGTTTGTCTAATTTTGAGGCTACTATTGTTTCTAGTTCGTAGAGTTCTTCATCGTTTACTAGTTCTGGAGGTGGTCTTTCGTAAGCTTCGCCGTATTGTTCTGTCTCTTTGAATGGAATCAACAATGCTGCGTGGAATACCGGATGTATTTTCCACTTCGTCGGTAGTTCGAGGCGGTAAGTCACCGGTCCTATAACCTTTTCAATTTTGAATGGGCCGAATCGTTTCGGTGCTAGTTTGGTTTTTGGGTATACCGTGTTAAGGTTTTTTCCGTCTAACCATACTTGGTCGCCTTGTTTGAGTTGATCTCTTAGCGTGAAGGTTCGGTCATGCTGCATCTTCATTAGTTTAGCTGCTATTTCTAGGCTTGCTTCTGCGTTGTCCCATGCGTTCTGGAAATTCTTTATTCTTTCTTCGGCTGTCGGTATTCGCGGGTCGGTCGGTATTGTTGGGTTAAACACCGGTTGATATCCGTGTAGGAGTTCGAATGGGGAGGTTTTCGTGGCAGAATGTTGTCGTATATTGTGTGCGAATTCTGCTTTTGGCAAAAGTTTTGCCCAATTCGTTTGGTCTCCATTGCAAAACGCCCGAAGATATTGTTCTAATTCCTGATTCACTCTTTCTGTCTCGCCGTCTGTTTGGGGATGATACGCCGTACTGAGCGACGAGATGACTCCGAGGCTTTCGCAGATGGATTGGAATACTTTGGATGCGAATTGAGGGCCTCTGTCCGATATCATTCTTTTCCATAATCCAAATCGTCTGTAAACATTGTCGATCAGAAGATCAGCTGTTTCTTCTGCGTTGATCGTCTTTAGGCACGGCGTGAATACTGCGGTTTTGGTGAGCCTGTCGACGACTACGTTGATCGAATCGAATCCGTTGGAGATCGGAAGATCTGTAATAAAATCTGATGTGATCGTTTCCCATGGTCGTTCTGGTATTTCCGTAGGTTGTAATGGATGTTTTGCCGGATGCGTGACATTCTTTGTTGACTGGCATACGGGACAACCTTGAACATAGCCTTTTACGAAGGAAATCATCTTTGGCCACCAGAAGTTTCTTTGTACCAGTTCCAGAGTTTTCATTTCTCCTGGATGTCCAATCGTTTCCAGATCATGATGTGATTTTAGGATCATGCGTCTGAGTTCGAGATTTTGTGGCACATAGATCTTTCCTTTTCTGATGATCAGATCGTTCTCGAAGTTCCAATCTTCGATTCCTTTTGCGAGAGTGCAGTGGTCCCGATCTTTTGATTGTATCTAACGCTATCCAAACTTCGTCATCTAGGTGTGAGAAGTTTCTTAGTTCTTTGAGAAGTTCTTTGTCTCCGACTGCTTCAACTGTTCCTCTTCCGGTAGCTCTAGCCCTGAAAACCGAAGGATGGAGCAGGATGCGATCAGTCGTTGTCTGGAATGTCTTCCTTATGATCTGGTCTTCTAGAAAGTCCATCTGCCTTGTTTGTACTTCCTGGTCTGTGTACCAAGGTATAGTCGAAACGGGACAGATATAAGCTCCATCGTGCTTGTCGTCGATTAAGTTTTTGAGCTGTTGTGAAATACTCTAGATTTTTATGATCTGTCCAGATTTCGACTTTGTGGTTCGCTCCTTCTAGATATTGTCGCCAGTGTTCTAAGGCTTTCACTACTCCTAAGAGTTCTTTGTCGTATATCTCGTAATTCTGTTCCGCGGGAGATAGTGATTTGGATAGGTACGCGACCGGATGCCATCTTTCGATCTCATCTGGCTGCGATAGGATAGCTCCGTACGCAAAATCAGAGGCAGTCACTCTCTATGCGGAATGGTTTGTTTTCATCGGGCATGATTAAGATTGGGGACGATGTGAATTCTCGTTTCAGTCTTTCGAAGGTACGTTCACATTCGGCCGTCCAGTTCCATTCGTGATCTTTCTTTGTGAGCTGGAATAGGGGTCTGGCGATCTTAGAATAGTCTTTGATGAAGCGTCGATAGAAATTTCCAAATCCGAGGAACGATTGGACTTCTTTTACTTTCCTTGGTGTGGGCCATTCGGCTAGTCCTTGGACTTTGACTGGGTCCATCTGTACCTTGTTGTGCGTGATTATTACGCCTAAGTATTCGATTGATGGTTGTTCGAAGAAGCACTTCTCTGGTTTCAGGAATAGATCGTTCCGTTCTAGAAGTTGGAGGGCTTCTTTCATCAATTTCCTATGTTCGTCGAGTGTTTCTGTAAATATCAATATGTCATCCATATAGACCACTACTTTTCCTGTGTCTATTAATTCTTTGAATAGTGCGTTCATCATTGCTTGGAATGTCGCGGGTGAGTTGGTTAATCCGAAGAACATTACCATTGGTTCGAAAAGGCCTCTGTTTGTTTTGAACGCAGCTTTCCATTGGTCTCCTTCTTTGATTCGAACATTGTTGTATCCCCATCGGAGATCGAGCTTTGAGAAGATCTTAGCGCCTTTTAATTTGTCGATGAGATCTGAGATGAGCGGTATCGGGTATTCATTTTTGACCGTGATCGAGTTAAGATAGCGATAGTCCTGCACTGGTCTAAGAGATCCGTCTTTCTTCTTGATAAAGAAGAACGGCGATGATATCTCTGATTTTGATTCTCGGATGTACCCTTTTCGTAGATGTTCATCTATGAATGTGTCCAATTCCTTCCGTTCCGGTACTGTCATTGGGTACACTTTGCAATTTCGAGGTTTCCATCCTTCAATCAGGTCTATCGCGTGATCCCATGGTCTGCTGATTGGGAAGCGTTCCGACGCCTTCTTTTCGAATACCTTCTGATACTGTTTGTAACTAGACGGAATCATTTCATCGAGTGTCTTCTTCTTCTCTCCTACGGCCGCTCTTTCTGCGAGTTCTTGTGCCTTGGTTGCTCTTGCTGTTATCCAAATGTCGGGTTCGTTTGTTTCTTTTGCAATCGGCATTGTTTCTACGTCAGTTTTTCCATGGAACGTTCTGATTATCCTGATATTGACGAGATCGGAGTTGAATTCGGGGTCTTCTTGTTCTTCTATCGTTGTGTGATGGTTGATCTTCTGTTCTTCGAATGATTGTAGAGAGCGTTCGTCTTTTCCTTGGACGATCATTGTTTTACTGGTAGTGGAACACGTACCTGGACATGTCTGTAGTGTAATCTGCCTTTTCCTCCAATCGATATGAGGATTGTGTTTCTTGAGCCAAGGGGTTCCTAAGATTACTTCGTCTCCTCCTAGGGCTGTGACGAATAACCCTAAGGTTTCGCGGTGAATTTCTCCGTTGATCCCTTCCATCGTCATTGGGAAGGTACACCTTTTGTTTGATCTCTCCTAGAGTGTTACGAGATCCATCAACGTTGTATATTGGTATTGGCTTCTTCAATTGGATCAGATTCATCTTGTGTTTTCGTACAAAATCTGGATGGATCAGGGTGCTGCTTGCTCCGCTATCTAGCAGTGCTTTTGCGGCGGCTTTACGGAACTTTCCATGAAACGTGACAGGTATATGAATTGATGGAGCGTGCGTTGCTCCGTCTTGGTATGACCTTATATACACTGTTCTATTTACGTCATCTCCTGTTTCCTGCACAGGAGATTGCTCTGAAAAGTTCATTGTCTGTGTCCTTTCAACAGCCGCGGTTGAAGGACGATTCAAAAACCCTGATTGTCTTTGAACATGTTGGCAGTGCGTGCGAACGTTTCACTGTCCATCTTGTTCACAAGCTTGGTGATCTGATCAATCGGGGATTCTTCCTCTGTTAAGTTCGCCGTTCGTGCATTGATCGTTGTTTGGGTACGTTTCTCTGGGCAGTTCCTGGAGATATGTCCTGGTTTCCGACAATAGAAGCACGATCCCGATTTCTGAAGTTCTGTACGTTCTTGCGGGGTAAGGCGTCTGAAGCTTCGGTTGTTGTTTCCGGTCTGAGCGGCTCTGGCGGTAGTAACATTCCCTTTATTTCTGTTTCCTCTTCGGAATGGGACGTACGGCTGCGGTTTCTTGTATAGGAGGGTGAGATCACTCGTCGGGTTCATTGGTCTCGTATAATGTCGTTGGAATGCTTGAGCTTCTCGCCAGTTATTATCGATGCGCAGTGCGAGTTCATACCATTCGTCGATATCGTTCGAGATGTGATCTCTCTTGAGAATCTCGACTACTATATCGTTGCGCAGTCCTCTCTTGAATTGGTCGATCAATGCTTTATGATCGTAGCCGGCTTCCATGGCATAGTCTCTGAAGACCGTGATGTAATCTTTGGTTTCCATAGTGCCTTGTTCCAGGCGCTGTATGTTGAATCTAGCGTCTCTTCCGGGATCTATTTCTCCAAAGGTTTCTAAGAAATAGTCGCGGAATCCCGTCCATGGAAGATGTATTTCTGGATCTATGCCTCGATCTCGTATCTTATCGATTTTGCTTATCAAGAGGGACGCCCAGTGAAGGGCGGGTCCATCGGTGAGATGCGAGAGTACAAAGGTTATCTTACGCATGTTGGTTTTGTATGCGTTGGGGAATGCTATGAAGCGAAGTACGCATTGTTCGATGAATTTTGCTGCCTTCGCTCGGTCTCTTCCGTCGTATACTCCTAGTGCGTTCAGTTTGAATCCTTTGTCTTTGTCTTCGGGTTTAGATCCGATTGTTCCTGTTCCTCCTGGCGGTGAATGCCACGGTGGATGTCTCGGTCCTTCCGGAAGATCTGCGGTCGCTCCTCTTCCGAATACATAGTCCTGAACCTTTTTTCCTTTCTCATTATCAGCCGATCGGTCGGAATGTGTTGATGGTTGCGGCGATAGTACTTTCCATCCTATTGGTCCGCCTAAACTGAATCCCATGGGGAATCAAGCCTTATGTCTTGGTTTCGCGGGATCGGCTGGTGTTGGAGTTGCAGGCGTCTGGAGCGGTATATTAGTTTCTCCATGGGGGACATTGCTAAGTGTGGTGGTGGGGTTGGGTATCGAGGTGGTAGTGTCTCCCATTGTTGTGACGTTCTCTGATCTTCCGAATAGGTTTCCTTGTCTCCCTCTTCTAGTTTCGAAGATATCTTTGTCTGATTTAACTGATGGAGATCTTGTTGATTCTTCTGTATGTCTTTCCGTTTCTGTTGCGCTCGGTGGGCTGCCTTCTCGACTTCCTCCGGAATCGGACTTAATTTGGGGGCTTGATATAGTCCTCTTAGGTTCTGGTGCGATTTCTTCTGGAGGCTGTGTAGTTGTTGCGGGTTCTTGAGGATGCTGGAGTTCGGTTTGAGGGTTCTGTGGTTCGGTTGTCGTATCGGCTGTGTCGGTATCGGGATCAAATTCCCAGTAGTCCTTAATATTCCCGGTGTAAGGTTTCTCTTCGACTTTCTGTGCGTCCGGGTGTTTCCAGAGTTCTTCTGATGAGAGGGGCCCAATATGAGGTCTTGAATAATCTGGGCGCTTCCAATGTGAATTGTCGTAGCTTCCGTCTTCCTTTTCTCTTTTGGATCTATCTTTAAAGTATTCCGCTGCTGGGGGAAGGTTGTATCTGTATATGGGCGGGTTCCACTGGTATGCGTATGTTCCTTTGCTTTCTTTCGCGACGAGGGTTCCGTCGTAGTAGAAAAGGAGATGATAGGGGTCAAATGTCCAGCGATGATCTTCGTTTCCGTTAGGGAAGTCTCGACTGCAGTTTGATTGGAGTTGAGGGATCTCAAAATCTGATGGTCTTTTTTCAGCGGGTTGTTCCGCTGACTCCGTGGTGGGTGTTTCGTTTGACGCTCTGCGCCAAACTGTAGGGTGAGCTAGTGTAGAGGAGAGCTCGTTCTAGTGTTAAGGACGGTCCTTATCACGTGACAAGCAGCTCAGGCTACAGTACTCGTGTGGATGAGAGGTGGGATCAGGTGATCCAGACGTCTCGGCTATACAAAGTTAGAGGTCGATAAGCGAAGCAGTAAGTCTTCACAGAAGACTTAGGCGAGCTTTCGACTTAGTTACTTTATGCTCTCTTTAGTAGTTTTAAGAGGAGGTTCTATTTAGAACAGTCCTGTATTTACAAAGAGAACGAGCTGAGGAATGGCTCGTTCGATGAGCCTCCTTTTATAAGAAAGGAGGTCGAGTAAATATATGTACATTGAGCGACGGTCGCATCAAGTATCTATGGGGATGAGACTGTGGCACCGTCGCGGCTGTGCCGTTGAGACGGTGACGATCTGTGGCACTGTCGTCGGGACGGTGACGATCTGTGGCACTGTCGTCGTCGCGTCGTTGAGACGGTTACGACCTGGGGCACAGTCGTAATCCGTCGTTTAGCGACGTCCTTCCTAATAAGGTAATGGAAAATGAAGTACCTTGGACAAGTTGTAACAGTCTCGGCGAAGAGAACATGTTGTGCCCCCACACCATGCGTCGGTTCGTCGATGGGGGGTGTTTTGTCATGCCGTTCAGCAGACAGGTGGACCAGGCGCCAGGCTTGGGTCAACTGACGACATTCTGGAGGTACGGAGGGCCACCGTGCGGGGGCAGCTGTATGCGGGACACCACGAATCGGATCGGCTTGGACATTGTTTAGGCACAGTTTTTTTCTGTACGTTCCGCTTGCCTTTTTCCTCCCCCGTTTATTTGCGCCGACAATGTGTAATGAAGATGTGTACTTCCGCAATGCAGTCGCTGGTTCCCGTTTGCAGTTTTCGCTTTTCGCGGCGTCCGAAATGGCCGGTGCGAGTACATAAGGGCAGGTGTCCGTCCTAATCTAATGTAGTCGATCCTTGGACAACATTAATTCTAAGATGGACACGAATGTGCACAAGGTACGTCTCTTCTCCTCTGGGAGGGACTGAAGCTTACCTCGACCTCCTCTCTTAGGGTGGCGAATACTCTGTCCGCGCTTTCGTGTGCCCTCCCAGGGCTCCGCTTCCTGCGTCAACGTCTCCACTAGTCACCACAACCTCAACGCTGGAGTCAGCGACCCTTCCTATGAACAATGGTTCACCTACTCCCTCCACGTGCGGTCGAAGACGGTCTCGATCAGACGCCGAGGGAAGACACACCGCTTCATTATCTATTATACTCGCCACGACACCTTGTACTCCCCCTCCAACACAATTCTCGACAACGCTCACTTCTTCTTTCGTGGTGAGCTGCTGGTGTTCCGTCGCGCCGTCACCTCTCGTTGTGTTGTCAACATACGCGCGGGGGAGTCATCCCTGCTCTGGGCGGCGGTTAGCAAGTTTGTCGGTTTTCTCCCCTGTTCGGTTCCTTCCTGCTGACACGTAGTCGCCGTAGATTCGTCCGCGGGGTCTGATGATGCCAAGGGTGAATAATGTTAGGAGGCTTTGGGCCCAGTGGCGTCCCCGTTAGGGGTGCGGTATCGGCTGCCCGGTTCGCACGAAGTCTCAAAAGTTTGCATTCTACCTACGTACCTTATCTTTGTCGAGCCACGGTTTTCGTTATGAACCATTCACCCGCCTTTAAAACCCATTCTTGTACATCCGATTCCTGCTCAGGACGACACCTTCACCGAGACGCAATATGAACAACGTGCGCGGATCGTATTCTCTGGATACCGCCAAAGCTGACCATTCTTCAGCCTTCCTGGAATGCCGCCTACGTCTTCCCCGACATCGACGTCGATGTGTTTACCTCCTTCGACACCTTTGCGCAACATTTCGATTCATGCGAGTTAGAGCACGACAAGGTTGGGTTGATATCCGACGAACGGATCGCCGATTTTCTTCTCGACGCAAAGGTGTGTATTCCGCACATTTGCCTGCGTTGTCTTACTGATCTGTCTGCAAACTAGGTGGGGCCGATTTGTAACTTTTACGATCGCAGCCCGCGTGCCATCACCTGGTATTACACCGTCTACGGAAGTCCGCAGGGGAGAGGGGGGGGAACCGCGGGAGGTACATTGAACTCGATTGCCTCCATTGTCTCCGTGCCGCGCTCGCCCCCCGTGTACGGGCCTGTTGTTATCGTCAAAAATGCGCCCTTCGACAATTGGAAGGACGTTGACAAGACGGTCGACCTGGACGCAATCGTTAGGTCGCTGTGGTGGTACCACCAGAGTGGGGTCGATGCTCACGACGTCTTCAGAGAGCGAATGCTCCTGCGTTTGTACGGGAAATAGGTACGGGGTCATTGTGGCTAAAATAATGTCCTTTAGGGTACATCCGGTTTTATGTTCCCTTAAGTACCTTTTCGCTGGCTGTGTTGAGCAGGCCGACTTTACGCTCCCCGATGGATGAAGATGCTGCGACCAAAGACGTTCTACTCAGCTTTCCTACCCTCCCCCGCGATATTCTGTGGCTCGTGTACGATGACCTCACTTTCGAAGAACTTGTTAGGTTGGTGCTGATAGGGGCCGTCATTCAATTCGCCTTGGCTGACAATGAGCGTCAGGCTGCTGAAGATGTGTAGGAGGCTGCGCACAGAGGTCCACGCGTTCCTCGACTGGCTCTGGTGCCACACAGTGGGGACGTTCGGCGTTGACCCTGTTCTTCTGCGCTCGGTCCTACGGTCAACGCAATCGGTCATTGGAGGATTCGCGGCGCTCAAGTTCTTCCTTCACGGCACCTCGTTCTGCAACGTGCCCACCACCCGCCTCGACATATACACCCCTCTCACTAGTGCCCTTGCTGTTGCGGACGCCGTGGAGTGGTCCACTCCGTTTACTTTCCTCTACACAATCTCCTCAGGAGGTCGAGACTCGCTGGAGAGCGACGAGGGAGGGTGCGTTGCGACGGTCGTGTTCAAACACAAAAATCAAGGTCAAGAGATCTTTGTTCATTGCAGTGCAACACCGTCAGCCGTTTCGCCTATCCCCCTTGCGACGTCGACTTTATTCATGAATTTCCTGTCGTCGGACACTGCTTGTGCTTTCTACCCTTCCAAGACGATACGCGGTGCGGGGCTGATTAATCCGCTGCGGCGGTGGGACGATCCGTCGAGGGAGGACTGGGTCACCTTGGCCGGGTTGGGCTTCACACAGGGCGAGTTCCCGTCGCGTGGGGTGCCGAAACCACGGGGATGGAACCCGTCGAAGGGACCCTACTACGAGAAGAACATTCCGCGTGGTGTCGCCGACGGACGCTGTTTGCTTGCAGACTTTCGGGGCGGATGCGGACAGGCACCATACTGTGGGGACGAGTGGGCTGCGCCGCGGGAGCGGGTCTATGTGGGGTGGAGATTTGGCGGGGTGCGATCGGCGGGGGTCCGATGTGAAATGTCTCGTGTCTGTATTGAGAGTGTCTAAAATGTTCTCCTAACTTACAAAATGTAACGGTGCGCTGGTCCTCT
Source organism: Amylostereum areolatum (assembly GCA_012932865.1). Lineage (NCBI taxonomy): Eukaryota > Fungi > Basidiomycota > Agaricomycetes > Russulales > Stereaceae > Amylostereum > Amylostereum areolatum. The sequence continues at coordinate 345,984 of SAXG01000022.1, forward strand.
GTCCTTACCTTATTGGGGCCGTGCATGGTACCTTCGTTTAGCCATCGCCAGAGGGAAGAGATTGCGAGGCAATAAAAACGATTAGACTGGAGCAACGGGCCTCACTTCGCCTGCTCCGACCCCCTTCGCTTCTTCGATAACTCTTGCTCAAAATGGTTCTTGATTTTTGCCCCGCGGTCGTCGATCAAGGTCCGTATCTGCTTCGTGATGGCCATTGTGCCTCGGACTCATGGTCGTAGAAGCAGAGCAGTTGATCTTGCCTGCGGCGTCTCCGGTCGAGGCCGGTGCAGAGCCGGGACAGGCTGAAGGGAGGGTGAGTTGACTGGTCGTGTTGTCGTGCCGTGTTGAAACTGATATCGCGAACCCCTCCAGGCATTCGAAGCAGTTGGCCCTGCCCGGGGTGACGATTTCATCTCTGTTTGGACGACGGAGGATGACGACACGTGCAGTGGCGACCCGTGCATGCCCGGGCATACGTTGCGTCTGCGTTTGGGGGGCCGCTATCTTCTCTGCCCTGGATTCGCAATACAGGCTGGCTTGGACAGCGATGCATCTGTCGTGGTGGTTGCTTTCGAAGACGAGACCGATTCGGTGCGCACGAGGTACTGCCCGGTCGGGGGGGATTGCGGGGTCGACTGTGACGAGCACATTCTTACTCTCGGTCGTATCCCCTGTCTATACTATGATTTCCCGGAGTGTACACTCCTGGAACGGTGGCAGTTCCCGTGCTTGGGCTGGGAGGTGGTCCCTGTTGTGGAGAATAGAGACGATCCTCTGTTGAATTGATCTTTGATAAACTGGTAATGACGCACCGTGTTCATGCCATGACGTATGGAGCGAAAGCGTTGGACGCACCTTGTCCCTCTCGTGCAAAAGCGACTGTTCATCACGTTCTCCTCATGGACGACCATACCAACATCCGAACGGGGGTCGTAGACTACCTCGCCGGACCTGGACCCGATACCCTGGAAGTCTATAGCAGCATCGCACAGGAACTCCCCTTCGCATTCCTCGTGTCGACATCACGGTCGTCTCGTATCTATGAGGAGGTGGTCGCGGACCTGGTCAAGACACGGTTGGAAGAGAAGCTCACCGAAGTGGTACCGAACGTCCCCCGCCTGTTCGCGGTGCTAGAGAAAACGAGATCAGTTATTGGTGGTGAATGGGCACTCAACTTCATCCTCGCACAAGGCCCTGTGGTGCCAACCTGGTCCCCTTCCTGCATCGACATCTACTGCGAAGTCCGCAACTGCCCAACGGTGGTCGAATACCTCACCCACGAGGCCGGCTACATTCCCGCCGTGAACACGGTGGCGGCGGCGGTCCCGCTTGTCCTCCCGCCTCTTATCGCATGCGCCTTCCACCTCTTCCACACCGAGCGCAACGTCTACGCGAATGTGCTGTGCGCGGAGGGCGATGCGGCAGAGGCGGCGGTCATATCTTCGTGGGGAACGCACCTGATGAACTTTGTATCGCCGTTCAACATCGTCGTGGCATATCCCGAGCTCACACTGAAGAACAAGGCCGCCTTGAACCACGCAAACACTGCCGGGTTGGGTTCGACCTCCATAGAAGTGTACCAGGGGAGGGGGTTCGATGTACGGCCCTTCAATCGCCTATTTGTGGACCACACGAGCGCAGCCGGGATGGCACTGTACTGTCCGCACGTTCGTCGAGCGTTCGATGACGCTGCGTGCGCGCGCCTCCGCTTCGCGTCAATTGAGGACGAGTACAAGTTTGGCGGGTTCTGGGACATGACGGTTGAGTGGACGCTGGGAGGACTGGAGAACACATGTGGAGGACACTGCGGGAAGGTGAGCGAGCCCAAGGTGCGCATTGCGTGGAGGGTGTAAATCCTCACAGAGCATACAACTGTTTGCGGGCGTCGGTGACCGGAACGGGCTGAGGCGGAAGGGTGGAAATGTGAGGACCGGCGGATGTGTCTCAGATGTTGTCTTATAAGGTTCGACTGCATGTAATGGAGAGTTGCCTACACCTTGATGACCTCCGCATCCGTGAACGACTTCTCCACCGTGACTTCGCCGTTGTGGTCGAGGTAACGTACCACTTTGGAGTGATGGAGGTCGACGCTCACCCGCGCTAGACTCTACGGCATCGCGTTAACGTGCAACGACGTGGATAATGTGTACGGCATCCGAGCTCTGCCCCCCACGCTGGGTTGGATCGATAGGGGTGGAGGCATAGAGATTCTCGGTGACGCCGAGCTACTTCAGGAGGCAACCGTCAAAGTCGTTGGGCGCGTCTCACACACATGATTCCGCGACGACGTTGGAGAGGCCGCGGCCATTCAATCGGTCACAATTACGCTGATGTTTGAAGCGGACCGAGGCGCTCTACATGATCTCTATTATTGGTATGGACTTCCTTGTGAGTACTTACAGGGATCGGGCCTACAAACAGGTGTGCTGACCTTCCGAACGTAGATGGGCCTGTCCCGATGACGAAGGCGTTACGAGCCGATTTCACGGACGGACCGTGTGAGTGTGCTATTCCACATGTCGAGGTAGGTAGTAAATCTTGATCTGCCCCTACAGCGGGCGTCTCTGACAGAGGCGGGCGTAGTTGTTCTCGCAGATATTCGACGCGTCAACAGGCGTTGACGATATGGCACGCGTTGGAGTAGATGATCTGGACGCACGAGATATCGTAGCGATGGATATCGCAGTGGTGAGACAGGGAGCCGCCGACCCTTCCAACGACAACTGGAAGTACGTTACTTTCCGCTTGGACAGGATCTCCGTAATCGGCTGTGACTAGATTGGTCTGTGATATAGTCGTACACAAAGATATATCCATCATTGGTCTTGATTGGATGCTAGTACGTGAGAATCGAAACTTCAAGTACCTAAAATCTGCAGTACCAAGAGACCAGGGGGGGCGCGAAGCGCGGTAGTATTCAATTGACCGTTGCCCATCCCCATACATAGTCATGTACCATGTGCCGTTGTAGTGTTGGCGGCGAAGTCGGCTAAGTGTAACTGTAAAAGTAAGAGTAGGAGGCGCACAGCCAAACAAGGCCAAATTTTCGTCAAAAGCGGACATGGCGGGCGTCGGGATCCCTCGTCGTACGTCGTTCGCCATGTCGACGCCGCCTGTCACCACCTCCGTCTCCGCCTTCAAAAACGCTCCCCCCCTCGGCATTGCTGAGGGGAACGGCTCCTTCTCCAATGCTGCGCTCGCTGGCCTCATCATTGGCGTGCCATGGGTCGTGAAGCGCATGCTTCCAATCATAAACCGAGGCGGTTTCAAGACCTACGTGTTCTTCGTTCTCGTCCTCGGTGCTCCTATCACGGTCGGATATTGGTATCTCATGAGCGTGTACGGTCCCCGCAAGAATGAACGCGTCCGCTACCCCGGCAAGGACATCGAAGAGTACATTACCATCCGGGACCCCACACTCAAGACCCGCTACCACGGCAAGGAGAAGATCCCTATCCAGGAGTTCTATGACGCCTATTTTGAGGGAAAGATTGACATCAAAGGTACGTCGTCGCGCCAGCTGGCAATCCCACTCTCTGACACGTCATGCGAAGGCGACGTCCTGGAGACGCTCGAGGCCCGTCACGACTTCACGAAGATGATTTTCTCCGTGGATTTGTTCAAGCACGTTCTCCTCAAGCTTATTCCCGACGTTATCTTCCATACCCAACACCAGGACGAGGAGCAGATCCGTGACAACTATGACCGTACGTGCACAAGCTGCCCTTGCCGCACCCCTTCACTGACTAACCCCGTCTCGTGTACACAGGAGGTGACGACTTCTACGGATGGTACGCGTCCTTCTTGTTGCTCGTACTCTTTGTCTCACTCGTGTCCAGGTTCCTCGGTCCCCGCATGATTTACACGTCCGGCATCCGCACCTCCCTCGACGAGCCGCAGAACCTCGAACAACTTCAGGACAACAAGCTCACCATCGTCTGCGAGAAGCTCAACCTGAAACCGGAAGATCGCCTTCTCGACATTGGCTGTGGCTGGGGCACACTCGTCGCGTTCGCCAACAAGAATTACGGCTGCGATGCAACGGGTGTCACCCTTGCCGAGAAGCAAGCGGCCTTCGGTAACAAGCGCATCGAGGACAACGGCTGTGATACCTCCAAGGCACGCATCTTGTGCAAGGACTACCGTGACATTCCTGGTGGCACCGGTGCATTCACGAAGATCGTCAGTTTGGAGATGGCCGAGGTACGCGTGCTTCCCCTAGTGCGGTGGTGACAGTACTCACCGTAGCCCTCCATAGCATGTTGGTCTTCGTCGCTACGACACGTTCCTTCGCCAGGTATACAACCTCCTCGACGACGACGGTGTCTTTGTCTTCCAAGTCGCTGGCCTGCGTCCCCATTGGCAGTTTGAAGATCTCATCTGGTACGTCTCCTTTCCCTGCGCTTTTTTTACTGCGACTGAGCCGCGTCACATCAGGGGTATCTTTATGAACAAGTACATCTTCCCTGGTGCGGACGCTAGCGCCTCGCTCGGCTGGGTCGTGAGCCACCTCGAATCCTGCGGCTGGGAGGTAAAGAACATCGACGTTCTCGGTGTTCACTACTCTGCAACGATCTACCACTGGTACCAAAACTGGGTTTCCAACCGCGAGAATGTCGTCAAGGCCTACGGTGAATGGTGAGCGTTTATCCCTTCTTGCTTTGTTGTCGACGACTGACCCTGTCTGTGCAGGTGGTACCGCCTCTGGGTCTTCTTCCTTGCTTGGTCCGTCATCATCGCTCGCAACGGTGGCTCGTCTGTCTTCCAGTTCACTCTGCACAAGAACCTGAACGCGTATCCTCGCATCCTTGGCGTCGAGAACCACTCGTCCATCAAAGTTACTCCCAAGAGGGAGATCCAGTACGTTCTTCGCCTCCCTCCTCTTGCAATTCCCCTGACCTATCTTTGTAGGCCTATCCTCTAATCCATTAGTTGGGCTACCTGCTTGCTAGCATCTCCTCTTTACGACTTACGAATCGTTACGAGACGGTACCAAAGTTACACTACAATTTGCCTGGGGCAATGCCATATTTTCAAACATGAGATCCATCGAAAATACCGGAAGTAGAAAATGCAAACAAATAGCCATCGTGTCTCGTAGGTAGAGTACGATATGATGATCGCTATTGTGCGTTGACGGCAGTGGGTCCATTGTTACGTAGGGCTAGCCATGATATATGACGGGTCGATGGCAGGTACATGCATACCATTTTTACACGAAAGACGGAACTGGGATCTGGTCGCACAATGAAATGTTACATCAGTATAAGCCTAGGAAGTCCATCGTGAAACGTCGGCTCACCTGCTTTACAGTGTTCTCTATCGCGACAGATAGGGCGTTCAGAACATCCTCGCAACACGCCTCGGCATCCCTATGACAGGCAGACTCCTACCCATCCACTCCACTCGCGGCTTTCGGCCCCCCCTTACCCGAACAACCCACCTCAAGAGCTCGTAGAGCGACTGGCACTTTTGGGCATGACTCAGCCTGCCCCTGCCCCGCCTCCTCCCGCCTTCTCAGGTCTTCTTTCCCAATTCGGACAGCTGGCGCTCTTTCGCCGAGATGCCGAGTACTTCGCATTTTCCAGAGTGCGTGCCCTGTATGCCATTCCGACTTGTTACATTGGTCTGTGTGCTACTCCACGGGTGTGTACATACAAGTATCTGAACGAATACACTTGCATCTGCTGTATGAACCCTACAACGACAACGTCCGGTGGTGCGCGAGGCTGCGCTTGGACTGTACGAGGCCGCTTGATGAGTGCAACCCCGACTCAGGCGTGACCGCGACTGCAATGGCATCACAAACACAAGGGCTCATCAAAACTGTAATAGAAGTGGAATAAAGAACACTCCCTAGTACAAATTAATGTGCAGAATATGTAGAGTGAGCAAGCGAAACCGAAACGACACAAGGATGATGCAAATCCGGGACTCGAGAGACTGAAGAATGCGACATGCCTCGGCACCTCGGTGAAAGAGCGCCAGCTGTCCGAATTGGGAAAGAAGACCTGAGAAGGCGGGAGGAGGCGGGGCAGGGGCAGGCTGAGTCATGCCCAAAAGTGCCAGTCGCTCTACGAGCTCTTGAGGTGGGTTGTTCGGGTAAGGGGGGGCCGAAAGCCAGCGAGTGGAGTGGATGGGTAGGAGTCTGTATGACAGGTGGAACACAACAATCCTTGAGAACCGGTAATTCGAGGGGCCAGGAGCCCTAAGAGAAATGGATGTAGAAGCAGTTCCATACTAGTAGGACCGGCGATGCGATCCCATACAAGGCGATGCCCACCAAAACTCCGACTTCCCAACTCCAAACGCGACGGGCATTGAAGGCATTTGGGCTTGAGGCAAAGGGTTCGGGTCTGGGGTACAACAAGCAGGGCAGGGGTTCGTATTGGACAGCGTAACCGCCCTCGTGTTACCATTCTTCAGCTGTTTGAACACGGCACCCCTCTCAGCCACGAGTGCGCGAAGAGCTTCCCGACCGCAACGAAGGTGGTATTGCAAAATTTGACTGAACTGGTGTCCCGTAATTAGATGCAGATGCTCGGATTGTGTAATAGCGACCTGCGACAAGTTGAGGGACGCCTGCGCCGCATGACCGGCCACGCTGTCGAGCCCATAAAGGCAAGCAACGACGAAGACACCAATGGGATCCTTATCCGCCATGTCCAACAGAGCCTCCTTGGCGAGTCCCTCGAATGGGACGATCTCGTACTTTCGTGACATTTCCAGTACGAGACGGGCATCGTCGAGACTGGCGATCTTCGGAGATCTGCTAACCGGATAGCAGGTTCGCAGGATGAAGTAGAGTGTCTGCGCGTCTTCGGACATGGTCACGGTGGGAAGACTGGTATCTCCCTCGTCGGGGCTCGGTTGGGGGAGAGAGAACATGCTATCGAAGACAGGGGAAGCGACTGTAAGGATCGCTTTATGGGCGCGAAAATGGACATGGTCGGAGGAGATTAGAACGATATCGGCATCCGCACGATCGAATGGAGGTTCCGCGTGGGTGATTGAAGGGCGTTCTGGAGGTTGTTCGGTGTCGGTCGACATTGAGGACGGTGGTATGGTTTTGAGCCACACTACGTAAGGCGAAGCAAGAAAATAAGCACGGCATTCGCCGACCCTTCTCTCTCTGAACTTCAACTCGCCAACAAGTGACGCCGAGTGAACGAATCGGGTCACATCCTAAGTTACTTTGCTGCTTCTTTACACCACAAAATTCCTGGGGAAATATCATATTCTCTAACGAATAATGCGTGCGGGGAGGCGCGGAAAGCTAGGAAGTCGCGGCAGAACTTCATCGTGCAAAAAGTACTCGACGAGACCACGGAGCATTGCGGTTGGGCTAGCTCCTCACCAAGGCTTTACGAAGGCTGGCACTGCTACCTACCGCCCGATGATTTCGTGAGGAACAATATAAAAGATCACTCGAAGTGGGGGCATTCGCTCACCTGCTTCGCGGCGCTTGCTATTGCAGCGGATATGGCTGTATAAATCTCCTTCTTGTACATCTCGGGAGACCTTGAGCACGCCAAACATGCCATCGAATGAGGTTGAGGCGGGTTCGACTGGAAGACAAATGCCAAAAGTTGTGTAGTCGAGTAGTAATAGGGATGCACGAGTAAATTCGACTGGGTAGCAGCAATGCCGTCCCATACACTTGATGGCGCCCACCATGGGAGCCCTTGTATTTGCTGCGATACCGGCGTACGAAAAGCGGTGCCAATTAGTCTGTGCCTAAGTGCGAGGGGCCGACCGTTGCTCGACCTTCGGTGTTAACATGTTAACACGTTGCACGTGATCTCACCAGTATCGACACGCGTCGCTCGCGTTGGGCCGTTGGCACCTCTCCGTCTCACAAAACTACAACTAGCAGCTTGTCTCTGACGAGAACACCATCCCAACATAAAGTATTCCCTTCTTATTCTTCTCCCTCTTCCTGCTTTCACAGCTACAAAACCCACGGTGAGTGTTGAACGTTGACTCCCGCAGTATGTGCGGAACTTGACCTGAGGCATTTCCCAGGCCGTGAGCTATGGAATATGTCTTCCCATCCTAAACCAGTCCCCTGTGAGGTGTGCATGAGTTGGACAGCCTGACTGGTGTACTGATACTCGAGGATATCTGTCCTCGGCGAGTTGGCCCCAGTCTTGGAGAGCTGGAAGTCAACCTTTTGACCTCTAAGTACCCTGGCACCAGTCACATTCTGGTGCTTTTGATGCTGAGAACTTACGAGTTCCCTTTCTCGGCAAGTACAGGTGTGTTCCTTGCCCCATTAAAAGGTAGTAGGTACATATCTCAGACTGACTTTTCAATCCTAGTTGAAACGGCATCCACCTTGACTTTGGCCTCAAGATAGACATGTTCAGGTATGCATGCACGCACGATTTACCTTTACGGGCGTCGAACGTATAGTTTTCCGCGATGCGCTGTACAGAGTTGAGCAAAGGCAATGGCTCGGGAGGTTTGAGCACTCGTTCGGAGTCATCGGACGACGCGGAGGAGTATCGGAATTGGTCGGAATACGTAGCGTAGCCAATGAGAAGCGTGAGAAAATCTCTATCGCCGCGTCGCGACAACTTGAAGGTCGAGCAACGGTCCGCCCCCCGCGCATATGAACAGACTTTAAACAGAACGACTATCTTCTGTTTGAAGGCTGGCTACGAGAGACTAGTGCCAATGACAATCGGACCATTGAACGCTGTCACGGGTGGCTTCTGTGTATCTGAAATACAACAGGTAGAGCAGGGGCTTCGCGGTAGAATAATTGACTGCTGTCGTATTCTGCAGTGGCCCAGGATTGTCTCTGTCCGGGAACGCGAGAAGCTGCTCGACCACACTGAAGATGGTACTGCAGGAGTTGGTTGAACTTGTCTCCCGTGATAAGAAGCAGATGACTGGACTGCATAGAGCTCAGCGGCACCTTGAGGGACGCCTCAGCCGCACGGGTGGCGACGTCTCCAAGTCCATAATGGCAGGCGATGGCGAAAACGCTGATAGGATTGAGCTCCACGGTGTTAAGCAGACCAGTCTTCGGCGATGCCTTTGAGTGGGGCAATCTCATATTTCTGCGACATCTCGAGCGCGATAGTGATGTCTTCGAGAAATAAGACCTTGGGGGAGTTGACCGGGTAGCACGTCCGTAGGACGATATAGAGCGTGCGTGCGTCTTCGGACATGGTGACAGTGGGAAGACCGCCTCCGTCAGGGGCATTGGATGGTTGTGGGAGAGAGAACATGGTATCGAAGATGGGGGAAGCGACTGCGAGGATGATTTTGTGGGCGCGAAAGTGGACGTTGTCGGAGGAGATCAGAACGACATCGGCATCTGAACGATTGAACGGTGGCTCCGCGGGGGTAATCAGAGGGTGCTCTGGAGTTTGTGCGGTTTCGGTCGACATCGAAGACTGTTCACCTATAATCGTGCAGTGACTGGAGTCCGGACGTGGCTGCCAGGCTGGACGTGCTGGCAGTGGTGACTTGGGAGGCGGAGGCTGCGGAGCATGATGATGAACGCCATGAGCGTGCGGAATTTGCCGGTCCTTCTTACTTCTGAACTCCATCGATTTGCGCATTACGCTCCAGAAGAAGGGATGGTATAAACCAACTCAGTATTGACACAAGACCACTTTATACTAATCTATTGCTGCGTCTCGATACTTCTGGGATCTTCAGTGCTCTCCAGTGCTCTCCAATTGAAGGTGCGAAAGTACCATCAGCTGAAATTTATCAAACTAACACTCTGTATCATGCACGGGTTTGCAGATGAACGGCGACGACAATTCCATCGGGAATGTTCGCCGAAATCTAGTGCAGCACCCTCCAGGCAGTGCTGCTCGCCCCGATGGTCTCATGGTACTCTCATACCACTTAATCGCCCGGTACCAGCGTACACACCAGCTCAGCGATCTGAATGAAGCGGTGTCGACCACCTCTGAGGCCCTTCACCTATGCCCGAAAGGACACGAACGACGTCGGTTCGCATTGGAGGGTTTCGCGATACCGCTCACGATCAGGTTTGACGTCACGAAGGACCCCTCCGACGTTGAACGGGCGGTCCAGTGCTATCGTGAACTCTTCGACCTCCAACCCCCAGGCCATCCCACCCGCGTGGCATTCCTTGCCCCTCTCACTCGCGCGCTAAAACTGCGCGCGGAACGCACAAGCACGGTTGGGCACTGGAGGGAATATCTGGTTTATCAGCGCCAGCATCTCGCTGTCCTGCCGTCGGGTGATCCGAAACGCGCGTCGCACGAGCTGGGGCTCAGCAGAACGCTCAAGACTCTTCATGACTACACCGCTCAGATCGAACTTATCGATGAAGTGATAGGCTACCATCGTGAGGACCTTACCAACGAGAATCGTTTTACAGCCGTGTTCGAGTTGGCCGCTGCCTTGCAGGCACGTTATGCCTCTCATGGCGATCCAAAAGACCTCTCAGAGGCCGTTTTTCACAACCGCGAGGCTCTTGGTTTGGCTGAGAGCACCCCGGACCGCATACGGTGCCTCAATAACCTTGGCGTCGTTCTGACTATGCGCTTCCGAATCACGGCAGAGAGCGGCGACGTCGAAGAAGCGTTGAAGTGCCACCGGGAGACTATCAACACATGCCCGCCCGGTCTCCCTTTCCGTTCCTTTTCTCAGACCAACCTCGCCATCGCCCTAGGCGATCAATACAAGCGTATGGATACCGATACCAGCAACGACGTCGTTCTCACCTGCCGTTACGCGGTCATCGCTACCCAGATTGGTCACCAATCCCTGCCGTATGCACTCAACAACCTCGCGAACGCCCTCCGCGCCAAACACGAGCAGACTGCAGATACGGAAAGCATGCAAGAAGCTTTCCGATGCTATCGCACTGCTCTTGAGCTACATCCCGCCACTCATCCCGATCACGGTATCATCCTTATGAACATAGCCGACGCCACGAGGATCTTTTTCTTGCAGAGCCGCGATGTCCAACATCTTGACGAGTCCATCTCATACGCCCGCCAGGCCCACTCGTGTTTTCCGAAGAGCAACCCCAACCACCTCAGGGTCTCCAGCATCCTTGCTCTCACCCTACAGGCGCATTTCTCTTTTTCAAGGAACTCCGAAGACCTTGACGAGGCCATCGCGTTGCAGAAAGACGTCTTGGCGTATGTGGCCGCTGACCACCCCTTGTTTGGGTCCAAGCTCGACAACCTCGGACATGCCGTCCGGCTGCATTTCCAGGAAACTGGGGAAATGGGTTTCTTGGAGGGTTCGCCGATGGACCCCAGGCATCAAGATGACCTCGCATCGTCCTTGCGAAACCTCGTGGCCTCGTATGGCCTGCGGGGTTGGTACACAGAGAAGGTCGAAGATCTCGAGGACATGATCACCTACAGCCGTGCGGAGGTGTTACTTCTCTCCCCGGGGCACCCTCGCTATGCATTGGCCCTCAACAACTTAGCATCTTCTCTATTCACCCGATTCCAACAAGTTTTTGACGTCAATGTCCTCGACGAGATCGTCGCGTGCTTGCAACAAGCTCGGACTTGCTCCACGCCCAACGACCCTCACTATCTTCTCATCCAAAGAAACGCCGCGAACATCCTGCTTGCGCGGTTCAAGTTCGCCCACGATCCCAATTACGAGGACCTGGCGGAGAGCATCACCCAGAACGAGCACCTGCTGTCGCTCCCGACTCATCCGCTGAACACGGAGCCCAAGGCAACCATCCTGCACGTCCTCGGGGACTCCTGGAAGCTCCGGTTCGAGAAGACGCGCGACCCACAGGATCTCGACAAGTCCATATCATATCATCACGATGCTGTCCTTCTACAGGGCGATGATAACATCCTTCCCATGGGACTATGCATGCTCGCGGAGGCCCTCAAGGCTCGCGCCGAGTTCAACGGAGATGCGACCGACCTTGACGAAGCCCTTGGACATCCTATACACAGCCCTCTCTGTCCATCTCCCCGACCATCCCCAATGCGCGTACAACCTGGGCGCCGTAGCCAAAGTCTTCCAGGCGCGGTACGGCTTGAGCAACGACGCAGACGACCTTGACCAGGCGATCGAATATTACACTGCCGCCGCCGAGCACACGGCATCACACCTTCGCCTGCGTTCACTTGCCGCCGGTGAATGGGTCAACTTCGCGCACGCGTGCGGACACCGGAGCGCGTTGAACGGGGTATCAAACCGCGCTCGACCTGTTGCAGGACACGCTCGCCCTGGACCCCATGCTCGAGCTGCAGCACCGGTTCATCAGATCCGCGCCACACCTACAGGCCCTCCCCTGCGACGCGATGGCCGCCGCGCTGCAGTTCGGAGAGGTGGGCATGGCCGTCAGGATGCTCGAGCAGGGGCGGGGCGCGCTGTGGACGGAACTGCGCGGCTTGCGCTCTCCGCTGCACGATCTTCAGGACGCGCAACCCGCCCTCGCCGAACGTCTGCTCGCCAACAGGGAGAAGCTCGAGGTTCTGTCCACCGCACCCGAGCACGCGATGGTGAGCGACGTGCAGACGAGTACCTCGGTGGGGTACGACAACATCCGCTACCATAATCGCCTCCTCCTCGAGGAGCAAGAATCGGTCCTCGCCGAAATCCGGTCCCTGCCCGCGTTCGCGAACTTTCGCACCGGGGAAAACCTCGCCATAAACCTCAACGAAGTCGCCGCCGAAGGGCCCGTCATCGTCGTCAACCTCTCCGCGAAACGGTCTGACGTCGTCATCCTCGTCAGCAACCAACCGCCCGCGTGTCTGCGCTTGCCGGATACCTTTCTTGACGACGTGACAGCGTTGGTCGCACACCTCCAAACGGGGAGGGAAAGGTCGTACAAACAGTTCAATAAAGCCCTCCGCCATGTCCTGCGCGAGACCTGGGATTTGATCGGTGCTCCCGTTGTGAAAAAGCTGAAGGAGCTGCAGGTGGCGAAGGGAAGCCGTATCTGGTGGTGTCCCACCGGAATCCTCTGTCTCCTCCCCATCCACGCCGCAGGTCCCATTTCTCCGGGGAGCTCTCGCCATCTCCTCGACCTCTATGTCTCTTCGTACACCCCCACTCTCACCGCCCTCGTCGACGCCCGCAAGGACGCGCCCGTCTCGTCCTCGCAACCCTCCACCCTTCCCAAGGTGCTGATCGTCGCGCAGCCTGACCCTACCCTTCCCACCGTCGAGCTGGAAGTGGCCACGATCGCCTCCCTCGCCGAGGACGTAACCTGCCTCCTCTCCTCCGACGCCACCAAGTCCGCCGTCACCGCCAGCCTCCCCTCGCACCCCTGGGTGCACTTCGCCTGCCACGGGAACATCCAGCCCTCGCGGCCCTTCTCGTCCTCCTTCCTCCTCGCCCACGCCGAGCACCTCACCCTGCTCGACATCACGCGCATCAAGGCGTCCTCCCGCGAGCTCGCGTTCCTCTCCGCCTGCCACAGCGCCGGGGCGCCGGACGACTCGGCCTATAACGAGGCGCTGCAGCTGTCGACGGCGATGCAGTTCTGCGGGTACCGAAGCGTGGTCGGCACGATGTGGGCGATGGTCGACGCGGACGGCGTGCAGGTTGCGCGCACGTTTTACGAGAACATGCTTTCGCGGGAAGAAGGGATGCGAGAATTCGGGTTTAGGCGCTCTGCGAGGGCGATTTGCGAGGCGGCGAAGCAACTGAGAAGACAGAAGGTTGACCTCGAAAGATGGGTCAATTTCATCCACATCGGCGCATGAAGAGGGGAAGCTTGTGAGTGGTTTGGTTCTGCGGGCGTCGTATCTGTTGACCCTTCGGGTTACAGAGGAAGTCTTCGCGTGTATCATTGGCATGGTTGCGAAATACTGTACATACAACAGTCGTGTATCTGTTATCTGCAAAGTCTGGTCAGAAAGCGCGATTGAAATGCGATGGTAGGCGTCTTAGTTACCTCCATTCATTCTTCACCCACACCAAGCCTCCCAGCAGTATACATCCCCCGAAGAGTCCTGTGGTGACGACCTGCGCCCCACGCATCCATCGAGCTTTCCCTGCACTGATCCTCGTCCGATCCGGCAGGCCTGGCCCACGTTCGACGTCTTCTACATCGATGTTCTCCCCAGGACGTTCCCATCGGTCTAGCAGGCTATGGAGCAACGCAGCACCGTCGAGTCGGGGGAGAGGAAGGAGGTTGAACAGAAAGAGCGAAAGCGAAAGCATCTTCACATATCTGCCGTCGTCGTTAATCGGAGAAGGGCAAGGCCATAGAGCTGCAGTACGCACTCGATAAACGTGGTGAAGAACCATGGCAGCCATATTGGGAGAGGTAACCAAGCCCATCGCGGACGGATTGTCCCGACTTGAACTGCGAGTGCCGTTTGAGTTGGCATTCACTAGTATGGATGAAACCACGCACCCTCTTCGTACACTTCGATCGTAGGTCCGCGCCAAACCACGACGCGTTCGCGTCCGCCATAATCCTCGACAGTGATTCGGATGACATTCTCGTCGGCGCGAGGACCAACGCAAGTCTGAGGGCCCACGCATGATGTTGCCGCGGTGCAGCGGGAGTGGAAGGATGGCTTTGGATCCTTGGAAGGGAGGATGAGGGCGACGGGGTCCAAACACCGATGCAATGTTGTATTTGTAAAGCAGGATTGGGGACCATCCGTCTCCGCCGTGCGGCAGCAGGAGTCGGGCAGGCCTGCAAGACTGGTTAGAGAAGACCGTGGAGGACGAGCCGTTTGGACGCACCCGAGAACCACGCAGAGTCCACACACCATCCTATTCCCATATCTCGGTATGCAGTGTTGGGCAGGGTGAGGTACTCTTCCCAGGTGTTGACCTCGCCAACGAGGGGGGCATCGTCGAGTTTGGTGATGACTGCGCCGGGAGCGATGTGAGGTTTTAGGGATGAATCGCGTTCAACAGATAGTACGGCACGCCCGCGGGCGCTGACGTTTTCATAGCCTATCAACGGCCACAGGAAATGTCCGAGCGGGAGAAGTAGAAGTCCATAGAGGACAAGATTGTGGAGTGCGCCGGCGGCAGCGATACGCGGGGCAGCACGCAGCGGCGGTGTGGGAAGGCCGACGAAAGCAGCGGGTATGATGACGGTGATAGATGCACCGAGGGTATGTAGAGGGACGGCGTCACTGAAATGAAAGGTCAGATCACAACAGACGATGAGAGGGGGGAGACAACATACAGCGCAGCGCAGAGTGCGTGACCGGCTTCGTGGAAGAGTTGAGAGCCAAACAGAGCAAGCAGAAGTACAGGGAGGTCGGATAGAGGAAGTGTAAGGCCGGGTATCTGAGAGCATCGTGAGTTCGTCGTATATGTATGAAGCGGGAAACGCAACAGCAGATGAAGCTGCAGCTGCTCCGAGGTTGGCGATGTGTCAGGAGGCAGTATCGAAGAGTCAATGGGGCTCCTCTTGGTATGTGTTTGAGTCTTCGTTGTGGATGGCAACACCGCCCTTGGTTGAACCAACGCCCCGCCTAGCTGCCATATTGTCCATCCCAACAGTCCAATGGTGGCCACCATCCCAGCGAGTCCAATTATCACACCAGCATTGTAGAATGCCGTCAGCACGCGTTTGGTGCGCGCATTTCTCGAACGCGACAACCACTCCGACAAGGCGTCGTGGTGGTCGTTCAGCGCGGAGGTCTCGACGCGTAGATGGAATTTGTCGAGGATAAAGTGGGTGCTCCGTGGGTGCGGCCGACGACGACGACCGGTGAGCGTCGTTGGGAGGAGCGGCGGGGACCTCGGGGTTATGAAAGTCGGGCCATGAGGAAAGAAACGATGGATGGCGTGAACGCAGGACCAGAAGACGGCGAGGACGAGGAGGATGGGCGTGAACGTCATGCAGCCAATGGCAACAAGCGCCCAACAAGCGCCTCCTCTCCTTTCCGGGCCGATAACCGCATCGTGCTCCAGCTCCAGCCCTCCGGCTCGCACTTTACCGAAACTCTATCAAGGCAGTTTATGGCAGCTGCCGCGCCGAACTTTCGTGTTTGTCTATCGAAGCATTCTCCCAAACGTAGCCCGCATCCCTCAAGACCCCCTCGCCGCCATGGTACACGTTCCCCACACCCCCTTTCTCATCGCCGACTGACGCATCTGCCCAACAGCCTAAAGAACTCCGCGACATCAAGCAATTCATCGACATCGCGCAGCGCAAGGACGCTCGCGGTGCGTGCTCACTTGACCTTCCACTTCTCACTGGCTCATGTCCCGTACAGCGGCACGCATCAAGAAGGTCGCGTCGAAGGTGCCCGGCGGCAAGGAGCGCACAAAATTCAAGATTCGCTGCTCACGGTATCTCTACACCCTTGCCCTCGATGACCCAGAAAAGGCGGAGAAGCTGAAGCAATCTCTTCCTCCTGGTGCGTATTCCCCGCTTTCTGCCCCCCGACAACGCCGCTCCCTTCGTAAGCTTCCTCGAAATGGACACTGATCGACCCGTGCAGGTCTCAACGTTGAGGAGATCAAGAAGGTCACCAAGAAGAAGTAAGCGCTTTGCCCGCGCTTTCTCTCTTATTCACGACCTTTGGTACGACGGAGACGCGGAGGGCTATGTTGGGGGATGTTGTCACCTCGCACCGGGAGGGCGCTCGCGTGTCGGAGGTCTTTATGCTGTACGCCACCAAAAAACACACAATATGCACGCACATGCATCGCACATCATGTCTCTGCCCCACCTGCGTGCGTTCTCGCCGTCTCCAGTTCGCTCAGATCTCTGCAACTTTGTCGCATACCGGGTATGCTTTTTGTGTTCCTTCTGATTCTAAATGTCAAAACGTCGCACAGATGTAGTCGTCCAGGGGGGCGTCGTGCGTGTGTTGTGCTCACTCGCCTCGTCTGCAGTTTCGGAGCGCTCTCAGCAGAGGCGATGGATCCCAAGAAAGGTCCATGCATGGACCATGTATGGGTTCTCGTTCATTTTCAACACCAGTATGGGATGGACGTCCCCCACCTGGGCCTATTCCTCATCGCGGATATGTTCCTCCCGGGACCGTGCAGGTCAACTTGACTCAATGTCCCATGCAGCGCCTCGCATATTGATGAGATCACGATGCATGTAGGGACAGTATAAAGCTTTCCGTCTCACCGATCGCGAAGATACAAAGGTTGCATTCCGACCACCATGTCCGCGTCTGCGATCCCCACCTCCACCCTCCACGAATTGCCATGGTCTGACTTCTGGGATTCGATCCGCCCCGCGCTCGACCACGTCATGCGTCGGGAGCCCCAAGCCCCCGCTCACCCTTACCCGCCCTCGGACCTCACCCCAGCCTCCTACGTTTCCCTCTACACCTCCTTCCACCGCTACATGGTCCGGCCCACCCTTCCCCGAAACCAAGCCCCAGATCGCACCTTCCACGCCTTCGCCGCGTCCATGCGGCGCGGCCAACAAGCCTACGACGCGCTCGACGCGTTCTTCGCCTCCAAGGCGTCCGAAATCTTGCTCGGCGCGCCGTCCCACGACGGGGACAGCGCGGGATTGGGCCTGATCCTTTACCTCCTCTCCGCGTATGCCAAGTACGCCTCCGGCGCGCGCGTCGTCGATCACCTGCTCAACTGGATCAGCCGTCACTGGATCCAATCCGACGTGATCGCCATGGAAAGATGGCGGAGACCCTTGTACGACGCGCGCGGTGGTTCAGCCTTGACGCCCACGTTGGCCGCCTATGCTGCTGTGGAGTGCCCGGGGCTGGGAACGGGACCGGGCGAGAGCAAGGAACGAGCCCGGGCCCGGGTGGAGGTGAGCGCGGAGACCACGAGCGCACCCGAGAGGATCGTCTCGCTGTATTCCCTCGCGATGCGGAGGTTCAGGATGGAGGTATTGGAACCACTGTCGACGGAGCCGCCGGGCGGGGAAGCGGCCGACGGTGAGCAGGGGAGGTTGGGCGATGCAGTAAGGGTGATGCTCGAGACTGGGACCATCGCAGACAAGGAGAGGGGAAGAAGAGTGAAGGAGCTGGAGAACATGATGCACTCCGTGGACTTCCCGCCTGATCATCCGCTGCGTCGTGCATTGAGGTGTCCGTGTTCCGAGTCGAACCCCTCGCAAAGCTGTGACTCGTCTTGGATATTGGTTTGAATAGGGTCTCCTCTTGGTACGAGAACTCGACGTACGCAACGAAACACCTATGCAATAGATACTAAACTTACTTACATGAACGATACTGTACACGATTCCGAATAGATACCCCAGCCCCATATACCAAGCCCACACCGGACTCACTCCCACAACGCCTAGTAGGATGCACAGAACGGGCCCGGGACCTACAGCCAAACGGTTAGTCGTCGCCCCCCGGTAGACCAAGAGCACCCACATACCTGGCCAACCGCCCTCTCGATCTCCGCCTCCATAAACGCGCTACACCGCGCCAGCACGCCCTCCGCCGACCGCCGACACTGCGCGCACTCCCGAACGATCGCGCGGTACTTCTCCAACAAGCGCTCGCCGACCGCCGCGCTTCCGCGCGGACACGCCTGCACGGCCTCGGCGACGTCCTTGTGGTACGCCGCCCACCAGTGCGGCACGGCCGTGTGTTCGTAGGAGCCGTTGCGCGCGTCCCGGGCGACGACGTAGTAAAAGTGGATGCGGTTCCCGCACTCGAGGGAGAACGAGGGGTCGACCTGGGCCGCGGACGTCCTGGCCCAATCCAGCACGCCCACGGCGACCTTGCGCGCGCAATCGCGGCGGTACTGCTGCAGGGCCTGGGCCTGGGGCGGGGTCAAGCCGTGTGAGAGGGGGAGGTCCTGAGGGAGAGGGAGGGAGAGCGTCGCTTTGGCGCCGGCGGCGGCGACGGACGGATAGCGGTAGCGGCAGGCGAGGCCGTAGACCGTCAAGGGTTCTGCGTCGACGTGGGCGAGGAGGGCAGAGGACAGCGTTTCGACGAAGGCGTCGACCATGAACTTGTCGAAGATCCCAAGGGCGGCCTTTACGTCTCGTAGACGTTTCAAAGGCGGGTTGTCCGTCGGGTAGAGGAGGCGGAGGGCCAGCGAAAGCGTGCAGGCGTCCTCTTCCATGCGGATGATCGGCACGCCTTGGCGTTGCTCTTCGCCGTCGTCGGGCGCGCTCTCGGGGAGGGGGAGACGGAACATGTCATTGAAGACCGGCGAGGCCTTGGCGAGGATGGCCTTGTACACGCCGAAAAAGACTCGGTCCGAGGATAGGAGGAAGACGGTAAGGCCGGGTTCGACATCGTTGAAGGGCGCGCCTACGTCTCTGACAACGCTGGTGGGACGAGGATCGGATGGGTCCGTTGTTGGAAGGTGGTCCATGCTTCCAGTGGAAGAAGAGAATCGGATGATAGACACGCCCGTGTCCCAAGCACCGTAGCCGCCCTCATCCCTGTCTCACCCGTGCTTTTGAGTGGCTACGGAGCGGTGCGTCGGAAAAGTAGCGGGATGAAGAGAGAAGGGAAAAATACGCAGCTTCTCTGGAGTAGAGAGACATGGCTGGCAATCGTACGAGGGGTACGTCCGCCATCGGTTGAACTTGGGTTGAAGTTCTGAACCGTGTTCCACGTTCTGACCATATACTTATATTGAGGGAGGCTCCCGGGCCACAGGCTAAAGCTAACTGTAACCTCCCATTTTTAAAGCCCTCCTAATCCCTGGTAGTATATCGGATTAGTACACGCGCCTGTCACGCGCGAGAGCGGGGTTCGACTCCCCGTCAGGGAGCTTCCTTTTTACTGGCTTTGTGTTCACCTCGTCCTTAGTCTAAGCCTCTCAGCTGTAAGTAGTGTTGAACAAACTATAGAGTATATTCAAATATAATCATAATAATATGCAAAAATACCATTAAATAAATGGCTGCCCATAATCGTAATTACAAGATATGATTAGATATGGGCTACATAATTAATATATCTACTCCTGGGTCATTGCAGCTGGATCACAGCTTACAAGGAGTCAATCCTTGGCTATACATCTGTTCTCTAAGGTCAATTTCCCCAATAGAGTCAGCAGACATAACATTGACATCAACTTTCTCATGTTTACACTGTGGACAGCCATCTCCCAGTCATCTCAGCATTTTCCAAAGCATGTTAACAAGCTTGGGGAGGCTTTAATGAGAGCTTGTATTCAGAAGCACTGATATACAATCATGTACTGTCATATCATCGATTACATGTCCGAGAATAGACCTGATTTGGAGTGATTTAGAGACAGGAAATGTGGGAGTAAATACAAAGTAAATAAGATTAAATACGGATATGAATAAATATTCTTCTCTCCATACTCATATTTTTTCGTATCCATTATAATATGGCTCCTCAAGATATTTATTTGTATTTGTGCAACACTAGCTGTAAGTTACTTTAATACTTAAAACTTCATATATAACTTCTAAAGGCCCGGGCCACTGCTTCAGCTTGAAATTTGTTGACTTGCAGAGGCTCTGAGGCAGTCAGGCAGAAGTCGTCCCCCTCCTCTTCGGACTGATCGATGATCATTATGTAGCACAGCCTCACATTGCACTCTAGTGTTTTCTTCGGACGCATGCGGCATTCATGGGGTCTGGGGGGGTCCGGACAAGTGTTTGGTCACCTATGTTGGGCGGACTTACGTGGCCGCGAAGGGGGGAAGGTTGTTATTTCTCCGGCGGCACGGTCTGCACCACGATGGAATGCGCACGCGCACCACGCCGGCCCACAACTCGAATGAACAACCGTCCGCACTTTCGGGCGACGACTCCACGACGAGGGGAATGAAACATTCGCATTGCATTCGCATCGCATCCGCGTCTGGCACGCCGACACACTGAAACGCAGAAAGATCCCCCCCCCCGCGAACAATCATTAAACAATCACCGCTTTCGACCACGTTCAAAAACAAAGAGAGAGAGTCGCCGGTCCCACCGATCCGTCCCGTCCTTTCACGAGAAAGAAAAAGCCCGATCACAGCGTGGATCCGCACCGCAACCACGGCCACGGCCGCCGTTCGCGAGCCGGGGACAACAAAGGGAACACAACGCAGGCCGACTCGGAACGCGCTTGTCCTGCCAACACCCGTTGGCGAACACAATAAGTGCCCCAGAGCTGAGCGTGCTACGCATGCGGTTCGACGCGGCTTCAGGGGCCGATTTTTCGGTCGGTCGTTTCCTCAATTGTCGCGATCAGGTGCTAGCAGAGGAAGGAAGCGTTAGGGCGGGAGAGCCTGAGGCGCACCGGCCGACGCACTCCCCCTCCAACGCGGAGATCCCGCCGACGTAGCGACCGTGCGCGTCGAACCGAACGCACCCCCAGCTTTGTCTTGCGACCCCATTCAAATGGGCAGCGGGACCTCCGAGCGGCGCGAACCGGATGGGTCGAAAGAGGCGCGCGCAGATCAAGGCGACGGCAGGAAGAAAGAACCAGGGGAACAAAGGGGGTGGGCGGGGGTGCCCGTCGAGGATAAAAAGCCCAGCGACGACGAGGGGAAGGACCACTCAGCCATGATGCCCTTTCCGCCCCGAGCCCCAGATCGACGGCCTCCGTCGCACCCAAACCTTTATCCCAATGTCTTGCTACACCGAACCCGCCCGGACCTGCTCCCTCTATCCCTACGGGATCGCGCCGGAACAGACTGAAGGGTAGTGAGTTCCCCCCCTTCGTCCACGCGAGCGACGGTGCATGCTCACGTCGTCGCCACACAGCTCGGAAACAGTCCACATCTCCGGTGTGCATCCAATCCGCGGACCTACTGTACGCCGCGCCCTCTGCCGCCAGACGCACAATGCCGCCCCTACCTCACCTCCAACGGTGAGTCGATCGCGCCACAAGCTCGCCACCGCCACAACACCCGTGGTCGTCGGCCACACTGACTTCATCCCAACAGGGCCGCCTATATCCTCCAACCCCCAGCCCCGGCATGGCCGCCAGTGGACACCTGGTAAGTCGGCAGCCCCTCGACGCTCGACCCCCATCTTCACCACCCGCCGCCGTCGAATGGACCGCTGATCAACCCGCCAGGATGCAGGACACTCGCTTCGGCGCCACGCCCGTGCCCTGCGCGCACCGGGGTCCCCACCCAGTCTGATCCCACTCCTGCACTCAGCGCCACCGGCGCATCGGCAGCCCCGTCCGGCCCCTCCTTCCCCCGTCACCGGCGAGGTTCAACCCCTCCCAATATCCCCGAAGTATCAACCCCCCCCACTTCACCCCGTCGTGACGCAAGGAGCGCCGCCAACAGGCCACCACCGCTCCAAGGCAGCCGCGCCGCAGACCTCTCCGGGGTTCAGCGGCCCCCGCGCCTTGTGCAACACCAACAATAAATCCTAGGCGACCCTTCCCCCCCCCCTCTCGGGGTCAGAATGCGCCAGAGAGTCTATCGTCGGCGCCAGCTTCCAAGGCCGACGATGGCGCTGCCCGCTCCGGGGGGCGGGTCTGGGCGCAAACGAGAAGCGGGGGAGGAGAAGGTGGGAGTGGGAGACGGAAGCCCCCCTCGAGCCACCCCACCCGCCCGTCGTCCGCTCGCGCCGACTCAGCGCGACCTCGCCACGCTGCGGGCTTCCACGGGACAGGCGTAGCGACCTTGGTTGCGCCGTCGTCGTCGTCGTCCTGCCGGCATTCGAGTGGACGCGCCGCGTCTTCCACGCCCACCGCTACATCGCGGACCCACGAAGAAGAACGAGCCCCTGCGTCCGCGCACGCAGGCGCCGCTCCCGCAGCAAGCGCACGCAGGACGGCCGCCCGCGCGTCTGCGGGAAGGCCGCTGGGTGGGATGCGCGGATGGAGGACCCGGGACGCGAAGCTGCGGGAGGAGTATCAGCGCGCGGGCGTCGGGGAGGACGGGCGGAGAGGTGGAGGTGGGCGCGGCGGGCGTTGGGGAGAAGCTGGGACGCGTGAAGGTGACGGGGCGCGGGGGGGGGGGGGGGGTTGTGGGGCAGGATGTACGAGGGTTGTGCGCGCACATCGCGTGTTTGTGGGCGGTGGGACGGGGGTGGGGAGGATGCACGGCCGCCTGCGGACGGACTCAGCTTCGGGGTCGGATACCGATCCATGCACTATTGCTTTCCTTCTCTCCGTTTCTCGCGATTTTCTCCTCTTCCCCTTCCTCTTCGTTCGCCCTCGTGCGTGTGCACCGTCGATTGTGTCGATGGATGGCATGTTTCTTTTTTTATGGTGCCGGTGATCTGGAATGCGTATTTGTTTTTGCGTCTTTGGGTGTGCGACGGGGCGGCGGGCAAGTCGAGGAAGAGGAGGAAGAAGAAGAGGAGGCCGGGTGAGAGAGCGAGCACGGACGCGTCGTCCGACCACGAGGGGGGGGTGGCATCTCCACAAATGGACGCGTAGAATAGATATGTTGAAGAGATGTGTAGGGAGGAGGTGCGTGTGCGAGCGTGCGAGCGGGGGGGGGGAGGGAGAAGTGTAGATGGACGTCGGCGAGGATGAACAAAGGACGAAGCAGCTTACACCACCAGCAGTTGCCTCAGCATCAATCTATGATGGCCAGTTGGGGTGAGTCGAATGGCGTGACCGGAGGTTCACGCTGGCTTCACGTCAGCTTGAATCTAAACCCCTGATTCGAGTTCCATCCCGCTTTTCCGTCAGTGTAAGCCAATTCCACGCCAAAGTCAGCGTGAGCACAAGCTGGTCCGTCGGTTTCAAGCCCATTTCACTGGCATTTGTAAGAAGTGGAAAGAACGGAGTCCCCGCGCGATGAGTCTGAAGTCGATTATGTAAGCAATGTCAATTTTCGTCGTCGCGCGGTGTCGTTCTTGTTTCCTCTCACCACCTCCACCGCTCAACGTCAACTCCCTCCACCTGGCCACAGCATCTCATCTACCACTGGAGACCCCGGTATAGCTGATTTCGAGACCGGAATCACATATCGGAATCTCCTCAAAGAGTGGGCTTTGACCACCCCACCCTTTCCCCTTCGCTCACATCAATGTCGAGGTCTCCAGCCCGCTCTCTCATGAGCATGAGTAGCATTGAGACAACAGCCTGGGTGCGTGTTAGTATCTCTCACTTCCTGCTCGTCTGTCTCACCACGCCACTCATGCATAGGCCCTACTAGTACCCCTGGGGATCTCTTGTTGCCGAGGGCTCTTTCGCACTTATGGGCTTTGCTCTCGGTCTTTCCTCGTGTTCTTGGTCTCTACTCGCGGTCTCGGTCTTTGCTTGCAGTCTTGGCCTGTGGTTGTCGTCTCGCTCCTCGCTCTCGGTCCCCCTGGGTCTCTGGTTTTTGCTCGCTGGCACTTGCTAGGTTATCTCAATCCCGTTTTGCTGGCATGCCAGGTAACACACTCTAATTCATTTTCATTCCTCCTTTTGGACCCGTAGACATCCTGTAACACCCCCCATGTACTTTGTATGGTAGTTCTCGGAATGATATATATATTACGATGCTTTGTTTGCTTCCACATTGGGATGATAAGATTGCGATAAGCATGATTTGAGCCAGCATCCCGCCGATTGCTCCTTGACGAGCTTAGTAAGATAATTGGATTGAATCCGAAGGAACTCAGCTTCCGACCCAAGGGAGCCCGTTGAGTCTGATACAGCCGTTTGCATAACCGACTGGAATCCGCGCGTCGAGAAACTTGTTTGTCAGAGCCAAACATTGCCTTTTCGGGAAATCACGTCTGCTGCGGGAGTGACAGCTGTGCGTCGCGAGGTCAGCTTTGCAGTGTCTTGAGTCCTGACCGCAATGGCACCTCCCCTTAACCCTCAACTTCGAGAACGCATTGTCGAATGGCGGGAGCGTTTTACAGTCTCCGAGATCACTGAACTCGCGCAGTGCTCAAAAAGCACAGTCTATGAAATCCTCCGCCTTTATCGCGAGACAGGTTCAGTGCATAGTCCCCATGGACTGTTGTCCCATGGCCGCTCCCGCATCCTTTCATTTGGAGAGCTCACATCCATCAACTCCTGGTTGGTCCAAGAGCCAGCAATGTTTCTTGACGAGATTCAAGACCGTCTTGACAAGGAGCTCGGAGTGTACGTTTCACTTGCAACCGTCGCCCGCGCTGTTCGCAGCCTTGCTCTCACTCACAAGCGGATATCAAAGGAGGCATTGGAACGAAACGATGCCGTTCGCGCAATGTGGGATGCAGCTTGGGGGGATATACCCATGGAGAGCATAGTCTGGTTGGATGAATCTGGGGTGGATGATCGGGCACATCAGCGGACAATGGGAAGGGCACCACTGGGATCTGCATGCGTCCGCCGTGACCTGTTCTTCCATGGCACACGCCTGACAATGCTCCCAGTGCTCTCCTGTGATGGGATCATTGCTTTGGATCTTCTCGAAGGATCAGTCAACCGTGAGAGGTTCCTCCATTTTCTGCGGGAGGATGTTGTACGCTTCAATTTCTTCTGGATGTCTGTGTCATGCTTATGCCTGTGTTGTGCTCATATAGGCACCCCTTCTCAACTCATATACTCCAGACAATCCAAGCCGTAATTCTGTGGTAGTCATGGATAATGTTGCCTTTCATCATGGAGACGAAGTGCGGGAGATCATTGAGAATGACTGTGGTGCGTTGTGCTGTCTGAAAGCTCCGGCTTCAAGGTATACTAACCAGTTTTAATGACAGGTGCAAAGCTTATATACCTACCACCATACTCCCCCGACATGAATCCCATCGAGCAAGCTTTCAGTAGTATCAAAGCCTTCTTGCGCCGTAATGAAAGCCACTTCACTGGACCTCACATGCGCGCTGAACTCATCCATCTTGCTATGGAAGAAATAACGAATGAAGATGCCATTGGCTGGATTACAAACTGCGGGTATTCGTAAAGTAGGTAACGAACGTGGGGTAGATGTATGGACAGAGGTGATTATGCGACAGATGAGGGAGTAGTAGGTTAGCGGAAGGTTATGCAGTGTAGTAAAGAGTGGGGGGTCAGGACAGCATGGTGTATGTACAGAAAATATTAGGCAACATTATAAAGGTTCGAGAAACTCACTTATCCCCGAAGACATCGTACTCTGAAAAGAGAGACCGTACATAGTCTTTCTTCATGCGTAAACGCCTAGAGAATTGCTCTGCGGATGCAACGAGAACTCTCAGGCTATCGCTATCACCCCCGGTGAGTGACACCAAGGTGTCAAGGTCTAGCGAGGGCAAGGTTTCAAGGGTGATCTCCGCCGAAACAAGCATGGAGTGGTACTGCAACAGGTCATGTCCATCACGTTCAAGGATAGTGAGGAAAAAGTAATATAACTCATCCTGACGCCGAGGCATAGGAGAGAAAGGCAGGGCAGGAGGCGGTGCTGGAGATAACATGGAAGCGGGGGTCGCCGATGAACCTGCGGCGGAGGGAAGGGGAGGCGGAGAAATGCCGAGAACAGCAGATATCATAGCACTTTGTTGATTGACGAGGCCAGCGATGACGGGGACAAGAGCGGTGGCGGCATCTGTGGGTGCAGCGGGTGTGGCGGTAGGTGTCATCACAGAATGTGGGCCTGAACGTCCACGGGCCTTGTGCGGGCGCAGACGACCATCGCGCACGCCATCAAACTCCTCAGTATTAGGAGGGTACTTGACAGTCGTTTCTTTCGCATCCTATCGAGATAGAGAAGGTCAGTACAGCATTGATCATATTCACAGAGGCTACTCACAACAGCGGATGCCCAACGCTTCAATCGCTTCCGATTAAGGCCAATGTGTCCATCTTGGGTTGGATAACAGAAGCCTTGCTCGTTGTGCTCGCCGCGATGCTTGTCACACTTGTACATTTCCTTCAGCTCGAGAATGATAGTACCCTGACGCTTGATCGAGTCAGAGTACGAGTCCGTGTTTGGAACCTGAGAAATACAATAAGTTTGGCAGGTTCATTAAATATACGTGCAGGCTTACCTCGGTTCCAGCACACGTTGGTCCGAGTTCCTTGTCGTGCTGGAGCACGGCATCAAACGGCTACAAGTCCCAATATTAGTCAAAGCAGAAGAACAGGGATGAAACCACATACACGCTTGCGCAGCCGGAAAGCCTCCATGGCGTCAAGGTCAAGTTCGATGTAGACATCACGAGGCCGTTTACGGAGTAAGGCCTCCCGAATTGCGAACCAGTCTTCATCTGAATCGACACTTGATGCATCACCCTTGCTGCAGGTAACAGAACGTTTAGGTATATGTTTGTATAACAATAGACGGAACAACTTACTTGACACCAGTCCAACGAATCTTGAAGGGTACGTTGATGGAGAACTGCCCATCCAACCCATGGATACGAAGGCCTTCAGCTACGAGAGACTCACGCGGAGTACTCGGGGTGATAGCGACAGTGGTGACCTTCGTGTCGTGAGTCCTCTTTGAACTCGCAGAGCTCTTGCCCTTCGCGGAACGTGGCACAGCCGGGGTGTAATAGACAGTGTAATGTGTGGTGTAGCCTGCAGGTAATTGGTCAGTATGCTCATTGTTAATGAAGAATGGATCAACGCACGGTCATTCGATGACGACGCAGCAGATCCTGGGGCGGAGGGTAGAAACCCAATGGCATCGCTTGTGTTCCCAGCCAAGGGAGTGCCGGAGTTAGCCTGGAGGGCGACTGGTGCCGACTGTTGAGGCATAGGTGGAGGCGGCGGCGGCAACTGTGGGCCTGGAGGTGGTGGTGGTGGCAGCGGCAGGCCTGGGGGCGGCGGAACTGGGGGCAGCGGAACTCGAGGTAGTGAGGCGAGCGTTGGGGCAACTACTCCGGGGTTGGCAGCCTGCCATCGTGCCGTCAACATATCGAGAACACGACGTTGATCTTGAGGCGACAGGCGCGCGAAGCCGGCTTGTCGCGACTCCTCCATCTCATCTTGGGATGTGTAGAATTGAGGAGGATTGACCGCTCCATCTAGAGAAAGTCAGCACCGCACACAAACTCTACTGGTACGTAACGTACCAATCCCTCCCGGGTTCACAAGCCAGTGGATCGACACAGGTCGGGGAGCCTGCGGGTGTCGATAAGGAACGAATCGCGGTGTCAAAGGACGAGACGGTCCACGAGGGTCTGGAGAGGACATGAGGGAGGGAGCGGGAAAAAGATGGGGATGGAACTCACAAGCTCAAAACCCGAGGCTTTTTATCATCTTCGCCAACTTCACCGCAACTTCGCCGTGCTCCTGTCATCCACCAGAATCCCACCCTCGTTGTTGCCCTTCAATCATGCGCAGTTTTGGTTTCTAGAGAGATCCAAATTAAGTGTAAGCATCCAAGACCACGAGGGGGACGTCTCCGAGGCTCCCGACTCCTCACTCACCGAGTATCCAAGCAACAAGGGTGGTTTGTGCTCGTTGTTGAGGTTTTTCAGGGTATTGAAGGCTTCTAGGCCAGCTATGAGGAGTTTTCATGACTCCCGAAGCCCGACACGGAGAGTGTTGATCACTCTGGAGAGGTCATTTGGGTGGAAAGTAGATGGAACATGTCGTCAATGGTCATCGCAAAGATCAGGAAGCCCGCTCCTGAACAGCACGAAGTCACAAATGAGTCACTGCGTGACGAATGTGATAAGCACTCCCAATAAGGCAATGTTTGGCTCTGACAAACAAGTTTCTCGACGCGCGGATTCCAGTCGGTTATGCAAACGGCTGTATCAGCATGACATTTTTGGATTCCATCCGGTGTCACGCTAGCATCACACTCAGGGGCATGATATCGGAATGAAGCTGAAGGATCTGCTGGTGGTGTAAACTTTGCAGTTCAGGGTCGGCATTCCCCGCCGAGCCACGTGATCGAGCCACAGCAACTTCAAGTCCCCAAAATCCGCGACCCGAGTCCATGTTGCTTAGCTATTATCTGTCCTTGAAGTTGTCGAGCGAGCAAGGATACGAGCTGAATGGCGAACCCGCCGGCCGTGCGCATCAAATCAAGCTTGGCGCACCGACCGCAGAGGCGTCGACGTCGGCCATGATCCGATCGACTCTCGAGTCCGACTCATTGACGTCGCGAGGTGCCGAAGTGACCAGTTGGCCCCCGGCTCTGATTGGAACCTTAAGTAGGGCTAAGTAAAGGGAGGGGACCCGTCACGGACGCGTCGGATCGGTCGGGCAGGAGCGATGCGCGGCGGCGATGCGATGGGGACTTCGCATTTCGAGGGAGGTGCACGGCATCCGCGCCCATGCTTACGTCATCTCTATCACCGCACCCCAGCACGCACCCGTCGTCGTCCTCGTCGTCCTCGTCGTCCTCCTCCTCCCCCCCACCCCCTCAACCCCCCAACCCCCCAACCCCCCAACCCCGCAAATGAAGATCTTCTCGCTCTCGATCCTGCTCGCGCCGCCCGCGGGCCCGTCCGCGCCGCTCGCGCACGCCGCGGACCTGTCCACGTTCTCCTTCTACCAGAAGGGCTCCGTCGGCGAGTTCCTCACCTTCTTCGCGAAGACGGTCGTGGACCGCACCGCGCAGGGCCAACGCCAGAGCGTGCAGGAGAACAACTACACCGCGCACGTGTACAATCGGGGCGGGGCGGAGCAGCTCGCCGGTCAGTCCCCCCCTCCTCCGTCCTCCGTCCTCCGTCCTCCATCCTCCCTTGCACCGTCCCTCGCCATTCGACCGCCCCGCTCACGCGCGCGCGCGCCTCCTCCCCCTCGACAGCGGTGATCATCGTCGACCACGAATACCCCGCGCGCCCCGCGTTCTCCCTGCTCGCGAAGCTCCTGGACGACTTCGCGGCGAAGGTGCCCCAGGCGGCGTTCGCGACGCCCCGCCGCGATCGCCTTCCCGGAGATCGAGGCGTACGTGGCGAAGTACCAGGACCCGCGGCACGCGGACAACATCATGCGGGTGCAGCAGGAGCTGGACGAGACCAAGATCATCTTGGTGCGTGTTCGCCTCGTTCCTCCTCCCCCCCGTTTCCCGTTTCCCGTTTCCCGTTTGGGTGCGCTGGCAGCTGACGTGGAACCCATTTTCGCCGGCCGTCGCAGCACAAGACGATGGAATCCGTCCTGCAGCGCGGGGAGAAGCTCGACGACCTCGTCGACCGCTCGAACGCGCTCTCGGCGCAGAGCAAGATGTTCTACAAGACCGCGAAGAAGGTGCGCGCCTCCCCCCGTTCCGTTCCGTCGATCCCTGACGCCTTTCCCCCTCTTTCCAGCAAAACTCGTGCTGCTCGGTTATGTAGACTCGGTGATCATACCAGTACCTCCTTCCCTGTCCCCCACATACACACACACACCCCCGTTATACATGTACATGTACACGACGCCGCTCCGGCCCGCCACGAGACGCTACGCCTGACGCCACGATTCGCTTCGCTTGTCACAGGACAGGACAGGATAGGATAGGCCGCGACACACCCCCGACGCGAGGCGCGACTGAGAGATCTGCGCGCTCTGAAACATGCTCAGGACCGAGATATCGAAAGTCCGATAGCGCAGCGTGTACTGGGTCCGCGGCAGAGGGTTTACATGTGCATACGTGCGGAGCGAGAAGCGTGTCCGAGCGGATGTGTTCGCCTTCCGAGGGCGCCGGCAGGGCGCAGCGGGAGGGAGGGAATAGGAAGGACAGAGCGAGAGAGAGAGAGGGGGATGTTCCGAGGCTTCGAGAGATAGCGGTCGCACTCGGGGGGGGGGGGGGGGGTCGTGGGTGGTGGGGAGACGAAAGCAGCGAAATCACATGGGAGGGGGGTTGCAGGGGGGCAAGGGTGCGCGTGTGTGCCTTTGGGATGTGTTGGAGGGGCAAGCTGGAGCCGAGGTCGAAGGTAGGGGTGGTATTTTTACGGAGGAGGGGGGGGGGGGGGCTTGCCACGCGTCAGCGCAGTCGAGAGGGAATCTGGGGGGAGGAAAGAGGCCGAGGGATGACGAGGGCGTGCGCGTGAGCAGGTGACCCCCACGCCAGACCTTCAGACCGGCCTGTCCTTGAGCTTGACCTTGCGATCTGATTTTGTGGGCGGGCAGGAGGGTCGAAGGGGATAGATATGCATGTCGCGGGGGGACTCGAAGCGCCGAGCAGTCGACCGAGCGCGCGATAGGGCAGGAGAAAGGCGTCGAGGGCTGGGGAGCACATGGCGATCATCGCGATAGACGGAGGACAAGATCCGGCGCGGTCGAGGCGGGCGAGTCCTCCGTTCCGAGTCGTTCGTCGAAGCGTTGCGCGGTCGATCGGTCGATCGGGACGATGCAGGCCTCGGGGGGGAGCGTGGGCGTGGGTGGCGAAGGCGTGCGGACTCGCGTGGGCGTGGTGCGCTTTCCTGAACCACACTCCAACCGCGACGGCCTTCGTGCCTTTCCCCTGCCAACTGCAGCCGCTCGCGGTTACAGGTCTGCAGCACTCACGTCTGTTCCATCAGAGCACGGCTACAGCGCCCGCGTGGGCCCCCCTCTTCTCCCTCCCGGACCCCTCCCGCGCCCTCTCTTCGTCGGTGGGTGGTCAGCGCGTGCGCCGGGGTGGGCTCTGGACGGGCGAGAGGGGGGAGAGTCGGAGGGGGTATTGGGGGGCAGATGCGAGCTTGGAATGGAAGAGAGGGAGAGGGAGAGGGAGAGGGAGAGAAGGAAGACCGAGGCACGAGGGCTTTCGCCGAGATCGGTCACGTGAGGAAGGGAGGAGCGGGAGCGGAGGGAACATGAAGGCGAAGCTTGGCAATGGCCAACCTGCCCTTCAAGCTTCACGCCTTTCCCTCCCCTTGCCCCTTCCACTCTCTCCTTCCACCCTCCCCGATATCTTTCCCGCACCGCCCCCGCCCCCGACCCCCGGCTCCCGCCCTTGCCCCCGCTCAACGTCCACCACCACGCCCGACACCGTCCCCGTCCCCGACCCCGATCTCCTCCCCGCGACGTCGTCCCTCTCCTTATCTCCCCCGTCCCCTTCTCCCCCCTCCTCCGCCTCCATGTCCGTCCCTTCTCCCATCCACGTCCACGGCCCTCCTCGCTGATCCCGCTCTCGACAGTATCCCCGACTTGGACGCGTCCTCCTCCTCCTCCTCCTCCTCCTCCTCCTCCCACGCCCACCACCGCCCAACCGTCCGGAATGCGATGTCCGAGAGCGCGCCTTCCATCCACCCGAGAGCGCGAAAGCCAACGCCACTCTTTCAGCGTTCGCACCGACGGCAAATCCCTAAGTACCTCCCTCCCTCCCTCCCTCCCCCTCCACCCGTTCCCCATCTCATCTCATCCCGGCCCCCCCTCCTTTCGCAACCAGACGAAGTACGTGTCCCCCCTCTCCCAACGCGCCACAGCACACTCACCCGCCCCCAAACAGCCAAGCGTGCGCTCCGTCGAGTCCGCTCGCTCCGGCTACTTCGACCCGTACTACGACTCGGAGCACGGCGAGCTCGGTCCGTTCCCTCCCCGCCCCCCCTCCCCCCCGCCCGCCTCTAACACCCCGCGCAGACGATGACTCGCCCTACCCCGAAGTCCGCGCCGCCGTCGCCAACTTCGACGACCCGGACATGCCCGTGTCCACCCTCCGCGCCTGGACCCTCGGCCTCCTCTGGGCCGTCGTCCTCCCCGCCCTCAACCAGTTCTTCTACTTTCGCTATCCCTCCGTCTTCGTCACCTCCGTGCGTTTTCCTCCCTCTCCCTCTCCTTCTCCTTTCCCTTCGCTTTCGATCATCCGCACGCGCTCACGCCCCCGGCGCGCACCGTCAGCTCGTCGCCCAACTCCTCGCGTTCCCCATGGGCCGTCTCTGGGCCGCGGTCGTGCCCCGTTTCAAGATCGCGGGGCTGTCCGTCAACCCGGGTCCGTTCACGATAAAAGAACACGTGCGTCCCTTCCCCTCGAGCTCCCCTTGCGACCGATGACCCTCCCCCGCGCCCCGCCCAGGTCCTCGTCACCATCATGGCCGGCGTCGGCTCCCAATCCGCATACGCCGTGCGTCCCCCCCCCGCCTCCTCGTCCCCGCTCACACGCTCACACCCACACCCACACTCACCCTCGCCCACACGCGCGCACACGCACGCACGCAGACCGAGATCATCGCCGTCCAGCGGGTCTACTTCCACCAGACCTACGAATTCATCTGTGCGTCCCTCCTCATGCCGGCGGCGCGCGACCGATCGACTGACCGACGGCGCGGGCGGATGC
Organism: Amylostereum areolatum; assembly: GCA_012932865.1. Lineage (NCBI taxonomy): Eukaryota > Fungi > Basidiomycota > Agaricomycetes > Russulales > Stereaceae > Amylostereum > Amylostereum areolatum. Next base: position 378,876 of record SAXG01000022.1, read on the forward strand.
GGGGCAGATCAGTGGATGTTGGTCATGTCCACGCAGCTCATCGGGTTCTCGATCGGCGGCGTCGCCAGGCGCTTTCTCGTCGCGCCGCCCTCGATGAGTGCGTCCCCCCCTTCCTCCCCGCCCGCTCCCCCTCTGTCTTTCCCCGCCCGCTCACACCTTCCAACTCCGCCCCCAACCCCAACCCCACCCCTCCCCACCCCCAACCCCTTCTCGTTCTCGCTCTCCCCGCCCGCAGTCTGGCCGAACGCCCTCGTCATGTGCGCGCTCTTCAACACGCTGCACTCGCAGACGTACTCCGGGCTCGGATCGCGCGAGGGGCCCTCCCGCGAGCGCTTCTTCTTCTACGCGTTCGTCGGCGCCATCCTCTGGTGTACGCTCCCCCTTCCCCGTCCACCCCTTGATCCTGAACCCGTCGCGTAGATTTCGTGCCGGGGTATCTGTTCCAAGCGTTGAGGCACGTCCCGCCGCTCCGTCCGCGCGCTCGAACTTCGCAACGTCGAACACCTGACCGTTTCTCTGTTTTCTTTCTCCACAGCTTCTTCAGCTGGGTCTGCTGGATCGCCCCGGACAACATCGTGAGCGCCCCCCCCCCCCCTCCCTGCCCCACCCCCCGCCCCTTTTTCTCATCGAACTTCCCCTTCCTCCCCCCCCTCCCCCGCGCGCAGGTCGTGAACCAGCTCTTCGGGTGCGTGGTCTGCGGTGCGAGGACGACGCGGCGGCTTCGGAAGGCTGACGCTGACGGTGGGCCGGGACAGGTATCGGAGCGGGATGGGCTTCTCGCTGCTCTCGTTCGATTGGAGCCAGATCGCGTTCATCGGCAGTCCGTGCGTCCCTTCTCCCTCCCTTCTGTCGTTCTGTCATCCCTCACTCCTCATTACCGCTTCACGCCCCCCCCCCCCTGCCCCTCCCCTTTTTTTATCTTCCCCCTCCCGCGGGATCGACGCGGTTACCGAACCAACCGACCAGGCTCGCGACGCCGTGTACGTACTATTCGTCCCTCTCTCCCCCTCTTCCCCCGCGTTCCGAAAGACTGATTGTCGCGATCGGACCAGGGTGGGCCGAGGCGAACATCCTCGCGAGCTTCATGTTCTTCTTCTGTGCGTCCCCCCCTCTCCTTTTTCTGTCCCCCCCCTCTCCTTTTTCTCCCCCCTCCCCCCCCCTCCTCCCCTCCTGGATTCGGAGGAACCGAGGCTGACGCGCGCGCGGGTTCGGTGCTCCTTTATAGGGTTCCTCACCCCGGTCCTCTACGTGCGTTCCTCCCCCCTCTCGCCCGCCCCCCGCCGCAGATCGCATGTTGACGCCGGGACGGCCGTGCGCCATAATGATACAGTACACGAACGTGTGGTTCGCGCAATATCTCCCGTAAATACTTTCCCTCCCTCCCCCCCTCCCCTCCCCTCCCCTCCCCCCCCTCCTGCTCGCATTCCGCGAGGTCCTCCCCTCCCTCCCTCCCCCCCCTCTTGTTCGCATCCCGCGAGGCGCAGCGCTGACTTGCGGAACGGGACACCGCAGGATGTCCTCGCGCGACGCGTTCGACAACATGGGGCACGTGTACAACATCAGCCGGATCCTGAACGCGGACGCGAGCTTGAACGAGGAGGCGTACCACGCGTACAGCCCGCTCTTCCTTTCGTGCGTGCCGCCTTTTCCTCCTCCTCCTCCTCTTTTTCTACATCCTAAACCCCACATACCCTATACCCCCTGCTCTCCACGCGCATCGCCACCCCGCCCCTCCACGCGCATCGCCACCCCGCCCGCCCGCCTCCCGCCTGCCCGCGCCCCGCAGGATGACCTTCGCGGTCTCCTACGGGCTCTCCTTCGCCTCGATCACGTCCACCGTCACCCACCGCCCTCGTCTACTTCTGGACCCCGATCAAGCTGCACTTCGGGCGGTCGCTGCGCGAGCAGCCGGACGTGCACGCGCAGCTGATGGCGCGCTATCGGCAGGGTGCGTCGCTGTGTTTTTCTTTCTTTTCTTCTTTCTTTCCCCCGCCGCGGCCTCGGTCGTCGCGTGTCCCCGTCCCGCAGGCTGTTGACGATTCCCCTCCCCCCCCCTCCTCGCCCCCGTACCCCGTACCCCGCCGTACCCTGCTCCTCTCACAATACCCGCTACCCCCCGCCCCCGCCCCGCAGTCCCCGAATGGTGGTACGCGTGCATCTTCGCCGCCACCTTCGTCTTCGCCTGCCTCGCGATCATGCTCTGGCCGACGGGGATGACGATCTGGGCGCTCATCGTCGCGCTCTCGCTCGGTGCGTGCCCCCCTCCCCTCACGCTTCCGTCCCCCCCCCCAGCTGACCTCCCCCCCCCTCCCCCCCATAGCGCTCTTCTTCCTCGTCCCGATCGGTACGTCGCGCCTCCGTCCGTCCGTCCGTCCGTCCGTCGGGGGGCTGTTTTCCGCGCGATGGGGGGCTTCTGGCTGATCGAGCACGTGTGGACAGGGATGATCCAAGCGATCACGAATCGACAGGTCGGACTTAAGTGAGTGCTTTTTGAACCGCTTCCCTGACGGCGGCGGCGGCGGCGTCGTCGTCGAAAAAAAAACGCGACGGGAACTGACCGGACGGGTCGCGGGCTCACAGCGTGCTCGCGGAGCTTATGGTCGGCTTCATGCTTCCCGGGAAACCGGTCGCGATGATGATGTGCGTTTCCCCCTCTTCCCCTCCCCCCCCCTCCCCCCTTTCGCTGACGGCATTGTCCCCGGCGGCAGGTTCAAGGTGAATCCACGACCCCCCCTCTCTATCCGAAACGCGCGAAGAAGGGCGCTGACGCGCGGTCGGGGTGTGCGGAGACGTGGGCGTACATCACGATGTCGCAGGCGATGGTCTTCACGGCCGATTTCAAGCTCGGGCACTACATGAAGGTGCCCCCGAGACCGATGTTCTGGGCGCAGGTGCGTTTCTCCCCCCCCCCCCCCCCCGCTTTCGGGTCGCTTTGGATCGGAGGATGACGACGAGGCCGGGTAGATCGTCGCGTCGGTGGTCGCGGGCACGGTGCAGCTCGGGGTGCAGAGCTGGATGTTCAGCCACATCAAGTACGTCCTCGTCCGCCCTCCGCCCTCCGCGGAACGTGTGCACGAGGCAGAGCTGACGCCCGCCTTCCCCCCCCCAACCCCCCCCCCCCCCCCCCCCCCCCCCCCCCGAATAGAGGAATGTGCACGCCGGACCAGCCCCAGAAGTGAGTCGCGCGCCCCTTCCGGTTTTACCTGCGCTGGGCGGGGGCTGACGTACGTACCGCGCAGTTTCATATGCGCGGGCACGCAGGTGTTCGGGACGGCCTCGATCGTCGTGAGTGTTCGCTCCCCCCCCCCCCCCGACCCCCGGCACCGTTTCGCAGGCTGAGCACGTTGACTTGCAGTGGGGCGTGATCGGGCCGCAAAACCAGTTCGCCGAAGGGGCAGATATACTAGTGCGTTCGCTCCTCCTCTTCCTCCGCGTCGCGTCGATCGCTGACCCCCCCCCCCCCGTTTCTTCTTATCGGACGCGGTACGTAGCGGTGTGTCTTTAATTTTTTCGATATGCGTGTGTATATGTGGAAGAAGAGGATGAGGATGAGGATGAGGATGATGGAGGATGATGCTGACCGTCGCTCACAGCAGCGCTCGTGTTTTTCTTCCTCCTCGGCGCGCTCGCGCCCATCGCGCTGTGGCTCCTGAACCGCCAGTGGCCGCATTCGTGGCTCAACTACGTCAAGTGCGTCCCTTGCCTTTTCCCTTCCCCTTCCCTCCCTCTCGCCCATCCCCCTCTCGACCGCGCGTATCCTGACGGCGCATTTCTTTTCGCAGCTTTCCGTGCGTCCCCCTTTCGCTCTTGTGTCGCGCCGAAACGCGACGCCGGGGGTTGTACAGTCACTGACGGCTTCGGAGGACGCAGGTTGATGTTCGCTGGCTTGCAGAACCTCCCGCCCGCGAACGCGGCGAACTACGTCACCTGGGCGCTCACCGGCTTCATCTTCCAGTACGTCGTGCGCCGGCGGCATTTCGGGTTCTGGGCCAAGTACAACTGTGCGTCTCCCCCCCCCCCTTCCCTTTGTTTGGTTCTGTCGCGTTCGGATGTTGACTTGACGGGGCCCTCGGGTCGGACGCGACAGACGTGCTCTCCGCCGCGCTCGACGCGGGAACGGCGATCGGCACCGTGTTGATATATTTCTGGTGTGTGGTTCCCCTTCTTCATCCTCCCTCCCTCTCCCTCCCTCTCCCCTCCCTCTCCTCCCTCTCCTCTCTCCCTCCCTCCCCCAACCTCCCAACTTCGACCGCTCACCGCGATCCCCTCACGAAACAGCTTGCAATACCCGCTCAACGGCGAGATCGGCATCGACACCGTCCAGACGTGGTGGGGCAACTCCGTGTTCATGCGCACGGCCGACTGGCGGAATACACCGCTGAAAACGCTCGATCCGGGTCAGAAGTTCGGGTGCGTGGGGCGTGGCCGTGGTTGTGTCCGCGTTTGTCCTGGACGTTCGCTGACCCCCGGCACGCACAGACCGACGACTTGGTGACGGCGACACCGACGCCCCCACGCCGACCTGCCCATATGCATGTTTCTCGGCCAAGTTTGCTTGCTCGTTTGCTTTATTTTTCATCACCGTTATTTGAGTGCTTTCGGACGGTTCCGCGCTCTCCCTCGCTCTCCGCTTCGGGCTTTTTACGACGCGACACGTTGTCCGCATACCGAGTTCTTCCCCTTTTCGGGCCTTCGCTGGGCGGTTGTATCTTATCATTAGAATGTATGTATGCTCGTGTACGATCTCACCTACATCTCGGCGTGCGCGAACTCTCGATTCGTCTCGAAGCTCGAAGTCTCGTACAGTCGTACTTACTTAGAAGCTGCACGATCACGTGGCTCAACGGGGAATGCCGACCAAATTTTGTCCAAACTGCAAAGTCGATTTCTAACGTCGCCGTCTCCCGTCCATCGACAGACCTACCCATCGGATATCCCTCTTGTCACTCACTCTCACTCACTCGCTCGCTCGGCATTTGTGTCGTCTTTCCTCCAGCCTCCTGATCCACGCCTCGATCGGGCGAGATGGCCCCGGGGTCGACGCTCCCCCCCTCCCCCCCCCCCCACGCGTACACGGCGTGTCCTCCTCGCTCTCACCACCTGCTCCTCAACTGAGCCCACCACCCCTCCCAGAAGCATCGCAACAAATCGAATTCTAAAACCGCGGTCGATACATGAATATTCGTACAAAACACGTCGCGCCCCATCGATAGCGACGATGGGAACGGCACGATCAACGATGCAAATACACGAGGCCGGAAGGTGTCCAGGGTGAAGAAAAACAAGAACCAGGAGAGAGAAAGAGAGAGAGAGAGAAATCGCGAGAAACATAAAGAGGAAAAAGAATTGGTGAGTCGTCTTGCATCGGCATCTATGTACCCAACCTCGCCACTGACTCCGTCTTGTGCGCAAAAGGCGCTCCGCAGGGAAGCGCCGTCTTCACTCCCCTCCCACCGCCCGCAAGCGCGCGATCTTCGCGTACCGCCCCTGCACGTCCTGCCTCACCGTCGTCTTCGCCTGCCCGACGTGCTGCCGCCTCGGCCGACACCGCGCCGCGTCGCTCGTCTGCATGCTGATGAGCACGCCCGCAACCCCGAGCCGGTCCCACACCCTCGCCATCCACGCCTCCTCGCCCTCCGCCGCGCCCGCACCCGCGCGCCGATACTCCGCCCGCAGGCTCGCGCCCTTCGTACGGCGGATCTCCTCGATCCACGCGTCCCACCCCGCCCAGGTCCAGCCCGCGGCCACGGGGACCGCGCCCGACGCCCGCGCGCAGACGCGGGCATGCGCCTCCCGCGCGCGCTGCCGCATGAAGCAGCGCCCGCACGCGCAGACCCAGAGCTCCTTCTCGTGCTTCGCGCGCTTCGCTAGGTTCGGCTCGTAGCGGTGGGTGTGGAAGATGTGGCGCGTCCAGCCGCCGGACTCGGTCGACGTCCTCAGGCAGTCCTCTACCGGGCAGACGAGAGGTGCCTTGGACGTCGCGGCGCGGGGGGTGCGGGGGGCGCGCGGTGCCGCCGTCTGCGTCTGTTTCTTCTGTTTCTTCTTCTTCGGCCTGTCCTCTTCCTCCTCCCGCTCCTCTTCCTCCGCTTTCCGCTTATGCCCGGAGCTGCTGCCAGGAGTGGGCGGCGCCATCGTCGGCCTTGGCAGTGCCAACGATAGACTCCCGCGCGCCTCCGACTCCGAGAGGGAACCATCCCAGGGGGAGGTCGTCTTGGATCTATATTTGGTCTTGTTCAAGGCACTGGTGCTGCTGCCCTCTAGAGAGGTCAGCGGCTCAGTAGCCTCGAAGGGTGTGTGGTTTGTATAATCCGGCCTCATAGAGAGACCGGCGGGATCGCCCGTTGTAGAGGGAGGAGGTAGAAGAGGGGGGATGTATGTGATCGTCGGGGGACAATGGGCCGAACCGGGGAGCGCGTACGGTGGGGTCTGACGGTACCCCCCGCGTGACGACACCGGCGTCGATGACCCTCGAGAGAGGTCCGGTGTCGAGGGGGTATGCGGTAGACACGCGGCCGGGGGCGGCGCAGGGATAGAGACGGGGACGGGGGTGAGTGTGTCGTAGTTGGAGGTATCTCCATCTGCGCCCCAGAGCTCCTCGAGTATCATCTTGAGGCCTTCGCAGCGATCGGGTGGCGTGGTCATAGGCGGCGCCGGCGGAAGCTGGATGGGGACGGGAGCAAGTCTGGGAGCGGGGTATTGAGGGTCGAGGTAGGGGTCATCCATGGCTGGGTTTGCGTGAAGGTGGTGTGGCGCGCGGCGAGCATGCCGCGTCGTGGTAGGTGGCACCCTTCATAGGGATTTGATCAGCTTTCTATCCGACCAACGACGAGAGCGACGGAGTGGCGAGGATGGAGATTGAGGAGGACTTACGAAGTCGTCGCGGCGAAAGTGTTTGGCGATGGGAGGCGTGACGGTAGGCTGTGGCGCGATGGACTGGAGGTTGGGGACGAAGTACGGGGTGTCTTGCGCGCTGGCCGCCAGCCCGTAGTCGTTGGTGACTGCGTACCCGAAGTCGTTCGGGGCGAGGAAGGGTGGGAAAACGTTCGGGTTCCATACGAGGTCGTTCTAGCGCGGCGACCTGTAAGCATGCCTTCGCTCGCATAGAAAGGAGAGATAACTGACCTCCATGTCTATCGTGATGTTCGAGAGCGCCATGTTGTTGGGGGGGAGACCGAAAGCCAGGTAGTCCGCGGCGCTGGTGTTGTAAGGCTCTAGCGCGGTCTCATAGATCGGCTGGTCGGAGGGGTAGGTTTGGGTGTAATCGGTGTAGTAAGACATTGGAGATATGTTGGTGTTTGGGCGATGGATGGCGTCGATCCGGTGCTCGAGGAGTGAGGAGGGGAACTGAAGTGGTCCTTATTCTCCTCCTGGCCGGGCTTTTATGCTCGACGGACCTGCACCCCGCCCCCTTTGTTCCTTAGTTCTTCCTCCTTCCTGACTCGCGCTTTGATCCACGCATTCTTTCAGGAGATCGGGTTTCTGCGCGCGGAAGCGTCGCCCAGAATGGGGGCGACAGTCAAAGCGTGGGGCCTCCCAGTTCAATTTGATGGGCGCGTCCGCAACGTGGGCATACCTTCTTCGCGGTGAAGGGGGTTTGGGTCGACCGGTGCACCCACCGCCCTCGCTTCCTCTAACTCCTTTCGTCAACTCACGAACGAGAGTCCGGCGCTGGTCCCTCTCCAAAGCGCGGCATGCGCCGCCGCGTTCTTCTGGTCATTGTCTGTTCCAGCGTCGATGAAGTAACTCGGACGTCGACAATGCGCTTTGTACTACTCCCTTTGTTGTCACTTGTCATATCCAGTTCACAAGACCGGCGCCCGCCCTCCCTGTCCTTCCAGAATACGATCTGACCTCTCTTTCTTCCCCCCGTGAAGGGACGGGTGGCAAAGCCCCCTCTTGCGCATGATTGTCGCTCAAAGGGCCTCCACCGTTCAATTTATGCGTGGCGGCAACGTTTCCTTCGTCATCGTTGTTCCGAAACAATACATTATACGTTGGCGTTCGCCGGCCGTCCAACTGCACGTTCTGAATCTCAGAGGCGGGGCCGGGCGCAGGGGGTGTGGCACCGTCCGTGCAGGACACGTTTTCAATGTTTCAACCCCCGCCTGTGAATCTCAGGTTCTCCAACATAATCGGACCCGTCTTCAGAGCTCCTCTGTTCCGTGCAGTATGCGTGATGAATACGCGAGGCAGAGCAAGCCGCGTACGTTCCGCTATCCTTCAGCGCGCACAGTGGGCAGTATTGCATGTACATACGACGCTTCCACGCCGCAAATGATCTCTTAGACTTCTGCTTCAACCTTCGCTTCCAGCCGCGCGTCCGACACTGCCACCCTTGCTTCACGATCAATACCCTCCTCTGTCGGACCTGCGTTACCTCTACCTACCTAACCGGGCGAACGATTCCGAGAGAGAGATTCTGATGCAAATAGATGATGATAGAGTAACTTCAGTTGAACGATAGCGTGATGAAAACGAGTGGCAGTGACAATCGGAACAGTGAATGTCCTCATGAGTGCGATATACAGTCCCAGACCAGATTCTGTCCATTGCGTCCGCAGACGCGTCCACCAATAGGATGTGGGAAGTGTTTTGTAGATTAGATGACACGGTTACGCTATTGCGAGGCGGGAAGGAGCGCGTCAGCGATGAGCTTCAGATGAGAAAGAAGGAGGACGTACCAAGGCAGCTGGCCAGCAGCACCGCGAGCACCGCGCAGAACACGCCCGCACCCGAGCGTCCCATTTCCACCGCACCGCCCTTCTGATCCTGTTTATTCGAGTTACTCGATCCGTTCGACGCCCCGCTTCCGCTCCCCGCCGCCCCAGCCGCCGTCGAGCGCACGCTCGCGGGTAACGCGCTGGCCTCCGCCGTCGGCTGCGCGCCAATCTGTCCATTCCCAACGATGACGTACGAGCCGTTGCTCGGCACGCCGTTCACGGTGACGAACACGAACGCGGGGCCGGGCGTGAGCAGGTTCGGGTTCGGCGGCGGCTGCGCGGTGTGCAACGTCAGCGTGCCGTCGTCCGCGACGGTGTACGTGTTGTTCAGCTGGAGGATGCGCTGGCCCATGTTCATCGCGTGCGTCGTGAACCCCTGCCGGATCACCCACACCGTCGTGTTGTCCGCGGCGTCATTCGCGGCGCCGGAGTAGGACGACGCGGGGACGGTGATGTCGAACGGAGCGCCGCCGTAGCTGAGCGTGGAGGGAATGCCAGTGGGCGCGGGGCGCGTCGGCGCGTTGAAGTAGGGTGGGTAGAAGTACTCGGCCGTGTACGTCGTCGGGTATATCGCCGTCGTGTCCGCGTCGATGTTCGGGTTCGAGCCCGCAATCATAACGGAGCCGTCGGGAAGGAGGAGAGCTGAGGAGTGGTACAGGCGCGCGATCTGGGACGTCCCGAGGCCCGCGGTCGACCAGCGTTGCCCGGCGGGAGCGTTGGGATTGTAGATAGCGGGTTGGCCCTCAGGTGAGGTCGCGAACGACTCGCCGAAGGGCATCTGGCCTATGGGTGTGGTGTGTGTGGCAGTGCCGTATCCTGCCGTGCCGTTGTTTGCGCCGTTGACGACGAGCAACGTGCCATCGGGGAGCGCGATGAACTGACCCATCGAACGCGGGCTCGGGAGGTCGTCGTCCTGTATGTAGTCTGGTGCGGAGCCGTCTTGGGGCTCAGGTGTGATGCGCCGGCAGTCCGTTGATGCGTGTTGCTCCCACGGGTTGCTATTCGGCGAGGCGTAGTCGCCCCACTCTTCATCGGGCATGTAGAAACCGCCGCAGAAGAGGATCGTGGGCTCGTAGCTGTTCGCCACGGTGAGGGGTAGCATCGCGTTTGCGCCTGAGGCAGGGTAGACGCGCACGATCTGACCGGGCATGTCGGGGAGTGGAGTTTCTTGGTTGGTATTGTAGTCCCAGAGAGCTGCACAGGGGGTCAGGGATACGATGATATTGAGGTGGAAAGGGCGTACTCGTCGAATAGTTGGCCTGTACAAACAGCTTGCCAGAGGGCATGAGGTAGGTGAGCGCGTATGCGTTGAGCCCGCTGGTCTTGATCATGAAGTTCATCACCTGCAAATCCGTCCCGCGCGAGGGAAAAAACTCGAACGTCGGGTTCGCGCCTCCGCTCCCTGGCTGGTCGTTGGGGAAGTTCCGATTGATGTACCCTCCACCTGTGAAGCCGCCGATGAGGACAACGGAGCCATCCGCAAGGGATTCCGCGGCGGGGTACCATCGTTGACTCGCCATCTGCAGCCCGTTCGGCGCGTCGTACCACGCGCAGCCGGGTCCATCGATGGAGCCATCGCAGGGAGTGATGATGCGAATTGCCTTCCGCCCGTCGTGATCGTCGTACGTCGCGTCGAACTCGGGAGTGGACCCGGACACGCTGTTATCGCCACCAGGGCCTACGGCGGAGTTTCCGCCAAAGGTTGCGAAGGAGCCGTTCGGGAGGTGCATGCCCGCAGCGCAAAATGGGTTTGTTTGGACGTCCATGAGTGTCGCGGTACGTGAGGCGATGTCCCTACCGACGAAGTTGCGTTGTTAGGAGAACCGGAAGAAAATGAGATGGAAGAGGCGCACCACACGGAGGCGTAAGCCGAGTGGCCGTTGATTTGGTTTGCATTTCCTTCGACCTTGTCAAGGATGTAGACTTTGTCTATTCCCCCGACGAACATCTACCACTGTACGGTGAGAACACGCAGAAAAAAAAGATATATGCGGGGCAGACGTACCATCATCGCGCTCACGAGGGTATTGCCCACATCTTCGATAGTCCCACCCTTCTTTTGGGCAACGACTGCCGGGGCACTTGCAACTGCCAGTGCCAGGAACGAACGAATAAGCATAACGAGTGTGGGGGAAAAGGTAACGACTACACACCCTGTGTGGGGACGTATTTAAAGCTCGTGGCTGTTCCAACTTCCGCTCCGCTTCTTTTTGCTAGATTGGCGCTTCGACTACGGTCGGGCAGCATTGGCCGCACCCGGAAGTACGCGGCATGCTGTTTTCGTGGAAAATGACGGAGAGTGGCTGGAGGGAGATGTTGCAACCGCCAGCGGTAGAGGCTGAGTCTAAACGAGCGCTGACCCGGTCACCCGGAGTGGGTCGCGAATTCTCGGGGGTCGGTTGAAAACCTGTCCCGGCCATCACCGAAGCTGGCCAATCCAATTTCACGGTCCCAGTCTTTCGCTCGGCCACTGACATCAGCCAGTGGCCCACTGGACTCTCGTAGGCGATCGGTAACCGCGGCATAACCGCGGTACATAAGTAACACGGTGCCAAGATAATGTGTAATTTACGTAGTACCTATTGGCTACGTTGAACATTGAGTACGTTGAGTGGCCGCATAGCGAGCATCCGGGTCCAAGCAATACGGGTAACGACGGTTCCGGGTGGAAAGTTTTATTTTTTAGCCTTCAAGCTTCAGCGCGTGCTATGTGTTCCTAGGCCGTGCCCTCCAGTACTTAGCATCATAAAAATCGCCTTCGTTAAATTTCATGAGGTCGTGCAAGGCAATAAGAGACGGATGTAGGTTACGTCGGATGTCAGCGAAAAGCAGAATGAAGTCACCGTAGTACTATAGTCCTGGTCATAATAATGAGATCAAGTCTGTGTCCGTCTGTGAAATGCGTCCAGATGATAGACTGTAAGTAGAAACGTAAGAGCAGGACACACAGCGCAACTCAGACTGAACAAAACATATTCTCAGCTTACTCCTTCTTGAGTATGAACAAAAAAACGCACCAAAGAAACTGATCATCGGGACAGCGACCGCCGCGCAAAGCATACCCGCAAACGAGCGTCGCATGTGCACTCCATCGTCTGGTTGGTTCTGGTTATCGGGCGACCCATTCGACGTGGCGTCTCCCGATGACGACCGCGCGTTATCGGGCAACACGCTGGCGGGCGCTGTCGGCTGCTTCCCGACCCTCCCGTTCCCAACGATGACATACGTCCCATTGCTCGGAATACCTCCGATCGTGACGAACACAAAGGCGGGTCCGGGCGTGAAGAGGTTCGGATTGGGAGGAAGCTGCGCAGTATGGATCGTGAGGGTGCCGTTATCCGCGACGGTGTACGTGTTATTCAGCTGCAGGATGCGCTGGCCCATGTTCATTGCATGCGTTGTGAAGCCCTGGCGGATCAGCCACACGGTTGTGTTTCCTGCGGCATCGTTTGCGGTACCGGAATACGACGATGCTGGGACGGCGATGTCGAAGGGGTCGCCGCCATAGCTCAACGCTGAGGGGATGCCGGAGGGAGCCGGACGCGTCGCAGCATTGAAGTAAGGCGGGTAGAAATACTCGGCCTTATACGTCGTGGGATATATCGTGGTTGTGTTGACGTCCACGTTGGGATTCGAGCCCGCAATCATTACGGAGCCGTCAGGAAGGAGGAGAGCAGAGGAATGGTAAAGCCGTGGAATCTGGGACTTCCCGAGGCCTGCAGTCGACCAGCGCTGTCCCGCTGGCGCGTTCGGGTTGTATATTGCTGGTTGCCCCTCCGGTTCGGTCGCGAACGAGTCCCCGAAAGGCATACTGCCTACGGGAGTGGTATACGTGTGATCTCCGTATCCTGCGGTACCGTTGTGTGCGCCATTCACGACAAGAAACGTCCCGTCGGGGAGCGCGATGAACTGGCCCATCGAACGAGGCGTAGGGAGATCGTCGTCCTGGATGTACTCTGGCTTGGAGCCGTTCTGAGGCTCTGGTGTTATGCGCCGACAGTCCTTCGATGCATGTTTCTCCCAGGGATTACTTCTCGGAGAACCGTAGTCTCCCCACTCTTCGTCGTCCATGTAGAACCCCCCGCAGAAAAGGACAGTGGGCTCGTAGTTGTTCGCCACGGTGAGTGGGAGCATTGCGTTTGCGCCGGAGGCTGGATAGACACGGACGATCTGGCCAGGCATATCCGGGAGCGCGGTCTCCTTGTTGGCATTGTAGTCCCAAAGCGCTGTTGTGCGAGACAGGTTAGTATCAGGACGTCGCAGAGAAATTGTCCACGAACTTGTCGAATAGTTAGCCTGAACAAACATCTTGCCGGACGGCATCAGATAGGTCAGCGCGTAGGCGTTGAGGCCACTGGTTTTGAGCATGAAATTCATCACCTCGGGCGTGCCGCCACGAGAAGGGAAAAACTCGTATGTCGGGTTGGACGAAGCGCCTCCCGGGTCTTTGTTGGGATAGTTTCTGTTGATATATCCTCCGGACGTGAAGCCGCCCACGAGCACGACGGATCCGTCTGCGAGCGCCTCGGCAGCCGGATACCAGCGCTGGCTCGCCATCTGCAGGCCGTTCGGGGCGTCATACCAATCACAACCGGGGCCATCGATAGAACCTTCGCAGGGCGTGATAATACGGATGGCCTTCCTGCCGTCGTGATCCTTATAAGTCGAGTCGAACTCCTTCGTGGAGCCGGATATGTGGTTGTCGCCTCCAGGACCAACGGCAGAGTTTCCGCCGAAAGTAGCGAAGGAACCATTGGGAAGGTGCATCCCGGCAGCGCAGAAAGGGTTGGTCTGGACGTCCATAATGACAGCTGTACGCGACGCGATGTCCCTACCGCGATGGCGTTATTTCATATTGAGAAGAACGAGGCAAATATGCGGAGCGCACCACACAGAAGCGTAGGCAGAATGACCGTTGATACGATGCGCATTCCCCTCGACCTTGTCGAGGATATACACCTTGTTCGATCCGCCAATAAACATCTAGGATTGCACGGTGAAAACACGTTCAAAGGCTATGCAGATAGAGCGTACCATCATCGCACTGACAAGTGTTTCACCTGCCTCTTCAAAGGTCCCGCCCTTGCTTTGGGCAAGAACTGTTGAAGACATCGCCAATGCCAGAGCAACAACCACGTGGCATCGCATAACGAACGCTTGAAAAAAAGGGGAGGAGAATAAAATGGAGGCGAAGAACGCGTTGGCCGCATTTTATACATCGCGCCAAGCTGTCTCGCGTCTCCTGATCGATTGACGCTGTCGCTGTATAACAGTCGGTCAATATTAGCCGAGACATACATGCTATTCCTAACTTGGTATTTCCAGGGAGGACGAAGATGGTACATCCGTTGGAAGCTGTTGGAGCTGGCGACAGGCTGAAATTCGCTGGAGTCGTGGCAGACCTGGACCTGAATTGGGAGCAAAGGCTAAAAGTGGAATTTCGCCGCTCCTGATTGGCCAGCGATGGATGACAAAGCACGCGCTGCTTCGTTCGAAGTTCGACCACAAAACATTGACCTGCTTGCCATCTACTTGTTAACACCTTGTAAGTTGTGACACATATCTGTGGATGCACAAACAATTCGTGAGGGAGGGATTTGAGGCTGATGCTAGGACGTACTCCTTAGTTCAGACAACGAACAATCGCGAGCTATCCGAGTCCGAGTCGCGACTTTCCATGAGGATGCCCGTGAGCGGTGGCATGGGCTTTACCTGCGACTACCTTCAGTCGGGGGATTCGAAAGGGCGGAGGACCTAAAGGCAACAACAGTGCGCCGCCGCCTACTATGCTTAGTCTTGGTTAAATAACTGACCATTGCTTGCTGTGGAACGGTAAGCTTGAGGGGGGAGAAAAGAAGGGGGACAAGTCCGAGATGGCGGGTTGCAGAAGAAGACGGACCAAGCAGAGGGACCAAGTGGCAAGGAAAAGACGACGCCACGACGGCGGCCCCCCACCTCCAGCCTTCGTGTTTGTACTCGACTGTGGGTAGGGAAAATGCGGTCATGTTTATCCCTAACACCTGACGCTGGCTCGCCGAGGCTAGCCATCGGGGCGCAGCAGAGGTTGGAATGAGTCTGCGGTCTGCGGTTGGCGGGCATATTGTCGGCTTCGACCAATGGGCGGTATTGCGGCACCCTAATGATGCTTGATGATGCTGGAAATCTCAGCAGTACAATGTGACTGGATCAAGCGGCGGCGAAAGAGGGGAGGGGAGACGAGGTCATGAAGTGGGTATACATGTCCAAGACGTATCATTGTCAGTAAAGCACAATCGTGCCCACCGCCCGCTATTTCACGAGCAAACTCTCCTCTGTTGTAACGCCGCGCCACTTCTCGACACGTCCTTCGGATTTGTTCCCCAGCCGCCATTCATATAGGCTGGCCATCAACCAGGACCCTTGGGCGGTCTGCCTCCCGACGCATGACGGGATTTCAATCCACCAGTTGGTGGAGCATCACGCGCTCGAGAACAACGACGGACCACGGTGCGCTTCGAAGGGCCTCCCCTTCACACACTTACCAGTTCTGAAACAACGCAGTTGAACAGAAGGCCCCCAGAAATCAAGGACGTCTCCCGGCTAGGTGTCTGGACATAGCCAGGGATATATTGGTGGTATTAGTTCCAGTATAACCCGCTAGAGCTGTGTTGCCAAGACACGTACCGATGTCGAGCGATCCAAGAGAGCAACGGGTCCGTCTGACTCTAGGGGGATGAAGGTAAGCGAGTAAGTAAAGAGCTGCAACTGACTTGTGTGTACTACCGCGCAAGAAGAATCTTGAAGCTTGAAGCGCCGACGCTCTATTTTTACATGCAACACCCAAGCAATTCGACTTGAAAGCCTTTTCCTTGGCATCGTCGCCTGCGACTGTCCCGGACAATGACCCGTGAGAACCTTCCACGACGCCGTCGCAGTACCCCCGCCTTGCCACTGTTGCTCGAACGGCTGTGTCTTTCCAGCGGCAGCGCTGCGGTTGTCGTGAACCTGTCATATCATTACTCGTACACGCCGTGTACACCCTCCTCCAGTCAAAACGAATCATAGGCGATAACTGTATGCCAGCTCTGGCATGGTTCCGAGTGCCTTCTCCGCCTTCTCCATGTAATCGAACAAATCGTCTTTATCCGTATCGCTGGTGTGGCCGTCGTCTTCCCCCACGAGCATAGGCGCAGGATGGCCTGCGCCCGCAGCCGGTGGGCCCGCGAAGATTTCGAACGAGGATTCCTCCTCGTCGACGTTGCGGAGGTAGTTTGCTACGACGAAGCACCCAACTGATCCGCGGAATCTCTGTGAGTACACGTCCCCCCGACCCTGGCGGAGAAAGAACGCACCGAATTCAACGACCCAGAACGTGACGGACAGCCCGATGGTGAGCCCGCGCGCGAGAGCAAACGTGCGCTGGCACGTATCCCGCACCTGTTCCTCCGTCGAGCGCAAGTGACATTCATTCAGTAGATCGTGCCGGCTCGCGCCAGGGTGAGTGAGCGTCCAGAGGAGATAGGACCCGGTTGCGATGTTGACACCCAGGTGAAACCACAGCAGCGTCGAATACAGCTTCACGAAGCGCATATGCCGGAGATAATGTCCGAGGTGGCTGTTCGAGACGAGATGAGAATCGGAAAGCGATGAGAGGGAGATGACGCACCCCATCAGCGCGATTGCGACGAGAATGCTGTAGACGATGGCGGAGAGGAGTACGGCCTGTTTCTGCTGTTTCGTGTACCCTAGATTTTCGCCATCTACAAGTGCAAAGTCAGCGGGCAGCGCACGTATGGAAGTAAAGCATTACGCACCGGCATGTGCTACTTTGAAGTAACCCAGCGTCGCGATCGCGGTGCCCACAATGAGCATGTAGGTCGTCGCAATCCAGAGTCCTGGCCGAATAGGAATGCACGACATAAAACCTTTGCCCATGGCGAGTCGTCAAAAGAACAGAAGAAAAGAAAGTCAAGGAAAACGACTGGAGGAAAACGCAGAAGGATAATACTACAGGAAAGGAATGAAAATGGGACAAGCAAGTACGTCAATATGAGGGCCTGCCTGAAGAGACGACGGAACCGCACGCGTCGTCTTATATACCACACCTCATCCGGAGCCCGTGATCGTTACGGTGCAATCAAGGGACTGCCTCGCCATACGTGGGACCGCCCTGTCGTTGTTTGAGGGTCCTGTATACCGTTGTGGAGCTCTTGTGATTGGGCAACTGCTCCGGAGACGCAGCCGATGTCAAAGGATACTGGACCACTTGGTCGGTAGATCACTGACGAGACGAGCAGGTAGTGTTCGACGGACTCGAGTCTGTGAGCGCTCAGCGAAAACCTTGTAAATCATAAAGCGGCAACTGCGACAGACAGTAACTCGTCGTCGAGCAATGAACTTCAGTTAGGGCGACTCGAGGGCGACCGACGATCGTATGACATACTATTCTCAGTGCACTGGTCTGATATACGTACCCATCAACGCATTTGGCGTACTTACACAGTGCCATAACCATGTATATATAGTTTCGGAGGACGTTGAATTGAAACTGCACATCCTTCCACAACCTCCTGGATCTGAAAATCGTCTTCGTATTCGAGTACATCGTAAGGGGATTCGTAACCGTGCTCTGCACGCAGGAAGAAACCAGATTATAGAGGGGATACGCGTGTAGGTCGTGAAGCATGTCGTTCCAAAGTCCAGATACAGTGTTACACCATCTTTGCCCGCCTCACGCCAAGTTGCTCGCATCGGCGTACCCATGCGAGTTTGGTCGGGTGCTGAACGCGTAGGGCTGAGTCTGCACTGGTGGTGCAGCGCCGTTGAAGGGTACGGGGGGCGGAAGGCCAGGCGCGCCGGCGGGAGGAATGATACCACCAGGTTGGGTGCGGGTAGGGCTGAAACGACCGGGAGGAGGGGGCCCAACGAGGGGTGGAGGAGGGGGTCCTTCCAACATAGGTTCTGCAGGAGGAAGACTGACAGGAGGGAGGGTCGGGCCAGCTTTCGCAAAAGAAGTTGCGCCCGCGCCCGCGGAAGTTTCTTCCATCCTCTGGATATAGTACTGGTTGATCGTGACATTGCCGACTGGAAAGATGTCAGTTTGAGTATGAAGCAAAAAAAAACAAGGCAGGACGCACAGAGCTCGATAAGCCAGATGACAATGTACACGGCAATGATGACCCCACGCAGGACGCGGAAACCGTCCTGACATTGATCTTCAGAGTCTCCTGCATCCACGCACGCGCCGATGATACCATCGCCATCTTCGCGGAAAAGGGTGTAGATGAAGTATGCGCCCGATCCAATGCTCGAGCCCCAGTGCAACCAAAGCAAGCTGGAGTAGTAGTTGAGGAACCGCACGCTACGGCTGAACAAGGTAGCGATACTGTAGAACGACTGAGTATAAGTAACACGAGGCAGAAGATATGAAAACGCACCCTATAAGCGTGACAACGGCAAGAAGTGTCCAGGTTGAAGTGTTGATGATCAGAGACACCTGCTGTTGCCTCGACAAACGGAGATCCGTGTTGTCTATACAGCAAAGCTGTCAGGTTGAGGCTACAACACACGAAATGGATACAACGCACCATAATTCGCCGTCAAGTACCATCCAAGCACAGAGAGCGCGGTACCAACGATGAAGTAGAGGAGTGTGAAGAGCCATACACCGAATTTGAGGGGGAGACAGCAGCAAAAGCTGCGCACGTGAACTATAGCGAAATTCATGGTCGTACCGTGCTCTCGTGGATGGAGTGGGCGTAAAGAGGGATTAGGAAATGCGAACGAGAAGAGAGCACGAATAGGAAAACAATGTGCACGAACACAAAAGACGATTTCAGGGAGAAAGATGAGGGTCCAGCCTGGGGGTCCCGAACGCGAACACGCTGGTTTATATACCCATCAAATCCCGGGGTTGTGAAGCAGAGCGTTTTGATGGCGACCCTGGCGTGGCAAATTGGCTGTGGAGGTCGAATTATTTGTGACGTCTTCGGCAGTGCACCTCGCAGTCACTTCCACTATGTACGTACATTTTTTGCCTGCGCCGTCCTTCGGGTCTTCGTAGGCTGCAGGTCATCCTGTTGTGGACACCATCCAAGCGCTGTCCGACACACCCTTCAAGCCTCAACGAGTTTACATGGGATGGGGACCCGGCAGGTGAAACGGATGAAAATGATCGCACCACGTGCGGCATCTAATACGATTTCGATTGCCGCACATCGGCCGCACAACGTCAACGGTCAACGGACGTCGCCTACGAGTGGAGCGCGCCAAGCGAGAGAGGTGGGATTTTTGGAGTCACGGTCGTCTGAAGAAAAATGAGGCAAATCGGACGAGGGATGTCGACGCTTGCAAGACCATTGCGCTACTGCGTGGTTGACCCATGAAGATTATGACAGAATTGTCGGCGTCCTAGCTGGCTATGTGAGCTCGGTCGACGAGGTCATGCAAGTCTCCTGAAGCAAATGTGAGATTTCGGCAACTGCCGCGGCCACGTGCTCATCTGACATCGACACCCCGGGCAGAGTTGAACTTCGTCGATTTCCAGTCAACTTCTCCCCACGAGTCCCAGAGTTCCACAAGACCCAGCACCCTGCTGATATCTGTACCGGCCCACGAAACCCGATTCCATCATATTCCTGTATCAATATCTCTTCGTCTCCCCAGATCATCATATCCAAAGTTCAACATCTCGCCATGAGACACCACAGGATCGACACTGCCGCACAACCTCCTTTCTGGCCATTTCTTCTCGTGCATCTTCTGCAATAATAAACCGTCGTCATCTTTTCCGTGGATCAACCAAAACTCCATGCTCTGCGATAAGTGAAATCCGCCATCGTGCAGACGCTCACCTCCAACTGCAGTGTTTGCGGCGATGTCCCCTTCCATGATGTGGGATGGCAGAAGTTTTGGCGAAAACAAACCCTAGTTGTTCATCATGATACCTCATCCGTCACCTGGACCTCCTCTGAGCATATAAATTCGCTCATCGCGACAAGAGCTCGAACACGAAAGGAAGTCATGGCTACTCCCACTAGTATCAGCCCAAGCACCTCTCCCTTCTCCCCGGATGCCATCATGAGCCTCGTCGATACCGCGTTGCGCACAGAGCTCGCCTTCATTCTCATAGCATCCATCTTCGGCTCGCTCATATTTGCCATGTTGCTTGCTCTCTTCACGTTCTCTTCAGCAGCGCTCCGCAGAAAGCCGATCTTTATCCTCAACGCCTTCGCTCTCTTGTTTGGTGTGGCCTACGCCATTCTCAGTATGTCCATCGATGTGAGCGAAAGAACTTGCTCCAAATCGCATAGCTGAAATACTGAACTAACCGGACTCCTTTCTCGCAGTTCAACCTTGCGACATCTCCCACAATGTATCTCCAGCCACGGCTCGTCATCGTATACGCTTGCTTCAACAGCCAGATCCCCATCATACTCGACTCGATCCTCTTGCTTCGTCTCGTCGCGGTCTTCCCTCGCCATTCTATGTCCCCGCTCAAGTTCCACGCCATCATGGCCCTTCCCGTTCTAATGAAGATCGGGCGCATAACGAACGGGGTGGTGTACATCGTCTGGCTCGCGAACAAGCTCGAAACCGGTACCGGCGATATATCTGCCACCGTCTCGAAGATTGTCGCCCCAGGGGTACAAGCAGCCTGGTTTCTCGCGTTGTTTGACAACATGTAAGTTTGTTCGTTATACAACGCCTCTCCAACTCGACTCACACCGACCTACTTCAGGTACACTTCCATCGCATTTCTCATCAAGCTTTACGGAGGCTCGATAGGAGGAATACGGCGCGCGCATATGAACAGTAAGCGATTCCTTCACGTCACACTGGCGCGTCTCAATCCTCGCTACTCTCAGAAACCGTTGCGCAAAACATCTTCGCGCTCTTCTGGATCGCGTCGTTCAACTTCGTTTTCCCCGTCCTTTTCAATGTGGCCCTCCTCGTCCTTTACGGCGACACGACGCGATACACAGCCGCCGCGTGCGTCGAGGAAGTCACGGTGTACGCCAACATCATCGGCGTGGTGTTTGCGACCGTGTGGGCGACAGGAAACCGATGGGCTGGGGAACATCTCGCCGTCGGAGATGAGGAGTCGATCGGAGGGTTCCCGTCTTTGTGTGTGGCAGCCGCGACGCAACGGTTGGCGCGAGAGGAACCTAGGGAGAAAATCCAGGTTGCGCTCTCGTCGCACACTTCCTGGAGCGAGCCGGAGACATGCGGGGAGAGGGTGGTCGGCGTCGACGACGAGAAGAAGGAAGCGCAGACGAAGGGGAAAGGTCCAGAACAAACCGGGTCAGGTCTCGACTTGCCTATCTACTCGTCTTTCAACAGCATCGGCAGTGCCGCTCGCCTCGCATTTCCCCTCTAACTAATCGCACACTCCGATGTCCAATACTTCTGTATTTATATCATGTTGTCGTACCGGAGTATCGCCCAATGTTTTCATGTGAGCTTGACAGCGATCCCTGCCGTTCAGGTGGTCTTAGTACTCACAGTTTCTCCACCCAAATCTCCCACCTTCCGCCAAAGCTTCGATATTGCATCCAAGTGAAGGAGCAGCTCGAATGGTCGGCTTCCATTGAGATCAACCAGCAAACTCGGTAAAAGTACTTATTTGCATAACTCTGTACATACAATCTGCGGTTAATCCCCACGCCTCCGGCTCAGTCTTGCTCAAGGCGTCTTAGTACTCATCCCCGAAGCTCTTGCTCGGCAGCGAGCATAGATACGACCTCCGGGAATCTATGCGTGATCGTAAACTGGAATGGCACCGGACGCCTACAATCGCGTCAGTGTCATCCGACTCAAGTTAAACAAAGAACCCGAAAGGCGCTTACAAGACCATCCCCTCGTCGACCCACCCGTGCAAGTCCACGGGGACGGTATTTCCCTGGACATCCTTCGCCGGTCGGATATCCGTCGCCCAAAGCATCATCGCCATGTTGATCAGTAACGAGTTGTTCGCGACGTGCCTCCCTACGCACGTCCTCCTTCCGAACCCAAACGCAACATGTCCCTCGTCCTTCGTATCCGCCGGGCCTGCGTCCAGCGCCCCGTCTTTGTCGAGGTGCCGCGAGGGATTGAAGGCATCGACATCTTCGCCGTAGATCTCCTTGTCGCCGTTGCACGCCCACATGTTGACGAGGCACGTAGAGCCCTTGGGAATGTACATCCCCTCGTACCAGTCGTCTTCAGAAGCCATGTGGGGAATACCAAGGGGCACAGCGGGGCGCCAGCGGAGGGCTTCTCGCATCATGGCGCGCAGGTACGGCATGTTGTCCAAGTCAGCGAAAGAAGGGATCCGGTCCCGGCCGACGACGGCGTCCACCTCACGTTGTGCTTGCTTTTGAACCTCTGGGTAGGCAACCATGGCGAGTGTCCACCAGGACATGGTCGTCGCGGTTGTTTCAGAACCGGCGACACTAATGCATGATAAATGTCAAGGTCTAGGATGGGTTCGCGATACACGTACTACATGGAGCCTGCAAGCCAGGCAAGCTCGCGATCCGTGAGGCCGTTGCGAGATTGGGTCTTGATGAGAGCCGCACTCAGGCCGTTGTGGTCGACACCTTTCGTCTGCTCATGATCAGTACGCTGCTCAGACAGGACCACAGAAGGACGAAGACGAACCAAGTCTGCGCGTACGGGGGATACATAACTGTTCAGAAGTTCCGTCTCGAAGATATGGCCCTTTGTCGCCTCCCGTTTCCACGACGCGAGCCTGGATGATGGATGAGATATATAGAGCTATCGAGAAAGAGTATGCATGACAAACCAACTCGGCGCATATTTGAATACATGGAATATGTTCGCGAGACGACTGGGCATACTCGCCTTGAGCAGGCGTTCGACGTGCCCCTCCAATTTTTGAATCTTCTCGTCCTCGACAGAGCGCACAGTGGGGATGTCGTAGACAACTTGGAGAACCATCGAAGTGGCAGCGCGGACGTAGTGCTTGTGAGCTTTCTCTGGAGTGGCGAGTACATCCGACGTCATTATGATGGCCTCGAGCAGTTGCAAGGCATGGAACTGTTTGACGTTGGCCTTAGAGAACGTGTCGGTCACAGCCTTGCGCATACGACGCCATCTGTTGAATGAAGCTTGGCCTTAGATGACATATAGCGAGGTTGGACGAAGACGTACAAATCACCAAAGGGGGTGAAGCTAAAGTGTAGTTCGATCCGTGATGAGATCGAACACGGGTGTGCGGGGACGGTCGGAATAAAGGACGGCACGGCGGTCCAACAAGTCGGCGGCTGCCTTCTGGCTGTTGAGGATGATGATGGACCGTCCCATCGCGTTCAAGTGCATCACATCGCCTGAGGAGGCCTATGAGTCGTCGTCACGGCGAAGGGTTGAATGTTGACACACCATAACGCTCCCTGCAATCCGGCAACGAAAGCCATCGCTTGTCTGTAAGTTCTCGTATGTTGCCAATGATGGGAAGGCCTGGAGGGCCAGGCGGGAGTTTGCGGCGAGGGCTTGTGATGTAACGGACTATGGAGACGACGAGCAAGGCGCTCGCGATGTAGGCGGGGATAGCATAGTCTTTGGGCAGCCAGACCGCGAAAGCAGTCATTTTGAATGGTAGGGGATGGTTGTCGAGACGAAGAGACCGGTGGGTCCGTATGCTACCCTTATAAACCAGCGGCTCTGTTGACGAGGGAGCTCGCTTTATTGAATTGAACCGCGAGTGTAAGCCTGACGGTTTCCGACTTCATCGCGTACATTGACACAGAACCTATGCCGCCGGATCAGCTCGAATCGGCACCCCTGTCAATTCGGGGATACCGCTGGCGCTTGAAGACGATCGGCGTCTCCCCTTATGTTCGGGCAAGTGCGCGCGCTCTTGCGGGGATAGCCCGCGGCTGCGTGATTAAGAGGGGACGTTGGCCACTGTGCGATCGTTTATGTAGCCGGCGCCTTCGGAGGATTTTAGCACATAGTGAAAGATAAAAGCCTGTTTCAGCTTCAGTCCGATTACTTACGTATGCTGGATCGGCGCGCGGGACAACGCGTAGAAGATTGGGCGGTCGTCTTCTTCTTCCTTAGAGCCAGGAGTCCAGGATTGAGCTAAAGCATCTTGGACCTCCCAGAGATAGGAAGGAAACTCGGGACCACATTGCAACTAAAGGTCGAAGGAATGTATAAGCAGGTCGCCGAGGTACCATGAGAGTCCGTGGATACACACCTCGAGGCTCGCTCTCTTTCCCGTGTGCTCAACCTTGAACCGACCCACGTTTCTAAGGATTCTCCCATCGTCCCGACTGGTGCGCAATGCGCAATTTCAATGAAAAGAGAAGGGATATCTGAGAAAATATGGTCCCAACGTGAGAGATGAAAGGATTTCGAGAGGCGGTGAGAGTCTCTCAGAGAGAATTGTTCCAACGGTGACGAAGAGCGCCGTGGGAAAGCACACAACCACATGGCTACGAGAGACCCAAGCGGCCGACCCCGAGTTCCACCGTTCCTCCCAATGCATCCTTCGATATCATGCGATCCACGTGTATTGACTCTAACTACTTTGTGAGGTCTTGGAACCATCCTGTCCAGGGAACTGCCCGCGTCTTGCTCCAGCGCCGACTCTTTCTCTTCATTTGCACCGCTGGTCTACTGCCCATTTTCAGCCTGAATCCATCGCGAACACTAGTCCCCGAATTTGCTGAGGTTGATGACGGGGTAGGCGGCGATAACGGGGTAGGCGGTGGTGACAGGGTAGGCGGTGGTGAGGATGAGAGAGGAATGGAAGGACAGGAGCTCATCGGCTGGTGAGCTCTTTAAGCAGCTTGTTTTACTGTGCTAACTTTCTCTTATAAGTCGCCACATGGTGATTAGGCTGAGAGTGACATGCGCATCGCCATGCGCTGCAGTCTCGTTTTCAACCCACGCGAACAATGCCCAAGTGACCTCCGTCTCATGCCCAAAGGTACGAAATAATACTAAAGTTTGCCGTGGCGTCAGGCTGACTTCCGTTAAGTAATGCGCTAGTAAGATACATAGAGGACGTCGATGCGTATTTTCAAATGAATACACGGACCTGGAGAAGACTCCGACCGGGTATACATTCACTCCACCTCTGCTTCTCTGTTGGACCGTACGACCATAGGCTCCTGGGTCCTGACTCCAACACCTGCTATTCAATCTGGCCTGCTTTGACATATTAAAGTAAGCGCTTTGCTCTCTAATTCTAGCGCCTTGCTCTCAATACCGTGCGTCAGAAACACAACCCCTCCAGATATATAATGGATTGTACTTGGGCCAGGCTGTGGTCACCCTCGATCCAGCGCAATTCTGCTCACAAGTCTCATCGATAACTGACTAACTATGTCTCCTCAACCCACCTTCAACCCCACCGAAGGTGGCATATACACCACATCCAACGGTGCTCCTGTTTCCGAACCGTATGCGGCCGAGAGGGTGGGTAGCAATGGACCGCTTCTGTTGCAAGGTCAGCGTCTTCGTTAGCTCTCTTTCTATGACACTCGAACGGTTGACTGTCATACTTCAGATTTCCATCATATCGACCTGCTCGCGCACTTCGATCGCGAGCGCATCCCGGAGCGTGTTGTGAGCATCTTTACTACCGTGTTCCATAGGTTTCCTTACCACGTCTCAGGTGCACGCCAAAGGTGCAGGCGCACACGGGTACTTCGACATTACGCACGACATCACGGACATATGTTGTGCATCGCTCTTCAAAAAGGTTGGAAACCGCGCTCGCACGACGATGCGGTTTTCCACCGTCGCTGGGGAGTCCGGTACCGCGGACACCCCTCGTGATCCTCGCGGTTTCGCTCTCAAGATACGCACGGACGAAGGCAACCTTGACTGGGTCTTCAACAACACGCCCATCTTCTTCATCCGCGACCCTGCCAAATTCCCTCACCTCATTCACACGCAGAAGCGTAACCCTCAAACCCACCTCAAGGATGCCGACAATTTTTGGGCAAGCCTCTCATTGTTCAATGCTCTATACGTTCTCATCTTTCATGTGCAGGACTTCCTCTCACAGAGCCCTGAGAGTGTTCACCAACTAATCAGTCTGTTCTCCGACCGTGGGACGCCCGACGGCTATTACATGCAGCACGGCTACTCAGGTCATGCCTACAAGTTCGTCAACGACAAGGGAGAGTGGCACTACGTGCAGATACACATCCGTTCAGACCGCGGGTTTAAGGTATGTGTTACCATACTTCGTGGCCAGGACATCTGCTGAGATATCTTCAGACACTTGATAGCGCCACTGCAGCTCGACTCTCTGGCGAAAATCCGGACTATGGCATCCAGCAGCTCTCCGAGGCCATCGATCGCAAAGACTATCCGTCCTGGACTGTCTACGTTGTACGACCATCTATTTCCTTCCCTCTTGGTCCAATCTCATCTGCTCCTCAGCAAACCATGACCCCTCAGCAGGCTGAAAATTTCCGCTACAATGTCCTGGACATCACGAAAGTTTGGCCACACGCAGAGTTTCCCCTCCGTCCTGTCGGCAAGATCGTCCTCGACGAGAATCCGCAGAACTACTTCGCCGAAGTCGAGCAAATCGCGTTTGCACCGTCTCACACTGTCCCTGGCATTAAGCCCTCTGCGGATCCGATGCTGCAGTCGCGCTTGTTCTCCTACCCGGACACGCATCGCCACCGCCTGGGAACGAACTACCAGCAGCTTCCCATCAACACGCCCATCGTACCCGTGGTGAACTTCCAGCGGGACGGGGCGATGGCGTTCCATAACCAGGGCTCGCGTCCGAGCTATCAATCGTCCGTGACGCCTTTATCATACCGTCCGAAGCCGTATGATGGGAAGGAAGCGATGCATGAGACTTGGATTGGGAATGCGAGGGCGGAGCTTTCTGTTGTCAGTGAACGTAAGTATCATTCGTCTTACTTCCCTCCAATTCAACCAACTCACGAATGGCCGCTCTCCAGTTGACTTTGAGCAAGCCCGAATCTTGTACTCAAAGGTCTTGGACCAGACCGCCCGCGACAGTGTCATTCGCAATGTTGCTGACCACATGAAAAATGTGCGAAGTGCAGAGATAAAAACCAGGCAGCGTATGCAACTTTTATAAAATATCACCTCGTCACCCATCTGATGTTCCGTTCGATTTTCAGTCTCCGTTTTCGCTGCAGTTGACCAGGGTCTATCGGATGCTGTAGCCCACGCACTCGGGATACCGACCGTGGC
The DNA here is from genome assembly GCA_012932865.1 of Amylostereum areolatum. Taxonomy (NCBI): domain Eukaryota; kingdom Fungi; phylum Basidiomycota; class Agaricomycetes; order Russulales; family Stereaceae; genus Amylostereum; species Amylostereum areolatum. Next base: position 405,773 of record SAXG01000022.1, read on the forward strand.
ACCACTCGAAGTCCTACCTGCTTCAGAACTTCCGCGATTCAAGACCAACATTGGCTTTGACGTCTGATCCGGCAACGTACTACACAAGGTTTGCAAAGCGCCGGGCTGCAGGTACGACAGGGACTTCACAGCGTCTTGGAGTTCAGGTAGAAGGGGCCAGAGTTTGGCTAGGATAAAAAGGAATACATATTGTGCACAGCTTGAAGCTTGAGCTTGAGCCGCGAGGCCCCATACTCAACATACACCACAGGACTCAAGAACTCGAAGAACTGGTCAGACATCGTTACCGTATAAGATATCCAAAATAGCCATAAAGTTGAGCACGCCTACACAGTAGAAATATGTTTTCGACACTCTTCCGAAAAAAGTACATCACATACCACCGACAACAGCGGCACGTCTCGCCGGTCGGGCCGCCAGAATCAGATCGTTCATTTCGACTCGACCCCCGGGCTACCGCAACCCAACTCCAAGCACCGCAATTCAAGCAGTACGTGAGTGGACTATGGGGGTCAACCGTCTTTCTCCCGCCGCCCACCATCAAGGAGCGTTCGTCGAAAGACCGCCCGTCGTTTATCGCCTTCGACTTTTCCAATCATCGGGCCTCGCGGTCACGTCGATGACGAATGATTCCCTCAAGATCCCCTCATGCTTCTCGCCATGTCATGACTTATAAGAGGGTGGGAGCGACATCCACGCCAACGCTTACATCGCACCATGGCACCCGTCACAAACGCAAAGACAATCTTCGCCAAAGTCCCAACGAGTGAGTCGAGATTCTGCTCTCACCACTAGAAGTCTAGAACGGGTTCTAACTTGCGGCCCTCAGCTTATATCGAACCTGGAGTACACATCAAGTATGATACCTCCGACACGATCGACATCGACAATGTGCCCTTGAACGGAGGCGTTCTTCTCAAGACCCTCGTGCTCTCTCTCGATCCGTATATGCGTGGAAAGATGAGGGATCCAAGTAAGAAAAGCTACACGGTACGGGCTTGGGCGCCTTCTGTCAAAGTTGATTTTTATCTCTGACTACCTATTCCAGCCTTCGTATGACATCGGCGAACCGTAGGGCAGCTGCCCTCTCATGTCGTGCCTCGTCATGCTCATAGTCGACTCTCGCCCTCTAGCCTTACCAGCCATGGCATCGGTCTCGTCCTCCGCTCAGAGAATTCCGCCTTCAAGACAGGCGAGCACGTCTACGGTACCCTTAGTAAGTTCCCGACGTCATGGCCTTGACCCCCCAAATATACACCCTGCTGACCTCCCTGAAACTGTAGGCCACCAACAGTATTCTGTTATCAACGACGACCCAGCTTTGCGGGTTGTCATCAACGAGCTCGGCGTACCTTGGTCAGCCTACGTCGGGGTGCTTGGAATGCCCGGTAAGCTGACGGATGTGTTGGCGCTTTCTTGCTAACTTCCTCTCCACAGGCCAAACCGCATACTACGGCTGGAAAGAATTCTCCAAGGCCCAGAAGGTCTCCATTTCAGCCTGCCGTACGACATACCTTCCTGAACGTTATCTTAGGGAGAAACCGCCTTCATCAGCACTGCCGCGGGTGCAGTGGGCAGTTTGGTCGTCCAACTGGCCAAGCTCGACGGACTGAAGGTTATCGCGTCTTCAGGGTCCGATGAGAAGGTCGCATGGACGCGGGAGATCGGCGCCGACGTCGCGTTCAACTATAAGACGGAGAGCACAAAGGATGCTCTGGAACGCGAAGGTGGCTTTGACATGTGCGTCTTTTCCGCGTTCCATCTTGCCCTCCAAAGAGAAACTGAAGATTATCACAGTTTCTGGGACAATGTTGGGGGCGAGACGCTCGATCTCGCGTTGGAGAAGGCGCGCGTGTACGGACGCTTCATTGTGCGATTTACGCTTTCCTAACCCACCTCCAACATTCACCGACGATTACCTCAGAAATGCGGGTCTGCTTCCGATTACAACAAAACAGAGCCTTACCGTGTGAAGGTACATCTCAGACCCCCTCTCCTCCCCAGCTTCTCATCCGGCGTCCCGTAGAATTTCGGGCAGATTAACCGCTCTTCGCTCACCATCAGCGGCCTCTTGGTCTTCCGCCTCGCCCACAAGTATGAGAAGGAGTTTTACGAGACCTTGCCTAGGCTTGTGAAGGACGGGACGCTTAAACACCAGGAGGACATCAGCCACGGGCTCGAGAACGTCGGCCAAGGACTCCTTGACATCACCACCGGCGCAAACAAAGGAAAGAAGGTCATTATCGTAGCTAAGGAGTGAGCACCGTCGGCGACGGTGCGTGTGTGGATAAGTTACTAAGAGTGTACTACTACTATACAGATACAAATGTGAACGTATGTGCTAAAGAACATATGGACGGTGTTTACACTCGCCTAGCGCCTTCTTCCTTCTCCCCTTCTCCGACGACGATCGAGTTATCTGTCGAATGAAACGTATCTTCAAAGAACACACGGGTGGGATCCTGTACGACCTCAGTCCCCGCCCTGACGTCCGCAAGCGGCCTCGCGAACTCCGCAACTTCGAAAGTCGATGGGGCGTAGGTAAACTGGCGGTCGCAATGCGTCTGTTCGAGGCAGACCAGCGTGATGACGATCGTCGGATAAATGCCCTGGCAGACCAGCCCCGAACGGCGCAGTGAGTCTACAATATTCACACAACAAGCGAAATCTGTCTCACCACGAGTTGGATCAACGCTCCCTTGACCAGGCTGTCTCCGGCATTGCGAAACTGGAGCTCTACCGCAGTCGCAGCAGATCCCGCCTCCACTGCCGTGACGACGTTCACGATACTATGGACCACCAAGAACACCTAACATCGTCATGAGTCGGCATGTCGTAGGCGACAGCACTGATTCGAGCCACGCACCCACAGCAAGCAGTAGATCGTCCCCGACTCGACGAGAAGGGCCAAAGCTTTCTCCGCGCGCGTTCGCCTGTTCCCAACCCTGAGGTGATCTTTGACCAGTTGTCGGTGCCGCCTGCTTGCACTGTGAGGACGTGGTTTGGATGCACGCGAAAGCGGCTCACCACGCCTTGAATCCGATCAGGCAGGTGGACCACAGGTTCGTGGTCAGCGACAAGGCGAAGGCGACGACGCCGAGTGTGTTGTCCGAGAACGCCGCTGCCATTTGGAGTTGCGCCTTCAGAGGCGTGCTCGTGGTCGAGACGCAGACCTTTTGCACATTCACGGAAGATAGAGCTATAGAAGGGGTTGTTAGTGAGATCCTGCGATGAGCAGAATGGAGACACACCCAAGGTTGAGGTAAGGAGCACGACGGAGATGGCTTGGACGATGCGGTTCTGGCTCCACACTATCCATGCCCTCCAAAGAACGATTGCATCGCTGAGAATAATCTGATCGATCGCCCGTCAATGAAGCCCACAGCGCTGATACGATAGACCAGGGCATACTGACATTGATCACCAGCAGTGCTGGGGGAACGCACTGGTGCAGCGGCGTGGAAAAGATTTCGTACAAACTCGTCGCTCGTGGGTTCAAGTAGGAAAAGAAGAAGTCGACCTGGGTTCCCCAGTGCGTCGCGGCCACGGCGTACATCACGACGATGGCGAGCAGAAGGACCTTGCTCCGCACTTCTTGCAGGCCCTTGCGCCTATAAACGCGGTCGTGAATTGGGGATCGACACGATCGGCCTGGAGCACTCACAGAAGGAGGTATACAGGGAGTAAGACGAGCATGGAGAATACACCTGGACATCGGTGAGCTTTTACTATCTAACGTTGACGATAAATGACCACATACCAAACATGAGGGTTTCAGTAACAACTGCAGTCGGGACAGACAGCGTAGTAGGCCTGATGTTGCCGGGGAGCACTATGGCTCGGGAATCCAGAGCCACCCCCGCAGGCATATATCGACCACGGCCCATGAGCAATGATAGCGGGGGACGGCCACCCAAAGGAAAATGATGAGCGATGCCGGACCCACGACGAGCCCTCTTATGACGATAAAACAATTTCCAACGTTTGGCTTTGTTGCGCTAGCCTCATCACGACCAGTGAATTGAATGCGGGGCCGACGTCGGGAAAGGCATCAGGGGAGGGTTTAGCACCACAGAAGAATCGTCGGAATGCTTGCGGATAAGACACGCGACCCATGAAGAAGACAGAGTCGGAAATGACTAGATTGGAAGCATTGCAGTCTATTTATTGCGGTGATGCGATACGGTCGAGGGCAAGTCGAGGGCGGGGTAAACACTCACTGTTTCTGGATCAGCTGGTGGACGGAGGGATTCAGGAGTAGCGATAGCGTCGCCAAGCAAGCATTGCGAGTCGTCAGCAGATATTACGGAATTACCACTCCGCCTGAGATTCTGCCTCTCTTCGATATGATTTGCATTGTCAAACTTACATATCAAAGGGAACATTGGATCATGATCGACTGTATCCAAGAACGAAAGTTAGGGACATGAAACAGGAATCTAGATGTGTGGTCAAGAGCGTCAACGAAACCAAGTGTGTCACTGTCGGGAGTGGAGCTGGAGGTAAGATTGAGTCTCGATACATAGCAGGTGAACAGCAACAAACCGACGTATGCGATCACCGGAGGAGGGGCAGAGCACTAGAAGAACCGGTGGTCATTTGTTGGTCATTTGAGTGAAGACATATATAACTTTATCGCTGCCGTTCCGCTCGATAATCCGACCGTCGGAAATCCATAAGTGTTACAACCAGAGTGAGACATAGATCTGTTTGACGCTCTAGTCTCCCACTAGTAAGAGCGTTCATGTTTCCCCTGGAGAGCTACAGAACATCATACAGTCCATCAGGTTTGGGGAACTAAGGCGAAGGCATTTCGGGACGCACCATCCCAAGATAACTTACCAGCAGGAGCCTGGAAGTTGCTGCCTGCTTCAAGTTGCTCATCTCGAAGTCATCCTGGGCGCGTTCTTCGTCCTGGTGCGTCAGATAAATCAGGCGAGCGACCAGTCTCGGTAAGCTTATCCGCCAGAGAAAAGGGAGTCGAATGGAATGTGTGCGGCTGGCAACAGGAATTTGAAGGGAACTGGGGTGATGAAGTCGAGAGGCAAGGCGCACGATGGAACCGCGGGCGCCGCCACGCGCCGACTCCTTCAAACTTCCATCTTGTTCACATTTCACAACGCGGCCACCGGCGTGTCCGCCATCGGTGGTCCTCCAAAACACTTTTCGTCCACTTCCACGGTAGGATGTACATGTACACTCTGGATGGACAGTGTCAGCCCGCGCCAACTCCGACCCTTCATGCATCGTTTTTTATACCGGGCGTTTGCTGGAATCCCGCTGGAACCACCGGCATCATCTGGGCGTCATCTCTCTCATGAGTTTCATCTCACGGGCTCTCAAACAGCGTCAGTGTCGGAGAGGCCTCGAGCTCTTCCCAAAGACATATATAACCTCGCTCCCCATCTGACCCGCCTCTTACATACCCCGCCGCCGGCGCTCCCTGATCGCCACCACGGCCCATTATGCTGAAAACTGACCCTCTCTCGGAACCTATAGGCATCATTGGCGCAGGTGTCGCGGGCCTCATCACCGCACACACCCTTCTCCGTGACGGCTTCTCCAACGTGGAGATCGTAACGCGGGACGCGTCGGTGGGCGGGACGTGGGCTAGGGGACGTGTCTACCCGGGCGTCGTTCTAAACAAGTGGGTCTTCTTCCCTCTTTATGAAGTCTTCTTCAAGCGGAAACCTGCGCGCGTCTCTCTTATTTTTATCGATCTGAACCGACGTGCGACTGACTTGTCGACGACGACAGCGTACACGGCGAGTACCGACTCTCGGCGATGCCCATGCGCGATCCGGGGTTGAGGGACGGGCGGTTAACCGCGGGGGCTCTCACAACGTACTTTGAGGACTTCGCGGCGAGGTTCGGTTTGATGGAAAAGGTCCTGTTTGGGACGGAGGTTATGAGGATAGGAAGGGGGAAAGGCGGACGAGGGTGGGCGGTGGATCTCAAAGACCTTGCCTCGGGAACGGTCAAGACGGTGGAGTATTCGCGCGTCGTGCTGTGCACTGGGGTATGGGGGGCCTTTTCCTCGTGCGGCCTGATTATTTATTCAGTTTTCTGACCATGTCTGGTAGGGATGCAGCGCGCCCAAGATTCCCGAGTCTCTGTCTGCGGCGGTAGCGAGACTGTCGGGGTTCAAGGGCCCCGTCATGCACTCATCCGAGTTTGGCTCGCGGCTAGCAGAAGTTCTCGCAGTGAAAGCGCCCGACGGCGGCAAAAACGCGTCTGTGGTCGTCGTGGGCGGTGGCAAGTCCGCGCAGGAGTATGTCCCACCTTCCTCATATGTCACGAGCACTCTCTGAATGTCGTCTGGTTTCGCTGGAACAGCATCGCTGCCTACCTTGCCAACGAGGGACGCAAGGTGACCGTCGTGTTCGAATCGACGGACTGCTTCTTCGCGTATCCTATGCGGCTGCCCGAGTGCGTCCGCAAGAGCAGGCAAGGGGTCTGACTTGCGTCGGTTGTCTGCCGCGAAGAGCTTGACGTCCTTTCGAAGATTTTTCTCCGTGCTTTCGCCGCACATCAACCTACGTACACGTCTAGAGTATGTATAGTTCCTCCGACGCCACAGTCGATCCAGCTGACTCGAACATTTTTTCCTTACAGACGTTTTCTGCACACGACTTGGCTAGGCGGCAAAATCGTCCACGGTGTACTCAACACGATCACTTGGCTCTCAGTTCGCGTATTTTCCTTTCATTCGGTCGCGATTACCGCCTGACCCCCCTACTCGTGTTCAGTTCAAAACACTCAACATTCCCCCAAGCTCCCCCCTCCGCAACGCCCCTTCCGTCTTTTGGAGCATCCGCCTCAACGACGAAGGAACGCCCCGCTCCAACAGTTTCTTCTCCCTCGTCAACGCGGGCAAGATCGCGCTCGTCAGCCCCGCTCGCGCAGGAAGCTTCGGCGCAGACGGACGTTCCCTCACGCTCAGCAACGGCGACGTGCTTCCAGCGGACGCTGTTGTTCTCGCGACGGGCCACTCGTCCTCCTGGAGCGGCATCTTCGATCGCGAAACGATGGACGCCGTTGGCCTTTCTCGGCACGAACCCGAGCCCCACCAGACCGACGAATGGAACTACACCTCGCTCGTGAACCCGCCACCTGCCCACCCGACCTGTGACCAGTGGTCCTCGTCCATCTATCGCGGCCTCGTCCCGGCCAAAAATATCGCCTGCAGGGACCTTGCCGTGAACGGGGCCATCGTACGCCTTCCCGCCTCTTTACCCCTTCTACGATGGTATTCAGCGCCTTCTTTGCGCAGTTCTCGAAGAACATCGGCTACTCGTGCGAGGTCTCCGCCCACTGGATCGCATCCTATTTCCGGGGAGACCCAATGCGTCTGCCCCAGTCGGCCGAAGAAGCGCTCGCGACGGCAGCGCGGGAGGGGGCGTGGACGCGGAAGCGGTACCCCGATATGCTGTTATGGGCGAGCGAGAGTTACTCGAGCGCGATCGCGTTCTTCACGTGCGTCTTTTGGTTCCTCGAGTTTACGTGAACAAGCGATGGCGTGACTGATCGGGGACTGCAGATGGCCGCAGGTGGCAGACGAGATGTTGGAGGACATGGGCTTGAGGAGCGGAAGGAGCGGTGGGGGGTGGTTGACGTGGGCGTTCAAGGTCATTTCGGTGGATGAGATAGGAAGGTTAAGGGAGGAGAGGGCGGAAAGGAGGGTGCAGTTGTGAGGAAGACCCCGAGCGCGGTTGGTCATCCGCATTTCAAGACCGAAGGACAACAGAGATGGAATTGCAGTGCGGGGTACGCGATACAAAACTACGGAGAGCCGAGATAGGGTAGCAGACGTACGCTGTAGATATGCAGGCGTCGAGCAGCATCCCGTCCGGTCAGTCGCCCTCCCTTTTTTCGTCGCTTCTGTGGGTCCCACCGCTTTATCGCCCACTGAAAGCGCCCACCGTGCACGTCCAATAGAGGAGTGGTTGAGTAGTTGAGTGGGTTTGAGCAAGTTGGGGATCGGTGGCGAGCGTCGTGAGAGGCGTGAGTGAGAGGTTGGAAGAGGAGAAGCGGAGTGGGGGCCGTTGTGTTCGAGGCCACCACGAGGCGCCGTCGTAGCCATGTGGAATGCGGTCTATCGCACCCCTACACGGCCAAGTCGAGCTCGTCGTTGAGTACGAGGAGAGTGCAAAGGGACGCTTGGGGAGGTGGTGGTGGTCGAGAGGGAAAGGGTGTTTGTGCGTGTTTTCTCGCGGGGGGGCCAATCAGACGGAGGGGAAGGCGGCCAGGTTGGACTTGACTTCGTTTTGCGACGACAGCGACGACGCCGACGCCGACGCCGACGACCCGATGCCCAGCGATGCGACAGAGGCCGCCCTTGGTCTCCTCGGTCTTTCCTCAGAATCTGCCCCAAAGTCCACCGTCCCCGCCAAACGCCCCGCCCCTGCAGACCACGACCTCCCCGCCAACCCCGACTCCATCCGCTGCATCTGTGGCTTCGCCTACGACGACGGCTTCTCCATCGCCTGCGACGACTGCTCCCGATGGTGCCACGCTGCCTGCTTCGATATCGTGGAGGGAGAGGTGCCCGAAGAATGGCGATGCTGGCTCTGTTTCCCGCGCCCGGTCGACACCGAGCGCGCGATCGCCCTCCAGCGACAGCGTGCGCACAAGTCGGGCGACGGTCAGAAGAAGAGGCGGCAGTCGAGCCCGGGCGTGGATAGGCGACATCGACGGCAGAGCGCGCCCGCCATCGAGGGAAGCCATCCGAAGCGCAAGCGTCGCGCGTCCGCGAGCGTGCCACAGCCCGCCGAGGACGAGGTGGTCGACATCGACGAGCCCCGCAATCACACCTACGTCCACATCGCCAAGGACGACGTCCCGAGCGAAGACCTCCGCACTCGACTTCAACGCCAGGCCCAGCGCTGGCGCGGCATGAGCGCGCTCTCCTCCACGCCCCCGCCCCCGTCCTCGCCCTTCGACCAGTCCCCCGTTCAAGTCGCCTCCGCCCCCGAGCCCACCCAAACTTCTCTCCACTCGCTGTCCAACGCGTCCCTCTCCCACTCCGTCTTCGCTCCCCACACCAACCCCTCCGTTCGACCGCCCTCGTATTCGGTCCACACCACACAGCAGGTCCCTTCCGCCAGGTTCATCACCCCCTTCACCTCCACCATCGTCCCCTCCTCCGCTTACCTCTCCAACCCCCTCAACGCCTACGCCGCCCACGGCATGCCTAAGCCCTTCGTCCACCTCTTCGGTCCCCCACTCGACGTCGCCCTCGACGCCCGTGTCAACGGAAACCAAGCACGCTTCGTGCGGAACGGCTGCCACCCGAACGCGGTCCTCCGTCCCGTCATCTGCCCCCAGTCCAAACAGGAACACCCGTCCGACGACGAGCACGGTATCACCTTCGGCATCTTCGCCCTGCGCGACCTCAAGGCCAACGAGGAGGTCGTCTTGGGATGGGAATGGGACGACGGGAACGCGATCCACAAACTCCCGGCGCTCATCGAGTCGCCCCACCTCTTCGCGTGCGTGCCCCCTTCCCCTCGCCGCGCCCTGCGCGCTATGCTGACCGTTCGACAGCCCGAACCAAGTAGATCACCTGCGCAACCAGATGAGCTCGGTGCTGCACGCCCTCAGCAGCACCTTCACCACCTGCGCCTGCGGGTCCAAGTCCGACCAGTGCGTTCTCAACCTCATGGCCGCCTTCGTCGACGGCAAGCTCCCCTCGCGCCCCTCTTCCCCGGCATCGCCAGCCACCAAGGTCGACCTCGGCCCCCTCGTCGGCGTGGAGAGAGGCTTTCGCACGCGGGAGAAGGAGCCGATGAGTGGTGGCATGGGCGGGGTCGAGATGGTCACGCCGTCGTCAAGTTCGTCGGTCCTCAACGACATCGTTAACGGCGCCAGCGGCTCTCAATCCCGGACTACGAAACCTATCCCACCGTCGTTCGCGAGGAAGCAGTCTGCCACCGAGGCTGGGCCCAGTTCTCCCGTCGTCGATCAAGAGGGACCGCAAGGGGAAGGGGAAGGCTATACGTGAGTGCATATGCTTTTCACCTGGAGCGTTCGCTAACCCGCGCATATAGCGAACGGCGCCGTTGATCGTGACGCTGGTATGCTCTTTTTGCTATCTCTCTTCTTCGCAGGCTAACTTTCGACTCTCCAGATGCGTCCTCTGCGAAGCCTCAGCGACGCGTGACAATCGACACCCCGTCGCGTCACCGTTCACCGCAACCCCCAGTGTCCGATTCTGACGAGGAAAAGATGCCGCCGAAGTTGCGCAGGAGGAGTATGTACAACGTGGGAGGGTTCCGCTCGACGTCGTCCGCTTCGCCCAGTGGAAGCAGTATCGTGAGCTTGGGGAGTGCAATGGGAATAGGCGAGGGCGAGCATATGGATGTCGATCACGTTCCTCCAGGTGCATATATCCACCCAACCTTCTTCACCCGCGCTCCCTTACCACATTCCTCAGATTGCACCGACATGCCTCCACCGCCGATGCCTGCATCGCTCGACCCTACCACCATCTCTTCCCGCCCAAGACCGTCCCCCTCCTCCCCGCAAATATCCACTACCAAGCTACCTGCCCCGCCCACCTTTGCAGACTTCCACTCTTCTCCGTCGCCATCCACACCCTTCTCTAAATTATCACTCCAATCGCCTCTTCAAGAATTTACGGATCGCACCACGGACAAGCAGCCCTACCCCTCACTTCCGCCGCCCGCCTTCTTCTAAATTATTCCATTCTCCACATTCACTTCCTACCCTGCTGGAAACGCCTGCTCCTGCCTCGGAGGACACGATGGACGTTGACACCGTTCCTACAACGCATCTAGATGCTCCTTCAACACGACCAGAATCTGTGGCGGCGGAATCATCCCACCGATCCTCCTTCACCTCAATCGCTTGCGTCAACCACTCCCATACGACGGAGATCAACGCCACCCCTACCCCTACCGCCACCGCCACCAGCCGCCCCAGGAGGAGCCAACCCCGTCGCCGCCCCCAGCCTCTCTTTCCCCGTCGTCCCATCGCGGGTCATCACCGCCCTCAACCGAGTCTCCGCCCCTCCCAACGGAATCCCCGCCGGTCGCACCGCCAGATTCAACGCCTCAAGGCCCCCTGCCGCCACCGGCGGAGCCCGCACCCACACCTCTTCCTGTCCCCTCTCAGGCTGAACGTGCGCTCTCACCAACAACAGCGGATGAAGGGACGCCCGTCCCCGTCGAGCGGGATCCGACCCCTGCGATCGAACCGGAGCCGATGCCTCCGCCGGTCGAGCCTACACCTGTGCCGGTCGAGCCTGCAGCGCCTGCTACCCCGCCCGCCGCGCGGGTTCCCACGCCGCCGCCCAAGGTGAAGATGTCGTTGAAGGACTTTGCGCTAAGGAAGAAGAAGCAGAGGGAGGAGGAAGAGGCGACGGCGAAGACGAACCCGCCACCGACTCCCGCGCCTGCGCCCGCGCCTATGCCTGCCGCAGCAGCATCGAACGGCGTGTCGGCGACGACGTCCAAGAAGCGCGGCGGCAAGATGGATGGGTCATCCACTGCCAAAGTCGCTGGCGAGGCGCCGTCCATCCAACCGGAACCAGCTGCCTCCTCTGCGCCGAACCCTCCCAAGCTCAACGGTTCTGTTCGTCACGCTGTATCAACCGCAAACGGGAGCAAGTCGACGACTGGCGCACGCCCCACGACGAACGGGTCCATGTCGGCACCACCCGCTGAGCAGCCCGAGCGCGAACCGAGCCCACCTCCGATGGATTACACCTCTCTGCTTCCGCCCGAGACCAACGGTTCTCCCGAGATTGGCGGCGAAAAGGGAGAGCCCACCACGCCTCAGTGGACGCCGCTGTCCCCGAGCCCTCAACCTCCCAGCTCGCCCTACCCCGAAGATCCGACGCCGACTCACGAGCCTTCCCCCGAGGACCCATCTACACTCGACAGACCTCAACCGGCATCAACGCCCGTCCCGATCGATCGCCCGCAAGCGCCTGCTGCTGCTGCGAAGGAGGAGCCCACGGACGACGACGCTCTCCCGAGCAGCAACGTCGTCGACGAGAAACCGCGTCCTTATCCCCGTACGCACTCCCCGCCCAAGACCGACCGCATCCCCACAGGTCCCTCTGGCCGTCGCAGCGCCAGCGACACGCTCGCCCGCCGTCCTTCGCGCGCACACTCCCCACCCACCCAACCGCGCTCCTTCTCCACCACGTCCACCTCTTCCACCCCCTCCCCCGTCCCACAAATACACCGCCTACCCGTGCCTGCCCAGCGCCCGCCCGCCACGCCCGCGTACGTCCCTCCGCCGCAACGGCCTCTACCGAGCGGACCCCGCGCGCTTCGCGGCGCTTCCTCGAACGCGTTCGCGCCTGCGAGACCTATGGGAACGTCGGGGGGCTACATCCCGCGTGGGCCTTCGGTGGATCGGGAGAGGAAGGACTGGGAAAGGGAAAGGGAGAGGGAGAGGGAGAGGGAGCGGACGTGGGTTGGGGTGCCGAGAGGCCCGGGAAGGGGCGCGGGGGGGAATTGGGGGCGGTGATGCGGGGGAGGGGGAGGACGATGTGCTATGTATGGTGTTGTGTTTTATTCTGTAGCTTATTTTCTCCGTGGTTCTGGGCTGCTTCTGACGACGATGCTTAGTGTGTGCTCTCTGCTTCCTGTCTCCTAGTCTTTCTCCTTCTCTCTCGCCTCTTGCTATCCTCCATCCTCTACTCTTAACCCCTTCCCAGTTCCTCTCCTCTCCTCTCCTCTGTTCACCGATGTTTATTACCCTCTCATTCTTCCTCCGAGCCTCGCCTTTTAATCTTTGTCTTCCCTTCTGCTTATTGCTCCGTTTGCTGTCGAGTAATCTTTTTCTGCATACTTAGATGACAGGTCTCCCGAGGTCGAGGGTGGTGCGCCTACTTGGCGTTTACATGTACTAGTTGATCGATTGCAATGCAAAATGTGTAATATGAGACCAATAGCCTCCCTTGGGAAAGCTTTGTCAACCTTTTCAAAGTTTGGATGGTGTCGTGCAGAATCGTGCGGGGCCGGTGAGTTCGCGAAGGAAGACGCGTCTGCGCTTCGCGTTGTCTTCCCTCCACCATCATTGAATCCACGATTCTGTTGAGCACTGAGTACTCGACAGCCATTACCCATCCATCGTCTGCCATCCATCTGACATTGTCAGCTCGTAGAGAGCACACCCAGCGACGATGGCCCTTATATCCGACAGCCACTGCGAATACACGGTCACATGAAGGTCTTATACATGGATCGGCCTCCGACGCCACTTCTGTGTTCGTCATGCATGGGAGTCTAAGAGCGGGTCGATGTGGGTCGGTGTGGGTCGTGCGCGTGAGAGGGTGCATTTATATATGTCGGGTGCGGGATCCTGCCGTCGTTCCTGACCCGCATCCTGCAGCCTGCTTGAACGCTACCAAGTATGTCGACGCCGTCGCCTCGCAAGATGACCTACGGTGCGTCTTAGATCTGACTTCCTCATATCGGAATTTGATGTCGGTCTTGTACAGTGCGCCTTGGGAACTCTGGGCTCAAGGTGTCGCGCTTGATCCTGGGCTGTATGTCATACGGAAGTCCTGAGTGGGCGCCGTGGGTGCTCGGAGAGGAGGAGGGCATCCAACATATCAAAGCCGCGTGAGCTTTCATCGTAGTTTCCTCTACGATCTTGGATCTGAGGTCTTCCACGAGGGCAGCTATGACTTGGGTATCCAAACCTTCGACACCTCGAACGTCTGTTCTTCACTTCACTTTCATCCGCGACACGAAGGCTGAGGGCACTCACCGTAGAACTACTCGAACGGGATTTCGGAAGCTATCCTTGGGCAAGGCGATCAAACAGCATAATCTCCCGCGCGACGAGATCGTCGTAATGACGAAGGTTCGTATGACTTCACTCTCGCTCACGCCGTCCTCATACTGAGCGCTGACTTCCCCGTGTTCCTTTGTGCAGGTGTGGGGCGTTGCGGCTCGTACGAAGAAGGAGTCGTATTATGGGAGCCCCTATCAACCCGGACACCGTTGGCTACGTGAACCAGCACGGCCTAAGCCGGAAGCACATCTTCGAATCGGTCAAGCACAGTCTCGAGCGGCTCCAGCTGGATTACATTCGACGTGCTGCAATGTGAGCGTTACCCTTTACTGTATTCGAGCCGTTATTGACTGTGCACTTACCTGCAGGCCACCGCTTCGACCCTGACACGCCAATCGAAGAAACAGTAGGTTGTCACCTTGTCAGGTTTCCATCGTGGATTGATCGGGCTCCAGATGCAAGCTTTGCATGATGTCGTGAAGGCGGGCTACGTACGCTATGTCGGAATGAGCTCGTGCATGGCCTGGCAGTGTGAGCATCCAAACTCGTTCACCGCCTTTACGAAATACTCACGCCTCCCCACAGTCAACGTCATGCAGAGTATGGTCCTCTCCTTCCTGCTCTTTGTATCCAATTGACGTATGAATGTAGATTACGCCGTCGTGAACAAACTCACGCCGTTCATCTCGATGCAGAACCACTACAACCTTTGCTACCGCGAGGAGGAGCGCGAAATGCAGCCATCGCTCAAGGTGCGTCACCGTCTTTCGAAGTTGTCCGCGGTGTCGGTGCTGAACATTGGGCGTTAGCACTTTGGTGTCGGCTGTATCCCGTGGTCCCCTCTCGCCATGGGAGTCCTTACTCGGCCCCTTTCTGCTAGCAACGATACCGCACGAGGAAAAGCCATTTCGCGGGTGACGACGCTGTACCTCGATGGAGGGGGAGACGAGGTTGTTACCAAGTACGCACACGTTCCCTCAGCGGGCCTCGTATACAGCTGACGCGACCTTCGAACAGGGTCCAGGAGCTGGCGGAGAAGAAGGGCGTCAGCATGGCACAAATTTCCCTTGCGTGGCTCTTGCAGAAGGAGGGTGTGTCCGCACCGATCATTGGCACGACATCCCTGGAGAAGTTGAACGATCTTGTTGCGGCGCTGGATGTGAAGCTTGATGCAGAGGAGGTCAAGGCTCTAGAGGGGCCTTACAAGGCCAAGGGTGTGTTCTACTGAATATTGAACGTTGATCGCGATGTACGTTAGTCAGTCGTTTCAAAAACCATAGTTTGACGCTTTCGGCAGGTGGGGAAGCACTTGGGTGGCCACCGCCTTGGCAGTTAGCACGATTCGCTCTCGAGCTTTCAGTTTCAAGTTTCAGTCCCCACCATAAACCTGGTCATCCAGACTCTCGAGTGTGTGGGTTCTTCCCAGTATCTTCCCACCCCCTCCTGCAATCTTTTTCCATCTTTGTCTGTTTGAACTTGTTCGTAGAGGAATCGCAACACTCATTGGCATGTCGGATGTCCGTTCACGAAAGCCGACGTATCCATGCTACACCTTCTCTTCACCTGCCATGACTTATAAGAATGTATCCACTGGTGGTATTGACTTTGAAAGTACATCAAGTATTCAGTGGACTTCGAGCTAATGGAACACATCCTTCGCTTTGTATGGTTCTTCCAGAGCCTTGACCTCCTCCGGTTCAAGTTTCACGTCCAACGCCCCAACAAGGTCATTCAGCTTCTCAAGAGACGTGGTCCCAATAACCGGCGCAGACACGCCCTCCTTCTGCAAGAGCCACGCAAGGGAAATTTGTGCCATGCTGACGCCCTTCTTCTCCGCCAGCTCCTGAACCCTGTTTGAGATCAGGTCAGCTCCGTGCGACATTTCTTGTACGAACGTGTACGCACTTGTTAACAATTGTTTCGCCCCCGGCATCGAGGTAGAAGGTCAGCTCTGAGATAGTTTTGCCTCGCGCAGTGCCCTCGCGAGAAGAGAGGGGGCGGGCAAGGGTGCCCATGGCAAGAGGGGACCACGGGATGGAACCGACGCCGAAGTGCTGTGTCCGATGTTTAGCACATACGGTACTGACGATATTGGGGGACCATGGCATACTTTGAGCGATGGCTGCATTTCGCGTTCTTCCTCGCGGTAGCAAAGGTTGTAGTGGTTCTGCATCGAAATGAACGGCGTGAGTTTGTTGGCGATGGCATAGTCTAGACCAGCGAGTCAACCGAAGTTCAGGAGAGGAACAAATGATTCGTACTCTGCATAACGTTGACTATAGAGAGGTATGAGTATTTCGCGAGAGGAGCGACGGAATTGCGTGCTCACACTGCCAGGCCATACACGAGCTCATTCCAATGTAGCGCACGTAACCTGCCTTCACGACGTCATGCCAAGGCCTGCATCTGAAATTTAAAAAAACTCGGTCATTCCAAGAGGGTCAAACGAAAATGTGGTAACGGACTGTTTCCTCGATCGGCGTGTCGGGGTCAAAGCGATGGCCTGGTAGGTGCATAGTCAACATAGCGAGTCCCATGATATGACAACAGAGCACTAATTACATTGCAGCACATCGATATAATCCAGCTGAAGACGTTCAAGGCTTTGCTTGACCGAGTCGAAGATATGCTTCCGACTGAGGCCATGTTGGTTTACATAGCCGATGGTGTCCAGGTTGATTGGATTCCAGAAGTAATACTCCTTTGTCGTACGAGCCTTAACACCGCACACCTGCGCAGCGCAGACAGATACGAGAATTAGCTAACTGTGTGAATCACGACAACACGAAGGCGAATGCACAACACACCTTCGTCATCACAAGCGATCTCGTCGCGCGGGAGATTGTGTTGCTTAATCGCCTTGCCCAGGATAATCTCGGAAACACCATTGGAATAGCTCTGTGGAGAGCACGTCAATCTCCCGTCGCGGAACAAATGAGGTGAAGCACAGACGTTCGACGTGTCGAAGGTTTGGATACCCAAGTCATAGCTACAGCCGGCGTCGTCGTCACGTTTAGTTCCAAATTGTGGAAGAAAACTCAATGAAAGTGCTCACGCGGCTTTTATATGCTCGATGGCCTTCTCCTCCTCAAGCACCCATGGCAGCCACTCGGAACTTCCGTACGTCAGACAGCCCAAAATGAAGCGAGACACCTTGAGCCCAGAATTCCCAAGGCGCACTGTGATGACCGTCGTGAGCCTCTGATAAGAATTTATATTGTACTTCAAGTATACCACGGATGAACGTACCGTAAGTCATCTTGCGAGGTGAAGGTGTTGACATCGTTGCGTTCGGGCTGGATCGTGGTCGAGACAATGACGGCCCCTACCCACCAGGCATAAATATAGCCTCCCTGGGCCTGAGTCGTGGCCGATACCGAGGCTATCCCACACAAGAGCACAAGATGCATCAAGTCGACTACTGTAACTCAGAGCAAGTTGGAAACAGCGCCCGGGACAACTCGGCGTTTGAAGCATAACTGTGCGACCATCAATGATATGGGATGTTTGAGTAGGGTGTCGTATTTGTTCAGGTTCTGAGTTGAAAACGATTTAAGATGTGCAAGGGTAGAGGGAGCAGGGATGAACACCAGCCGAACCGCCGTGAACAATGGTCTTCCTTGATGGACGGGGGCAGTGCCAGCCGCAGTGTCCAATGGATCCCGAGAGGGTTTGTACCACGATGTGAGCATGTTCAGCTGTACGCATCCGAAGGTCAGCGCCGCCAGCGCTCGATTTAAGTTCGAAAGCGTACCACAGGGAGCATAGGACCTCGTCTGATATCCGGTGGGAATCAGCCTGAACGAATGCCTGGAGACGACTAGTCAAAGTAAGAGAACTGGAGCTCGGGGATCAATTGGGGTGCAGCCAGGGAGAGCCACAAGGATTAAGAGTAAGAGAGGAGAAACTATCACGGAGTCCGAGCCAGTCCGAGTCGTAAGGTGACTACCAAGTGACTAGTACCGGTTACAAGCGTCGCCTTCTTGCTCTCTCGCTCTTTGGTACTCTCCTGCTCTCCTACTTGCGCTCTCCTGCCTGGCTCTCGAATAAAACATGGTTTTATTTCCTTCGTGAGTCCGCTGAAGCTTGATTAGCCCTGCCAGTGCCAGGTCCCGGGTCTCGTTATCAGATGACGTCCAGAAGCATCATGGTACATACGCCGGTGAAAGCAGAGAGCGCTCCGTACGCCACACCGTCTCTGATTGAGGGCATGAAAACTCGCGCCAGTACAGGACCTGGAGAAGCATCAAGCGATTCAACGTAACTCCCATGCTAGGTTACCGGTCAATACACGCCCGGCACCAGGTCTATCATGATACTATCAGCTTAGCGCACGCAAAGTTCTCGCCGAACCTCCCGCGTGCAACATTGTCTCTTCTTCGATCACGCTCGTTACTCCTGTGTAGATGGGGAAGAATAATCACGTCGCCGTGATACCCTTTCCGGCGGTGGAAGACGACGATTTTCGTCTTCGCTAACGGAGGCGCTTTTGGTGGTTTGGACCTTTCCGACCAACAGATCTTCTCCAAGTTCTATCGTGGCGTCTGGTGGATCAATCCTGTTCTCCTTCTTCACTGTTTGACCGTCGAAGCTGATCAATATTTGAACGCCGCAGGATCGATTTGAATCACCCAGTTCCCGTACGATGGACCAGCAGGACAACAGAGATGGTAGGCTGGCGGCAGGTCCAGTTTATGTACTTACCAATATGGCTCACAGACATGTCTCCAACCAAGCATTGTAAACTTCTTCTTATTCATTCCGTGAAGCATAGCGCTGTGGAGTCAAATACAAGTGACGAGAGGTTCAACAAATCAAAGTAGCGCGAACAAGTCAATCGACTGGTAACGGTTACCCCTATGCTCTCAACTGAGAGATGTTGTCGAATGGAATCTCATCGACATCTCCGGATCCATGCCCAAATATCTGAAATACAGGTGATTGTGAATATGGCATAAATTTTCCGGGGTGCGTTGATACACACCTGCTTCTTGTGTTGGCGGTCTCCGAAGGTTTCGCTCACTCTGGTCATTTCGACGTGCATATCAGGGGAAAAAACAATCTGGGAACGCGCAAAGGGTAATGGCGCTCCCGGACCTGCGAAACTTGATACATTCGCATTGGCAATGTTGGCTTCGCGCGCGTAGATGCGCGAGTTGAGCGAGACCATGAACGAGTTTGAGTAGACTTTGGACACGATTAGACCACTGGGACGCGGGTCAGACGGCGGAATAAAACAGGGATCGGAGACGCGTGGTACGCACAGGCCGATGTATAGAGTTGTGCCTTTGAGGGAGATGAAGGAAACCACGGAGAATATCGCTATAGCCGCCGTAACACTCCCGGTTTCGATGGAGAGACGTATCAAGGAGGTAATCCTTTTGTGAGTCGTCGTGATTTTCACATCTGCGATGCGTTCCCGCGAGATGAACAGCTGGTGGATGTGCTTCAGGAAGGTGATAGGGGGAGAACGGCGGAAGGGCGCACCACATAGACCATACATACGGCGATGATGACATCGCACACAACACTGCTCATCAGCCAAGCCTATAAGAGGGTGAGCAAGCAGAATCGAAGATAATAATGTTATACTTGCCGTCACATAGGTGGTTTGTTGCGACGATAAGACTTGTTCAATCGCGTGAAAGGTAAAAATCTGCATGTAGGGTCCAATTAGTTTGATATTGGGAGAAAGAACGTTTGAATACGAATATGTACCCTGCAACCGGAATAGATCGACATGATAGACGAGAAGGCCGAGAGCTAGAATGTGTTAGGGGGGTATGTTCCAACCAAGACGAAGACGGCAGACGTACGGGCAATATTCCAAGTGCCACGGCAGTCCAAGTTTTTGATCCTTCCAAGGATATAGATCCGCCAGGCGTAGAATACTTGGACCCAACCCCCAACTGCATTCCAATATAAGCTGCGAGCAAAGGCTGTAAAAGGAGATGTCCCAATACGTACCGAAACCATCGAGCAAGGGAATGAACGGGTCATTCCATGTTATGCTTGTCAAGGAAGACTCGTTTCCCCACCCTTTGCATAGCATGTACCAAGGGGCCGCCGTCGCCACAATAATCTGGAAGCATTCCACGATAAAATACCATAAACTGTTGACTCGGTCAGGAAGCGCAGGGCATCATGATGGTCTTGGCGCACCTGTGACTTTGACTAGCTTGAGATCCTCTGGGAAATGGAGCGCATAAACGTCTGGAAATTTTGACGAAGGAAGGTCTAGTCAACGGCTGTACTACTGGTTTATCCCCGCATCCGAAACTGAAAACGCACAAACTTGAACGACGTTGATTCCGAACAGGAACCAAGCCGCCAGACTACCCAAAAGCTGCATGCAAGAAAACGTTCATGAGTCCGTCGCACATTAGCAAGATCGGATACAAGGGCTCATACCACAGGGATAAGGCTAGCGGGGCATATGAGCAGGGGCGAATGAGTTGCATGAGGGGTGGACTCACACGGGGTCCAAATTGGGACCTCCTTCCGTTAACGAAGACATTGTGATAGACTGATAGTACGGCGAGTCGTCGCTACCAAATGGAGGGTTCACGCTCACGTTCGCTGTCATGGTATTAATACTCTCAGGAAGTAGAGGTACCACCTGATTGGATTGCGGAGAGTGATTCTGCGGGCCCCTACATTCTGGCAACCACCGACTTGAAGGCGCCGACGCCACCAGTGG
Organism: Amylostereum areolatum; assembly: GCA_012932865.1. Lineage (NCBI taxonomy): Eukaryota > Fungi > Basidiomycota > Agaricomycetes > Russulales > Stereaceae > Amylostereum > Amylostereum areolatum. The sequence continues at coordinate 426,249 of SAXG01000022.1, forward strand.
GATACTTGAAAGGGAACAAGGTACCAAGTGAGTATGTGCTAAGAATTGGCTAAGAACAAAAAGCAGCCTGACTCGGGCACAGCGGCCGTACATTGGCTGTACACGTTTCGTTTAAGCTCCGATAACTGCAGAGCTTCCGTCCGCGCTTTCGCACTCACTGATACCGGACCAGTTCTGGACGCCGATGAACATAGGATTGAAACAATGTCCTCGGGGCTGCTGGTATGCCAAGTCATGTGCATGCCCACGGGCTTGATCGCCTGGACCACTGGCATTCTACTCTGACGACACCTAATGACCCGTTCAGCAAAAACATCATACACACTGTACCGATGTTATAGATCCCTATACCGTTACGTGAAACGTTGTAGCAGCCTATCTGATGAGGCGGCATGGTGCGACGCTCACGCCAAAAGTCTAACCCTCTTCCAACCCTTTACCCATCGCATGACTCGAGAGCCTCCTTACAGCTCCTCATCATCTCCCGCCGCGTGGAAGAACTCGATGAGTCTCAGTGCCGGATTACGCTCGAACATTTGTCATTCGGTGCTCTTCGTCACTAACCGCGCCTGATCGTCCAGCGCATTGAGCCAAGCGGGGTAGGAACAGAGGGGCACGCGGAGCTCCGCAGATATGACCCCCATGGTGCTCGAAAATGCGACGGGGTTCGGGTGAACAAGGTGGACGTGCTGTTCGCTGCCGCCGGCCATCTCCACGAGCGCCGACGCGGCCATGCCGGAGGGAATCCAGGAAACGTTCTAAACCCAAATATCAAATTAGACAGAACGGGGAGAGGAACGGATGGACACTCACGACATCCATGGGTGGAAGACACCCCAAAGTCTCCGAAGACTTAACAATGGACGGAAACCGCTCCTTCTCGTTCCCTACACTATCCCCATCGCCACAAACTTGCCCCAGCCGCACGATTACAGGCCTCAGCGCCGTTTGCTCCAACGCGATGTCCAGGATACGCTCTGCGATCCACTTGGACTCGGCATAACCGCTGCAGGTGGGAACCCTTGCGTCTTCGATGGCGGTTTCTTTCACCGGCCCCCCCGAATTGAAGTCTGGGCTTGGTGTCAGTAAGGGATAATTTGACAGGTCAAGGACGACTTCACTTCTAAAGACTCCGACAGAGGCCGTGAAAATGAGACGTAAGGGCGGGATGGCTCTAGCGCAAAGTCGACCATCTTTCTCACACCACTGATACCCCTCGTCATATGCCTTGGGGGACACGTTGAGATTGACAGGTCATGCTATAGCCTTCTCAGCTGAGCAAAATAAGAACCGGATTGACAATGAACGCACCGCTATGGACGATGTGGGTCACGGAGTCGCGCATTTAGGTTACGCCGCAGACAATGAGTTCGAGGGTAACTATACAGCGAACAAAGCCGCAACATACCGCGGAATGTACACATCATCGGCGACACCGAGTTTAGGTGCCAGTTAAGTCGCCCTTCGACCCGGAACGAGCTTTGGCGTGACGAGGGAAGAAGTATCCTCCGGTCGTCGCGGTTCCGGACCGTGTCGCCTCTTTTCGGGGAAATCCTGGTTAATTCGTCGGCCGATGGCCTCAAGCTGCTTGCCCACCGGTTTCGAATGGTCATAGACAATGTGGGTGTATTTGTTGCCGCCCGTAGTTGGTGTTAGGTCCTGTAGTCCCGATGAAGAGAGTTGCGGATCGAAATGGCTTGCACGCTGCATATCCCGCCGATGAGTGGCCTGCCACATCCAGCACACGAGAATCAGCTCACCTGTCGCACACGTGGCGAAACAGGTCATCATCGTCCTCCACAGGAATCTTTGGCACCCCCGCAACAGTTCGCCTCGCTAACTGCGTCGTCTACAACAAAAACCACTCGGTTGGCACCGGGATGTCGTTCTGCGAACTTTCCTCGACCCTCGAGTACACCATGTCGATATCGCGCTCGTAATCTTTGATGATGACTGCACGCCGAAGGGTCATCTTCCCAGAGTATGTAAACGGTTTGGAAGGTGAAGTGACAATGATCATCTAGAGGACAAGCAGATTCGTGGTCAGCGCACGGAGAACCGGTCATCCGAGAACGAGAATGCCCACCTCCTTGCCACATAGGTACTCCTTGGCATCCCATGACCATACCTCCTTGTTCTATTTTCCCATATCCTGCGAATTTATGCATAGGTGCGCGAGAACGATCAAAGGAAAGTAAGACATACGCGGGCAGAGACATAAAGGGATACGGCTTCAGCTCCAATGCTAGGCAGGGTATATGCGCTCGTCTCACCGGACGAATGTAAGATGAATGCTTGTGCCTTCAGATCGAACTTGACCGTATACTGCGAACTTGCCCCTGGTCATCCTGGTACACGAAGAGAGGGTGGTCGGGATTGTGCTCCGCTTGCCAATCCAACAACTCGGGTATCGTGAGCGAGTGATGGTCAGAAGGGGGAGGAATTGCTCTGGGGTTTTCGGAGCATGAGGGCGTCCTTCGAGATTGTGATCGTGAGTCATGGGGAGGACCACTGCAGAAACGGCCGTGTGGGACTGAGGGGAGGAGCAACGCAGATAGAAGAAAAAGATCGGACGCAGACGTCGAGGAGATGGATAGAGCTCCAAGGCGCGCGTGCCGGCGGGACATGGCCTCAATATGGTCCCAATCATCTGGTGCCAGCGTGGTGTTGCCAACCGGTCGACCCTGTGAGCTGCCACACCGGTACTGTTCGGTTCCCGAGATCGCGACTGATATTAGTGGACGTGTCGTTGTTTTGTCATGGGTGGCCTTGCGCTAGCAAAAGCGGCAAGCCAATGCGAGGGAGTAAGTAATAGTTCGATGGCCGTTTGGATGACAAGTCGAGAATAATTTCGCGCGGCGCGGATGATTGAAGTTGGAAGTTAGGGAGCAAAAAGTAAGTACGGCACGTGCCTGTGGGGCTCTTCAGGTGCACTCATTGGTTGTAATCGAGCTTCACTCAGAATCACTGACTAGTACTGACTGTTGAAGTTGACGATGATCGGTGAACGGCTTCGAACTCCGAGGGCTCTCCGTTCGGGCCACGCAATTTCCTCAATCTGCAACGAAATCCGACTGCGTACGACAAAGCGTCTGCTGGTGGCGCTTGCCGACTCAGTACTCAGTACGTGTGCCGTATTAATAGGATCGCTCTAATTCCTCCCTATCTTCATCGGCGCAGCGTCACAGTCGTGAATCGTGATTCATGAAGGCCCTGTAGGCGCAACGCAAAGTTACAATGATCCTGACATCATCGACTTCGTCTTGAGGGGATTCCCGTGGCCTTCAGAGTCTTTTACCGCTATCATAGTACCCGGTCAGTGCCTTCGGATCAAGGAGTTTGAGGAGCTGCTACTACATCGAGTGCGTATCGCTTCATGGCCAGTCGGCGGCTGATACTTACAGGCGACATGAGGGTCTAGGACTGTGTTGGCATTGTATGTTCTCTCCAGTTGTTCCGTTGATCAGAGGAACTCTGGCAGATGGATGACCGGTCTTCTACTCAAAATAGGACGTTGTCAGCGCCGTGCATGTCATTTGCCCCGGTGTCGTCGGCGCAAAGGCACCTGAAGCTCGTACTAATACCTACTGTAAACGCCCCCGCGATCACGCTTTGGTGGCCCCGCGACAACTCTGGACACTACAACAACAGGCTCCATCGATGTCGGAAGAGAACCGCAATCTCTCCCCGGTGTGAGTCGGTTTTCTCTGCAAATAATTCCTTTGCTCATCCCGAGTCCGTTCGCCAGCCTTGTACCTGTGGTAAGTCCTCATACCTTGTCCAGTGTACGGTGCATCCGCACTGACATATCTCGCCATGCAGCTTGTGGGGAGCCTGGTAACTTGGTTCCTATTTGGCATCAACGTCGTTCAAGTGTGTGCGTCTTTCTTCACGACGCAGGATCATGCAGCGGTCTCTTACCAACTCTCTCCAGATATTTACGCGCTTTCTTTCCCGCGCGATCACAAGCTAGTCAGAATCACAGGTGCGCCCCGATACAGCCGCCGTTGTATATCACGCCTTTTGACTGGTTGATTCGTTGACAGTATATGGGATTTTCATTATGGAATGCTTCCAGATCGCTGTAGCGACGGCTGCCCCTTGGTCTCTACTCTGCGATGGATGGGGGCAAGAGTCTGCATTGACGCGCGTAAGATGGCAAGACCCCTTCATTCCCTTGGTCGACGGTTTGGGTACGCATCACGTTTATCATCCTCTTTCATTGCTTATGTTGGGCTTCAGTTGGCACTTGGGTTCAGCTGTTCTATGCATGGCGGATTCATATCCTTGGGAGATCGAAGCTTTGGACCACCATTTCCGTCGGACTATTACCCGTGCGTCGAGGCCGACTCGACTATTACAGCACTTTCTTGACGTCCTTCAATCTAGGTCACGGCTACTTCGTTGGTCATCGTGATTTACTCGGCTGGCAGAGTATTTGCGACTACATGCTTTTGCCGAAAACCAAGCTGATCGGCTTCGTATATGCAGATTTTTCGTCTTCATACGACTGAAGAGGTCCTGGCACTGGGAGACTACCAGACGGTGAGGACGATGATATCGATCTTCAATGCGAACCACTCTAATACTTGCTCGTATAGGCCTGGTTGGTGACTAGTATGGTATGTGATGTTATCATTGCCGGGAGCATGGTCTACGTGGTGTGTTCTTCCGTTCGACTTCCCCAGCACCCATCTGAAGTAGATATACTAGCTGTTCATCTCCCGCAGGCGCATCGCCGACGCAAGGAACACGACGACCCACAAGAGGATAACCTTCCTGATACGCCTTTCTATCGAGACCGGATGTGTTACGGCGCTTGCAGCGACCTTTTTCTTGGTCTCCTTCCTCGCCTTGAAAAACACAACGCTTTACATCGGGGTGTACGTATATACTTCAACTCAATTCCACCGTCTCATTCGTGCCCCAGCGGTTTGGTTATTTCCAAGGTCTACTCGAACTCACTCATGGTCTCTCTCAACTCGCGCATCTACGCGCGCAACGGCAACAACGCTACTAGCAAGTCAGATGATACCGATCCGGGAACAGTCGTTGCCCTCGAGACGTCCGCGGATTGTGATTTCTGATATACACGTCGTCGATGTCACCGCCTCAAGCGAAACCTTCGAGGATCGTCGGCACGATAAGCTTGTATGTATCGCATTTCCTGAAGGTGTCATCTCTTGATTAAGCCCTTTGTTTTCCAGACATACGAGCATGAAGGTGCCATTCCGTTGGACAGTGTCTCTGCGCCAGTGTCAATAGTATGAGGTGTGCCCAGGAGACTGGAGTTCCTCACTTCAGGGCTGGTTTGAAGACCATTGAATGTGCATAAACCGTACTGTAGTAACACCTCGAAAAATGGACTATGTGGGCTTTGGCCGCCCACTGGAGCTTGGACCGTACGGACGTATTCTAGTCTCCGATAGACAAGTTTGATTTCTTTTCATCTCCATAATCCACTTTCGAGTTTTGACTACTCTCCTCCCCACGGTTCACGAAGCGACGCTCACCGCATTCCATAACAGTGGACCGCTCGCCAAGTTCGCCGTCGATCATTCCATCCATGCCACCCAGGCAGGATAAATATGTTATGGAAATACTTATTGTTGCGGCAGAACATGCAGCTTAGAGAGGTGGAAGAAGCGTCCGAACGGACCCTGTACCAGCTGCGCTCATTTCAATCAGAGTGACCTGAACAAGTTGACGACATCCAAGAGACATGGCCACGATGATGGGCCAATCTACTCGGATTCCGTCTCCACCTCCCGCGACCAAGTCGTTCAACGTCCATGGCTCTGCTTTGATACTGACTGTCGGAGAGGGATATGACTGATGAGCATCGAATTGTGCACCATCGAGTCCTCGTCGACGAATAAGTAAGTACTTACTGCGAAGGCAGGGCCCATGGACGACGACTCATGGTCATTGGATCCGGATTAGTGCGATCTCGGCAGCCGATGAAAAACCCACCGCCTCCAAGCTCTTCTCAAGCCTCATGCACCTCTGCATTCAATCTTGTGCAACGTACGTATCATTCATTCCTGCCCCTCTACTTACTCGGACTCCAACTGACCTATTAATCTAGCCTGCTACGTCGAAAACAACTCCCGCCGTGTATCTCAGCGCAGAACCGCCACGATCTCTGCTAACACGAGGAGCGCAAGATACAGTCATCACTCAAGGTGCGCCACTGTCTTTCTAGTATGAATGAGGTGAACGGAAACCGCTCTTAAACTTGAATGGCAGCGAGGTAAGCCTGCTGACGAGGCCGTAGTTTCGGATCCAAACCACGAAGGGTTAGTCTCCGGTGGCAGGGTAAATCACGGGCGTCACTAGCTTGAGGCCTTGAGGACGCGGGTTTCTCCTAAGTATGTTGCATCCCGTGGTGGGGCCGGCTGGAAACGAGTCTTGAACGAGACTACTAAAATACGTATGATGCACAACAACATTGACTTCTACTAGTGTACAAGATCACATACAGGATACTTACACTGAGGCTGACAGCAAATTGGCACGGAACGAGTTCCTGGTACTCGTCGATACTCTTCTACTCATCATCACCGAGGTAGCCAAGAAGGGCTTTGGCCTGGGGAGAGCGTGGAATCACCGTAGCCTTGAATGGTTTGGGAGCACTGGTCAGAAACACTGTAAGTATCTTCGCTGGTTAGGGGGAAAGGAAAACGTACGTGAGAATCGCACCGCGAAACTCGGCCTTGGGGGTTTCGGCGATCCCAGTGGCTTTGTTCACGTATGTTTCGACGTTGTACACCGACAAGATTGTCGAGATGAAAACGAAAATAATAGCATCCGCGAGGTGGGTGCCTGCATACTATGTCAGTACGCATACAGCGGGTGCACTGGTGTATGCAATACCTGGGCACGCGCTGGAGAAATAATGAGGTAATGCGAGACCTTAGTACGGGAATGAATACTTACCGTCTACCGTATCCGAACGCAAATTCGTACGGGTCCGGTTGGGTTGGTCTGTCCTTCGCTTCAAAATAGCGATCCGGATTGAATTCCATTGGATCCGGGTAGATTTCTGGGTCATGCATAAAGCCCCTTGAGAGACAGATACAATCAGAGACAACGGCATGATGAAGAAAGATTAAACACACCAAAGGTTGGCGACCAGGGTAGTCCCTTTGGGTATAAAATAGCCCATGTATGAGTCGTCTTCCGTATTACGATGTGGCGCGCCTAAATGCCATCTCCGTGAAGGTCATCATGTTATAACATTGACTAGAATACATACCTAGCGGCGTCCCTGGGGCCCAGCGCACGAGCTCTTTCACTAGAGCGCTGATGTACGGAAGTTGCTCGCGGTCGGCAAGCCGAGGGAGTCGATCACCGCCTATGACACGGTCAAGTTCCTCATGCGCCTTGCGCTGGACGTCCGGATATAGAACCATCGCAAGCATGAACGAGGTAAGGGCAGATATAGGCTAGAAGTAAAACAGGTCAAAGGAAGTGCAACATTACTATCCTTCAAAACGACGCTTACCGAGTCGGTACCGCCTGTGAAGATGCTTGACGCTGCCCATTGGACGTTCCAGTGATCCTCCTCAGAAAGCGATCTACCTTCTATATTCTTGCTTACAAAACTAAGAGGGGCGGTTCCCGAAGCCTGAAACTAGCATCAGAAAATGCGTCCGCCGCCAAATACATAACGCACCATTTGACGTTGGGTAAACGAGTAGGCCTCTTCGGTGAGGGCGACGAGGGCGTGTTTCCATTCGCGAGCAGTCTGTTTGAAGTGGCCGCCGGGGAGCCAGCTTGGGAGGTATTCCACTGTCGAAGGGTAAGGTTAGTCGACATTTCGGTGAACATGAAGCGACGTACAGAAAGGTAGAGTATCGACAAGGAACTTTCCGGGCGTCAGGAGATGCTCGAGTTGTTCGGTCACCTCGTCGGCATCCTTTGCGAGGCGGTCGCCATCGCCCTTGACTTTGTAGCCATGCGTCATCATCAGGATAGATGCGAAAATCGCTCTGCGGATATTACTGAGAACGGAGAGGACGAGCATGATGATAAATATACCCACCTTCGCACCGGCTTCTGAAAGTCGTCGGGCTGTTCCAGTAAACGTTGCGCACAAGATTGCGCCTCTGCCTCCATGATGTGTGCAAAGTCCTTCACGCGGGCACGGTTACCCATGATATCATATATCATCCGACGCTGAGACCGGAATCTCTCGCCATATGTCAGCATAACGATGACCTCCTTCCACCCACTCAGAGAGGCCATGGGAAAGCTTGGCCGGTCCGAATAGATTGCACCACGTTTAGTAAACAGGTCGTTAGCGATGGACGGGGAGTTAATAATGATCGTGGAGGTGCCAAAGACGGTGACCGAGCAGATGTCGCCTAGCGGTGTATGTACAATCAGGTAAAGTCGCCGTTAGAATAAAAAAAGACCCACCATAGAGTTGCTTCCACTGCGCGAAGACCCGGTACACCTCTTTCGTGGGTATATCAAGCAGGTTGCCAATGAGCGGAAGTCCCTTCGGACCAGGCGGAAGGCTTCCATTACGCATCCCGTTCCGCATCCGAAGGAAACGATAGGAAACGCCCAGAAGGACGAGCACTAGGAAACAAGTAAGCGATAAAGAAGAACATGGGAGAAATGCTTGCGAGAAGTGCTGTGGCTCGCAGGTTCAGAGTTGATTTATATATCGCCTTCACAGACCGCGATACCCGGAACATGGTGCTAGTTCGCACCGCAAGCAGCCACAGAGTTCGTCTTTGACAGTGGTGAACTGTCGCGAAAAGCACCAAATCAATTAAGCACTCCCAGAGGCCAAATCATGGGTAGAAGGAGCATGCATTGTAAGTCCGAAGTCACTTCACGAGCCGATATTGGAATGAGACATACTCATGGTTGTATGCTTTCCAGAATGTAGATCAAGAATTGCCAACTTGTATGACTGCGGCGACGTGAAACGACTCCACCGACGGAGACGACAGCCTGAGTGATAGAGCCAACCCATCGGGAGGCTTAAACGGTTACGGTACCTGCTGGGATGTATAGACTCGCTTCCAGTCCACTCAGCTTTTCACGCGCAGACCGGCTGCCAGCTGGATACTGAGCAAAGCTCAGGGTCCTAGGCGGTCGGAGGAGCGCACTCGTCGGCCATTGCCTGACCAATATAATTCCAACGCCTGTCCGAGTCGTTGGCACAAAATGGGTGTGGCAATAGCTAAGAAGGGCAAACTCACACACCACAAGTTGTTCGTCCCGCTCCTAAGAAGTCTCATAGCCAGCCGGCCTTATTGAGCAAGAAAGACAAAGCAATCGGGGTTCCACAAGTCCACATACTGTGAAAGTTAGAACCTCTGTAAACGAAACGCCTTCGCGAAGTTCGCTATCGGTCACGTGCCCGAGACCACCCCAGACCACCCGGACACTAAACGGTTTAGTAAACGACTGTCTTCTGTTTTAAGTCTGGCTACGAGAGACTACCGGACACCGTCCCCCGCTTCCTTCCTCAAAAAGCGCCCTTCGTTTTTTGATGCGAGCCTCGTCACTTTACATACAGATCGACTGTCATCTGTGTAAGGTCTGCTATAAGGAGACTAGCGAACTCCACCCAACTACTCCGACGGTCCAACCTTCGGAGGTTGGGGAGTGACTCCGGCGAACTTCTTACTCGCTGAGGTTTACTCACCATGATCCTTCCAGATCGCTTCCAGCTTTCTATAGCACTCGGGTTCCCTGCACCTTCACCTCCGCATCCTACTTGCTCCGCCTCTCTTTTCACGACGGAAGAGAAGATGATCTAATCTCCCAGAATTGCGGCACACTGTTCGTCATCCCTCAATCAAGTTGCTGGCCTGCGCTTAAGTCGAGGGTGGCGTCTCTGGCAGTCTGGATGCATGCATCGCCCTTTGAAAAAATAACAGGCGTGACGCAGGTACCCACCTCTCTGACAAGCGTGTGCCCATCTCATTTCCCATCCTGCAGAGCGCGTACTACACTCTCCTGTCAAGCCATCCCCATATCCCCTAGTCCTCATCCCCGTTTCCCTTTGCGAGCCATGGCACCGGTACCTGCTCAAGAATTCGTGTCCAACTCCGTCGACTACCTCAGAGTCGTAGGTGGCGGCCTTGCAGGCCTCGTCCTTGCCGCCAGGTATGCTGTTCACGCACGCACTTCACCGTTGTCTCATCTACGTCTGATACGTCCGCGACTGTATACCTTGTGTATGTATCGACTGATCAAAAACATGTGTGTCTGAAATGTACTATTTCGACAACGTAAGTACTCCGAAGTCAAACCCGCAAAGTACGCCTGGTCTGCGATGGGCCCCGAACCCTGATACAGGTCCAGTCAGGTCCTTATCGCACTCGTAAGTGTCCACGACGTACTCCCTGTGATCTTACGTCCTTCACGAACCTGGATGTTCAATGAACTGACCCGACTGAATCAGATGGTACTCACCGGAGAGCCCGTACAGCTAGTCGCGAGATTATCTCCTGTCGCACCATCGAGAATTTATTATGCGACTGCCCAGAGACTGGCATGATCAACCCTGATCAACCCCCTTTGGTACGTTTTCTCTCTGTTCCGGACCATTGTATCTTATTATCTTCGTCACCCAAAGGGATTTATGCATGATCCAGAAGCCCGGATCCAATGGAATTCAGTCCAGACCGCTTGGTGGAAACAAAAGACAAACTAACCGGACCCCTATGGATCTGCGTTCGGGTATGGTAGACGGTAAGTGCGTCCTTACAAGGCTCAACGGTTTCTGATCATCTCTCCAGATCATGCCCAGGTATCACACATTCTGGCTTATTCGCACTGTGCGTGTTGACATGGAATACTCATAGGAACCCATTTCGCGGATGCTATTATCTTTATTTTCATCTCGACAATCCTGTCGGTATCGGAATACAACGTTGACAGATATGTGAACAAAGCTACAGGGTCCGCCAAAGCCCCTGAGGCCAAGTTCCACGGCACAATCCTCACGTACGTTTCCTCCCATTTTCTTCCTCAGCGAGAGCTTACCTTCCAGAAAGTGCTCCCAAACCGTTCAATGCCACGGTGGTTCCGCGCGTTCTATCCAGGCCCGAGCGCTTCTGGGCTACCTTCGTGAATGAACACGAAGCACTCGCGTCCAATATGCATACCTTTGTTGTAATCTATAATGTTGTGTTCAATTGCATCCGCCTTACTGCTTCCAGCTTAACATATCACAGCCGTCCCTTCTTCCGACTGGGCCTTCCTCGTGCTGAAGCGCCAATGCAGATATTCAGATAAGGGGTCACTTGTACTTTATAGCGTTCACGCTCCTGAAAACTACCACAGTCCTGGATCGACGATCCTGAGGATATGGGGGGTAGGCATGACAAGAGCTAGAGAACTGATGTCGACGTTAGAGGGCAGTCGATGACCAGGCTACCTCTATTGTTATAAGGTTATATAGTCGCAGATCTATCATAGGTGCCTGGACCCTGTATACTGCTCCAGTTCTATCATCAGTATAGTATCAGACCAACAGCGCGACCGACAAGGTTGATACCACCCACAAAGATTAGACTAGTGGTACCGTTGTGATAATCAGCCCACTGGCAAAAACCCGCTGGAAAGCTGGATACGGTGATAGATAGATATTGGCATTTCGATATCGTTGAACTAGGTAACATTAAGCCAACAAAGCAGACAAGATAGAGAGGGTACTGGTGTCGATGCTGAGAAATTGAGGGGTGGTCAGGCCGGTCAGGATGGATCCGGCGGTAATCATGCCAAGGCGTGAGGAATTTCTCAGTGCTCACTGTCAATGTCAAAAAGAGGTCACTGCGGACTCTATACTCGAGTATACACCGACTCGTATTATAACAGAGTAGAAAACATACGCACCCAACATTTCCATCTAAGGACCACGCCATTATCAGCGATCTATTGCGCCTTCTTCTCCGCCACCTCCACACGCTGAGCCTCCTCTTCCAAAGCCCGACGCTTCTCTCGCCTTTCCCGGCCACGTGTGATGATCTCTTTGGGCTCGAGCTCTGCGAACAAGTACTTGCACACCTTCTCCACCACGAAGCATCCCACGAAGTCGATCACCATGGATGCCGTCAGCTTCACCTTGAACTGCATACGGCAAAGATAGGACGATGATCAGAAGGTCAGATGGTATCACACGGGGTACAGCAAACATACCGAGGTGTCCATCTCCACGACTTGCAACCAGCGGTTCAGCTCAGGCATGAAGTCGGTCGCTCCTGAGAATGCGACGGCGCTGGCACCAACTAGGCCCCAATACAACGCGGGGTTTTCTCTAATGCCTTCCCGGAACGGACGGCCCTGCATGCAATCGGTAAGCTTTCTTGTCATCAACTACGTTGAACAAAACAAACCTGATAGTTGATTGCGAATGTAGACACCTGCTGCGAGAGACCGAGCAAAAAGACGGCAGTGTTCAGCAAGTTGGCTTCGAACTTGGCTTCCAGGTCAATAGGGCCACGACTGGTAAGGATCATCAGAATCAAGGTTCCCTAGGAAGCATCAAGGAAACCCTCACTCTTCAAGGAGATGAGCCAACTCAGTGATATATACCATGGATCCGATGTGAAGTGCAAATTGCAGGAGGACAGAGAGCAAGACGTAGAAGTTGAAAATGTTGCTCAGGGGACGTTCCCGCGATAGTTTCTCCACGGGCTACAACATCCGCATTTCAACACAACGCACACAGCTCGAGAGTTAAGAGACCCACCTTGGCGCGCGAAATGCACAGGAAACAGACCGACATCAGCATTCCCGTAATGGTCACTTGGTAGTCGCCGTATTTGATCCCATCGAGGTACTGGACGCTCAGGCTATAAGCCGTAATCAAGCAGTTCAGAGCAAGAATCTTGTACATCTGGATGGTGGCTACGAGAGTGGTCCGGCCTTGACGAATAATGTGCGTAACTACAGATGCCAGTGATCAATGAAAGGATGGACAACGGTTCAAAAAGGCGACCCACTGGCAGCGACGTTGGAAAGCTTGGAAGTGAAGGGAGCCGCACAAGATGCGTCACCAAGCTTAACCTTTGGTACCTCATCTTCCCCCTCCACATTCGCGAGGCTATCCGTAATAGCATTCATATCGAACTGTGGACCACTTTTAATATCATGCCCAAGACTATAACACCGGTGGTCCACGTACCTTCTCAAGCGGATTCCTCTTGCGCGCAGCTTGCTGGTCCGCCGCGGCCCTCTTTTGCGCCTCAACAACGTCGGGGTACATGTGGGCAAGGACAGGTGGGACAGGTGGCGGGGGCTGGTTGAATCGAGCAGATATTTTCAATTGACTCTCGTACTACCTTCTTGACGCGCTCTAGGCGCTCGTGTTCTGCAATTTTCTTGAGGTCCTCGGGAGTTCCATCCAAAGAGGGCGACGCCAATATGTGCCTGCTTGAGAGCTCCGACGTCGTTGGTACCGTCAGCCGGCCATAAGCGTAGGTGAAACCAAGCTCGCGGAGTGACGTGACGATGAATTCCTTCTGGATGGGCGATACGCGAGCATAGACCCACGTGTACTGTACGAGAGTCTTTCCATGCGGGCTGGGACTGGAACTGCTTGAGAGCGGCACCGGTGATACAGATATCGTAGTTGTCCAAGAGCGACTGGTCGATCGGGTCAGCTGGGTTGACCGGAATTATCTTGCTCTCGTCCACGGTACGCCACACGAGGTCTACCGACAACTCTGAGCGATGGTCAAACCGAAAATGCAATCAACTCACCAGCCTCATGGGCGGCGTCCTCCTTCAGGTCGAGGATCAAAGCTGTCACGGTCCACAATCTCAACATCGCGAGCGACATGCACGGCCGTGAGAGGGTTATCGCCGGTAATCATAATACACTATGGATAAAGATGAGCAGAGGGAACTACGCAAACATTGAAATTCATACCCTGTGAGAAGAGTCCGCGAGCATTTTCAGGGATGCGACCGCATCTTCCTTGAGAGGGGCATGGAATATGAGGAAACCAGCGAACTTCAGTTTGCTCTCGACTTCATCCCTTGTCATCTTGTTAATCTGCGGTGAGACGATATTGATGTCAAGACGGATACACTTGGATAGAATTTGAACCAACCTTGTCCACGGAAAGCGACTCGTACTCCTTCATGCCAAGCGCGAGGACGCGACTGCCACGACGAGTATACCACTTGTAGGTGTCGTCGTATCCACTGGGAACTTGTGCGAGCATGCCCTTGATGGTTTCGGGTGCACCCTTGACCGCCACCAGACCACGGCCGCTGGCCAAGCTGGACACAGTAGACATGCGCTTGAGAGCGGAGGAGAATTGGAACCGGCGACGAATAGTGAGCTGTGTCCGATGAGGTGCTGCGGCCGACGTCGGTGCGACTTGATCATTTTTGGAGATTTGCCATTCAAGCGCCTCAAGCGTTGTTTTCTCCATTGGGTCACCAACAATGGTCCCGTCGTCTAGACGGACAAGCGCATGAGCACCCTGCAAGAGCAAGGGTGGTCTCGCGGCTTGTCTCCTTGACATTGACGAGCTTCAGACTGTCCTGAGGACTGCGAAAGCTGTTAGACTGGTGCAAAGTAAACAATCATAAGACGATAACGTACTCGATTCCAGTGATACCTTCTACAACGAGGTTTTCGGCCGTGATAGTCCCCGTCTTGTCAAAGCAACAAACATCAACACGTCCAGCAAATGGAATGCGGAAGGGTTCAGTACAGAAGATGGCTAGAAGGATAACGTGAGCTGGATGATCTCCGCCGAGTGGAAAGCTGTTTACTGACCATACTTCGACAAAGCAACAAGCGAGGCGTTTACGGCAAGAGATAGCTCCATAGGAAGCTCCGGAGGAACGAACACTGGTAACAATAAGTACGCAATCCAAGAGCAACTTTGATTTCTTGAGATCTCTTTCAATACCTGTGCAATAGTAAGATCACTGCAAAGCAGGCAATAAAACCTCACTCGCCTTTCACCCAGACATACCAGCTCGCAGCAATGGCAAATATGAGCAAGAAGCCGA
Organism: Amylostereum areolatum; assembly: GCA_012932865.1. Classification (NCBI taxonomy): domain Eukaryota; kingdom Fungi; phylum Basidiomycota; class Agaricomycetes; order Russulales; family Stereaceae; genus Amylostereum; species Amylostereum areolatum. The sequence continues at coordinate 441,255 of SAXG01000022.1, forward strand.
TGAAGAGGAAAGATTCGAAGTTGTTTGCCGAGACACGTTCCGTCGAAAAGATCATCGTCCGCACAAGCTGTCCTTGTGCAGTTCCGAAACCAGTGCGAAGAACGACGCCCAAGCATCCGCCATCGGGAGTGTTCCCCCCATTTGTCCCCTGTAGGATCTTCGTGCCACTGAAGAGGACCTCGTTCCGGTGCACGCCGTCCGCATCGAGCTTCTCAGTGGGCTTCGAGCAGTTGGATAGACTCTTTGAGAAGGGGAGTGGATTCGCCGGAAAGCATAGCCTCGTTGACAATGCACGTTCCTTGAACAAGCAGGATATCCGCTGGAATTACAGTCTCGTGTTGCTGAGTACGGACTTCAGGGCATCATTCGCGTTAGATGTATGTGCAGTATTGGTCACAACAGGTGCTCACCAATAGACACAACATCTCCAGGAAGGAGCTCATCGGACTGGATAGCAGACCATTTCGAGTCACGCAGAACTTGAATCGAGTATGGAACGACAGACATAGTCCGGAACTCAGTGAGGGTCCGTAGCCGCTGTGATGCAATGCGGGTGAGAACGTCGGTACGGAGGAACAGCAGGTGACACTCACCTGATAAACCACTGTGCATTCGAACATGACAAGCATGAACAGCGTGAACAGGCTGTAGTACCAATACTCATCGAGCATCCACAGTGCGACACAGAACACCTGGAACACGAAAAATGGCGCTGTGGCGTGCTCCGCGAAGAGGGTTGTGAAAGACGGGATCGGGATGTTGAACTCGTTCTTGCCGTATAGGGATAAAAGCGCAGGGATGGCCGCTGAGGTGAGGCCCTCAGGTGCATGATACGTGGCGAGTGTGGGGTTGGTCGAAGTGGGGTACGGGAGCGGGCCAAAGGCGAAGGGTTCAACAGAGTGTACTGAGTAGTTGTCGCGTTGGTAATTGAAAGTGAAGGTCGAAGGATCTTCGGGGATACGCTTTTCCAATGGTACAATTTCGCCCTGGCCGCGGTTGGCCTTAGGAACAATGCGTATACAATCGGCATCTTGGACTGAGCGGGCCTAAGCCACCAGTTAGCTTTGAACATATGTGATAATGGCGCGCGCACCTTGCGAGTAGTAACCCAGGCTTTCGCACCGGCATTCCAGCGGGTGACGAGGAAACTGAGCGCATGTCCGGAACCAAGGAGGACGCATGCGAGGAATGTCCATTCCTCGCTTTTAATCCAGTCTTCATATCTCACATAGTAGGCGTATGCAAGGAGGGGGTAGAGCGAGAGAGCCGGGAGAGCATAGAGGTGTGTCCAAACGGGCACCGAGACGCGGAGTTTGGCCCTCGCGATCTCAGAAGACACGATATTGACGGACGCCCTACAAACCCATGAGCGAGGAAGAAAAGAGACAGTGAATTGAGGGACAAACATTCCGGTGTCGCCAAATCAAACCTGTCTGCTACAGCAGATGCTGGAGGAAAAGAGGGGGTGATATAGCGGAGCAGGGGAAGGACGTGGTCAGGTCTTGTCACGGTCAATGTCAGTGCCACGAGATTGGCGAACACGCTTCACTTCCGGCTTGCTGACGTAATCGTAGATAACTACATACTGTATGTAAGTACCAAAACCACTTGGCACTTACGACCAAGTTGAACAAAGTTGAAGTTTCTGAGTACATGACAGTCAAACAACGGCAAGCTTAGGTTGGAAGAGTGTATGTACAGGGTCCGGATCGTTCGGGAGAATAGTAAGGTACAGTACAAAGGGTACAAGATACATGGCGAGGATGCTGGCATGTAAGAATAACTCAAAATAAAATGTAATGCTGGCAGGGCGTGCGAGAGTCGAGTCTATGGTCCATCACACGCTCGTAAAATCCAGAAAAGCCTCTTCAAAGTCGAGCTGCCTCACGACCATAGCTTCCACAATCATGCGAGTAGGTTCCTCCGGAAGCTTCTTCGTCACGGATAGAGCCTCAAAACTTCCATCAATGCATTCGCCCTGTCCGTCCAGCGTCGTTGACATGTCCACTGGAGGACCGAGGGGAGAGATGGCCGTCATCGGTAGCAGAGACTCTCTTTCGAGATGCTGCTGTAACGCATTTCTACGTTCGGCGCGTCTGAGGTCGCGGGTGATACGACGCTTCTCCGATTTCGTTATGGGGCGGTAAGAGGGGACTGGAATGGGTATTGCAGGCGTGGTGGTGAATACATGTCGCGGTGTTATAGGCCCCGAAGGTGTCGCAGACACGACGTGGCGCGTCTTTTGCGGGTCCAGAGCTTGCACGCAGATATTGGCACTGTCCGTCTCCACATCATTGTCCATGGTGAACAGTGCGAGGGACTCGTCGAGCTCTGAGCTCAACGTGACCTGTGGAGCGTCCGGGGGAGTTGGAATTGTGAGGGTAGGAGGGGAAGGTGATGTCGAAGGCGACGTGTCGGGATCGAATGCAGGAAGATCAATGTCAGACTGGCTGTTCAGTGACATCGCTGAGCTGAGGGAGGAAGCGAGCGATGTCATGTTTGATGCGGCCGATGCGTATGAGGCTGGAGCGACATCTGGATGAGTGCTGTCATTCAGCTTCGCCTTCGCCTTCAAGACGGCCTTGTCCTTCTCTTTGTCCCGGTCCCGCCGTTTCTTCGCAAATTCTCGTGCATCCTGTTCGCGCACGCCCATTCCTACCACCTCTATTTCCTTGACGACTACGACGCGTGCACCGATTTCAGCGGCCATCGAACGCAAGGTATCGAGGGTGTCCTTGAGGTCTTCCGGAGCGAGCCCGATGAGCGAACCGGAGTCAGCAACGCCAAGTTCGTACAAGGCCTGGCCACCGCCTTCAAGCAGACGCCACTTCAGTTGTGTGACAAGTCGTGCAAAACGCGCAGGTGACGGGTGGATCAAGTGCAGCTTGTATTCGACATTTCCCTGGTGAACGTGAAGTTAACTGTATGATAGGAATCATTGATAGCGTACCTCTTCGACCTCAGCAGATAGCTTTGGCGTCGTATTCGCATCCTTTGAGTAGAAGACTTTATCCCCTTCAACAGGGTCGGGGGACAGAATAAGACTCCATGGAGAAGGGACGCGAGGGGATTCAGAGTCGGACTCTCCAAACATGCCAAACGCAGTCAATGCACTATTGATGAATAAAGATACGATACGGATTATCGAAGGCCTCCTTTTGTGGCGATGGGTTTAAGCAGATATTCGAGGGATCATTGTGTCTGTGAAAGTCGTTGTGGTGGTGAGAGGTAAAGAGTGTTAGAACGAAGTCCGTCGGGGGAGGGACTCACGAAGGAGTCATAAAGAGTAATTTAGTCTCACGGATAGGTCACGTGGACGATATAACATCCGGGTTTGGCGCCCAAGCTTGCCGTTTGCATCTCTCACTCGTCTTCCGACCACTTACTTACCGACCGCCTTTCATCGCCACTAGCAGCGCGCGCAGAACATCTCGGTGCACCTCTGACCGAACGAAATCATGGCACCGGGAGGACCTGGCGTAAGCTCAAACTTCTTTAGTTACCACACGCGAGTCCTGACCTTGTCTTGTTCGGCCTTCCCCCACCTAGATGTCTTTGAAGCGAATTCATCGCGAGATAGCGGACCTGAAGAGGGAGGACCTCGGGAAGATAGCTTTGGGCCCAGTCTCGGACGCGAGTCCTTACGTGTGGAAGGCTCGGATCCCTGGGCCGGAAGGGAGTGTGTACGAAGGCGGGGTATTTGAGGCGGAGATTCAGTTGCCGCAGGATTATCCGTACGCATGTCGTTCCGGTTGAGAACCTTCATCCGTCCTAATAACATTTTGAACTAGATTCTCAGCGCCGAGGGTTATGTTCACCACACGGTCAGCGGCGGCAATCCATCTCGTCACCTCGTCTTTGCGACTGACCTTATAGGACAGCATATACCACATGAATGTATCAGAGCGAGGGAATATCTGCATCGATATTCTCAAACACAATTGGTCACCGGCTCTCTCCGTCTTCAAGGTCATTCTATCCCTCAGCTCTTTGCTCACCGACCCGAACCCTGGTGAGTGCTTCGTTCGTCTACTTGATCAAGTGCTAACCTTGGCGCACAGCTGATCCGTTAGGTACGCATCATCTTTACGAGGCATTCCGCTTCTAACATCACCCTTTCAGTCCCTTCGATCGCCGCCGAATATCTGAGGAACAGGGTAGTACATGACGAAACTGCCCGCAATTGGACCTCACTCTACGCGAAACCGCCAGCCCCGACAGCTGTTATCGAGATCGACGCCTCTCCTTCACGGCCAAATCGCACCAATGCTTCTTCAAGAGCCGGATCTAATGCACCTAGCGCCGCATCTTCCAAAGGGAAGATACGCGCTGCACCTCCTGCAGCTACACCCCACGCCGGCAGCGCAAGCGGGCCGATTGAGATTGATAGCTCTGAGGACGATGCCGAAGAGGTGGAGTTGGTAACCACAGTAGGAAGAGGAACAAAAAGACGGAAAAGCGGGGATGTTCATGCAGTAGAAGGTGCAGATGAAGCATCCTCCACGAGAAGGGCTGGGAAGCGGCGGGCAGTGGACCCTGATAGTCGGGGTGAGGTTATCGTCATCGAGGACTAATGGTCAACTTTTATTCTAGACTGTTTTCTATTGTTGTATCTGTAGTCCGGATTGCGTGAAACGGTGACTTTGTGGACGTTGCGGCAAGTGGGCTCCAGGGACGAAAGCGTTTGGGTAAGGCAGGAAGTGAGGCGAAGGACAAACAAGGACGCTCGCGACGCGTCACGACCACGTGACCTTCACTTGATATATCTCTTCAAGCTACAAGCAAGTTTTCATGTCTGCTTTCTCTGGGTTTTCTTCGATGTGGCGAATTGCACAAGCTGTACGACCGTATACTCGAGTACTAAGTCAGAACAGCTAGTGTCGCGCACCAGGTCCAATGTCTCCATGATGTTCGTGACATTGCTCACGTGGGATACCGTAATTGCTGTCACGTTGCGCGTCTCTCTCTGGAACTCAACTTCGACATTGAATATTGACGTCCTCGCCTCTGGCACCATCTCCTCCCCGACTCCTTTCGGCCTTGCATTATCTGGGTCCACCCCCTGCGAATCCCCGGTCGGACCTGAAGAAACTCCTTGCAATACCCGCATCAGCGACGTCCGTGGCTTGTTCCAGTAGCAGCACCCAACTGCCCTTCTAGGCCACCTCCGATTAACTACCCGTACACGGGCTAACGACCACACACTGACGACACGCCACGACGGCAATATGCCAGCGCCCCGGATATCCCAGAATGCTGCTGCTGCGCGTGCAGCAGCGCTCCAAGCCGAATTCAACGAGAAGAAATGGGTCTGGGTTCCCGACGACAAGGACGGCTATCTCGCCGGATGGGTCGTGAAAGAAGAGGATGACTTTGGCAGTGTAGTGATGGCGTCCGGGGGCGATGTGTGTATCAGCCTTGTTTGTACGCTCTGCCGACACTAAACGACCGCGTACAGATCCGAAGGCTGCCCTTGTACGCGCTCTCCAAGATGAACCCTCCAAAATTCGATCGTGTGGAGGACATCGCCGATCTCACATTCCTGAACGAAGCAAGCGTCGTTCACAACCTCAGACTAAGGTATGGATCCGGAGCCATCTATGTGCGTTAACTTTGTTGGTTTGTTTGTTGCCACTTGCCCGCTGACTTTGTCCGACTGTCTCTAAGACATACTCTGGCTTATTCTTAGTTGCCATAAACCCTTACCAATCACTTCCTCTATACTCAGACGCCATCGTCCAGCAATACCGCTCCAAACGCCGCGATGAAAACCCTCCGCATATATTCGCGATCGCGGAACACGCCTGGGTCAACATGGGCGACGAACGCGAAAACCAGAGTATCCTTATTACAGGTGAATCTGGTGCAGGTAAGACGGAGAGCACCAAGAAAGTTATTCAGTATCTCGCCGCAATTGCTACCGACGGTCACGCACGGACATCATCATCACATTCCCATTCACAATCTCTTACCTCTTCCTCTTCCTTTAACGCCATAATGCCCTCCACAGGCCTCCCTAAGAACCCGTCGTTCCGCCAGCATAAACCCCATCAGTCTATGTCTGTATCCTCGTCAGCATCTCAGATCGCGTCGAAGGCCCGGCTTGGCCTCCTCGAACGACAGATCCTCCAAGCTAATCCCATCTTGGAAGCGTTCGGTAATGCTCAGACCCAACGCAACAATAACTCCAGTCGGTTCGGCAAGTTCGTTCGTATCAGCTTCTCCCCCGATGGGAGTATCGCGGGTGCCAATATCGACTGGTACCTTCTGGAGAAAAGTCGGGTTGTCTTCCGCGCAGAAGCTGAACGCAGTTTCCATGTTTTCTACCAATTGCTGGAAGGCGGGGGCGGTCTTAAAGGTCCGTTGAAACCTTCATATCATCGCAGGACAAGGTTGACATCTTTATGAAGATACTCTGCTTTTGACTGGTGGCGCACAAGATTACGAATACCTCAACAAGAGCAGACAAGAGGTCGATGGAATCAATGACTTCGAAGAATGGAATGCACTCAAGGTAAAACTCCAATATTCGCCATCGAAGCTCGTCGCTGAACGCCCTTCAGGCAGCCTTCGAAGTCGTCGGGTTTTCCGCGTCCGAGCAGCTGGATCTTTTCAGGATAGTTGCCGCCATTCTCCATCTAGGCAATATTGCGATCACATCCACTCGCGGTGACGACGCGCTCATGCCGGATCCTTCTCAGGCGGAACGCGTATGCCACCTGCTTGGCATCCCTGTTACAGAGTTCACTCGAGCAGTGTTGCGACCACGGGTTCTTGCCGGGCGTGAATGGGTAACACAAGCCAGGACAAAGCAACAAGCGCTGGACGAGCTTGCGGCTCTTTCAAAGACGCTCTACGAGAAATCATTTGGCTCTCTCGTCGATCGTATCAACCGTGCCCTCGACAGGCCCTCCTCCAAGGCTAACTTTATTGGTGTCCTCGATATTGCTGGATTCGAAATCTTCGAAGTCAATGCGTACGAACAGCTACTTATCAACTACACGAACGAGAAGCTTCAGCAATTCTTCAATCATCACATGTTCGTGCTTGAGCAGGAAGAGTACACCCGGGAGAACATTGAGTGGTCTTACGTCAACTTTGGACTGGACCTACAACCTACCATCGACCTCATTGAGGGCAGTGGCGCCGTCATCGGTGTTCTCAGCCTCCTTGACGAAGAATGTATCATGCCGAAGGCCACCGACCTTACGTTCACGAATAAACTCCACTATATCTGGAGCGGGGACGTACAATCGGGAGAGGAGCCGCACCCTGGCCGCGATAAATACGAGCCTGCTCGCTTCAACCAAGGCTTCCTTGTCAACCACTACGCAGGCAAAGTCGAGTACAACACCTATGGGTGGCTGGAGAAGAACAAAGACCCCTTAAACGATAACCTCTCCCGCGTTCTCGCTTCTTCCTCTGAACGCTATGTTTCATCCCTCTTCGCGGACTATACCGACCCTGGTTTCCCATCTAGTTCTTCAGGAGGAGTTCCAAACATGTTTACCCTTGGCAAGAAACGTACCCTCAAGAAAGGCGCATTCCGCACTGTAGGGCAAAGACACAAGGAGCAGCTTTCCAGCCTCATGGCCCAGTTGTATGCGACGCAGCCACACTTCGTTCGGTGTATTGTCCCGAACGCGAACAAGAAACCGGGCCGTATCGATGTTCCTCTCGTGCTCGACCAACTGCGCTGCAATGGTGTTCTGGAGGGTATCCGTATTGCACGCCTGGGATATCCTAATCGACTCCCTTTCGTCGAGTTCCGGCAAAGATACGAGATCCTTACGCCAGGCATCTTGCCACGCGGATACATGGACGGACAGAAGGCATGCGAACGTATGATGGGGGCGCTGGAGCTCGATGCTTCCACCTTCCGCATCGGTAACTCCAAGGTCTTTTTCAAGGCGGGCGCGTTGGCCGAACTTGAAGAACGCCGCGACGCCCTGTTGTTCGATATCTTCACGAAATTGCAGGCGCAATCACGGATGTTCGCAGCCAGGAGACAAATGAAGAAGGTCCTCAACAGGGCGGTCGCCATCCGTACTATCCAGCGGAATGCGCGTATATACGCCGAATTGCGCGAATGGCCATGGTGGCAACTGTACACTAAAGTATATCAGCTCTCTTGTCCTACATCAATTGTCTCACAACTTCAATTTTTAGGTCCGCCCGCTGCTTGCTGCCACTCGCAACGATGACGAGCTGCGCAAGAAAGAGGCCGAGCTGCTCCTGGTCAAAGAGCGTGCCGAGCGCGACGCGAAGGAGAGAGAGGCTCTTGAAGGTCTTCGTATGCGTCTCGAAGTGGACAAGAGGAAAGTTGAAGACGCTCTCGAACGTGAGCGTAGCCTCGGCATCGACAAAGATGCTCTCCTTGAACGCAGCAAGAAGCGCGAGCTGGAGCTCGAGGAAGAAGTCGCGGCCCTGCAGGCAGACCTGGACACGCTTGATTCACAGCTCGATCGTGCGCTCCAAATTCAGAAGGAAAGCGAAGAGAAACACGAATCGCTCCGACAGGCGTTTGACGAAGCCGCGGAACATCTTGTGCGCCTTGAGAGTGAGCAGCAGCAATGGGCTACGCGCGAAGCGGAATTGGCGCAGCACCTCGGTGAAGCCGACCAGGACGTGGATGCTCTGCAGACGGCCAAACAAGAGCTAGAGAAAGAGCGAGATGACCTGAAGCAGCTTGTAGCTCAACACGAGGAAGACCTCGTTCGTACTAAGGATCGCATGGATGCAGCTGTCGCCGATCTTGACGGCAAGCTGAACGCCGAACATCGTAATCGGTGAGCAGCATTGATTGCTAGTGGCGGGCGGCACTGACGCTTCTATCTAGGGACTTGCTCAAGGACAAGGTGGATGGTCTGGAACAAGATGCCCGTCAAGCCAGGGAGCAACTCGCCGAGATGGCGCGTACTGCGACGGAGTATTCCGATATGATTAAGCAGAAGGAGGCCAGGATCACCCGCCTCACCGCCGACCTCGAGTCTCTTAAGGCTGAACGGAGTGCCCTCTCCAAAGAGATTCTCGAGCTCAAGGCGCGCGGCGAGACTTTGATGGTAGAGCTTCAGTCCGCCCGGAGCAGCGAGGAGCGCAAGACGGTTCTCCAGTCCAAATTGCAGGGGGAACTAGACGAGCTTCGCGATCTTATGGAAGCCAAAACAAGCGAGGAAAGTCGACGCAGCGAAGTCGAGAAGCGAAAGGATGAAGAACTGGTTGACCTTCGTCGTCAAGTTGGCACCCTCCAGCAAGAGCTTAATGAAGCTCGTCGCACTGCCTCGGAGATCCAGGCCAAACTGAAAGTCGACCTCGACTCTGCTGTACGGGAGCATACTTCGCTTTTGCACAGCCATCGCTCGTTGTCGGACCGAATGCAAGCAAGCGATACCAAGCTGAAGACGGCCGAGACGTCTCTGGCGGATGTTGAGAAGGCCAAGCGGTCAATGGAATCGGAATTGCAAGCCATTCGCAGTCGCCAGATTGACGTTGACGGCCAACTCGCCGAGGTCCAGAAGGCGAAAGAGGTACGTCTTCCTTGAGATGTAGAAAGCTTGTCATTCTCATTGTTCAACTAGAGCCTGGAGCGACAACTTTCTGCAGCAACGACGAAGTACCAAGACTTCGAAGACACAGCCCTTCAGCTTGAGCGCGAGAAAGCCACTCAGGATCGTCACCTGGAGGCCCTTCGGCAGCAACTCGAAGCCGAGACTACCAAACGCGAGAAACTGGAGAAACTGGCGTCGAGCCAGAAAGCAGAGATCATCCAACTTCGGGACCGCGTTACCAAGTTCGACCGAGATCTCAATAAGACTTTAACGGATCTCAAGAATCGCGAATGGGATGTCAAGCAGCTCGAGTCCCGCCAGGATAAGACCATCGTGGAACATGTCCATGTCCTGGAAGAGGCGAAGCGTGTTACGGATCGTCAACTGGCAGATGCCCAGAAGGAGCTGGAAGCGCAACTCGTCTACATTAAATCCTTGGAGAAGGCGAAGGCAAACCTTACCGGCCAGGCGGAAGATCTCGCGCGGGCTACCGAGCAAGAGCACATGCAATTCCGGGCAAAGGAGAAAGCAGCCAAGTCGCTTGAGGAGAGGGAGAAACGTGCCTTGCGTGAAGCGGAGAATCAACGCAAAGGCAGAGAGGCAGCCGAAGCCCACATTCGCAAGCTCCAAAGCGAAGTGCAAACCTCGCATGACCAGATTGCGGATGTCACGCAGCAATGTCGGGCGATGCAACGTGCCAAAGATAACCTTGAGACCGAGCTAGCAAGACTCGCGGATGAAACCGAAGGTCCAAGCTCCATGGCCAAAGTGCAGCGGCAATACGAAGCTCGCATTTCCCAACTGGAGAGTCAGTTAGAAGAGGCTGAAATGGCGAAGGTCACCGCCGCACGTATCCGCGACCATGTTGATCGACAGAACGCCGAAATCAGGCGACTAATCATGAGTGGGGGGCCTCAGGATGATCCCTTCCGGAAGAGCCTTCTACGTGAATTGCAGCTACTGGAAGACGAGCTTGACAAGCCCTCGAGCTCCCGCGGTGGGTCATCCGATATCCGCACGCTTGCCAATGTCACGCCTACAAAAAAGCGAAGCTCTCTGGGTCCTAATGGATCCCTCCGCCCACGCGCCGATTCTCATGTTTCATCGCCACGGAAGGTTGACAATCAAGTCAGCGCCCTCAAACAACAAGTACAAGTGCTAGAGCTGAAGATGGTTGCCTCAGATCGCGTCCGACAGCACCTTGAGGCTTCCCTGCGAGAACTCACCGCCGAACTAGATCACAGCGACGGGTCTAAGGAATCCCTACAACAATACAAGGCCCGCCTGGCGAAGGAGAATAGCCGGCTTTCCGAGCTGTTGGAAGATGAGGCTGAGGCACGAAGACATGCGGAAGCTGCCGAACTTAGCGGCGTGCAAGAGATGTGGAACAAGTTCCAGAATACTATCGCCGCCGAACGCGAAAATTATTCTCGTTTGGAAGAGTCGCGCAAGGCTCTGGTGAGCTCGGCGTTTTTCGTTTCACATGCGTAGGTTTGTTGACCGACCGTGTTTGCCAGGTCATCCAACAACGTAATGCACAAGCCGAAGCCGAGGAAGGTCGTCGACAAGTTCAGGAGCTAGCCTAAAGCCAAGAAAAAGCTACAGTCAGAGGTCGCCGAGCTCAAAGGTCGCGTGGAGGGCGAGGTGGCTGCTAAAAAAGAAGAGACCCGTGCGTATCGCCCTTCGTCCGGGACGGTGGCAATCGTACTCATAGTACATAGTCGGGAAGCGACGAGCACTAGAACGCTTGCAAGAGCTTGAAGTGTCATCGTCTGCAAATGCGAGTGCCGAGTCCCAACTACGTGAAGCTCTGGACGCGTACAAGTCAAAGTCTGATGCGTACCGCGTTAGCCTTGAGAACACGGAGGTCGAGAAGCTCCAGCTGCAACGCTCAGAGGGCCGTCGTACGTATTCTGCTTCTAATCCGAACCCCATCTGACGTTGAGGTTCATTCCAGTTCAACGTACTCTTGCGGACGCCGAGAAAGCACGGACCACTCTCACCGCGGAACGCGATGCAGTTATTGCCAGGCTCAAGAATGCTGAGCTTAAGGTCCAAGAACTCGAGGCCAGGCTTGATGAAGAGAACATCGACTCCTCCCAGATGGAGATCATTCGCCAGAGGTTAGCGGAAGAGATGGACGACGAACGCAAGCAGTACCAGAAGACTCTTGAGTCGCGTGACTTCGACATGGAGCATACCCGCAAAAAGTATCAAGGTGCGTACCTTATTGGGCTCATAGTGCTTGTATCTTACTTTTCTGAATCTTACCAGCCGAACTTGCCCAACTCAGCGAAGGTTTGTGTCTCAGGTATCCAAAAGAACGTCTAGCTTATATATTATCACTGTAGAAATCAAGGGTCAGCGAGACACCATAAGTACCTTGCGCGAGGAACATCGGAAAACTCGCTCGGATTACGACGAGCTCTTGGTTCGCTTCGATGACGAGGTGTACAGCGGAGGCGCCTGGAAAAAGGAACGTGAACGGCTGGAGATGAAGATCGCCGACCTCTCTAGAGCTTACGACTCTTCCACCGCCGCCCAAACAGAGCAACAGTCTCAAATCGTTGCACTACATTCCCAAGTCCGCGAACTGCGTAGCGTGCTCAATGACGCCGAGGCCGATCGTGCGCTGCTCCAGAAAGCACGACGGTCCCTGCAAGCCGAACTTGAGACCATCAAGCTGGATACGGTCGACGCAAACAAGATGAGTGCGGATCGACAGCTGCAAATGCTCCAATTGAAGACGCATGATCTGGAACGATCACTAGAAGAGCAGAGCGACAGGGTTGAAATGGCCTACAAGCGGATGAAGCAAGCGGAAGTCCACGCTCAAGAGAGCCAGCTTGAACTGGGCAAAGTTCGTGTCGAGAATTCTGAGTTGGACAAGCTCAACGTATGTTCACCTCTTCTCTATCACTTAGCATTTAATCATACCCCCCCCCCCCTCCCCTCAGGCCAGCCTCGAAAAGCAAATCAAGGAGCTGAACCTACGCGTCGTCGACTTTGAAACAAAGTCTTTATCACGCGCTCCGGCGTCAACTTCTAACACTACTATACGCCAGTATGAGCGTCGTATAGAGGAACTTACCGCGCAGCTCAAGGAGGCTAACAAGGATACCAAGAACCGTCATTCTTTGTCACGAGATCGGGACGCGCTGGTCAAGCTAGCGGACAGCGATCGTCAGAAAGCTCGCCTTGAAGAGGAAGTCCGGTCATATGACAAAGAGCTGAAGGCTTTGCGCACTACCATGGATCAAATGGTAGCTCCCCTCTTTCAATGTTCGCTGCGAAGTTCAACTGACGCCGCCTGCGAAGCAAACTACCGAGAGTGAACTGCAGCTTGCCAAGCGACGCGCTGAGCGTGAAGCAACGGAGCTGAGGCAGAAGGCGCTGAAGTGAGTCTTCGATCTAGCATTTTCCCTCACGTCCAACTTACATAGACCCTATAGCTTGGAACACCAAGTCGAGCGGCTTCGTGTACGACTAGAACGGCCGACGTCTGTACTTGATCGTGGATCTCCCGCCGCATCTCCTAGGAAGTCATAGATGCTCTCATGGACTTACGTATATCTTGTAGTTTTGCTCCACCATCTCTTCTATCTCTCATGTTCACTCACGTTCTTGTAACACTGTATTTCATGTTGTAATTTCCTTCAATTTATGACCTTATGATCATGCTGAACCCTGCCTTGACCGAAGACTTGATCATGAATGCCTTAATTGGTCATATCTCCCAGCAGCATGGCGCAGCTGGTATAGCGCGCAGGGCCCATAACCCTGAGGTCCCTCGATCGAAACGAGGTGCTGCTAAGTTTTTATCCATCCTGTCGTCAGTCCCACTCAGCCATGAATCTGATGAAAATAAATTCTTTTTATTATTAATTTATTATGGGACTTTCATTGAATCATCAGGGATCATGAAGATTCATGATTCAGCTTTTCAAGTGGCAAGGAATTTAGAAATTGATTCTGAAAGTATATAACGGAGAACTACAGGTTCAGGATGTAAGAAGCCACCTCGGTTAGACTGGAAACCGTCGTGGTCGGTTGAGCATCCACTAGTCTGTCATGCCACCCATTTCCAGCACGATCGACCCATATAGCATTCATCCCTGACTCTCGCGCTCCAGTGACGTCGAATGGATTTCTTTATCAGAGCAGCACCAATGTAAGCTTTGGATACGTGAATGTTGGCCGGACGTACCCGCTGACCAGCCACACCTTCCCAGGGTCGCTTGATCTCCCAACAAACTCGACAAGGCCGCGATAGATGTCAGGACACGGTTTATACTTGCGCACAGAATCTGCCAGATACTGCTTCTTTACGAGCGCCGCCAGCGACGAGGCGTCCATAGCGGAAGAAATCATCTAGGAGCCAAAGTAAGGCGGTCAGTGTGTCTTGAAAGAAGTGGAACACGGACGTTCGCTGATCCTACAATAAGAAGCATCAACATGTTAGAAGGAAGAGGTGTGTGTCATACACGTACCATTGCTGAATACCACGACTTCTACATCACTGTGTTGTCCGAGCGCCTTGAGAGCGTCGACGGCATCGGGATAGCTTGTAAATCACAATAAGTGCAACCATGCATGAACATAGCAAAACGTGGCGTACGGAGAGAGCGTGCAATATGACTCGTATATTGCCTCGGCCGTGGTTGTGGAAAGATCGAAGCCAAAGTCAAGGGCAGCATTCAATAAACTCTTGCGGGTGACAACGTCGAAGGGTTCGTAAATACCTAAGATGGGTCATAAATCGATGGGAAATTTAGCTGTAGTACTTAAGTAGGAGTGTTTATTACCCATCGAGTTCATTCTCCAGGTATATCTTCACCCGCTTCCTTAGCCCGTGCAGTAGGTTAGAGCCTGTCCGATACTCACTCGAGCTGATACATTCTCCATCGGGTCGCAATTTCCGAGGCCTTCTCTCCCGGTACCTTGAGGTGGTCGGTGAGAGTCACCGAGATGCTACCGGTATCCAGCAATGTCCCGTATACGTCGAAGGCCAAGGTCTGTGTGGGTTTTCCGGCCGGCATGGTGGGCTTGGATAACGATGGTCGAGTACGATGTGTAAGGTCGTACTCAAGATGCGAAAGGCTGCCACGATATATACCTGGTGGATCGTTGTGACTCACGATTTCAAAGTCATGGGATGTCGAGAGGCACTGGCAATCAAGAAGACTCGGAGAGACGGTGGGCCGCCGTCGCCCTTCTCGCGGTACTTGGACATAATGTAGCTAAAGCTGGCCAGCGAGCCATAATGGATCCCTGGTAGTATATCGGATTAGTACACGCGCCTGTCACGCGCGAGAGCGGGGTTCGACTCCCCGCCAGGGAGAGTGTTTTTTTTTGCCAATGCGACTGAAGCCTGCTCGCTGCAGCCTGCCTGTCCCCCTCCTGACTCGGGAGTCGGAACTCCGCATCGATTCTAATTTCTCAGCATACTACTTGGCAGTATAGCACCGATTCTTCCATTTACTGAACAGTGAGTCTGTGAAAGCCTCAGACCCCAGAGTGGCAGATGTGTCATGACAGATTGTCTATAATTCTGTGAAGCTTTTCAAGAGGTTTGGAGTCGGGCAACGGAGTTGTGAAGCTTCTAAGGAAAGGTCGGGGCCCAGCAGGTCCTACATGATGTCTCGGTGCCTGCGATGTTAGAACGGAAAGGTTCCTAAACCTCCTGCTCATACGTATCCTCCCACCCGTAATCATCCTCCTTATCGCTCTGTCCTTCCCGTCCAACCCCACCCCCTCCCTCTTCCACGACGTAGTCATCCGCGTCGCCCTCCTCTTTGTCGTCGTCCATGGTATACAGTGGCCCATCATTCTTACTTTCTTCTTCGCCTCCGTCTGCAAATAGGTCCTTGAGCGCGTCGTAATTGATCCGCTTACTGTACTTTGAGTTCTTCTTCAGCAAGTTACGCACAGATTCGGCTGCTGTGTTCCCATGTGGTGTGGATGCATCCCGAGGTTTAGTGCTCGATTTTCGACGCTATAAGATATGAGCACTTGAGGATGGCCATAAGCTTTGTACGCACTTTTCGTGATTTACTGTTCGACGAGCCCGAATCCTGTTGCTCCCCCTTCGCTGCAGATCCAGTGAGTTTCCAACCAGCTCGGGCGCAGTCATGAACGTACCGGCAATGTTCTCCAAATAGTCCCGATTCATCTCCACCCACACTCTTTCCTTGATCTTCACCTCCTCTTCTGTCATGATAAATCGATCAAGTTCCTCCTCATCCAGGCCTAGTAACTCGTCCACAACCTCGAATTGAGCTTGCCTTCGTTCGTCTGCTTCTATTAGTGCATTGCTCAGCATCGTGCCTTGCTCGTTGGTCAAAAACGTCGACATTTCCTCCGCCAGAGCAGTAGACACGGAAGCGTCCAGGGGGGACACCGTTATTGGGATCTCCTTGTCTCCTGTGCTGAGATCTTCCACTAGGGTCGCTGACGTAGAAGCCATAGGTTGAGTAGCGAAAGGCGACTGTTGGTTACCTGTCGCAGGTTCGGGTATGGAGGGGGGTAACCCGAGAAGAGCAGGATCAATGTTGACATCCGCGTTCACCAACGTGGCCTCGTCAGCAGGGTCGGGGAGGAAGAGGGGTTCTGGCGATATGGCACCGGCCAGGATGCCTTGATTGAGTATGGAGGGGTCCAGATATGGTTGTGGAGGTTCTGGTTCCGGTAGTAGAGGCGCGGAGAAAGGTGCAGGTGTTGCTTCGGGGTCGTCTCCATCGTCGCTATCCACTCTCCGCCTCTTTTTCTTCCGCTTGTCTCCCTTTCTCCGCCTGCGCTTCTTTCCTGCTTCCTCCTCTTCCCCCTCCTCTTGTTCGTCCTCCTCCTCCTCTCTATCCTTCTCCTTCCCCTTCGTGAACGCAGGCGGATCCATTTCATCCTCAAGCCACACCGTCCGGAAGTCGGTAAGTGTCAACGCACCGCTGGGCGTGTTCTTGAACTCCTCTAAACGCTTTCGGAGGGTGGTATCCGCGATTTTGACAACTTGCACGATCTCCTCCACCGAGCGACGGAAGTTGTTCATGCGTGCAGCGAGGAGGAGACATGCGCCACATATACCAGCGGGTCGTCGACCTTTGGTCATCCAGTCGCGGTCGAATCGTTGTACCAATCGAATAGCATCCGTCGCGACTTTATGTGTCTCATCCCCGAATTCCAAAAGAGCCGCAAAACGCGAAATGTAATGGGACGGGTCGACTAGCGGTAGGCGGAGATTGAGTGTTTGTACGAGCTGAAGATAGGTGTGTCCGAGCTCGAAAACGTTCACCTGGATAGTCCAGCGTCAACGGCGCACTTTTCTGGAAAAAATGGGTAGCATACCTGCAAAAGGTCCGAGAAGTCGATGAGCATGTAGTTACGCGTCTCCTTCTGTCGACATGCGACGTAAAGACAAACGGCAACGACATTCAGGCTCTTGCGGCCCTTGGTAAACTTGTGTTCGACGGCGAGGGTATAAAGTCGCGTTGCAGCAAGCGATACGACATCAGATAGACGCAGAAGGTTGGCTATACTCTGGATCTTCCTCTGCGCTGCACCACTTATTAGTCAGTCTGCCTCGAAACGAGTGAAACCTGACGCACCGTTCGCAATGGTTTGCTCTCTCGACTCGTTGTTTCCTCGATTACCAAAAGGGCCTCCCATTCGCGCATGCGCTAAGGAAGCGGTGTCAGATTTGTTGTAGAACATAATGATACGGTAGCACATACTGGCACCCTGCCCGACATATGCGCCCTGAACCATTGCAGCGCCCGATGAGGTCTCTCCAAACGCAATTTCATTGACGATCGTGTTCTCCTCCACGACGGTACCACAGTTAACGCAAAAGCCATTTCCGGCCGCGGCGTCGTATTCTATAACGGTACCTCCACAGTCGCTGCACACTGTCTATATGGCATAGTCGAGATCAATGGTGTAGAGTATATGCGAAGCTGCTCACCATCGTAAATGTTCTTTGTGCAAATAAAATGAAAGGAGAGATAGGAAAGTGTTGATACAACAAGCTTCAGATCATAAGTTACGGAGGCAGGCTGGAAGATGAGTCGACGACGGTCAGTCGGAGCTAGGCTTGACCTGGTCCTGAACGCCTTCCGTTTCGGCGATAACAATGTGCATATACACGTGATCGCAATCGGCGTCGAGGTCAAACTTGGATTCACTCATTCAGAGTTACTTGTGAACAGCCTCCACGATGCATGTACATACAAGATTACAGGTGAATTCAAAATCATCTGAGCGATCCCGGGACGAATCCGCCTGCGACTCTGTTCCATCCCAACTGGTCATAAGTCCATCCAGCTACCTTATCGGTGTCCTTGGTGAAAAACAGAGAGCGATGCATACCAGGCTTCTTGTGGAGCTCATTCAATGTTTTCATATCCTCTTCATCGAGGGTCACCAGCTAACAGCGAATGAAATTGAAGATTGGTAGTTGGAAGTCTCGTACAACTCACAGTTATATTGGAACGCATGCGCGCCTCGTCCTCGGTCTTGGGAATAATGCCTGTCCCCCTTTGGACACCCCAGCTGAGCAGAGCTTGGGCCGGCGTTATATTGTTTTTCGTCGCGATAGACTGCACAGATGCATCTTCGAGTAACGATGGCTTCTCGTCCTTATTCATCGAGGAAGAGGGCTGGCCTAGAGCCCATCAGTCAGTTGTGGAGGATTGGATGAACTCAATGTATACCTAGCGGAGAGTACGCTATGATCCGTATTCCCTTTTTGTCACAGAGGTGTCTGAGATCCTCTTGCGGAAGACAGGGATGCATTTCTACTTGGTTTACCGACGGGATGATTTCACAGTGCGGAAGGAGTTGATTGAGGGTCTTGACAGAGAAATTCGCCACGCCGATCGACCGCACTTTGCCTATGTACATATAGGTATAAGGACGTATTGGTGTGCTAGATCAATGGCGAGACTCGCCCACTTTCGGGAGCTTCTCCATGTCTCTCCACGTGTCGACGACCGTGGGTCGCTTTTCGGGTTGTAGGTTAACACCATTGCGAAGCACTTGCGGCCAATGTATTAGATACAAATCGACGTAGTCGACGCCCAATCGGACAAGCGATTGTTCAAGGCCTTCGACGACTTTGTCGCGCATGGATCTCCTGGATAAATACAAATCTGTCAGCTCATGGCGCAGGTTAAGGAGCAGTAACGGACGCAAGTTTCGTTGTGACGAAGATTTCACTCCGTGGAATGCCGCAGTCGCGCAAAGCCGCTCCTACGCTCTCCTCATTCTCTAACGTAAACGTATGAGTTCCATACAACATTTACCACTGGCACAAAATCCCACTCACCATATCCGGCAGCCTGCAACGACGTTCCGCTGTTAGGGGATGGCAATGAACCAGGCGTTAACTGACCGTGTCAAAATGCCTGTACCCTGCCTGGATGGTGGCTCAACCGACGATCGCGCGGAATGATTTGTTAACTCTCACTTTTAACGCTTTCAGAACCATAGCATGTGTACGCTCACCACCTCCAGGACTTCCCATCCAGCATCTAAGCACTGATGAGTCCATTTATTCGCCGAAGGAAAGAATGCAGCTCGCACCCAAGGCCGACAGAAGGCATTGTCACCCCGTTGTTCAAAGTATACGTTGGTATAGGCTCACTTGTGGCGGTCATTCTTCACTGGCTACATTCAGCGGATGGCTTATTGACATCGACCTGTGCTATTTGTGCGACTATAAGACCGACGAGCTTGATGATCAGAGAGACGCTGGACGTAGGCAGATCGGGGGAGTAATGTGGTAAGCGAACTACTTTATGACTCCGAGGCAGTGTGATGGTTTGTCACGTGACCGCGCTCTTTAGAGCACCCGCGCGTCTAATGGGACTTGCATCCTTGTTTCCGACCACTACAACCACTCCACCTTTCGAATCAACCACAACTACCGTATCTATGGATGTCGAAGACTTTGGTCTCTCTTACGCACGATTCATATATGACGACCATAACAATCCGTACTCTCAACTAACCGGGAATTTCTATCCCGTTCAACATAACACCCCGTCGCCCTTGGAACCTGTACTAGGGGACCTGCGCGTTGACGAAATCTCGAACAGCAGATACATCCCGCAGGCAACCGGATTTTCTGCACCGTACTTGAAGAGTGCCAACCCCACTCCCTATCACGCGGGGTTTTCGTCGACTTCATCTGCGCCCTACCTCGCTCCGCCAGTCGGGGCTTCTCATATCGCCGGAATAAACACCTACGATGATCAGGGTAAGCCTTTTCTCATGTTGTTGAGTCTGTATTAAGTAGAACCCTGAGCAGTCTTCGCTCCTCCCATCAACGACGTCCCCACAACTCAACATACCTCAAACACATCCGAGTCAGAAAATGTGAAGACGTCATCCGACTTTTGGAACGATGTAGTCTTGGCCTTGGAATCAGGGAAAGCAGATGACCCCAGTGCGTCTGCAAATACGCTCGATGTGCACCCAGGGCAATACAGCAACATTCCCGAAGGTTAGTCTACCGAGCGTTATCTGCCGCCCCTTCCACAAAAGTTCAGATAGAACGAACGACTTCTTCAAAAGCACCGCCAACTGCCACCTATGAGATAACCTCGGACCCCTCTGATACTTCCCCTCAAGTGCAAGAGTCGTCCTCTCCGACTCCGCGCTTCCTCACCGACGATGAGCGCTGGGATGCACTCACCACGCGCGACCCGCTCGCCGAAGGCCACTTCTACTACTGCGTGTTATCAACACGCATCTATTGCCGCCCAGTCTGTCCCGCGCGCCGACCGGCGCGCAACAACGTCGCGTTCGTGAAGACTATCGCCGAGGCACAAGCGCTTGGCTGCCGTCCATGCAAACGTTGCATGCCTAACGAAAGCATTGATCCCACCATCAAACGCCAGGCGGACGTCGTAGAACGCCTGAAAAAGGCGCTGCTCAACGAGTGGGGGGCGGAAGGCTCGGAAAAGGGGATGACTGTAAAGGGGATTGCAGAGGATATGGGCGTCAGTATGTGGCATTTGAACAGGTTGTTCAAAAGCAAGGTGGGGATGCCGCCCAAAGCATGGGCGCAGGCCCAACGGCGCCAGAAAGTCGTAGCATGATACACTGCTCTCTGAGGAGGTGTGTTGCTATAGTGAAGATTTTCGTAGACCATCGCGGTCCATAGAGCTGGGATATGTAGAAGCATTACGACTCGATTCAATTGTATGACCAGAACTTCGTTTCTTTGGGCCTTAGGGCATTCCATGCTATTGCACGGCGCTTTGCTGATATCGATAAGCAATGAACCTCTAGTCTGCTTTTCTCCGCGACGCGCTTGTCGAGTGATAGGGGGAGCTCGCTGATTGGCTGAGAGGACTTATCGAGACAGGTTACCACAGAGAAATATTGTTTAGACTAACTGATCTGAGTTGACGACGAGACGCAAACCAAACGAGTTAATGGCAGTCGAGACATCGACGGCTACTGGTACATTTACCTCTTTATTGTCATTCAACATGTTCCCGCCTTAGCTTAGAAAGTTCAAACAGAGACCGCGCTTTCCACGCGCGATAAACAAAAGTCGCAGTGTTCTTCAAGTCCTGGGAGCTTTCTTGGAGCTACCCTGGCTCATGATAAAACGGTAGCACGAGGCGACGCAAGGTGCGTATGCATATCCTACACAGCATCCTTTCGAGTAAAAAAGGCCGATCGAGTTGTGGATGCCTCGCTACTCGTGGTTGACTCGAAGGCCCACCGACGCTACAGGTGTCAGCAGGCCTTCGAGATCCCTATACTTTCTCCACTGGATCCGCAGCGGATACACTGGCACTTCGTACCATGTCCCAAGGTCTCAACCCTCATCCACAACTTACAAAATACATGAAGCCTTTGGAAGAAGAATGATGGAGGAGCTGCCGAGGCCCGAGTCGGGAATACCATAGGTACATTTTCATCTTGTTGACTTGAGAGATTCAGCCTCTCGAGTCCGAGAATATGCCAACATACTTACATCGGAAGGCGTGGTGTACTACTGGACCCTACTCAGTAACTCAACTTGAGCTTGATCATGGTTCACTGGTTTATATTAGTGCTCCATTTTTATTTAAACTTCAAGCCTTGTGCTCCTCCCACATATGAGTTCTTTTCCATAATGAATCAGATTGGACTTGGAAGAAACCAACGTATTGTGCTCGGAGGGTGTTCAGCTCGACGCTTGTTGGACATTAGACAGATTCTGCTTTCCAGTGCACGTGACATGCCGAAGCTCGGCAATCACAATTCCCTCGCGCACTCGGTAACACCCACCGTAATGAAAGCAGACGCCAGATAAGAGGATCCTGAGCCTGAGAAGTGTTGACGAAATATCTCGTCTGCCTTGGGGAGACTAAGATGCGTTCGGTTGAGAACAACAACACGGCTTTGCTTGCTTTCTCACGCCCTTTGTCTCAGGCTCCAGCGTTCAACGTTCAACGTTCAGCGTTCATTTCCTCATGCTGCAGTCATGCATCGCTCCTAAACTCCACCTAAGTACGCGAGATCGTATTCATTCCTGGTCAAGTACCCCGCTGCGTGTCTTGTTTTCTTCATATATCAGCATACTTTTTGCCATCTCCTTCCAGTGTGCCACACTACTGGTCCACATCGGAAACTCTACACTACTGCGAGGTCCTGAAGATACTTATACCGCTCCTCTGAAGACTAAACACATCCGACCTCGACGGCAAACACTGGGATACGGGACATCGGCCAACTGCGTGAACATATAGTATGCCGAACTTGAAGTAGAGTTCACGCCCTCTCCCGCCTTCCACGACCTTCCTCATCTAACCTACTTATATCCAGGCAACTGGTGCGCAAGACCCTGATTTTCATTGGGCCTTCCACGTGTCAAGTTTGGACGATTGACACGAAGGCATGTACAGCCCTGTTCAGCCTCGCGGAGAATACATATGTGCGTGCTAAAACTTGATGCATTTGAACATTTCGACGATCAATGATAGGACAAGCTCAGATTAGGTCCAGTGGACGCGAAAGAAGAAATCCAGGTCGTTTCGGACTCGGGGAGGAGGATATGCGTGGGAAGACACTTCGCGAGCAATTCGCTGTTTATCAACATCGCAGCGGGGTGCAGTCCTGTGGGACGCAGAGATCAAACATGGGAAGATTCAAGTTAATCAAGTTAACACTCAGGCTTTTTGTGGACGACGGCTCCATCTTGTAAATGGTCTATGTCGTATGGTGAGGTGGTGTATTGACGAAGAGTTGTAGCAGACCGAACCCGTTCGAATGCGCCGGGATGTGGAGGCGACTTCCATCCCTGCCGCGGAGCTCGAGTTGCGAGGACAGTAGAAGCCGACATTGTCAACTAAGGCCGTAGGGTTATCGAATCATAGACGCATAGAAATGACGGTGCTACACAAACGAATATTACTCTAAGGATACAGCAAAGATGACGATACATGATGGATTCAGCAATCCTCCCTCTTGGTCGCTAGGCGTTATCCCCCTTGTCCTCCAATGTCACCACCAGGTGCTTCCTTGCTACCACTGCTTTTGATCCCGGCACCAGCACAATCGTCTGCGTATCATCGATCACCACGGCAGGCCCCTGTATCTCATCCCCGACGTCTAACTTATCCAACTCGAACACAGGCGTATCGGCCACCCTCCCGACCTTGTCAAAATACACGGAATGCGTCCCTGCTTTCTTGTCCTCCCTTACCGGGGCCGTCTTGAGCTCCTTGAGCTCCGCAAAGATCGACGGTCCAAGTGAATCGAAAGTCTTGCCGATTCCTCGCACCTTGACGTCGTCCACTACAATGGATTTCGAGTCGAGCAGGAAGCCGAACTCGGCCTTGTAGGCGCGACGGAAGGCTTGCTCGAAGTCTTCCCGACCGTCGGGGGTCTTCTCAGAGGCGTTCGGAAGGACCATGAGTGCCGTGTCGGTACCGTCGAAACGCATGTTGAGCATGCGTTCAACGTGGATGCGTTCGGGAACGAAGCCTTGTTTCTCGAGCTCCCTTCGCACGTTTGACGTTAGGGAATCGAGCCGAGATTGGAGGCCCGAGACGTTCTGTGCCGTGTAGAAAGTGGAGGCTGGTTCTTGAAGCTCGTATGCCCTTCAAAAGAATCAGAATGTTTCGCAGCCAATGGGTACAAACACAAACCGGTCGGCAAGCGCAAGCCCATATGCGGAAAGGATGGAGCTGTAGCGGTGGATCAAGATGGTCTTGATTCCCAGAAGTTGTGCGATTTCGCAAGCGTGCTGACCACCCGCACCCCCGAAACTTGCAAGTCTGGCCCGCCCGCACATAAGAAACAGAAAAGATACACAGGAGACGATGCCTTACATGTGCCTCGAGGTTGCGTATCCCCTTGCTTCGGTCAAAGCGCGGATGGGGCGGGCCATGGTCTCATTGGCGACCTTGATGAATCTAAAAGAACGTTAAAATGGTCAAGGGGAAGAAGAAAAAATCTCACCCGTAGATGATCTCGTCAAGATCCAACTTCTGCTCAGCCTCGGCATTGATCTGTGCTGCCACTTGCTCGAATGCTTTCCGCGAGGCATCACCATCCAGCGGCTCTTTCTCCGACTTGCCAAATATTTTGGGAAAATAGTCTGGAAGGAGACGACCTAGCATCAGGTTGGCATCGGTCACCGCCAGTGGACCACCCTTTCTGCGTATCAAGAACAAAAATTGTCGGTAGTCGATTGGCGAAGGAGGAAAACAGGAACGCACCGATAGCATGCAGGACCAGGTTCTGCTCCAGCACTTTCAGGACCCGCCAGGAAAAGTCCATTTCGGAAGGTCAGACAAGAACCACCTCCAGCCGCGACGGTGTTGATGTCGAGTTGGGGTGACTGGATAGTGACGCCTGCTGTCGTAGTCTCGTACACGACCTCGTACCGGCCGTCGAAGCGTGATACGTCTGTCGAAGTCCCACCTACATCCAGTCTATTCCAAGAACCCTGTCAGGATGATGCATGGCGCATCCAGATATTGCAACGTACCCGATGACAGGAGTCCTGGTTTCTTCGTCCCAACTCGTGAGAGCGTACCCCACTACTCCGCCCGCCGGACCACTCAAGATGCTCTTCAGCCCGGAGAACCCATTCGCATCCACCAGCCCACCATTAGATCCCATAAACTCCACACGCGGACTCCTCAAGCTTCCATCTCGCAGTTTATCGTCAAATCCAGCGAAGAAACCATCAAGGTATGCACGCAAGATGGGCGTAAGGTACGCGTCCGCCGTCGACGACACACCACGGGGAACCATTTTGATCATCGGGAGGAGTTGCGAAGAAAGGGATATGTGCGTAAAGCCGACGTCGCGGGCGATCTTTCCGAGCTGGAGTTCATGTTCAGGATAGGTGTAAGAGTGTGCAAGAACAACGGCGATGGAACGGTAGCCTTTGTCGAAAAGCTTTTGTAGGTCTTGTCGCACGTCGAAGTCGTCTAGAAGGACCAGTCAATTCAACGTTACAGCAGGTGCGAGGATAGATATACCTAGTCTCTTGAGAATGCGCACCGCCTCTCCAGAGATTCCACGAACGATATCTCCTGGCCCTTCCGCATTACCTTGTCCATCCCAACCCTTCCCTCGATATCCCCGGGAGATCTTGCCATCGGCATCAAACTGAACGGCATGCTCCTCCGCCTGTGGATCGCTGGTGTATCCAACAAGCGTTACGCGTTCGTCCACTTCGATGACGTCAGTGTATAGCGGAGGTGGTCGACGGATGTTGAGATCAAAGATTTTGGGGCGGGACTGATTGCCTATGAGCAGGAGGTCGCGGAAGCCCTTGGTGATCAAAAGCGCGTGCTTCTGTCCCTTGCGTTCGAGAAGGGCGTTGGTGGCGACGGTGGTAGAAAGGCGAATGTAATCTGTATGAGGGTATGGGAAGGGTATATGCATGAAGACTCGGGATCGCATACCAATCTTGGATGTGTCGAGCGTCTTTCCTCGAGGTATCTGCTCTCCTGTCACGGCCTCGAGAACGCGTCGAATTCCCTCTGTAGGCGCATCGCTATAGTTTCCAGGATCCTGAGACACTGCGAGTTTAATGAGGTCAACGACGTTGCAGTGCAGGGCATATGGGGGGCTCACGAAGTTTGACGACCATTTCTTTTCTCTGGGTAGGATCCTCTGGGTCAGGATAAGACCTGGTAAGACCGCCATTTAGGAAACGCAGAGAACAGATGGATGCCGTACGTACGCATGAACATCGCAGAACGTTCCTCCGCGGTCTGCACAAATTCGGATTGAGCGGTCTGGGAGCTCATGTATGGCCATGACGTTTAGGAAATGTCGGGGTGGTTCACTGAGAAGTTTGGGTCCACACTGGCTCAGGAACCTGGGGGTGAAGATAAACGGGCTGGGGGCAACTTGGAGGTGGAACCTGGAAGATCAATGCAACCGACTCTGAACCGGAGGGCCGATGCGTCCGATAGATAGCGCCGAGTGTCGTTGGGACGCGATAGTACGACTAGTATACGCTTGGGAGAGAGTTTTGGTTCATTGAATGAGTCTCGAAGGTGGGTGAGAACTTGCAGGAAGTATCTGCGAGCAATGTACAAGGTAAGATGGGAGGTTCATAGTCTCCCCAAGGCAGACGAGATATTTCGTCAACACTTCTCAGGCTCAGGATCCTCTTATCTGGCGTCTGCTTTCATTACGGTGGGTGTTACCGAGTGCGCGAGGGAATTGTGATTGCCGAGCTTCGGCATGTCACGTGCACTGGAAAGCAGAATCTGTCTAATGTCCAACAAGCGTCGAGCTGAACACCCTCCGAGCACAATACGTTGGTTTCTTCCAAGTCCAATCTGATTCATTATGGAAAAGAACTCATATGTGGGAGGAGCACAAGGCTTGAAGTTTAAATAAAAATGGAGCACTAATATAAACCAGTGAACCATAATCAAGCTCAAGTTGAGTTACTGAGTAGGGTCCAGTAGTACTGTTAAGGACGGTCCTTATCACGTGACAAGCGGCTCAGGCTACAGTATTCTTGTGTATGAGAGGTGGGATCAGGTGATCCAGACGTCTTGGTTGCGCGAGAGTTTAGAGTCGATAAGCGAAGCTGTAAGTATTCGCGGAATACTTAGGCGAGCTTTCGACTATAGTTTGGATTCTCTTTAGTATACTTAAGAGGAGGTTCTTTAGTTAGAACAGTCCTGTATTTACAAAGAGAACGAGCTGAGGAATGGCTCATTCGATGAGCCTCCTTTTATAAGAAAGGAGGTCGAGTAAATATATGTACATTGAGCAACGGTTGTATCAAGTATCTACGGGAACAAGACTGTGGCACCGTCGCGGCTATGCCGTTGAGACGGCGACGATCTGTGGCACTGTTGTTGAGACGGTGACGATCTGTGGCACTGTCGTGGTCGCGTCGTTTAGCGACGTCCTTCCGAATAAGGTAACAGAAATGAAGTACCTTGAACGAGTTGTAACACTATCCCCCTCTCTAGAATCTACGTCCCGTAGATTCCTGAATCGAAGTGGTTCTAGAGGGATGTCTTGAACGTGTTGTCGATCGTTCGCTCTTCGCCATTGGAGAAGGAATATGGTTGATGCGAGGAAGGTGAGGATCGTAAGTCCTACGATGATGCTGACGACGGCGATGAGCCAGCGAGGAGTGGGCGTATTGAGAATTGTTAGATCGGGTGATTGTGTTGATTGCATCGTGCTTCTGGGTTTGTCGTTTTCTGATGTTCACTCTTTATATCCTTGCCCGGACCTCAACGATAGAATTCTATTCTATCGCTTTAGCAACGCCTCTACTACTTTCAAGTCTTCTCCGTCTATCGTAGTAGCCCCTAACCGATGCCCTATCCTCGCCGTCGTCGCGTGATCCAGGCTTTTGAACCGAGGTCCGTGCTTTCGGAAGAGTCCCTTGATACCGCATCTTCCCTTCGACTCCTGCATAGCTTCTTCGTCTAAGCTTCTCGGCCTCTTCATGGCGCGAGCGACTATCGTAGCGATGAATGTAAACGTGATGATGATGATGAGAGGGAAAGTCTGAGTGCATGATGATGGATGAAAGTTTGTCCGTGCGCTTACCAAGGTTCCGGCCAATGATCCTTCGATTCCTCCGCTTCCTGCAGGTCCCAATCTTCTTCCTTCCAGAAGAGATTGTCGACGC
Source organism: Amylostereum areolatum (assembly GCA_012932865.1). NCBI lineage: Eukaryota > Fungi > Basidiomycota > Agaricomycetes > Russulales > Stereaceae > Amylostereum > Amylostereum areolatum. The sequence continues at coordinate 468,927 of SAXG01000022.1, forward strand.
GCCAGGAATGGTTGAAGCGCGAAGGGGGTTCTCGCTGAGTGCGGAGCATGGCGTCCTCCCAGTACAGCCACTGTTCGGTGGCGTGTTGGGCGGCTTCGTGCGTCAGGCTCTCACGTCGTGCGAGGAATCCCAGAAGCTGCCTGTGGGCGCGGGCTGTAGCGTCGGTACGTCGGAGGTGGGGGTGGGACATCAGTGTTCCTGGACCGTAGTTGGTATCCGGACGGTTCGGGCGAGGGCGAGGAAGAGGAATCTGTGGTTGGAGGGGATAGCAAGACCGCGATCGGGGGAAGTGAGGGGGAGCGTTCTTGCGACGGGGACAGTCTCGGCGGAGATGGCCTCGTTCGCCGCATTTCCAGCAGTGTTTCCGCGGCTTCGCGGGAATCGCGTCCCACTTCTCTTGCGTCCACGTGGTTGGCTCGTTGCTCCATGGGTCCGAGGGATTCTCGGTTACTTCCTTCGTCTTGTCCTCCTTCGGACTGTCCAATTCAGTTCGCCGAGCTGTCCGATTTGTCCGTTAACTCGCGGTCTCATTTCCAGCGAACGCGGGTTTCCTTCATTTCCTCTATTATCTCTTGGATTTTGTCGCAGTTCTTCATTGCTCGACTTATCGGGGAGTTCGACGTTTCGGATTCGCTTGAGTGGTCTTCCGTCGGGGTCGACAGATTCATGTTTACGTCGCTGTGAGGCGACTCGGGGATCCTGGGCGATGGAATCTCGATCGTGGTCAGGAGTGCGAATGTAGGAACGAGGGATAAGCAGGGGGACCTCCGTGCCATGGCATGGGAGTGTCGCTAGCAGATACCGGGAATGGAGTTGGCGGTCTAGGCATTGTGGGCAGCCGAGAAGATGTCCCAGGTATTGGTCGCGGATTGCCGGTCTGTTGTCTGGGCTCTGGAGAAGCCAGGGGCTGTCCGGATCGCTCTCCGGGTAATCCATTTCTAGTGACGGGAGGCTGGACGGGGTTAATCTGGGTGATGCCGGGGATGGGTAAGGATCTTGGCGGCGTGGGAGCAGTGACGGGTCGTGGAGGGGCGTTAGGAAGGAACGGGGGTCTGGTGAGGGCGGATGCGATGGGATCGGGTCGAACAGTATAGCCCGGGGAGATGTGATGTCCATGGAAGATGAGGTCGACGTCGGGGCCTTCGCGTGACGACATATGGGGAACTCCGGTAGTTTCCATTCGTCTCCGGAGGATTTCTCCTTCGTAAGCGGCACGGAAGGTATGTCTTTCCCAGTTGAGCCAGTTGACTCGGAGTCCGACTTCGGTGAGGAACTTTCGGAGTTCTGCGACATTGAGTATAGCCGCTGTGCTAGCTTCCTGAATCGTCGAAGAAGTTTGACCTCTCGCTCCTCCATTTCGGTTGAGAGTGTCAGGTACCTCGAGTCTAACTGGCGGAGTTCTCCGTCGAGCATCTTGATGTGATTCTCCAGTATGTTCCGGACGTCGGCTGACTCCCTCTTTAGGTCGTCGATCCGTTCTCTGGCCTGTTCGAATCGCTACTCCGGCTATCATGCGGGCTATCTGGCTCTCTAGGATCGGGGAATCGGGCTGTAGGACTTCCGTGGCTCCGGGCCACGGGGATTGCATTAGCACCTGTGAGGAATTCGGGTGCTTTAGTTAGGGTTCTTCTGTGTGCTTCTAGTCGGCTTACCCCCTGTTCTTCCGTCTGGTCCTGACCTAGACGGAGGAGGTACTGACTTAATTGCGAAGATTGCTGCCGATCGAGCGATGAAGCAGTCTCCGCAGAGGGCGCAGTTCCTGTTGAGTGTGGTGTGCTCTGTTGCAGACGAGGCGGATGCGGTCGACATTGTTGGGTGAGACTGATTTGATTGGTAGAGGAAGTGTTGGCTGCGTTTGGGGTGGTGGACATTGGTGATCTGTCTTGTTGAACCCGTAGGGTTTTTATCCCCCCCTTGTTGGCAGTGCATTCGCCTGAATGGCGTTGAGTCTCACCGGTGTCTTACTTTCGTCTTGCGTTTCTTTCGTCTCGTTGGTCTCTGTTCTTGCTGTGTTGCGTCAGTTTCTTCACGATCAGTGGCTTCTGTGTTGGTATCTCTGATTGGCTGTGGTGGCAACTTCGGTGCCTTGGGGTTATTCCGGTGGAACTCTGCGATCAGCAGCTTTTGATCCTTCGAGATTAGATGCTGGTTCCCATGTGTTACCGGAGTCTGGGTATCCTTTCCATTTTACGAAGTAATGTAATGGTTCGGAATACCGTTTGTCTAATTTTGAGGCTATTATCGTTTCTAGTTCATAGAGTTCTTCATCGTTTACTAGTTCCGGAGGTGGTTTTTCGTAAGCTTCACCATATTGTTCTGTCTCTTTGAACTGGAATCAATAGTGCTGCGTGGAATACCGGGTGTATTTTCCACTTCGTCGGTAGTTCCAGGCGATAGGTTACCGGTCCTACAACCTTTTCAATTTTGAACGGGCCGAATCGTTTCGGTGCTAGCTTGGTTTTCGGGTATACCGTGTTAAGGTTTTTTCCGTCTAACCATACTTGGTCGCCCTGTTTGAGTTGATCTCTTAGCGTGAAGGTTTGGTCATGCTGCATTTTCATCAGTTTAGCCGCTATTTATAGGCTTGCTTCCGCGTTGTCCCATGCGTTCTTAAAGTTCTTTATTCTTTCTTCGGCCGTTGGTATCCGTGGATCGGTTGGTATTGTCGGGTTAAACACCGGTTGGTATCCGTGTAGGAGTTCAAATGGGGAAGTTTTTGTGGCTGAATGTTGTCGTATATTGTGTGCGAATTCTGCTTTTGGTAAAAGTTTTGCCCAATTCGTTTGATCTCCATTGCAAAACGCCCGAAGATATTGTTCTAATTCTTGATTTACTCTTTCTGTCTCGCCATCTGTTTGGGGATGATACGCTGTACTGAGTGACGAGACAATTCCGAGGCTTTCACAAATCGACTGGAATACTTTGGATGCGAATTGAGGACCCCTATCTGATATCATTCTTTTCCATAGGCCGAATCGTCTGTAGACGTTGTCGACGACTACATTGATCGAATCAAATCCATTGGAGATCGGAAGATCTGTGATGAAGTCTGATGTGATCGTTTCCCATGGTCGTTCTGGTATTTCCGTAGGTTGTAATGGATGTTTTGCCGGATGCGTGACATTCTTTGTTGACTGGCATACGGGACATCCTTGGACATAGCCTTTTACGAAGGAAATCATCTTTGGCCACCAAAAGTTTCTTTGTACCAGTTCTAGGGTTTTCATTTCTCCTAGGATGTCCAATCGTCTGGAGATCATGATGCGATTTTAGGATCATGCGTCGCAGTTCGAGATTCTGTGGTACGTAGATCTTCCCTTTTCTGATGATCAGATCGTTCTCGAAGTTCCAATCTTCAATTCCTTTTGCAAGGGTGCGTGGTCCTGATTTTTTGATCGTATCTAGCGCTGTCCAAACCTCATCATCTAGGTGCGAGAAGTTCCTTAGTTCTCTGAGAAGTTCTTTATCTCCGATCGCTTCGACTGTTCCCCTTCCAGTGGCTCTAGCTTTGAATATTGAAGGGTGGAGTAGGATTCGTTTCGTCGTTGTCTGGAATGTCTTCTTTATGATCTGATCTTCTAGAAAGTCCGTCTGCTTTATTTGTACTTCCTGGTTTGTGCACCAGGGTGTAGTCGAAGCGGGATAGGTACAAGCTCCATCGTGCTTGTCGTCGATTGAGCTTCTGGGCTGTTGTAAAATATTCCAGATTTTTGTGGTCTGTCCAGATTTCGATCTTGTAGTTCGCTCCTTCTAGATAGTGTCGCCAGTGTTCTAGGGCTTTTACCACTCCCAAGAGTTCCTTGTCGTATATTTCGTAATTCTGTTCCGCTGGTGACAACGATTTGGATAGGTACGCGACCGGATGCCATCTTCCGGTTTCATCCGGTTGCGATAGGATAGCTCCGTACGCGAAGTCGGAGGCGTCGCTTTCTATGCGGAACGGTTTGTTTTCGTCGGGCATGATCAAGACTGGGGACGACGTGAACTCGTGTTTCAACCTGTTGAAAGTATTTTCACATTTGGTCGTCCAGTTCCAATCATGGTCCTTCTTCGTGAGTTGGAATAGTGGTCTTGCGATCTTCGAATAGTCTCTGATGAAACGTCGATAGAAGTTTCCAAATCCGAGGAATGATTGAACTTCTTTTACCTTCCTCGGTGTAGGCCATTCGGATAGTCCTTGAACCTTAATCGGGTCCATCTGTACCTTGTTATGCGTGAATATCACGCCTAGGTACTCGATTGATGATTGTTCGAAGAAGCACTTTTCCGGTTTCAGGAACAGATCGTTTCGTTCCAGAATTTGAAGGGCTTCTCTCATCAGTCTTCTATGTTCGTCGAGTGTTTCCGTGAATATCAATATGTCGTCCATGTATACCACTACCTTTCCTGTGTCTATTAATTCCTTGAACAGTGCGTTCATCATTGCTTGGAACGTCGCGGGTGAGTTGGTTAGTCCGAAGAACATTACCATTGGTTCGAATAGACCCCTGTTTGTTTTGAACGCAGCTTTCCATTGATCTCCTTCTTTGATTCGAACATTGTTGTATCCCCATCGGAGATCGAGTTTGGAGAAGATCTTGGCGCCTTTTAATTTGTCGATGAGATCCGAGATGAGAGGGATCGGGTATTCGTTTTTTACTGTGATGGAGTTGAGATAGCGATAGTCCTGTACTGGTCGAAGAGATCCATCTTTCTTCTTGATAAAAAAGAAGGGTGATGATATTTCTGATTTTGATTCTCGGATGTATCCCTTTTGTAGGTGTTCATCTACAAATGTATCCAGTTCTTTTCGTTCTGGTACCGTCATTGGGTACAGTTTACAATTCCGAGGTTTCCATCCTTCAGTTAGATCTATCGCGTGATCCCAAGGTCTACTGATTGGAAAGCGTTCCGACGCCTTCTTTTCGAATACTTTCTGATATTGTTTGTAGCTGGGTGGAATTATCTCATCGAGTGTCTTCTTCTTCTCTCCTAGGGCCGCTCTTTCTGCGAGTTCTTGCGCCTTAGTTGCTCTTGCCGTTATCCAGGTACTAGTTTCGTTCATTTCTTCTGCAACTGGTATTGTTTCTATGTTAGCTTTCCCATAGAATGTTCTGATCATCTTGATCTCGACGAGATCGGAATCGAATTCGGGATCTTCTTGTTCTTCCATCGTTGTGCGATGGTTTGCCTTTTGTTCTTCGAATGATTGTAGAAAGGGTTTGTCCTTCCCTTGGACGGTCATTGTTTTATTCGTAGTGGAGCACGTACCTGGACACGTTTGTAGTGTAATCTGTCTCTTTCTCCAATCGATACTAGGATTATGTTTCTTGAGCCAAGGGGTTCCTAAGATTACTTCGTCTCCTCCCAGGGCTGTGACGAACAATCCTAGGGTTTCGCGGTGAATTTCTCCGTTGATCCCTTCCATTGTCATCGGAAGGTGTACCTTCTGTTTGATTTCTCCCAGAGTGTTCCGAGATCCGTCAACGTTGTATATTGGTATCGGTTTCTTAAGTTGGATCAGATTCATCTTGTGTTTTCGTACGAAATCTGGATGGATCAGGGTGCTGCTTGCTCCGCTATCTAGTAGCGCTTTTGCTGCGGCCTTACGGAACTTTCCATGAAACATAACAGGTATATGAATTGATGGAGCGTGCGTTGCCCCATCTTGGTATGACCTTATATACACTGTTCTATTTACGTCATCTCCTGTTTCCTGCACAGGAGATCGATTTGAAAAGTTCATTGTCTGTGTCCTTTCAACAGCCGCGGTTGAAGGACGATTCAAAAACCCTGATCGTCTTTGAACATGTTGGCAGTGCGTGCAAATGTTTCACTGTCCTATCTTGTTCACAAGCTTGGTGATCTGATCAATCGGGGATTCTTCTGATGTTAGATTCACTGTTCGTGCATTGATCGTTGTTTGGGTACGTTTCTCTGGGCAGTTCCTGGAGATGTGTCCTGGCTTCCGGCAGTAGAAGCATGATCCTGATTTCTGGAGTTCGGTACGTTCTTGAGGGGTAAGGCGTCTGAAGTTTCGTCCGTTGTTTCCTGTTTGAGCGGCTCGGGCGGTTGTAATGTTTCCTTTATTTCCGTTTCCTCTTCTGAATGGAATGTACGTCTGTGGTTTCTTGTACAGGAGTGTGAGATCGCTCGTCGGGTTCATTGGTCTCAGTGTAATGTCGTTGGAATGCTTGAGCTTCTCGCCAGTTATTATCAATGCGTAATGCGAGTTCATACCACTCATCAATATCGTTCGAGATGTGGTCTCTCTTGAGGATCTCGACCACGATATCATTGCAGCAGTCCTCTCTTGAATTGGTCGATCAGCGCTTTATGATCGTAACCTGCTTCCATGGCGTAGTCTCTGAAGATTGTAATATAATCTTTGGTTTCCATGGTGCCTTGCTCTAGGCGCTGTATATTGAATCTAGCATCTCTTCCTGGGTCTATTTCTCCGAAGGTCTCTAAGAAGTAGTCGCGGAATGCCGTCCATGGGAGGTATACTTCTGGATCTAGACCACGATCTCGTATCTTATCGATCTTGCTTATTAAAAGGGACGCCCAGTGGAGGGCCGGTCCGTCAGTGAGATGCGAGAGTACAAAGGTTATCTTACGCATGTTGGCCGCATACGCATTGGGAAAGGCTATGAAGCGAAGTACGCATTGTTCTATGAACTTTGCTGCTTTCGCTCGGTCTCTTCCGTCGTATACTCCTAGTGCGTTTAGTTTGAATCCTTTGTCCTTATCATCGGGTTTTGATCCGATTGTGCCTGTTCCTCCTGGTGGGGAATTCCCTGGTGGGTGCTTCGATTCTTTCGGAAGATCCGCGGTCGCTCCTCTTCCAAAGACGTAGTCTCTAACTTCTTTTCCTTTCTTGTTATCTATTGATCGGTTGGAGAGTGATGGTGATGGTGGTGATAGCGTTCTCCATCCTATTGGGTCGACCATGCCAAGTCCTAGGGAGAATCGAGTCTCATGTCTCGGTTTTGCGGGATCGGCTGGTGTTGGAGTTGCAGGCGTCTGGCGCGGTACATTAGTCTCTCCAGGGGGGACATTGCCAAGTGCGGTGGCGGGGTTGGGCATCGAGGTGGCGGTGTCTCCCATTGATGCAATGTTTTCGGGTTTTCCGAATAGATTTCCTTTTCTTCCTCTTGTGGTTCCAAAGATGTCGTCAGGTGATTGGGATCTTGTTGGGTTCTCTGTATGTTCTTCCGTTTCTGCTGCGCTCGATGGGCTGCGTTCTCGACTTCCTCCGGGATCGGACTTAATTTGGGGTTTAGATATAGTTCTCTTAGGTTCTGGCGTGGTTTCCTCTGGAGGCGGTGCAGGCTGTTGCGGATTCTTGAGGATGCTGGGGTTCGGTTTGAGGGTTCTGTGGTTCGGTTGTCGTATCGGCTGTGTCGGTATCTGGATCAAATTCCCAGTAGTCCTTAATATTCCCGGTGTAAGGCTTCTCTTCGACTTTCTGTGCGTCCGGGTGTTTCCAGAGTTCTTCTGATGAGAGGGGCCCGATATGAGGTCTTGAATAATCTGGGCGCTTCCAATGTGAGTTGTTGTAGCTTCCGTCTTCCTTTTCTCTTTTGGATCTATCTTTGTAGTATTCTGCTGCTGGGGGAAGGTTGTATCTGTATATGGGTGGGTTCCACTGGTATACGTATGTCCCTTTGCTTTCCCTTGCGATGAGGGCTCCGTCGTGGTAAAAAACGAGATTATAGGGATCAAATGTCCAGCGATGATCTTCGTTTCCGTTGGGGAATTCTCGACTGCAGTTTGATTGGAGTCGAGGGATTTCAAAATCTGATGGTCTTCTTTCAGCGGGTTGTTCCGCTGACTCCGTGGTGGGTGTTTCGTTTGACGCTCTGCGCCAAACTGTAGGGTGAGCTAGTGTAGAGGAGAGCTCGTTCTAGTGTTAAGGACGGTCCTTATCATGTGACAAGCGGCTCAGGCTACAGTATTCTTGCGTATGAGAGGTGGGATCAGGTGATCCAGACGTCTTGGTTGCGCGAGAGTTTAGAGTCGATAAGCGAAGCTGTAAGTATTCGCGGAATACTTAGGCGAGCTTTCGACTATAGTTTGGATTCTCTTTAGTATACTTAAGAGGAGGTTCTTTAGTTAGAACAGTCCTGTATTTACAAAGAGAACGAGCTGAGGAATGGCTCGTTCGATGAGCCTCCTTTTATAAGAAAGGAGGTCGAGTAAATATATGTACATTGAGCAACGGTTGTATCAAGTATCTACGGGAACAAGACTGTGGCACCGTCGCGGCTATGCCGTTGAGACGGCGACGATCTGTGGCACTGTCGTTGAGACGGTGACGATCTGTGGCACTGTCGTGGTCGCGTCGTTGAGACGGTTACGAACTGGGGCACAGTCGTAATCCGTCGTTTAGCGACGTCCTTCCGAATAAGGTAACAGAAATGAAGTACCTTGAACGAGTTGTAACAAGTACACCACGCCTTCCGATGTAAGTATGTCGGCATATTCTCGGACTCGAGAGGCTGAATCTCTCAAGTCAACAAGATGAAAATGTACCTATGGTATTCCCGACTCGGGCCTCGGCAGCTCCTCCATCATTCTTCTTCCAAAGGCTTCATGTATTTTGTAAGTTGTGGATGAGGGTTGAGACCTTGGGACATGGTACGAAGTGCCAGTGTATCCGCTGCGGATCCAGTGGAGAAAGTATAGGGATCTCGAAGGCCTGCTGACACCTGTAGCGTCGGTGGGCCTTCGAGTCAACCACGAGTAGCGAGGCATCCACAACTCGATCGGCCTTTTTTACTCGAAAGGATGCTGTGTAGGATATGCATACGCACCTTGCGTCGCCTCGTGCTACCGTTTTATCATGAGCCAGGGTAGCTCCAAGAAAGCTCCCAGGACTTGAAGAACACTGCGACTTTTGTTTATCGCGCGTGGAAAGCGCGGTCTCTGTTTGAACTTTCTAAGCTAAGGCGGGAACATGTTGAATGACAATAAAGAGGTAAATGTACCAGTAGCCGTCGATGTCTCGACTGCCATTAACTCGTTTGGTTTGCGTCTCATCATCAACTCAGATCAGTTAGTCTAAACAATATTTCTCTGTGGTAACCTGTCTCGATAAGTCCTCTCAGCCAATCAGCGAGCTCCCCCTATCACTCGACAAGCGCGTCGCGGAGAAAAGCAGACTAACGCATCTGCGCTTTCTGTCATCCCTTCATCTGGCAGGCGGTCGGCTGTACTTGAGCTTAAGTACCAATATCCTGCGATCAAAGTCCTCTCTCTCAGTGTCATGCCTCCGTCGTCGAGTATTGCAAATGTTCGTCAAGTTCTTCGCGAAAGCAAGAACATCGTAGCTGTTGTAGGGGCTGGCTTGTCGGCGGCTTCAGGTAAGGCACTTGTGAAACCACGGGTATTCAGTGATCTATTTCATGCTTACCTTTTCAGGAATCCCAACCTGGAGGGAGCCAGGGGGTGTGTGGAAAACATACGACCCCGCGAAACTCGCCACACCGGAAGCATTCGCTAATAACCCGGTTCTCGTTTGGCAACACTATCATGTCATGCGCGAACGGCATGTTTACCTTCCCAATACTTTTTATAAATGCTAACGACCTCGTGGGCTTAAGGGCCTTACAGGCAACACCAAATCCTGCACACTTTGCACTCTCCGTCCTATGCATCCCGAATCTCCTTGCTGGTGTCGCCCCTTCAGCTAAATTTACTCTTGTGACACAGAATATCGACGGACTCTACGCCCGAGCGTTGGAATTGACAGCCAGAAAGTATGAAGTTGACCTAGGGAGTCTATCGTCGGAAACTGACATCTCACGGCTATACGAAATGCACGGTCGCGTCCTCGATACACTGTGCACGGTTTGTGGCCATCGAGAGCACAACCCAGCCAGTCCTTTATGTCCTGCCCTCGCACTTGCGGACCTCGATGGCTTAGACGTTGAAATTCCCGTCGAAAAGTTGCCACGCTGCCTCTGCTGTGATGGAGGCCTTCTGCGCCCAGGTGTCATTTGGTTTGAGGAGCTTCCACATCATTCCAAAGAGATCTGGGAAGTTGTTGATGGTGCCGATCTCTGCCTCGTCGTAGGAACGTCTTCGAAAGTTCGTGGATATGTGTATTTTTTTCTTCGCTGAATCATTGCTGACTAGATGTTTGTGGATCAGGTACAGCCAGCAGCAGGATATGCATACGAGGTTGCCAGCCGAGGGGGGAAAGTAGCCGTATTTAACAAGGAACGCAGCGAAGGCGACGAAGAACGGGACTTCTGTCATGAACGTTACCATTCCGGACATCTCGGACACCTCGGGGACCTCGGGGATAATATCCCAATTCATTTTTATTTTCATTTCTATCTGACTACTCATCACTTAGTAACACTCCGTCACTCCGGTGGAGACTCGGCTTATCCTTGCTCCTTCCTGACGTCATGACTCCAGGCTCGTCTTATCATCGCTTCTCTTGACTCCACATGACATCATAATGCTGCGCATGACATCATGCCGCTCCGGACCCGGCTCATCCTTATTGTCTCGCTTACTGATCCTGCTGCGCATGTATCTATACTTAGCTCTGCTTACTGACCGCCGTGTGTCGTAGCTTACTAAGTGACTCTGCCTCGTAGTATATAAGGGCTCCGTTCCTCCTGTACATATTCCCCATCTCGACCTGGTCAATACTACCGACCTTACTCCCCATCGCCCCTCTTCACTTGTGTCACACGTCGTCGCCTAGTGCTCGTCACTAAGGCCGTTGCTGACATAAGGTCGAGATCTACTTTACCATCGCACTACCCGACGACCATCGTAGCGTAGCATACCTGTCCTGTAGTAGACGCCTTATTGCGCTACTAACTCCACTTTTCCTTTGTGCCGCCTCGGATCATTGCCCCCAGCGTACGCGACTAGTCACCCCGATTCTGTGGTCGTGTGCACGCATCAGCGGCGCCGGCTTGACGTAACCGCGTTACGTTACACGTACTCGGGGCCCCTCGAACACCACGAGAACCCAGACGTGACAGTTGAAGGTGCACCTAACGGTGTAGGAGGCTAGTAAAAGCGACAAAGGGAAAGTGACCCGAGAAGTTCTTGGGCTCGTGACCCTTGAACGAAGAGACAGCCAACAGGCCGAGAAGGCTGAGGCAGACCGTCTTGCGATTGGAAAGACCAGTGACATATCCCTCGACACCCGATCCCCTTGCCGTACTAGTAACCGTCCTCGACTCGGGGGCTAGTACATGGGAGAGGAACACCAAGCCTTGGAAGAAGAAAACTTCCATTTCCCCGACTTCGACTTCGTGTATGAACGCGAAGAATTCACAGCCGTCACCGAAATCGAACGTGACACCGCCATCACCGCCTACTTTGGCGACAACCTCTTCGACGCCCACAACTGGGTCTACGCCTCTGCGAGCAACCCTGATTGGGGATTTCGGGTTCGAGTTGACTGGACTCGGATCATCGTATCAATTGAACAGGGCCATCCCCGGCTTGAGTTCCGGCCCTATTTCTCTGCAATCTACCGGAACGAACAACTACCAAATCAGTGGTACGGGCCCCACACCCCCATCCCCCTCTACACCACGACCAGCCCAGAAGGTGGGAGGCCAACGCCAACGCCAAGTCCGCCACCGCAAGAAGAAGGTTTCTGGACAGCCCCCAGCAGTCCCATCCCCTCAACCCACGAGGATTCAGATTCCAGCAGGTCCGCACCCAGTAGCTTGCGATCCCTGGACGGATCCCCGCGGATTTATCCACTTGGGCCTTGGACCATCGGAGACGGAGGAGGAATTGGAAGCGAACTAGACGAAGTCGACGACATCCTCGACCTATACCTCTCCGACACTACTACCCTCGTCGACGACGACTCCTTTGAATACGACCCCGACAACCTCGAGTGGGGAGAACCAGAAAACCTCAATAACAACGACTGGGATCAGATCCCCGTCCCCTACATCGCAACCCCGCCCCAGATCCCTCGCCCGCTCTAAACCAGTGTCGTCCACTTACGGCTTACGCCCCCGTAGTCCCCATCCCCTCCCCCGAGGAATCACCGAAGAATACCTCCGAAGGGAACGGAGATTTCTTTACTTCATCCACTTAGAAGGAGACGAAGAAGAAGACCAAGTCTACTTTGTTGACGGAGAGTGGTGTGCCGACGAAGAAGGAAATCAAGCCTTCACTGAAGCCGACCTCGCACTCATCGCCCTAGACTACGACCGACGCCAAGAACGTCTGAGGAACCAACCTCCCCCCGCACCACCCCCACCCCCACCGTATAACCCACCACCTCGAACCTTCCAAGTCCAAACCCACACCGGACCCCTACGACCCCGCTCCCCCCCCTCATCCGCCTGGAACAGAAGACGAGCCATGGCCGCCACTGTCCTCAACCGCCGCGCGGCCGATCAAACCAACTGCCCCGCCAACATCGCCGCATTCGCCCCCGTCATCGGAAACACCCGCTACGCGTTCCTTAATGGGATAGCGTACGAAGTCGCCAAATTCGAATTCACCGACGACCCGTTAAATGGAACACAATGGGCCTATGTCGACGCCGGAAACTGGCACGCCTTCAGTGGCCTAATCATCAGCCGCATTCACTCCCGCCGCCCCAGGAGCGCCTGCAGCCGCCACCGCTAAACGAAAAATCCACGCCGCCAAACCGCGGGAGTATAGCGGAAAACGTTCTGAATACGCGGACTTCAAACATGAAGTCACCAGTTACATCGAAGCGGCCCCCCAAGACTTCATCAGTGAAATCGATCAAGTCCGCTTCATCCTCAGTTACATGAGGGAAGGCGCCGCCAAGGAATGGGCGCGCAACTTCAAAGACGCCAATGTCCTCACCGCCGGAACCACGGTCACGATGGCCAACTTCATCACTGCCCTCGACGCCTCCTTCGTCAGCACCTCGGATCAGCAGGACGCGCTCAATGAACTGGATCAGTTCAAAATGGGGAGCAAATCAGCCGATGAATTCTTCGTCAAATTCGAACAAATTGCGCGACGCGCTAACGTCATCCCCACCAACGACGACGCCTGGTTCCTTCGTATTCTCAAAGCCAACATCAAGATAGAGATACTGAAGAACATCTTCCGCAGCCCGCCGGTCCCCACCACATACACCGATTGGAAGAAACGCGTCACTGAGATGGACAATGCCTGGCGCGAAATCTCCGAAATGCACCGCGGACACCCCTCCTCCTCCACCCATACCACCTCCAAACCCAAAGACGTCAAAGATGCCACGGGTACCATTCATGGAGGCGGTGGACAAGCCATGGACATAGGCGCCGTCGACACCAAGGGACGCTGCTTCAAATGTGGAATGACCAACCACATCTCCAAGGACTGCAAGGCGTCGGTCGAATACATCCGGAAAAAGTGGGGACGTGATCGCTACAGCACGTCTCCCAACTACAAAGGACCCCGCTCCTCGAACACCCCGCGACCACCTCCCTTCAAACGCAACCCCAACCAGCAAGCACGGTCCCAGACCACGGAAGAATTCGCCTTCGCCCAAAGAATGGATTAACACTCTAGGACGACGAGCAGCGAAAGATGATCCTCCGCGCTCTGGTGGAAACCGACGGCAAAACCACGCCGACGCCCAAAACAGAAGCAAAGAAGAAGAAGAAGGACAAGGACAAGGTAGTCGACGACAGGAGCACCAAGAGCGGTGGATCAGATGCCGACGCAGAGTCGGATTTTTAGAGGGGCGAAGGATGAACACGGCATCCAACGCCTCGAAACCAGTTTCTCGATGGCCTCTTTCTCGCATTCTATCATCAGGACTCTCTGTACCCTCTCGTTTCCCTGACCCGGATTTCTTCAATCGTTGGCCCCATTCTCGTTTACGATCACATGTACATCCCTCGCTGGAAAAGGACTCGGTGAAGACCGAGACTACGACGCGCGATGGCTGGGGCGCGTCGCTGGACACAATTAAATCCCCTCCTCCCCCGTATATGTCGCTCCGCACGTCCAACACGACGATAAACTGTAGCCCAGGTGAGAAGCCTGCCCTCAAGAAGGACGAAGAAAGGAAGAAATTCCCGGTCGGATGGACGGCCTTCAACACCGTCGACTGGGCCGCCCCGAAAATCCTGGATCCAATCAAGCCGCGGACCTTCACATGGCCCGCGTTCAACCCCTTCCTCCGAGTGCCACCGGTGAAACTCCCTAAGACATCGCGCGCTCATGTGGGCACCATCCATGAGGAGGATACGGATGTCACCCAACCACCTCCCCGAGAGGAAAAGGGCATAGTTCGACCTCCTCAGGGCGGATACACGCCAGATCCTTCTTGCAAGGTCGGGGACACGAAGCCGGAAAACGGAGACGGGGGTTGCATTGACAGGGAAATCCCGGTGGACCCGAGTTTAGCTCGGGACAGGGGAGGCGCGATGGCAGGGGCGCCCCCCACAGGTGTAGATACGTCACGAAAATATGCGTTACCAAGAACTGCGCAATGGACCTTGAAACGCTTAAGGGAAAACAAACCTGAAAGCGCGATCGCAGAACTACGGATATGGACTCATCATAAGCGACGAGAAGAAGCCACCCACGAAGCCGTTCAAGAGATCGGCCGAATGGGAGACGAACAAGCGATCCAAGCCTTGCACGAGCTTCACTCACCCATGAGGTTCATACGATCAAACGGACGACGAGAGCAGATCAACGTCCCCATCCGGCTCCAGTTCGGTCCAAAGACAGTAAACGCCCAGGCCCTAATCGATAGCGGATGTACGGGGTCGTGCATTGACGAAGCCTTCGTCAAAAAACACGACATCCCTACTAAGAAAACCGCACGACCGATTCCGGTTAAAAACGCAGACGGAACCCACAACTCGGGAGGACCAATAACCGAGTACGTTACGGCGCATGTAACCATTCACGGACACGAAGAAGACCTTGACTTGGCGGTTTCACACCTCGGAATGAACGTCTACATCGGTCACGAATGGCTTCGACAGCACAACCCGTCGATCAATTGGACAGAAGGGACTATCACGTTCGACAGGTGCCCCCAGGAATGCCAACCCACGAAATTCAACATCGATGAGAAAGATGAGGAAACACCTGACGAAGTCTACCCTCTAGAAGAAGGCGAACAATTATACGCCTTTGACTGGGAAGGTTACCAATCATCGACCTCGCTATACGTCAGGACACTTGCTTCGGACATCGCCATTGCGGAAAACGCGAAGAAAAAGGCTCAAACCTTCGCGGAACGCGTCCCCTCGGATTATCACGAATTTAAGGACATCTTCGACAAAGACGACTTTGATAAACTCCCAAAAAGACGACCTTGGGACCACGCCATCGAACTCAAGCCCGATTTCACACCCGTAGATTGCAAAGTCTACCCATTGACGCTTGACGAGCAAGGGAAACTAGACGACTTTCTCGAAGAAAACCTACGCTCCGGACGCATCCGCAACTCAAAATCCCCGATGGCCTCACCGTTTTTCTTCATTAAAAAGAAAGACGGATCCCTCCGACCGGTGCAAGACTACAGACGGCTTAACGACATGACCATAAAAAATCGTTATCCACTCCCACTCGTACAGGAACTCCTCGACAAGTTAAAAGGAGCCAAGGTATTCACCAAACTCGACGTACGATGGGGATACAACAACGTCCGCATCAAGGAAGGAGACGAATGGAAAGCCGCATTCCGCACCAACAAGGGACTCTTTGAACCAACGGTCATGTTTTTCGGCCTCACGAACTCGCCCGCCACCTTCCAAGCCATGATGAACGACCTCTTCCGAGACCTGATCCATGAAGGCATTGTAGTTGTCTACCTCGATGACATCCTGATCTTTACGGAAACGCTTGAACAACACCGGCAGGCCGTCAAACAGGTACTCCAAATCCTACGCGACAACAACCTGTACCTAAAACCGGAAAAATGCGACTTCGAGCAGGAAGAAATCGAATACCTAGGAATGATCGTAGGACACGGCAAGGTCCGAATGGACCCCGCCAAAGTCGCAGCTATTACCAACTGGACCGCCCCCACGACAAAAAAACAATTACAATCAGTTCCTCGGATTCTGCAACTTCTACAGACGCTTCGTACCGGATTTCAGTCGAATCGCGCATGATCTAACCAAGCTCACGGGTCATACGGACTGGGAATGGACAGACGCTCAACAAGTGGCCTTCGAAGAGCTCAAACGGCGAATCACATCACAACCGGTCCTAGCCATTCCCACGGATAACGAAAAGTTCCGTGTCGAAGCCGATTCATCCGACTACGCCACCGGAGCAGTACTATCGCAGAAGCAAGCCAACGGCCACTGGCACCCCATTGCCTACTTTTCCAAAGCACTGAGCCCAGCCGAACGCAACTACGAAATCTACGATAAGGAACTGCTAGCGATCATGTCGGCCCTAGACGAATGGCGACAATACCTTATGGGCGCCCGACAACCATTCGACATATGGACCGATCACCGTAACCTGACCTACTTCCGGAAGGCGCAGAAACTCAACCGACGACAAGCAAGATGGTTAATGGAGTTACAGGAGTACGACTTCACCCTGACGCATAAAGCCGGCAACCAAATGGGCAAGCCCGACGCCATTTCACGACAGGCGGGGCTTAAAAAGGGGGAAAATGACAACAAGGACGTCGTCCTCCTTAAAACCGAGCTGTTCCGTGCACTCAGGACACCCGAAGGATCAGGAATAATGGTGGATGGACCGGAAAACGCCTTCATCACGCGCATAAAAGGGACAACCAAGCAGGATGACTCAGTAAAAAGAGCGCTAGCCATGAAAGTCAAGGGATGGAAGGAACAAGAAAACAATCTTTTTACGTTCCAACAACGAATCTACGTACCCCGCGACAAAAAGCTACGCGCAGACATCATCCAGGCTCACCATGACGGACCACTCAATGGACACCCAGGACGCTACAAAACACACGAACTCATCACGCGCAACTATTGGTGGCCGGCAATACGAGACGACGTACGAAAGTACGTCGAAGGCTGCGAAACGTGCCAACGGAACAAAATACGCCACGACCAAATAGCCGCCCCGCTGCATCCACACGAGCCTCCCAAGGGACCATGGGAGCACGTCTCAATCGACTTTGTCATGCCGTTACCCGTCTCAGAAGGATACGACGCCATCTGTAATGTCAACTGCATGGGCACCAAGCAAGTCGTATTCTGGGCCACAACCAAAGACCTCACCGAAGACGAATTAGCCAAAGAATTCTTACGCAATGTCGTGCCCCATCATGGTGTCCCGCGAAAGATCGTCAGCGACCGAGGCAGCGTATTCGTCTCCAAATTCACGAAGGCCTTGTGCGAACAACTAGGAATTGAAGCCAACCCCTCCACGGCGTACCACCCCCAAACCGATGGACAAACCGAACGCTCCAATATGACGATGGAAAACTACCTCCGCATCTATGTAAACCATCGTCAGGACGACTGGGCCCATTTCCTACCCCTGGCCATGACCGCGTTCAACAATATGACCCATTCATCCATCGGCATGTCCCCTAACTTCGCCAATTACGGTCGCGAACTCTACCTCGGAACAAATCCCCGCCGCGAAACAACCAACCCCACGGCCAACGAACTCGCCCAACGAATGCGAGACATCTACACCGAAGCACGCTCCGCCCTCAAGGCCGCTCAAAATGATCAGAAGCGGTTCTATGATCGTAACAAAGCCGACCCCGTGGACTACCATGTCGGGGACTTCGTATGGTTGGAAGCCAAAACTCGCGACGGACAGACGGTGATCCATACCGTACGACCAATGCAGAAGCTAGACGCCAAACGATTCGGGCCGTTCAAAGTTCTGAAAAAGGTTGGGGCATCGGCGTACCATCTTCAACTCCCGAAGACGTGGGGACGTAAACACCCAGTGTTCAACGAATCCCTCTTATCACCGCACAACGGTCCTGCCTTCGACCAACAGAAAAAAGCACCACCTCCGCCCCCTGACCTTATCCAAGGAGAAGAATTCTACGAAGTAGAATCCATCGTCGACGTCCGTAGAAAGTCGAAACGCCTCGAATTCCTGGTCCATTGGAAAGGGTACGATCAAAGTGAAGATACCTGGGAACCAAAGACAAATCTGGGGAAAGCCAAGAAACCCCTAGACGACTTCTACCGCCGCCACCCCACCGCCTTAAGACTGCTCAAATGGCTCCTCATACGCCGATTACGATCGAAGCCAACCATACGATCATGAAGGCTGCCCATGAGCGTCTGGACAAACATCTTGTGTGCCGAAGGGTTTATCATCGGGATTCAACGAGGACGTTGAATCTAACGGGAAGGTGATGTCATGAACGTTACCATTCCGGACATCTCGGACACCTCGGGGACCTCGGGGATAATATCCCAATTCATTTTTATTTTCATTTCTATCTGACTACTCATCACTTAGTAACACTCCGTCACTCCGGTGGAGACTCGGCTTATCCTTGCTCCTTCCTGACGTCATGACTCCAGGCTCGTCTTATCATCGCTTCTCTTGACTCCACATGACATCATAATGCTGCGCATGACATCATGCCGCTCCGGACCCGGCTCATCCTTATTGTCTCGCTTACTGATCCTGCTGCGCATGTATCTATACTTAGCTCTGCTTACTGACCGCCGTGTGTCGTAGCTTACTAAGTGACTCTGCCTCGTAGTATATAAGGGCTCCGTTCCTCCTGTACATATTCCCCATCTCGACCTGGTCAATACTACCGACCTTACTCCCCATCGTCCCCTCTTCACTTGTGTCACACGTCGTCGCCTAGTGCTCGTCACTAAGGCCGTTGCTGACAACTTCTTATTTCTAGGTCCATGCGAAGAAACCTTACCGCACACTATATTTGGTGCTGGTTCAGTAGTATGATGTCTTGATGATTCTGCGCTGCTCACGCCCATTACTCAGGGTGCAACGCTTTGCCCAAATACATATACTTATGTACTTACCCCACGAAGTACTTATGCAGTGTGGCGCGCAGATAACATATCCCCGCCACTTGCCCTCTTTGTAGTATGCTTCGCTCTGAAGTCACCACGCAACCTACCCCCGTAATGCCCCATTCGAGAAGCAAAATTGAAGCGACGTGAAGATTTGAGTTCTGTGATTCAGAGTCGGAGACCTCGCGGAGGGACTATTGGGGCGGGATATGGCTAGGGTTAGGGTTAAACACCCTTTGTCCCGGACGACCATGTCCTCCAACACATCCGTGCCATCGTCTTCATTGCTCTCTTATCCGTCTCCGTCTGAGGACAGTGGTCCTTCATCTTCACACGTAACGTTGCCGCGCAATCGCGAGCTTCTTCAAGATCGTCTCTATGTCGGCAACCTCCATCCATCCGTGACCGAGTTCGTCCCCGTCTCCATCTCACACGTCTTCGTATTGCTAAACAACCGGCTCACAGGCACACTCTAATCCAAGTTTTCTCCAAATTTGGCTCCTTGTCCAACCTCGATTTTCTCTTTCACAAGTCTGGAGCGTTAAAGGGGAAGCCCCGTGGATATGCTTTCGTGCAATACTCCTCCGCAACCGTAAGTCATGCTTCTTCTTCGTATGAACAGCGCGCTCACCCCGGGTCTTTCTTATGTGCATGCATTCCTCGGCCAACTACCATCATCGTCTTCTCATCTATGTATGGCTGTGCACAGACCCGGGGATAGAGGCCAACGCCTACCCGACCTACGCCCTAACTTCCTTATCATTTTCAGGACGCTGAAAACGCACTATCGAACGCGAGCGGAAAACTCCTGAGAGGACGTCGTTTGGTTGTAACACGCGCACATCAGGCACCACTGGATGCAGCTTCAAACATGCCTCGCCGTATCGTCAACGAGGCAGGTCGTCCTACCGCGCTCAGTCTCCTTAAGAGCACCGAAGGAAGAGATAGGTACGTTCTCACTCGAGTCATCAATGCATGTATTCTCAACATTCAATACAATCTAGAACTCGAGATAAGATTGCATTGTTAGAAGCGAAGCTTCGGCAATTGGGGGACAGCAGTACCCACGGCAGGTCATCGTCTACCCCCGTTTCCGCCCCCCCCACTCCTACACCATCCATCCATCCATCTCTCCCTCCAAAACCACCCGTCTTAACGACGCTCTCGCATGCAACTTCTTCCTCCGGTCCGCATTCTGTCGCACCAGCCACGCTTGCCTCCAGTACTTCTGCGAAGGCTCCATCCACACCTTCCATATCGGACACCCTCATGCGTCCTCGAGATCCACCACCACCCCATCCACCCCAAGAATCGGCCTTCACATTCGATATGAAACCAGGGTTGGGACCGCGCAAGCAGGCAGCGGCGCTGAAAGGGGTGAAGCTCGTGAAGAAGGGAAAGGCGAAGATGTCACCGAATCTAGCGTTGGTAGATCATGGTCCCTAGTTGTCTCATCACCGCCGTCTCGTCCAACAGAATAGCTTGTAAGATAACTCGTTATACTGGCGATCATCGATCATTACTTACCTGCAATGTTTTCGATGTCCCATTCACTTCTTCATCCTTGGTAGTATATCGGATTAGTACACGCGCCTGTCACGCGCGAGAGCGGGGTTCGACTCCCCGCCAGGGAGGTGTTTTTGCCAACATCTACATGCCTATGGTTTTAAGCAAACTTACGGTTACCCGGTACCGGCCGCTGGCGAGTCGCGACTGGCCAGTGCCAAGTTCCAAGTTCCAACTGCAGTTTGTCAAGCCACAACTCAAGAGTTAGGCTCCTAATCTGACCGTCTGGAGAGTGGCTAGGCCCCTCTATTACTATCTATCTACTGTATGAACTCGATTCTTGGAGGAGTCTGTATACAGTGCCTTGCATATATTTCTGGAGGTCGCGTCCTCGAGATTCTTTGTTTGTTACGACCAAACAAATCCTTAACAGGCAACTCCGGGACGGTCCGAGTTGAAGAGTGATGGGTGTTACATGCATGCTCACGTCCTGCAGGGATCCATGCTCACAAGGTAACACAAACCTTTGATTTGTGAGATGATAAGAGGGTGTCGGAGGGAAGAGGGAGGAGGAACAATATCAAGGAAGGATTTAGGCAGTGAGCCTCTCGCCAGGCGTGTTACGACTGCAGCCTCATATGGAAGTATTTGGTCGAACAAACAAAGAATCTTCCGACGCGACCTCCAGAAATATATGCAAGGCACTGTAACTAGTGTTCAACAAATACGAGTAAATATGCTGGCCGACCATATTATATCGAATACGTATTATTACGAAGGCGGCCATTCCAATATTTACTCGTACCTGTACTATATTGTATTGTATTTGTCAGATCTTCCTATTTACTTGTATCTAATTGAAGTTATTGCTCTAGACCTCAACTAGACCTAATGAACTTTCTGTACTATGTCCAACCTCATTAATGAGCTAACCATGTACCCCAAGAGCATGTTTATTGGGACTTTAGTTGAGATACTGAGCCCACCACCATTGGCAGTGACGGGGTGCTGATACTGGCCGCTGGGATTGGCAGCATGTCGTGGGAAACAGCGGCGGCACACCTTCTGAGAATGGGACTGAGCATCGGCAGGGTCCCGGACAGCTCCCGCTATTGCCGGAGATGCTATTCTCGATTTGGATATCTATTCCGGACTCGCAAGACCGTCTTGAAGCCGGTAGACCGGGTAAGTAGCCGTGTTCCTGGCATACTTGTATTACAATTAAATATCAGGTGCGTACTGTATCGTACTCGTAATATAACATATTGTACTCAACCATATCGAGGCCGAACAGAATACGTAGAAGCCATAATATATCGGTATTTTTTTGTATGAATACGATTATATTTAAGTATACTTTATAATTTGTTGAACACTAACTGTAACATATATGATATATATAATGGGAAATTTTAGGATATTGAGTGATATTGTGTGTAATACAGCATAAAAGACTCCCTGGCGGGGAGTCGAACCCCGCTCTCGCGCGTGACAGGCGCGTGTACTAATCCGATATACTACCAGGGACTTGATTTGTCAGCCACAGCGCTTTGTATTGATACAGTGCCCGACCAGCAGTCTCCAGTCCGTCGTCCAGCTCTCCACAATGGCATTGGATTTAGCGAAAACAACCCGCCTTACTCCCAGTACGTGGTTCCTTCTCTCTTTTTCCTACACAACCCTCTGGTACTCATGTTGCTGTAATCTGGGATCGCAGTAATGCCGGCCGCCCAAGCTCGTTCAATCCATGTCAACGATTCACAGCCAATTTTCAGCCGAATCCCTATTGAGATCCTCAGTATGATCGCCTCGCTCATCCCTCCAGATTTTCGAGGACGTGGTGCTCCTGGAATAGCTCTTTCACATGCATGCACTCGATGGCGTCAAATTGCTCTCTCCTGTCGGGACCTTTGGACGGAAATCCCTCTCCAACATCCTGAATGGACACAGCTGTGCCTCGACCGTTCCCGGCCTACTCTAATCTCCATCGCGGTCAACGGAGAGTACATCGAACGTGGTTCGCCATACTTTCAGGCAACTACTCTAGCTCTTTCCGAAATGCTGCGTGTTCGAAACCTGGACATAAGCACCTACGGAGATGAAGACGCAAGGCTTATTCTTCCACTCATCTCCGAATCACCCGCACCTCATCTAGAGGAGTTATATCTGACATTCTACGACGTCGACGATCATGTCGATATCCCTCTCAACATATTCTCCGGCGATGCCCCATCCAAACTCCGGATTTTGAGCCTTTTTGCCTGCAATATCCCATTTGACAGCCCGCTCCTTCTTTCCGGGACCCTCACAACAATCGAACTCTCATCTTGCGACATTTGGGATACGGTTGACGAGATGGTCGAAACACTTTCGCACTTTCACACCGTCGAGTCTTTCCTCCTTGACTCGTGCACGATACTAGAGGACATGACACCCTCCTCCATGCATACGCCTCGGTCCGTCAAATGGCCTCAACTTAGGTATTTCAC
Organism: Amylostereum areolatum; assembly: GCA_012932865.1. Taxonomy (NCBI): domain Eukaryota; kingdom Fungi; phylum Basidiomycota; class Agaricomycetes; order Russulales; family Stereaceae; genus Amylostereum; species Amylostereum areolatum. The sequence continues at coordinate 491,845 of SAXG01000022.1, forward strand.
CGTCGGTTCAACCTTCCCGGAAACCATGACACTCTTCCACTATCTTGATCTTCCTCCAAATATTGCTACCCTTAGTCTCTACGGCGAGCCGTCCGATAATGGCATGCCTGAAGGTATCGGCGACATCATTATCTCCTCTCTAGCGCAACATTTTGCTCCACTTTCAAACGCAGGCTTGAGCTGTGACCTGCTTCGACTGCGTCTCTTTCGGGACCACTTTTCCGTGGACGGAAATTGGTCCCGCGAAGATGCCGCAAAGGGCGATACATCCCCTTACGGTCACAAGACCACATCCTTCATAATTCCTCGGTGGGCATGGTCATGGGGCAGCGAAGGTACTCGCAAGTCCCGCGAGGTTCTCATGGGTATCTTCGATCTTCTTCCTTTCATCACTCGCACCAAGGCCTTGTACTTGTCCTCCGATGTCAATTTCCTCAAGTCCCCAGAGGAGTGGCGCATGCTCAGCCACTTCTCGCTTGCCGAAACAGTGGAAATATCTGGTTGCACCGCGTTTACTCTGGTGTCATGGCTTCACGCCTCGTCCCACAATTTGCATTTCCTTTTCCCCTCCCTCCACATCCTTCGACTTGACGACGTGGACCTACAACAGGCGGCAGATACCGACGTTCCATCCGTCTTCAATTGCATGCTGACAGCTCTGGGAAGCTCTCCATCGTCAAAGTGCGTGGAACGTGTGGAGATACGGAGGAGCGACGTGAGCGAAGCCAACATCGCCATCTTACAAGGGCTCCTAGGAGAAGATGGCGTACTTTGGGACGGCAAGACGGAGGGTGCGGGCGGATCTCTTCGGGTTATGCGCAAACATCGGATCGCGAAGCGTGAGGCTGCATCAAGGGGTATTGCAACCTAGTAGTCACCCTCGGTTCGTTTTGCCATTTTCTTCAGATTGCTATGTACATACTAACAGACTTGACATCAGTGGGGAATATCTTTCAAATGACAGCAATTAAGCCTGCCCAGCACCATCTCTCCCATCTTGACACTGATTCGTGACGCGTACACTTTCGTCGTCGTGCCACGGTGGACCAAGATACAGTTATCAAATGATCAGTTTACACACGTAAGCCCAGTATATATCTAGAAGTACGAAATCGAAGCCGAGTCCTGCCCGCCTATCACTTCGGACGATAAACTGATATATCCCTCAGCATGCACCCTTGTCGACCCACACATCCGCTACAATTCTTTGTCAGTGTATCTTCTCCTGAAAGGGGATTTGAACAGACCAGAGCCTCCCGGGGTGTCGCCTTCGGTCCACCACTTCGCAGACCAAAGATGGCCGCCTGGAAAGTACGCTCACATCAGGAGGCGAAGATTCAAGAGAAAAGTATGTGAAGGTATACCGTAGGTCGCCTTGTTACCTCCGACATAAACGGTCTGGAGAAAAAAGTGTGTGAGATCCAAGTGGAAGGAATCAGAATCGATGCAGGCGTACGGAGGCGGACCATGCGGTGACCCCGGCACATGAGCCAGTTCCGGGATTCGAAGTCGAGGTCGGCTGGGAGGTGGTCGAGGTTGGCTGGGAGGTGGTCGTGGTTGGCTGGGAGGTGGTCGTGGCCGTTGGGGACGTGCCCGGGGAAGAGCCCATCTGATTACGGATGTTGTCCCATTTGCTGTTGGGGTAGCTGAAATGGAACTAGGTTAGCCCTGCACATGTCCTACATGCGTGAATTATGTGAAGTACTTCAGGTGGTTCTATAAAGGAATGCGTTTAAATAGGTCCTGCATAGGACAATATACGTTGGATAGACTTACCTGTGTTTGGTCCAAGTTTCCATACACGCCCGACGCGGTGCCGACGAGAGAATCCGAGCCAACCTTGTCCGTCGAAAGCTAAGGGAAACCGGTCACCGAGAGAAACACAGATCACAGGACACGGGAGACTCACAGTCCCAAAACATAGTACCGGCCATGCCTTTACTCAGGACGTACTTTGCCTTCGTCTTGACGATGTTTGGGGTGTCGTATGATACCAGTTCCTTCTTGGCTGAGTCGTACGAGTAGCTTGTCACGTCTGTGGTATTCTCGAAGACTTGAGCGCCGGCAAGAGGCAGGGCTGAATAAGAGTATATGCCCGCTTCGGTCGTTCCAGGACCAATCTTATGGAGTGCATGAGGGAAGCTTTTTCGGACAAAGATGAATCATCCTCACCCCATTATAAGAAGCACCTATACCCACGGTCTCCTCGAACGCACGTCCATACAAGGGAACCCCCATGTTCATCTTGGCGGGCGTCGCGCCTTGGGAAAAGTACCACTGTACTGCCTTATCTGTAGACACTCCTGTGCGCACGCCACCGTATAGGTTGGCTTGGTTATCTGTCTACACCCTGCAGTCAGTAGGATTGTCTATCACCAGAAGAACGTCAGTTGATCACGTAGTTTAGCCAAGATCCGGCATAGTCATAGGCCTGAGTACGAAACACGTTAATATGTAAAGGACAAGACAAAACAGTGGACACGCACCATCAGATTCCAATATGTCAAGGCCTTATCCATCTGCGGAACCTTGAGGTATTGATAGTTGGCAGCACCAGCGGCCACAGCAACCTAGCAGCCCTCGTGTCAGAATGTACGCTGTATGCGTATGTAGAACATTGTCCTCACCGAAAGCTGGTAAGGTACAGAGTCACCGTTCGACTTGGCCAGGTCATCGAATGCGGAGCGAAGCTCGGTGAAAAGGTCTGCGAGGCCCTGACCCTGCGCGTCATTGGCGGGATACTCGAAGTCGATGTCGCTATCGAGCCATGATAAACGTAAAGGACGAGAACGAAGAAGCGAAGGCGTACATTCCGTCGAAGGCGTAATCAGAGACAAGCTGCACGGCGTCTTTGACGAAGGTGGCTCGTTTTGAAGAATCGGTTATGAATGAGAAATGGTTGTCTTGCGAGTAGGTCCAGCCCCCGACAGATAGAAGTGTCTTGAGATTTCTGGAGGAAAATCAATACTCTTCTGTGCTGATGACAAAGGATGAATCATTCACCGGTTCTTTTGCTTTAGCAGGTAAAGCTGCAGGAAGGGGGATGTTATCAGAACGTCATTGACCTGACTCAGTATTCAAGCATACCTGTTTCAAGCATCCGTACAAGTTATTGCCAGTTTCGTCCCAGGAATCACCGGCAAAATGTTTCTAGGCAGATGATCAGTCGACATCATCTGGACGACGGCGCTGGGACTCGGACTCGGAGCTCACCTGCTCATCTGCATATGAATCAGTCAACTTGACGTTTCCCGTGTCGGCGGTGACATCCGCAAATGCATAGTTGATATGCGTCAAGGTTGAGGGGACGATGTCCGTGGGTTCTTAAAGACGAATCAGCACATTGATTGCCGGTACAATACATACAGTACACCCACGGAAATTCGCGCCATAGATACCCCTAAAGGTACAACGTCAGCGTTGACAGGAAGGACAAAGACATTACGCTCACCAGTTTGTGAAATATCCAGTGGAGACCATTCCAGAGGCACGTTTCTGGATGGACTGGGGCTGGACATCAGCGGGCTCGGAGGCACTGCCAGTAAGGGCACCCTTGTAATTGGCCGGGCGATGCATGACCTGTGTCGCGCTCGCGAGGGTCGCAAGGGCAAATATGCCAACAATGAGCTCCAGGAATGACGAGCGAGCCATGGCTAACGAAACGACTCCTGAAGCGAGGGGGGCTGTTGGGTAAGGACCATCGAATGCCGTCTTTTATAATGGACCGGATGATCTCGAAGAACTATTTGGTGCTTCGGTAGCAAAGCTGCCACGTCGTATGCTCTATACGTCGAAGACGCGCAAACAAGCATGGTCGTAAGACCCTCGCAGATACGATGAGCGGGAGATTGGGTCGTGGTTTTCCCTACGTGACCAGATCAAGTGAGCTTCGAGGCACATTGGTGAGTTTGCAGCATATGTCCCCAGCTCTTCTCGAGAGCTAGAGAAACGCAGATCAGATGAACGGCCACAAGAGGGGTGGAGATATGCCGCACCGTGAGTATCGTGCCCTCTCCATCCCAGAACGGTATGATGGCTCACGATGAGAGCCGCATTGTCTTGATATCATTGCATCAGTCAACGCCTAGGACCATGCTTCTCTGATAGTAGTGCCAGAATGCAGCCGCCTCGGAAATGGAAAAGGGCTTTGTCTCACTGAAGTTTACAAAGGTGTAGTTTCGGGGGTTCTCCTGCTTTTGTCCATTTGAGACTTGAGAGTTCGGCCCTAGTATTGAGCACACATGCAGGTGTAGGCAGGTGTCCTTTGTTGAGGTCCCCGTTTGGTGATTGAACGATATTGCGATCATGCTGAAAGAAAAGGCACACGACCACGGAGCCCCGGCGGCGAGCATCGGTGCCATGGCACAATAAATCGCCGCTCGTTGAAGCTTCAAGACCGATGTACTAATGCAGGCAGTACTGGCGAGGTTGCTCCTTTGGTCCGGTTCATATGGCTCTACGTGAAGCGCCGTCCGTTACGATTCGTCTCGCGAGATCTTGCAATACCTCCGTTATTACTCGAGGGAGGTGGCCGAGAGAAAACATCGAGTCCAGAGATTTGTAGAAGGCCACGAGAACTAGTGTAGCACTTGTGAATAACGGGTTTGGAGGTTGGAGCTGGAGAAGAGACTGAGGAGAGGCAAGTTCAAGATGTCGACGGCCCGGGGACGGAACCATGCGTCAGATAAGATAGGATAAGATAAGATTGCCAGCACACTTACGAAGTCAATTGAATTCAACTGGTCCTGCACATAGTCTCCCCAAGGCAGACGAGATATTTCGTCAACACTTCTCAGGCTCAGGATCCTCTTATCTGGCGTCTGCTTTCATTACGGTGGGTGTTACCGAGTGCGCGAGGGAATTGTGATTGCCGAGCTTCGGCATGTCACGTGCACTGGAAAGCAGAATCTGTCTAATGTCCAACAAGCGTCGAGCTGAACACCCTCCGAGCACAATACGTTGGTTTCTTCCAAGTCCAATCTGATTCATTATGGAAAAGAACTCATATGTGGGAGGAGCACAAGGCTTGAAGTTTAAATAAAAATGGAGCACTAATATAAACCAGTGAACCATGATCAAGCTCAAGTTGAGTTACTGAGTAGGGTCCAGTAGTACACCACGCCTTCCGATGTAAGTATGTTGGCATATTCTCGGACTCGAGAGGCTGAATCTCTCAAGTCAACAAGATGAAAATGTACCTATGGTATTCCCGACTCGGGCCTCGGCAGCTCCTCCATCATTCTTCTTCCAAAGGCTTCATGTATTTTGTAAGTTGTGGATGAGGGTTGAGACCTTGGGACATGGTACGAAGTGCCAGTGTATCCGCTGCGGATCCAGTGGAGAAAGTATAGGGATCTCGAAGGCCTGCTGACACCTGTAGCGTCGGTGGGCCTTCGAGTCAACCACGAGTAGCGAGGCATCCACAACTCGATCGGCCTTTTTTACTCGAAAGGATGCTGTGTAGGATATGCATACGCACCTTGCGTCGCCTCGTGCTACCGTTTTATCATGAGCCAGGGTAGCTCCAAGAAAGCTCCCAGGACTTGAAGAACACTGCGACTTTTGTTTATCGCGCGTGGAAAGCGCGGTCTCTGTTTGAACTTTCTAAGCTAAGGCGGGAACATGTTGAATGACAATAAAGAGGTAAATGTACCAGTAGCCGTCGATGTCTCGACTGCCATTAACTCGTTTGGTTTGCGTCTCGTCGTCAACTCAGATCAGTTAGTCTAAACAATATTTCTCTGTGGTAACCTGTCTCGATAAGTCCTCTCAGCCAATCAGCGAGCTCCCCCTATCACTCGACAAGCGCGTCGCGGAGAAAAGCAGACTACCTGCACAACCGTCAGCGTACGTCTGTGTACCTATCGACTCGGATATGCTCTAGAATCACCCACTTACTACCGTCCAAAGCAATTCCACACGGATTTCGGACAATGTCCGGAAGTTCAGGCTCGCACTCCAGATCCAGCGAAGACCTTCTGCTCGAGGAACGGGATCGGTCTGGTCCCGGTTTCACCAGTGGTCCTCCATCTCCTCCTGAGCAGGATAACGAGGAATGGGGAATACACAGGGCACGCTCTTCAGACGACGGCTTTGTGTCTCATTTCAAGAGGCCGTGGGCTCGTATCACCCACCGCTATCCCAATCTAGGCCTTCGTGCGCGCCGCCTAGCTGAATTCATTCAAGAGTCTCCACCCAGCGCCGAGGATTTGCGGGGTGGGTTTTGTTCTGTACATGCCCTGCACCAATTTGACGTATGTGCATGAAGAACCCGCGCCATGGCTCTTCGTACCTTACAAGATGGGCCCACGACCCCAGCGGGTTCCTCTAGAATCGCTCTTCATGTACAAGACGCGCTTCCTAACATCCCCTTTCCTCTTTATTATCTTTGTGGTAATCTATCTTCTCACCATTGCCTCCATATCCCGAGCACAATCGTTCCAAACACCTCGCGACGCGTTCATAGGGTGTTCAAACACATTCTGGCCTGCACAAGATCGTTGTGGTCTCGATGGGCAGAATTGCCTTCCATTCGACAACGCGTCATTCAGTTTCCGATGTGAATCCGCTTGCTCGACGGTTTTCCTACACAATCCTCGGACAATCGGCAATCAGGAAATGGTGTACGAGCCTTTAATTGTCGGTGGGGGAGACGAAGAGCGTACCTACCGAGGAGATAGCTTCATATGTGCGGCAGCCCTACATGCGTGCGTGCCTCTGCTGTCCCTTCAGCTACCACCGACGGATCTTACTAATTCAGTGCTTTTCTAGGGGCATCATCAGTGATTCTCGAGGAGGATGCGTCAAGGCAACTCTCGCTGGAACCCACACCAATTTTCTTCCCCGCAAGGATCATGGCCTGAACTCCATGGGATTTCCCTCAGAGTTCCCGCTCTCCTTCCGCCTCTCTTCCACAGCAGAGATAGCTTCATGTACCGACCTGAGAAACGATGCTCTGGTCTTTAATGCCTTCGTCACTGCATTCCTCTTCATGGTCCTGCGCCCCAAACCGCTCATATTGTACTGGTCTTTGGTGTGCATTGGGTACTGGCATGTTACTCTGTTTTCTCAGCCCCGAGGTAAGTAGATCCATATCACCCGCTCACAGCACAGTCCCTTACGCACTTTTCTTCCCTCAGGCAACCCGCCGGATTTGTCATTTGCCTTTGGCACGTTCCTTCCCGCGATGGCATTCGCCTACGTTTTTTGGCGGGCAGCGTTCCGTTTCGTATTACCCTCTTTCGCAACCAAGCTTCCCATCGAAGGCGGTCTACTCTATCTCGGCCCTTATTGGATCACGGTCCTCAATAACATGACTCTCGACAGGCTCCCTGTAGACCGACTTATCATGAACGACATCCTGGCTCGCCCCGGCGGACTCGCAACGCTAATCGCCATCGTAGTTCTCCTAGCAGGAATAGTGGTCAACCAAGTCGTGGTTATCCGCAAGATGGGGTACCTCGTCCAGTACCTGGGATATTACCTGGCCGGAATATGTGTGGTGGCCATTCTCGCCCTCCTTCCTGACCTCAACCTCCGAATCCACCACTATATTCTGGCGATTATACTCATCCCAGGAACCGCTTTCCCGACCCGCCTGTCAGCCGTCTATCAAGGTTTCCTTCTAGGTTTATTCTTGAACGGGGTCGCGGCCTGGGGCTTCGACTCGATCTTACAAACATCGGAAGAGGCGTGTAAACCTCCTCTATAAAGTAATCTGTTCTCATTCATCGTCTTGTAGCTCCGTCGAGACGCACCCATGGGCAGCTCCCTTCCCATATTCGTGACTAATTCGACAACTTACGACCCTTCGGTACTGTTGCACAACCAATCCCTCGGCTGGCTTCCAATACCCTCGACCGAAGACTGGGATGGATTTGCTCTTCTGGTGGATGACGTTGAGCGCTACGTGGGACCCGCTCTGAATTACTCTATGAAAGCCCTGCAAGAGGGCATCCCACACTTCTTCCGCATTGCTGTACGTTTATCTCTACCGCGCGTTCGCGCCACCAGTCAAGGTTATTACTCACATTTTTAACAGTTCACGAGGGCAGGGAGCACGGGGGACTTCACAATGCCTGCAACATTGTGGCCGAATGGGACATGGGTCGATCCTCTTCCTGGGGCCTCTTATTAGACTTTACTATATAATACCTACGTACCATTCGACTCTTGAACTTATCGTGATCCTAATGGCCGATGATCGAGAATGTGTACTGAGTATGAGTGAACCCACCTCCACTACGGCTAGCTCACACGTGCCGCGAAGTCGTGCACTTTCGATGACCTTCGTTGATACCACAATCCACTGCCCACCATGATCCATCTTCATCACCGACATGCTCGACACTCTTCCACCTGAACTTATTCTCGAGGTCCTGCTTCATGTCACTTTATCTACCATCGTGACGCTGCGTCTTACTAGTCGTCAATGGGCACAATTCATCGCCGCGCACGAAGCCATTGTATACCGCCAGGCTGCTTACCGTCATGGATTTATTTCCGCTTCCGATGCATCATTTGATGACGTCCTCAACGAAAGGCATGGCGATTTGTGGAAGAGATTGAATGACTGGAAAGATCTATGTATGTTTTCATCTTCTTCATGAAGACTGGCGAGACTTGACACTATGATATAGGCTATCGATCGGTTCAGCTGGATAAGAACTGGAGTGGTAAAGGTCGCTCAGTCGTCCGTGTCCTGCACGCAGCAGGAAACCATGTCCATCGTATCAAAGTCGACGAGGAGCGCCAGTTCGTTATCACCACCCACCGATGGGGCGGGCTCACCGTGACCGATCTGACCTTTCCCGGAAAGATGCTCTGGTCACTTTCTAACGTGTGTCTATCTGCCAATATCCTTCCCTTCCAACCTATCCTCACGGGTCTCTGCGCAGAATTACACGCGGCATTACGCTCACTGCGAATACTCGAACGGGTATCTCATCTTCGATCGCCCGACCGACGAGAAGGAAGTCTGGCGTCTCGCAAGCACCTTCGCGCCCTCCGATCCTCCCATAGCGCGCGCCGCACCTCCAGACCAGTCTCAACTTGCGGCATCGCATACGTCCCGGCGCCTCCACTCCCCTACTTCGTCTTCAGGCGATAGCGATAGCGATAGCAACCGAGGTCACTTCCGTCCATGGGCCCTCCTTCAAATACCCGAACAGAGTCTCGCCTACCGCTTCGTGTACCCAACCCTACTCACCGCTAACTCCCGCCGCGCTTTCCTCTACGACGTGCCCACCGGAAAACTTGTCCAGGTGATCGAAAACGTCGGCATGCAGAACGTAGCGTACGTCGAGCTCAGTGCGCGGCACGTTATCGTGTGCGGGACCGAGGCCGTGAGGATCTTCAGTAGGGAGAATGGCAGTCTTGCGTTCGAGGTCCCCGCCAGGCCCGCTGTGCGCCGTATCATGTCTGTCATATACCCGCCGGTTGGAGGCGACGGTGAGAGCCTGAACGCGGTTCTACAGCCGCACAACATATCCCGGCGCCAACCATCGCCACGTAGTCTCAACGATTGGGATGAATACATCGCTGGTGAGGTTTTTCGCCCGTGCCGTGCGTGGCACAGGTCAATGAACCACATTGCTTCCCTTCAGTGCACGTCTCGTCCGATGGCCGCGACATGGTGATCATGAACGAACAAGAAAACGTCCTCTTCATTCAAGATTTCGAACGTATAATCCGCGGCGAAGTTTCCTTCAAAGATGCGGCGCTTCAAGTTCGCATCGTTGATGGTGTGCATTTCTACCTCGCGTTCGAGCACGGCCGCGTCGCCGTTGCCTCGGTATGTCTTCCTTCACCCTTTCCTTCCTCCTCCTCTGATTGAATGTCTTCCCAGAGCAACGGTTTGTACATCTTCCACCTCAACGCGGGTAACATCGACGCCCCTCCCACTACTCTCTCGCCCCACGCATCCTTCCCCAACATCACTCTCAGCAGCACTGCACCTTGGAAAAGCCGCTCCTTCCCCCACGAGCCCACCGTGACCTGCCTCCAGATGTCTGACCGCCGTGTCTTCTTCACTTGGAACGCGCGCGGACGGGCTATCCCTGTTTTCGACCCGCCCCAAGAGAAGCATGGCGATCGCGCGATCGCATCTCCAGAGCTGGAAGAAGGTGAAGGTGAGGTGCACTGGGAAGAAGACGTCGATGACGAACCCTTTGGGGTGGTACAGGGAGGTGGGCTGGAAAACGAAGGTATCCTGGGTGCGCTGGTGGGCGCGAACCCACTGGCGCTTGTCCCATGGGGTACGTTTTTTCCTTCGTTGTTTCTCTCGCACAGGGGTGGGCGCGCTCTGACTTTCATACAGGGAACCCGAACGAAGTGGAGGTGGGATGTGTCGATTTAAGCCTTATGCCAGCTTGATTCCTTGGCTATGCCGCCCTTTTCCTGATATGTTACACTTTCATCGTTGCTCCACCTCACGTTTATATGCCTCACACACGCGTTATCCGAGTATACATATCCACCCCTGGCCAGTGGCCTACAGAAATGGTGCACAACCTAAATGTACTCGGCCATGGCCTCTTGAGATAATTCAATCCATCCAGGCTTCAACCCGCTTTCAAAAAGAAAGGAAGACGTTTCAGGTCGTAACCCCACGTAAACGTACAAGGATGTGGTAGTTCCAACGGCGGTTATTATCTACAAAAGGATTCGGAGGAGGGGAGGGGCCGCAAGCACAAGCTCTTCGACTGGCCGGACCCGACGACGAAAAGGTGGGAGAGGAATGATTAAGGAAAGTGTGTGGTGTGCGCGGGCCGCGGCCAGGAATACCGTATGTATTGTGCAACCAAAGCTGGAGGGCGGATTGGGGAAATTGCCAGTGGTGGGGGGACGGAAGGGATAGGGGAAAAGATGCAGACAACGGACGAAGAGCGATAGATGAGATATGCAGCAACAGCAGAGGTGGATAATAAACGACGACGATGGGAAAGGGAGGTTTGGACGATAATAAGTAGTACGACTACGAGTAGGGTGACATGCGAAAATACGACCTGAATAAGGAAAGGAGACGGAGGTGTCCGAGGAAATATACTTGGGAGAGGTAAGGCCATGGCGAAGGGAGGGGTTTTTGGACGGTTTCTGTTTGAGGTGGTTCAGTCGATGCATCGGAAAGTCTGACCTTCATCAACGCACCCATGCGAAAGCATCATACACATTCCTCCGCCCGCGCGCCCTACCCCGTCCCAAGCCAACTCACACGTCAACGTAGATGAGCACAGGCTCGCCTACGCCTTCGATCTCCGGGATAACGCACTTGAGGTCGAATGCCTTCGCAAGCACGATTTTGAATATCTTCTGCACGTTGATCGACGCCGAGGTCGAGCAGAAGATGAGTGAAGCATGCATGGCTTTCGCGAAGCGCTTTGCTTGCTTGGTGATCTCTTCTTGCTCGTCGCGCGGGAACGTCGCGAAGGTGTCGAATTTGGTGCCTATCAGGAAGGGGATTGCTGTCTGTTGAAGATAGGCATCAGGATAGAGATCGGAAGGGCGGTTTACGATGAATGCCGAGGTGGCGGCGACGCGTAATTGGTACGGTAACGTAGGCACAACAATGGCGCGTGTGTGGGACGGGCACGTCGTACGATGGGGTATTCGAAAATCGAACACAGGGCCGTATAGCAAGACGGGAAGGAGGACTGTAAAGGGGGCACATAGCGGCGTGAAACCGAACGTGCATCGCGAAAGCATACCCCGCATCGGATGTCGATGGAGCACAGGATACAGGAACAAAGGAGTGGCTCACGAACACACACCTTGTTGAACCCTCGCGCCTGTCTGTACCACTCCTTTACCGAGTTGAGTGTGGACTTTCTGGAGAGGTCGAACATGAAGAGGATTGCTACGGCATCGTTACAGACGAGGGGGAGCATGTTGACGAATTCACGCTGGCCACCCAAGTCCCATATTGAAAACGTGATCGTCGTCCGTCGGACGGAGATGGTCTTCTCCATGAAGTTGACGCCTTTGGACGGGTTGAACGGAGGAGGAAGAGGGGAGAGGGGAGAAACGCACCCAGCGTCTGGATGTAATCCTCGTCAAAGCTGCCCTCGACGTACTTGACCATCAAACTCGTCTTCCCAATCTGCGAGTCGCCGACCATCCCGACCTTGATCACCACGCTGAGGAGGGATGAGGATGGAGGGTGGGTACGGAGGGAGGCGAACGAACGGACCTGTTCTTCTCGTCATTGTTCTGTAATGAAGGGTGTGCGCCGGAGGAAGGGCCGGCGGCCGACTGTGAGGAGGAGGAGGAGGAGGAAGCGAGGGCGGACATTCGTGTGCGAGCGAAAGGCGTTCAAGAATCGACTGAAGGACGGTTGAAAGTCTATGGTAGTTCTCGAGAACTAGGGACTGCCTCGTGGGCAGGCAGAAGGTGGTCAGCCGGTTGATGAGAGCCGATAACGCGAAGCGTTCAGTCCGACGGCGAGAGCGACGAGAGAGGGAAACGAGGAGAATATAAAAGAGAAAATGAATGAAGTGGAACAGACGCTGCTGCTTCGCCGTCGATGAACAGAACGCGCGTTGCCAGGTCGTCTCGCCCGACGTTGCTCAACCCTTTCGTTCCCCCTCCGCCCGCTCCCCGCCACAACCCGTCCAGACGCCCGCGCAAACACGCGCCCATAGCAACAAACATCCATCAAAATTCGTTCGTCGTTCACGCTACACCACTTGCTAACTTGACATCCTAGGGGGGTATATATCGTACAAAACTAATGTCCGTGGAGTGAAATCACCGTACAGCCTACGCCTTGTACGGCGAACGCTCGTAGCCGTCCCCGATCGCAACATACTGTCCAGCCTCGCCCGCCCTGTACGGTGCTAGAATCGGCACCGCGACACCCATGTCTTTCACCGCCCGCTCCTCCTCCAGCTGGCTCACATAGTCCTGCACGATCAGGCACCCCCCTGCACGCAGAGACTGTATCAGCGGGAAGGTCACCAAAGAAAGCGAGGGACGATTCGACGTACAAAGCTCAAACAGCCAGCTCACAGCCAGCAGCCCGATCGTGACGCCTCGCCCGATTTTGAATGCTTTCCTGCAGATGTCTGCTTCGTCGGGGTCCGTCGAATTACCGACGCAGTCATTGATCGTCGACTGCATGTCGACGTCATGGAAGAGCTCGTAGATGAACCACGCTCCCGCCGCGAGGCTCAGGAGGAAGTGTATCCACAGCGTTGCTGAGTACGCCCGTACGAGGAATCTCGCCTTGGTTATCGCGCCGACGAGCCTGAACATATCCATCAGACCCGATCGCACACATCGGCCGCTGGAAGAACCCACCCGAAGAAAGACATCACGGCGAGCGCGGTATACAACGCGGTCGACACGATCAGCGCTCGTTCTTGGTTCGTCGAGAAAGCAAAGTCATCTGCGAAAGGTGAATCTCCCGTCAGCCTGCGCTCACAGACCTCAGAGACATGAAGTAACACTTACTGTGCTTGGACACCGCGATCCATCCTGCAACAGCCCAAATCCCGCTCCCCACCAAGAGCAGGATCGAGATGACGAACAATCCCAGCCGAACGGGGATACAGCAGCAGAACTTGCGCGAATGGACGTGAATGCGAGACATGACCCTGGTGGACGTGAGATAGAGGGGATGTGAAGAAAGGTCGTGAGATGGTAAAGGGTGTTTGCCTCAAGGCGGCACTCCTTTTTAAAGTTGCTTGGGCGCAACTTGGGCGCGTGGGGGCAGTGGTTGCGGAGTTTCATAGATTGGGCGAGGCTAGTTATCCGCCCGGCCTCCGGGAAGCCACGACGCGCCTTGGCTGGTGGATAGCTGTGCGATATGACGAAAGGTGATCCCATGAGGACGCTTCCCGAAATCAGTCGTAACGGAATGACTGCGAGTGCTGTGTACACATCCGCATTCAGCGCTTCAGCGTTCGGGCGCGTCAACAAGACATCGGTTAACATACCGATTTCGGCCACGCCCCCTCCCGTTTATGCGCATTGCGCACCTATCCAGTGCGATATTGACCATGCGGGTGTCGTACAGAAATGCAATCGGCCGAGCACGCTCAACGCGTCAGGCAAGGCCAAGGATGCATGCACATTATGTATCGCCAACCCACGACCAGCGGACATGTCCTGTGATATGCGCAGTATCCAGTGCACGCTTCTTCGGGTTCTTCAGGATTTGGGTCGTAGTTCTGCTGAGCCTGTTAAAATGTGCGCCCGCCGGTAGACGAACATGTTGTAAGGCTAAAGGAATCCTGAAGGCGATGAGGGCAGCTGGGCGTCGAGCGATACGTTCCCAAAGTTGCACAATGCAAATCTCCACGTGACGCACCCTTTAGCTTGATACAAGTCGAACTCGGAAACTTGACTCAAACTAACCCAAACTTCCATCGAATCACCTATGCTGACCACTGACCGGTGACCCCCCTCCCGGCCAGCAACTGGACCATCCCTGTGCTTCTGAATAAGGTCGCTCATTCTTCCCCTCGAATACATTGTGACGGTTGGACCGGGCCTACGTCACGGTTTGACCCTATGCATCGTGATCTTCTACGTCAGGGCAATCTCACCGGCGCTGTGTTACTGTCAGTTTCTGCTAAGAGGGGATGCGCGTATACGCCGCATGCTTGTAACTCTGGAGTATGTTTTCCTCAACCTCTCTTGCCGTTGTCTTACTATCTGTAGTCATAGGCGGTCACTATACCGGCCTCTGGACCTTCCCTACCCGCACTCTCCATCCCCCTTTACTTCAAGAAGTCGAAAGATGGAGCTGTCGACCGTTCCTACCCCCTCTGTTTGTCGAGACCCCCCCTTCCGCCACCCACCCTGCCATTCAAGCAGCTTCTGCCGCTCTAGACAAGTTTCTGTCCGACCGATTCTCGAAAGGCGACATTGACAGTCTCTCTGTGGCGGTCATCACTTCTGAAGGGGCGGTCTTTGAGAAAAACTTCGGAGTTATGAGGGCCAACGAGACCAACTCCCCCGCAACAAATGGCCATTCGATGTATCGCATCGCATCGGTCGCGAAGCTATTCAACGTGCTAGAGGGTTTAATCCTGGACCAGAGGCAGAGTTTGTCGTGGTGCGCTACTGGATTATCTTTCTCATCCCACTGACTTCGCTGATTTCTCCTCCACAGGGATGATCCTGTCGAGAAGTATCTTCCTGATTTCAAATATCGCCTGGATGGGCTTGATGCTTCTCTCAAGCCACCCTCACAGGCGGACGCTCCCGTCACCCTCTTTCAACTCGCCACTCACATGTCGGGTCTCGGAAGAGATTGGCCCCCGGGAACCGTCTCCAACTGGCCGCACGATCTGGAAGGCGCAGGACCCCCGCCCACGAATGGCCACCCGTTCCCATCCCCGGAAGCCTTATACGAAGCCATATCATCCCATCATCTCACATCGCCGCCCTTCTCCTACCCTGCATACTCAAACACCGGCACCGGCGTGCTCGGTCTCGCCCTTCTAGCTGCCAGTCGTGCGGCTGAAGGGTCCTCCGCTCCCGTCAGATACGCTGATCTCTTGAAGAGGGATGTGTTCGATCCTTTGGGTATGAACGGAAGCCATTTTCTAGCGACAGAGGCCAACAAGCATCTCGTCGTCGTGCCTTCCCTTGCACCGGAGGTGGCGGTAAGGTCTTTCTTGCATATACTTAATCTCTGGCATTTCTGACAGAACCCTGTTCAGGATCAAGACTTCCTAGACGCCATGAACCCTGCCGCTGGACAATTCTCCTCCATTTCAGATCTCATCAAGGTCACGCAGATGCTACTGAACCCCGCGCAACCGAACAGTCTTCTGACGCCGTACTCCATGAGGAAGTGGCTGCAGTCTGTGCACTCGTTTGAAGAGGATGACTGGACAGAAATCGGGTTCGTGTGGGAGATCGTCAAGGCGCTCGACTCGAATGGCCGTCCGCGCAAGGTATATTGGAAGCGTACGTGCCCTTCCGAAACACCAGGAATTCTCTCGACCATGCTGATCGACCTTTTAGTGGGAGCGATGGCTGGGTACCACTCCGCGCTCGCGATACATCCCGGGTCTTCCTACGGAATCACTGTTCTAATGGGTGGACATTATCCCGACGCCGCGAAGCTGGCCTACGACGCCTTCAAAATATTCCAGCCCGCCATCGACAGCGCGCTTGCAGAGATGGCTACCGAGCTTTACGCCGGTCACTGGTCCGCGAGCGACGCTCAAGGAAAGTCGTCCTCTGCCCGCATCATCGTGGAGAAAGGCACCCTGTATATCGAAAGCCTCGAACTTCTAGGCGTCGATGCGCTGAAGATGTTCGGCGCGCAGGGAAGGCTGGCCCTTCGCTCGTCTATGAGACGAGATGAGTTTCGGTAAGCGGTGTCTTTGTTTGCAGAGCCGCGCTCACGTTCTGTGTCATCCTTTTTAGGATCGACACGGGAATCCCTGGATACAACGGTGCCGAACACATGGGCTGCTATCCGTACTGGAACGGACAAGATCTCTGGGGCGTGCGCAATAATGCTGCCGTCAATGTGTTGTATTTCACGGGCTCCGAAAGCCACCGTCATCTTCATGTTCCTTCGCTCTCCCTAACCTTGGAAAGAGCTTGAAGCCGCCGTAGTTCGATCTGGTTGTACACAATGACAATGACCTTGGTGCCTTCGGCTATAAACGCACTTTTCTCGTGTAGAATTAGGCATGCTGTAGATTAGGGATCTCCACTCTGCAAGATACAAAGCTGAGGTATGCAGGACATATTCACATGCGGTTACCAAAGCGTGGGGATTGAGGGACACCGTACGGCGTGGGGTATGAATGAGGGAGCCGCGGACTACGAGGTGGGGACATTGGATGAAGCGTATAGGGATCTGTAGATGTACTGCTGGGGTATTGAGAGTGAAAAGAGAGTGGCCGGCCTTGGTGACTGCTGATAGAAGACGGCGGATGCATAGGTATATGATATGAGAGAGGTTCCTGCATGCGAACAGCTTCGTAGGTCGTCTCTTCCACGACCTCGAACTGTCGGACATACAACGCTGCCACTATGGAGCTCCCTAACAAGTTCAAGGGCAACGTTGTCAGACACTGCAAGTAGCGCGAGGAAGGGCGGGTTTCACGCACAAAGCTCGACGATGCACGTCAAGACTACAAGGGCCACGACGCCACCGCGGAACACGTTGAAACGAAAATTACAGCCCTCGACATCGTTGGAGGAATGGCAGTTGTTAAACCCGTGTTGCGTCTCGTCCCGAAAGAGCTCGTATCCGAACCAGATGCCAAGGCCGAGGTTGGCTGCAATGTGGATCTGAAGGAGGGCAGCATACCATCCCGTCATGCGGCGTTGCTTGAACAGCGAGCCAAGAAGACTGTGATGGCTCAGAAGGAGGGCGGGAGAGTCAGGACGAGAACGCACCCAAGCAGAGAGATTATAACCAGGAGACTACACGCTCCAGAGTATAAGATCAGAACCAAGTGCTGTTTCTGAGTGACTTGCACATCCACTGAACAAGTCGGTCGAATCGGGACACGCACGAACGACGACGCGATGACGGACCAGGATGAGAGACGAGGTACCAGCCTCCGAGGGGGATCAGCGTGCCCTCAGCCAGCGTTACAACGGACATCACGAACGTGCCCAGTCGTGCGGGGATGCAGCAGCAGCATTTGCGGGCATGGCTCATGGCACGGGCGGGGGGTGGAGGCCTTCGGTGGCCAGCACTGTGGTTTATACATAGGTCATGTTGTGCACATCGGCATGATGACCGCGTAAGTAGACCGTCACGTCGATCCGAGAATATTTGCTCTTCTCGGTTACCGTAATTACTGTAGCGAGCTCCACGGCGAGGCGAGGCGATGGATCATGGTGCTCGGGTGAAGGGTTAGGAACTCTGAAAGTACCGGAGGAACCTAGTCTGTGACTCTCGCCGGCTTTGGACCAGCTACGAGCGACGCAGAAGCATATTCTGCCATTTGTTCCGAGTAACAAGTAATGTGTGAGGGATTTTCACGAATGGCTGGAAGGTGGGGGTGCGATAATGGTGGGAGTCGACTCGTCAGTTCAACTAGGTTCAACTTCAAGGACAACGTCACGAAGGGCGGAAAATCAAGCGCCCACAAGTCACGCGGGCGGCCGACTTTGAGTCTCGGCAACGGCCGATAAACTGCACAACTGGGACGCAACTCTATCTCACGGTCTATCATCCCGTCCTCGCCATCGCCATCGACGCCGACGCCCTCAATTCTCATCAAAAATGTCTAAAAGTGCGTAACGATGTCAGCCAGTCGGGCCCCTTACTGACTATGTTGCCTAGGTTAGTATCGGCCTTGTGCATTGTACCCTTCATGCTCAATCGTTATACCTGCAGCCACCGCGGCCGGTAACAAGTACCGTATCACACTCGGTCTCCCCACCGGTGCCGTCCTCAATTGCGCGGACAACAGCGGCGCAAAGTCGCTCTTCGTCATCGAGCCGTTCGGGTTCGGCTCGCATCTCAACAGGCTGCCCGATGCCGGTGTGGG
The DNA here is from genome assembly GCA_012932865.1 of Amylostereum areolatum. NCBI lineage: Eukaryota > Fungi > Basidiomycota > Agaricomycetes > Russulales > Stereaceae > Amylostereum > Amylostereum areolatum. The sequence continues at coordinate 510,321 of SAXG01000022.1, forward strand.
TGACATGGTTGTCGCGTCCGTGAAGAAGGGAAAGCCTGAGCTCAGGAAGAAGAGTGCGTACTTTTTCTTTTCAACATCGGAATCGACGGGATAGCGAGAAACTACAGTCCTTGCGCGTTTGGATGGCGGTTGTTGGGATTATCTCACTGATTGCTTAATCTACAGCCATGCCCGCTATCGTCATCCGCCAACGCAAGTCGTGGCGCAGGAAGGATGGTGTTACACTCTACTTCGAGGTGTGTAGATTATCCTCTTGCACCTTTTCCAGACTCTGATTCTCTGCAGGATAACGCTGGTGTGATTGTCAACCCGAAGGGCGAGATGAAGGGCTCTGCCATCACGGGTCCCGTTGCAAAAGAATGCGTGCGTTTGACTCTTCCTTACCTCTCCCCGTTCTGACGATCGTCTTCAGGCCGACCTCTGGCCGCGTATCGCGTCAAACGCAGGCACGGTGGTATGAGCACCCGTCGTCGTTTTGCTGTTTGATCTTCCTCTTTCTCATGTTGTCCTCGTTATGATGTCGTTGTATCCCTCACACCATAATGCACCAATATGACATTATGACCATGGCCTTCTGTACCATGTCGCTCAAAATGCCGCAACTTCACTCTTAATGACCCTGACCTCGCGCTCCACTGGTGTGATACGGTCATCGTCCAATCCTTCATTTCATGCTACCACGACTGAAATCAAGATTCAAAGGGTAGTAAACGGTCATCATATAGCCTATATTATCACACAGTATTCCAATTTCCATTCATGCGTCTGACCCCATCTAATCAAAGCAGTCGTGTTCAACGAGATCAAAACTCGTACCTAGCGGAACTGGGTATAAACTTTTTCTAAATGAGAGCAGATATGTTGGCCGTCATCTAATCCGACTCAGAAGCAAAGCCAAGTGCCAGGGCCTGGAGAATACGTGCTTCTCTGTTCGGCGAACGGATCTGCCTTATCCGTCGTGTGTCATTGCTATCGTGCACCATATCCCAAACAAGTTTCCCTGGGCCAAGTTTCGCTCGGAGCGACGTGACCACCTCCTCTGTGACATCGCACTGGTAGATATTCAAGGTTTCGACCCGACCCGACGTGAACCATCCTTCAAGTGCTTGTAACACCCCTGCAAAGGGGTTCGTTCCACTTTCCATATACTCCGTTTCGACAAGACTGATGTCGGAAAGCCTCAGCACACTGAGAGCAGGGAAGAGCGGAGAAGATGGCGCTCCGAGCGCCGTGACGATATCGGAGGCTGAATAATTTGTAAGCGACAGATTACGCACGTCTTTGAATCCCTCGAACATCCGCCGCACGCCGAGCTGGTCGGGGAAGCGGTAGTCCACCGATAGGACCACTGTCTCCATGCGTTTAAGGATAGGGAGGGCATCCATCATCGCGTCCGTCATTATTGCCATCGCGTCAAATCCGGGCGTCAGATGAAACGTCAGTTGTAGATTAGGGCGCGGGTCGTCCTCGGTGACGTACTCGAGCGCAAAGGCATCCCTTCCCCCATTTGCGAGGCCCACGAGTGACTCCCACCTCATCGCGAGGGAGATGTACTCCTTAAACATGTGGACCTTGGCGAGATCGCATATACGGTCGGTAGCAATGAACGGCGCATAATGGTCGCAAAGGGAGGTGGCCACCAGTAGTATGAATACCGCGTCCACAGCAGTGTCATTCGATGGGTAGTTGGTTTCGCCATCGATCTCGATGAGGGCAGTCGCAGGCAAGGAGAGGCGATGGAAGAGCGTCATGCTTTGACGGAAGTCAGCGTCGATGACAAACTTCTGCATACGAGGAAGAGATATGCTATGGGGTGATTCGATGGCTGAAGTGGGCAATCGAAACAGACGATGCTCCCTTGGTTGATTCCATATTTGACGGACCGTGAAAGCCTCGAGCTGTGGCAAGCGTGCCAACATCGCGACTATATCATCGACCGTCTCCCAGGCCCGGCAATCCGTGATATCGATGTCGATCAATGAGCTTGACTGCAACAGCGGCGACGTGGTATGCAAGCTGCACCATTCCAGCTCTAACTTCCTGAGCTTGGGAGGAACGCTGTCGGAAAAGATCGAAAGAGGAGGTGGCATTGGCTCATCCCAGTATTTGTCCTCGGCCGGGGGACAGGAGTAAATGAGGCTTAACTCTTCCAATTCTGGAACGGAAGAGGACAGCAGTGGGAAAATCTTTTCTGCATCGTATCTCCAAAGATGGCTGACGGAGAAGACGCGCGCACGGGAAAGGTGGGAGATGGATAGTAGGACCGCATTGTAATACGCGAGTTTCTTCGGGGTGGGGTGCCCACGCTGGTCTGCTGACGCCAGTCGCTCTCCTTCGATCCTGAGCTGGATAGGTGCGGGATAAGATCGGTCGAGAAATATTTGAGTGACCTCGACATTGCGGAAGGGAATCGTCGTCCATACGTCGCGGCAAGCGAGCGCAACTTCTCGCCAGCGGCTGCAAACACGCAAGAGCGGCACCGCAGCGGAGACCACGACGTTGGACCGGAGTGTGACAGTGTCTTGCGAGAGGAAGGTGGCAATGCGAAGGAGAACTTCGAGGGGAGAGCGACGGAAGATGGGTAATTGGCTGTTAGCCTGGCGCGCTGCCAAAATTCTGGCCAAATCTTCCGGTGCTAAAACATATCCATCGGTTCCTGAGGTCGAACTCATGGTGAATTGTCGATGTCAGTGTGACTGCCGGCTCTGTAGAATTAGCATGGTGAGCTGGATTCACGGACAAAGACCTATGTAATTTCACTTGCCACGTCCTTCCAATTCGCGCTAGAGTCCACCGTGGCACCGTCAGGATTGGCAAAGGATGGGAACAGAACAGCGTGAAGAGTCTTGAAAAACGAATAGGAGAGCGAGTAGAGAGGCAGGAAAGTGAGATATCCGTGGATCCGGAGAGCCTGAGCAGTACCGCGACGGGGGTTCCCGCAAGGATTGATGGTGTATGCACTATGTATAAGATGAGAGATACTGCAGAGCTGCTTGGGATACAATGATGGTTGAAGTCACTTGAAGGCCACCACGAATCTGCCACGACCGTCGACGTTGCTGGCAAACTTGCATCAGTGGCAGGACCAGGTTAGAATTCCGCCACACGGAGTGGCGTTGCACGAGGCGTCGATCATCGATGACTCGATCAAGTCCAACCACACAGAGAATGCATTAATACTCGAACTAAGCGGCAATAGAGAGTAACATACAATAACTACAACAAAGCATACAGTAGTGTAAAGCAAGCGGTCCGAAGTCGTACATGGCACATGGCACATAAGTAGTAAGTGGCTGGAGTAGCACAGGTACAACATGTAGTGTGGGCGTGAAGGTCGTGATCGGATAAAAGGAGCGAGTATCGTTACAAGGGCGATGGAATACAGTCTGTTTAAATCGGTGAAAAATGGATACAGATGAAGGGAGAGGCCTAGATAATGAATCGGAGGTTCGTGTCCTAGTGAAGACGTGAGACTGTGACGAGCGTTCCAAGGAGGGAATAGGATGACGTACGATGCGGTGCGAGCTCGAGAGCTGTGGTTTCTGACTATACTTCGACTTCAAGACTTCTCTAAAAACACCATGAGCACCCATTGAATAAATCCCCATAGCCGGAACAGTTCCCACCTGACGCCACGAAGCAAATCCTGGTACGAGATTTGCGGGTTTCGTTCTGCCAGGGAAAAACGTCAGTGGAAGTACTTATCCTCTAGTCGCGAGGGAAGACGCACTCAGCACTTTGACGAACGCCTGGAGAAATAGGCGTTAATGAGGAATGCCGGCTCGAAGAGGAGGAGACAGGAGGCTTACATAGCTCATCGCGCCGACCGCTTGTCCGCCCTGCACTGTATCCGCGCTTGTCTGCGAGTCAGTCGACCCGCTCCATGTAATCTATCCAGCACCAGAACATCCAAGTTAAAGACCAGACGGACAGAGAGAAAAAACAAACGACGTACGACGTCGGCGGGGGTGCTGCGCTCCTTGCGGAAGTTGCGGGCGACCTGGCTACCTTTAACACGGCCATTGGAGTGGTACTGGGCGGCGCAGGTTAGTCTCGGGTCAGTATTGACCTGACAGGGACAACACTCACGAGATATGGCAAATCTGTTAGAGGAGGTGAATCAATAAAGGCACGGCAAGGACATGAGGAGAGAACTGACCAAGGATAGATCCCGAATGACATGACTGATGGAGCAGGAATCGCATAAGCCGCGAGAAAGCAAAGCAAAAAATATGACACGCACGTCGAACAGGCCCTAACGTTTCTGGTTCAGTTTCGTCGGAGTCATATATAGGGTAGAAACTCACCGTCAAACGGCAGCCAGCAGGAAGCGGCGAAACCTGTCCCAGACGTTCAGCACCTAGATATATGTGTTCAAAACCAAAGGAACTCGCCAGAATCTCGTGCATCAACTAGAATAATAGTACTCTCAGTATCGTTGGATAGGCAGAGCGCAGGAGAAAACCCCTACATCGTCCGTGATGACGCCCTTGGTCTTGTAGTCGAGGGGGAATATGACTGCCAGTGGTACGGAGGAATGAGCAACATGGCCTATGTAACCATGACTAACCCACCTTCGTCATACCCATCCACCTCATCGCCATCCAAATCGCGCACCTGTCCTCCATGTCCCGAGTCTATACATCAAATATGCTATCCAATCAGTCACTCTAACGGCAAAAGTGTGGGGAAACGTACAATGCAAGAACAAGGAGTCGTCCTCATGCGCGTCTTGCACAAGCCAGCGCATGGCGTTAAGAATATTATCACGCGTGGGATGCGTACGGGGGTCCTGAGACGTGTCTGCGAGATACACAACGGCCGATTTGGGGTAGTTGTGGTGTTCTGGCGATCGCGCGGAGTTAGCAAGGTAGTTCTACCCACGCAAAGGGTGACAGGGATACGCACCAGTCAGGAAGTGGTACATGTTCTTCGCATCGTTCACGCAGCCCTGAAGCGCGTTACTCGTTCCCGTGTAGTTGATCCCAATCTGTCCCGAGTCCCGCGGCGTTAGTGCGCGGGTTAGAGAAAAGAATCAAGAATCAACGCACGCATAGAGCCTTCTTCTTACCTGTACATCTCGAATAGTGGAACAGAGGATGCGTCATCGAGTGCTTGTGCGCCCGCGGAGGTTGGGCATATTCCTGCGTGCTAGTGATCTCGTGGCTCAACAGCGTAGGACCGTGAGGGTTGAAGTGTATCCGCCGTGGCATTTGGACGACGTTCGTCTGGGGCTGAGGATATCGGGGTGCGTGGGCTGACGGGGCAGACTGGGGCCATGCATTCGAGGGCGCAGAGCGGCCATATTGGACTTGGGCCGGTCCGTATTGGTGGGCGTAGGACGATTGGGGTTGTGCTCCGTAGCCTGCAAAAGGGTCGGAATGATCTGCAGTTGTTTAACTAAGGATGGGCTAGGGAGCGAGAGAATGGTGAGACGTACGGGTGACCAGAACAGGTGGTGCGGGGGTTGCGCTAGGAAATCGGGGCCGGGAGTGCGAATGGGACCGACCGCCGTGCGAGTGGGCTAGTGCGGAATGGGAATGAGAGTGTCCATGGTGTGAATGAGAGTGCGTGCGAGTCCGCGAATGAGAGTGGGAACTGTGGTGATGACCTTGGTCGGGAGATGAATGATTGTGATGGCCGTGGCTGTTGCTCCGGCTACGATGATGGTGTTGGGCGCTCGAGTGGGATCGGGTGCGGGGACGGTAGTGATGATCTACTCCGCTGTAAAATCGCAGATAAACTCGACGGAAGAGCAGAAATATGTGAGCGTACGTACGTTCCAGGACTCTGACTGGGTATATACGTGTATCCCTGTCTAAAAGCGAACGAAGAGAGGTAAGTCGACGCATACATTGACAGAAAGGCCGCGAGAAAGGCGCACTGTGCGGATGGGAATGGGATACCCAAGGGTGCGAAAGGCTGAGCGTACTCGGGTTGCCTGTATCGACGAAACCAATGGGTGGGGAACGGGATGCACAACATGGGCGTAGGATGGTGAGCGAAGGCAAGAAGAGGAAGGGTAAGGGAAAGGACTCACGGAAACCTATAAGCGATAATAACAGAGGGATCAAGATCGCAGTTCGGACCAACAAGACCAGATTCAAGACCTCTCGTCACCGCCCGCCCGCGTCCGAGTGAAACATGCCGAAGAAAGACGACTCACGGAATGGACATGAAAGGGCTGAAGGGAAGATTTCTATCTTGGGCGGTGTCAGGTAGTGTAGCTTTCGGCGCTTGCAAACGGGGTTGTGGTGAGTGCCGGGGCTTTGAGGGCTTTGAGGGAGGGTAGGGAGGACGGGAGGACGGGAATCGTCAGCCTGTAGTACTTATGGCGGCCGGGCGATGTGGTCTGAGACAAGTCAGCGCCGTTTCTCACTTCCTTCAGGCGCGCGTCCGAGTCACGTTATCCGCGTCTCCCGCCTCGTGATCGCGTTTACACGCCCCCTCCTCCCTCCCAGATCTGACCCGATCAATCGTAGATCCGCACGCACGTATTTACTTACCCATTTTCGACGCTCTGGACGACGAAAGAGCCAGTGGAAATGTGGAAAGGCATTTCGCATATCCTTGGCAGCATTGGCGGGACCCCATTCCCGCCGGACCTTGGCACCCCGGGGCACAGCTCCAAGTGCTTCGAGTCAAGGCCCAATTCCGACACTTGGCCGCAAATACCCACATGATGTATCATCCATCTGTCCACCCGGCGCCAGTCCACATAATCGCAGCCCACAAACACCCACAACTCTGCGATTAATCCTCGGCCGTGAATATCTGGATCCTCGAGCTCCTGTCTCGCTTCCACAGTTCCACTCCCACCCCGACCTAGGAAAGAAACATCAACTATATCATCGGGGTATCGTAACGTAAGCGTATTGAGAGAGAAACACCAAGTAAGTAAGCGTAAAAAAGGCTACACAGCAAGGACAAACACGGACAACAGACAACAACGTAAAACATGTCATAGATACCATAAGTAGATGGGCCACCCGCAGGGCGGTGTTCCTTTCCTCTGTCGTTCCAGATTAAAATGGACAAATCCCTCCTCCCAACAGCATACGGGCGTAACAGTCACAATGCAAACGCTGCCACAGATCTCGTACAGCATTGTTTTCAGCCCACCCCAACACCGGTGAATTGAGCACGCGCTCGTCATAGAATGAAGGTCCGGTGAACGTCCTGCGAGTAGGGAAGGATAAGCCGGTCAGGATCGATGATATTGAGCAAGGGCAGGGATGGACGTAGCCCGAGCTTGTGAAAGCTAGAACAGACTGTCTCCGAAGGTGCCGATGAGAGCAAGTCACTCACGATATGATGCGACGCAGACAGCTGTGGTCGCTGGTGGTATTTCTTCGTGTGTCGCCTGGCGCGCAGGAGTCAGCCACAGAAAAGACAGACAGACGCACAAGGGTAACCTACCGGAGGTCTCTAAGGAGATCTTCAATAGACAGCCTTTGATGGGTCCCTATACGCCTGATCAGAAACTAGGTGCACCAACAGCAGTCATTCGAGCTCACTCAGAGCCTTGATGAATGCCTACACAACGAGAATTAAAAGGCGACCCTTCGGCGGAGAACCGGAAGGATACATACATAGCTCATCGCGCCGACTTGGAGCCCATTGATGCTCGTGTCCGCAGACGTTCCGGAGTCCTGTGAGCCGCTCCAACATATCTGTTGTAGTTCTTCGATTCAATCCGATGAATGGGCCGGGCGATGCGAGAGCTCACCACTTCCGCTGGTGTCTTCCTCAAGTTGACAAATTTGGGAGTAACATCAGAGCCCATAATGCGACCATTCGAATGATACTACAAAAGGTCAGAAAGCTCCCGCGCGAGGGGGGTGAAAGCGCATACCAAGTAGAGAAGATCTGGGCTCGCTATCAGCATGGAAAAATGCTCGCAGACGAAGTTGACGTACCGAGAATGGATCCTGAATGACAAGACTGTGCAGGTCACAAGAGTCAGACCGACAATTTAGCGCGATACCACACGGAATGACGCCTACGTCAAAAACAGCCTAAGGTTACAAACTCAGTTCGAAGCATGCAGAAAGCATGGAGGGGAGAGCACGCACGGATAGTCGACAACCTGCTGGTAATGGCCGGATCTACGTACTCACAAGGTCTGTTAAGCAGATAATGTGGCGGAAGTGAGAGACAACGTACCAGTTCCTCAAAAAGCGTCTGATCAAATTGTCAAGTTTTCACTGGATAAGACCCGCATGTAACTCACATCGTCGATGAGAGGCCCATTTTCCTTGTAATCGACCGGGAATATCACTGAAAACAACCCACATTAGAGGACTCCGTGGCAAAAAGGGACCGTCACTCACTTTCATCCATTCCGTCTACCTCGTCGCCATCCCGATCTCGAACCTGGCCTCCATGTCCCGAATCTTAGCAGCTATCTCGATCACCATCCCCAAGACCTCTGACAACCTAGACTCGCTTACAATGGAAGAACAGAGAATCATGCATCTTCGCCCCATCCGTTAGCCAGCGAATAGCCTTGAGGATATTTCTCCTCGTAGGCATCATTTTTGGATCATGTGTATCATCTGTGAATACCAGGACATAGCGTTTGTCGAAGTGAAACTGCTCTGCGATCCACATGGCGTTAGAAGAACGGCCCCGTGATGGTGCACAAAACACCCACCGACGAGCAAGCGGGCCATTCTCTGCGCGTCGTTTACGCAACCGTCCAGAGCGTGACTCTGACCCGTATAATTGATCCCAATCTACGCGCCGAAAGCAACATCGTCAGCCAGGACAGAACCAAATTGCACACGACACGCACGCAAATCGCCTTTCGCTTGCCCGTACACTTCGACAAACGGAAATCCCGATGCTCGAGCTCGTGAATCTGCCCGATCCGGCGGAAGAGCTTCTTGCCCAAGCGACCGAGGTCAATATCTCTATCTCGGTCCTGCCCCCCTCCCCCTCCCCCGCCCTCGGTCGGAAGTCGGTGCACCGTGGGCGCCGCCTCGCGCGTGTGGGTGTAGTCGTGGTCCATCGTCTCGCCATGCTCCGTGGGCGCCCCACGGGTGCGCCCTCCGCCCGTGCCCGCCGTGCGCGTCCTGGTAGATGCGTGATGCTGTGTACTAGACGCGTGTTGTCGCGAGGACCCAGACCGCGGGGAGTGTCGCGGAGATCGACTTCGGTGCCGCCGCGAACCAACGCTGTGTTGGTGCGAAACGGCAGGGCGGTGGACCATCAATACGGGCGGGTCTTCAAGGTGGACACCACTCCGGGTCGACCCAGCTCCCATCCCCTGCGGGGGTGGAACGAAAAGGGGCTCGGGCGAGCCGGCGCGGTCGTGGTCGTGGTCATGGTCGGCGAGGTTCACTCGCGACGTCGCGTGCGACGGCGCTGCAGACGGGGAGCCTAGTGGTTGAGTTTCAGGAAGAAAGAAGGACGGACGGGGGGGAGAACACACGCTGGATGAAGATGTTTGGCACGTCTGCTGGGGGGCGAGAACCGGCGCGCTGTCGACCGCGCGAGGAGGAGCGACGTCTGCGGAGGCGCCGGGTGCCCCACCTGCTTTTGCGAGGTTCGGGCTCGACGTGGCTGGTGTGGCTTGCCGCACGCGGGATGACAACGGAGTTGCGCGTGCTAGGAGGGACCAGGATCGTTCTGGGTGTGCGTGGTGGATGCGTCGGTGAGTAAGAGCGTCAGAAAGTTTGCAGAGGAACGTACGGGGCGGCGACACTGCCATTGCCGGCATGTCCATGTTCGTGATGAGACCTTCATGTGAGAGATTAATCAGGCCCTTGGGAATGACAGCGATACAGACGTACTCGCTCGGGGCATAATGTGATCCTCCTTCTGGGTCGTAATGGGACTCGCTGCGAGAGCTCATTGAGGACGAACGAAAGGAAGAGACGCGAAGGAAAAGGACGTACGGAGCACCCCTGGTTTCATCGCGGCCTCGTGTCAGTGACGAGAACGTAGAGAAGAGGAAGTTGACGCACAGAACTTCCGACTCTGACACCCCTCCTCGTTTCTTGCGTTTGCCGTCGCGGCGAATGATCGTTTTGATGCGTTTGAACATGATGCAACGGTATAGACGGGAAACCAAGTCCCTCTACGGGGGTGGGACCAGGAGACGATGTGGTAGGATGTGGCGGAAACAACAGAAAGCCAGAAAGCCACAAAAAAATCGGAGCGCTCAGTCGGTGCCGCGGATGTTGAACGTTGATTGTGCCAAGACAGTACAGTCGAGTACGGCTTTGGTCTATCGGAGGCTTTGTGCGTTATATCATAGACAGTGGAAGAGGATGTCTGAAGGTCCAACCAAGAATGTTCGGATAGGATGTGAGCACTTGCGTTCTGGTGGTAAGTAGGCCGGAAGAAAAGTCTCGGGAATCGAATCTCGGACGTCCGCTCATCCCACGAGACCGCTTGAAAGCCTCAACGCCGGAATCTTGCTCGACCGTCGACCACAAGGTCAGTTCTGTGTATGCTCACACTACATATGCCAGTGCTAGCCCAAACATCTCCTCACTGGGGCTCAACGCTCAACAGGTGCTTCCAGTTGACTGACCTGGTCAAGGAAATGCAAACGCCAATCCTTAGCAGATAAACGACACACACATAAGCCTGCGCTCTCCAGTACCATATTCGTCAAAAGAGGCGCCATGACTCCTCGTCAAATATTGGTGTTGGCTGGTGTGGGCAACTCATCGGGTAACGCTGTCGCTTCTCTGAACACGGCTGGACACTGAGACTACTCGTTAACCACAGGAACCGGTGGAGCAACAGCGTGCGTCTTTTGGTGAACAATGCTGCAAGCACGATTCCTGACATCTCCCAAGCCGTCTCTTCTCAAAGGCAGGCTATCGTGTCGCGCTCATTGCTCGGCGCAGCGACAACCTTACCAAATTCTCCGACGGCCTGAACGCCTCGGGCGGAGAGGTACATTTCTCCCTCCCCCCATGTCCCCCCTTCCTGCCCATGTTCACTGCAATTACACGATCCAGGCAGCCACATTCCCCATCCAGACCTACAGCTACCAAGACATTCGTGCCTCCTTCGCCGCCGTCCGTGCCCGTTGGCCCGACTCAGCCGTCCGCGTCGCGCTCTACAACGTCGGCTACCCCGTCTTCAAACCCTTCCTCCAGGTCACGGAGGATGATCTGCAGAAGATCGTTGACACGAATGTCATGGCTGCATTTTCCTTCGCCCGTGAAGCCATCGTGTCCTTCCAAGGCCAAGAGTTGGACGAGCGCGGCAAACGCGGGACACTGTTGTTTACGGGCGCAACGGCCTCGTTGAGAGGAGGGCCGATGACCTCGGCGTTCTCGGCGGGCAAGTTTGCGCTGCGTGCGCTCGCGCAAAGCTTGAATAAGGAATTCGGAAAAGAAAACATCCATGTATGTCTTCTTCACCCTCTCCTTGCAGTTGGGGTCAGGACTGACTGCGCTGAATTATTTGTGAAGGTGGCCAACGTACGTCTTCTCTTCTTACTCTCGCATATCTCTCTTTGTGTTGACAGCAACTTTTCAGGCGATTGTCGACGGCAGTGCGTGTCCTTACGACGTATCTCCCGTTATCCAGACTGACCTCCTCTTTGTGCAGATATTTTATCTGACGTGACGCGCGTATTCCACGAGTCCAAATGGGCAGCTAACCCTGACGTGAGGCTCAATCCTGAGGAGATCGCCAAGGTGCGTCGCAATCAGCCGCCCGTCTTAATTTCGAGGCTAATACGAGCTGTCTTCGTACAGTCCTACCTCTACCTCGTGAATCAACATCGATCCGCGTGGACGCACGAGCTCGACCGTAGGCTACCTTGCGTTCCTCCTCCGCATCTGCTCATATAGCTTTGCAATAGTTCGCCCGGCACATGAGAAATGGTGAAGATGCCACGCGCTCCAACGCGTTCGTGCATTTGACATCTCCCAAATCTCCCGCATCTGCGCTGTGTGATGTTGTATGGTGCCCCGCAGGTAAGTAATCAAGGTGTGGCTGGTGAAGGTAACACAGGACGAGCACCCGGGGACTGCGTTCATCCAGCTGTAATATAGTCCCTCGCAGCGCATACACTCTGCTAAGTCACACACACACACGAGCATATAAGATGGCGATAGCGTCCTCGACTGGTCCACGACATTCAGAGACGACGACACACAAGCTCCATATGGTGGATGACATTCACAGTGATTTACTATTTATACAAGGCATAAGCTGGAGGTATCGTCAAATGCTCGAAGCATGATAGTACCATAAGAGTGATGCAATGCACGGCGACAATAAATAAAGCTCAGAAGATTACAACAAAAGGCAACAGCGGAAACAAACCATCCAGGACCGGAACCTGCACAGCAACCCCCACCAACGTGAACACAGACCGAGAGGAATTGGAACGAGATGGTCAAAAGTCTACTCGTCGTCGCTGTCTTCCACGACCTCCTTGGACTTCTTTGCCCTGGCGGCGGGTGTCTTGGCCTTTTTTGCCGCAGGCTTTTCGGTCTTCGACGCAGGAGCCTGCAGAATATCGTTCAGATCCAACGGCGCTGGTTAAATGCGGCGAAGACCCACCTTTCGCTTCTTGGTCGGCTTCTTCTCCGCCTCACTCTCCTCAGCTTCGGGCTCATCCATGACCTGGTCTATTTCCTCCGCAAAGTCCTCGCCATCCTCAGACTCCTCCTTCTGCAAAGCTTGTCAGCGACACGAAAGCCGGGAGAGACCAGATCTAAAGACGAACCTTCTTTTTGGTCGGGGCGCGCTTCTTAGCGGGAGCTTTGGCCTTGGGCTCTGCCTTCTTGGCCGGTGCACGCTTCTTCTTTGGTTTCTCCTCTTCTTCCTCATCAAGGTCCTCGTCATCATCATCGGCTTTCTTCTATCGTGTCACCCGCGTCAGAATGCTCGAGTGGAACAAAAATAGAGACGACAGCGTGCTTACCTTCGTCGCACGGGCCTTCCGTGCGGGAGCCTTCTTGGGTTTCTCCTCCGCATCCCCATTCTCCTCCTTCTGCAGGCAAATCGGTCAGTTCGGCTGTTTGAGTGAAGATGAACCCAATGAACCCTACCTTCTTCCTGCCGCGCTTGGGCTTCTCCTCTGCGCCATCCTCCGCTTCCTTTTTCTTTGGGGCTGCACGCTTGCGTTTCGGCTTTGGCTTGTCTTCCTCTTCATCCTCTTCGCCGTCGCCCTTGTCGGCTTTGCGTGCCGTCTCCGGGATATCCTCATCTGCGACACGGCCGTCCTCCCAGGCCTTGCGGATGCGCTCCTTGTCCTCGTCCTCGAGTTCGTCGAACCCATCGAGGTCCTCCGCTTGATCGAAGGACTTCTTCATGTTGGCAATGATCTTCGGAGTGGTGCATCCCCAATGGCGCCATGCACTGAATGTGGCGAGGGATTGAGAGAGGCGCCCGTAGGTGATAGCAAAGACAGGAATCCGGGCAAGAGGTAGGGCAAGGTTACGGGCGGACGAACAGATAAGAACACGTCGGGAATGCGTGGGGACGGTGATGAAGAGGTGGTCAGTGCGTTGGTAAAGGCAATGACGCGTGGGGGGACGCACAAGTTGGTGTGTCCTTGGAAGTCGACTACGGTGCCAATCTTAAGAGAACCCTTGGTGAGAGTGCTCCCTACGCGCAGCATCAACATCAGTACACGTCACACAAACGACCCCGACACGAAGCAGACATACCCTTGCATGGTACAGGCCCTGCGGAAGCGTGAGACACAGTTAGCAAGACATGTAATGTGGCGGCGCGGGGAAAAGGAACGTCGATAAACGGAAAGCGTGTAACTGACCTTTGCACTTTGCGCGGTTGGAGTTTGCGTACTCGAGACGGTAGCCCGACTTTTTGGTGTTCTCTGCGTCGGACATGGCGTCGTGCGAGTGGTGGGATGGAGGGAGAAATAAAGAGAAGGGAGGTGCAAGAGCTAAATAGAAGGAAAGCGGGAGCCTTCAAAGTCCGCCGTGCGATGGCAAGAGTTCAACCAAGACGGTTACCCGCTCTCGCACGGACCCCCTTCAGCCCTGTGCCTCTGCACTTGCCTCGCCACATTCTTCATTATCATAACAAGTTCCTTGCGGCTCCCGTGCTACAGGTAATAGTCATAACGCCATATGACCGGACCAGCTGTGCGCAACAGACGCGTTGAAACGAGGTGCGCCTCATTGTTATCCTACATGCCTCTTGCCCCCTCCATACTGAGGCTGGCCACACGTTTTCTTCTTCTTTCATCCAGGGATATGGCTCGATGTTGCCATTGATTATGCTTCAGAGCCACTGTACCGAGCTCGCCTTGTCGAATCGATTATCTAGTCTCTAATACTGAATTTATTCAATGGTTGACGTCAAGTCGACGATCGCTCTCGGGCTCTCGGCAGCACAAGGATCCGTAGCTCACCGAGTCCGACCACTTGATGATTCACTCTGTGTTATCTTTCCCTTCTGGAGGCCTATCCCGGATCCAACTGGGGCGCATATAAGTAGCATCATTCTGCGCAGAATCTGGTTGCAAAGTCGGGCCAGTCGCCAGTCGCCGGTGGCCACCTTGAAATCTGACATCATTCTTCTGGTGCCAACAATGCTTTAAAGCCGACCCACAATCCTCCATTCAACTTCCTTGCATCCTATGAGTCAAGGCGGCGCCGGTGTAAACGTCAAGATGCCGGTACGCCGGCAGCTTTCATCCATGGTTGCATAGTCCCGTATCTGATCATTGCAACTTATCCTAGTTTCAGTTTCTTGAGCTCCTAATGGGAAGTAAACATGCGGGTCGAGTCTTGCCGTTGGCCTACAGGAGACGTTTGATCGTTGATGACTTGTTTCCCGCAAAGATCGGAATGATAGCGACTAGACCAACACGAAGCCCGAAGACGATCCTTGCCACGGGAAAGAGAATACGTGCGACCGCAAGGGCCCTGCATAATTAAGCACCGTACGAAGGTGAGCTCGTGTCATGCTTGCATAAGGTTGGGGGCGTTCTTACGAGCGAGGATGTTAGCGGTTAATCGCGATTCTACCGGCGGCGCGCCTATCCACCTACTGAATTCATTTTGGCTTCGCATCGTTCTTTTCTTCGAGTGGGTCGGGTGCTTATCTAAACTTTGCAGGTGAGAGGGTATCGACGCATGTGTGGTTGTTCTTCAAGACCCCGAGCCAGCAGATCCTACTGGAGAATTGCTCCTGGAGGCATGAAAAGCGGCCAGTGACCCACTTATCATCCCCGCCTGACGTGTCCTGCCTTTCAAGCAATTCTACTTCAATTCAGTGCACTTGGGGTGGCATGCAACCTGGGCGCCCTCTACGCAACAGAAGAAGCGTCATGCAGGGGTATGAAGCCAAATATACGTAGGCGCCTTGGGCGTCTTGCCTTCTACGATCTCACCTCTCCACCTACCTCCGTTCCGCTCGCGCGTAGCCGCTCTTCTCTGCCTGCGATTGCGTGTACCGCTTCATGCAAACACAAACACGTTTCTTCTTCCGAAGCATACGCGTGTCCGCTTTGGCCGGTAGCAAAGGGCGTTAAATAGGGGGTGCACCCTTACCGTGATTTCCTGGATCCCCGTTGCCCTCCACTCCCCCCCCCCCCACGGTCCAACGCCCTCCACCTCTACTTCCATCCCTATCTTGACCATGTCTGAGAAGCGCATCGGTATCTTCAGCCAGTTCTTTCCTCCGAAGCCAACATGGACGGCGAAGGACGTCCCTGATATGACCGGTCGCAAGGTCATCATCACTGGCGGGAATGCTGGAATCGGCAAGGAGACCGCAAAGGCAAGCGTTCATCTTCATCATGCCATGGTACCAACTTACACAATCGGTGTCCAGGCTTTGCTCTCCAAGGGTGCAACCGTCTATATTGCGTCGCGCTCTGCTGAAAAGTCCAACGCCGCGATTGCCGAATTGAAGAAGGAGACCGGAAGTTCCGATGCCCACTTCCTTCAACTCGACCTTGCCGATCTCCAGTCCGTGAAGAAAGCAGCGCAAGAGTATCAAAGCAAAGAGACTCAGCTCCACGTCCTTTTCAATAACGGGTGCGTTCCTCTCCGCCCTCTCCGTCCCCGCTCTCTTTCCCTCGCGCACTCTTAGCTGACATGATCCTCCATCTATGGCGTTAGCGGTGTGATGTTCCCGCCGGTCGAAATGGTCACGAAGCAGGGTTATGACGCTCAATTCGGCACCAATGTCCTAGGTGCGCTTCCCCTCCATATTAGCAAACGACCTCCGCTCACATCGCAAACGGACTTTAGGCCACTTCTATCTGACCAAGCTCCTCCTCCCCACACTTACCGCTACCGCAAAGCAGGCTCCAGCGGGCACAGTACGCGTCGTGACCCTGAGCTCCGCGGGGCACAACTTCCTTGCACCACCGGAATGCATTCAGTGGGAGACGCTCGAGAAGGGCGATAAGTCGCTCGCCGCGCGCAAGAAGCTCACCACAGATAAACTGTATGGACAAAGCAAGATCGTGATTACTCCTCCTCACCTGCTCTTGTGAGACTCGTAACTGACTCTGGTACGAACGACGTTCGCAGGCGAACATATTTTTCTCAAACGAACTCGCACGGCGGTACGGTTCCGAAGGCATCGTCTCTATCTCCCTCCATCCAGGCGGCGTCAAGACCGATCTAACGCGTCATTCCGGATTCCTCGCACGCAAGGTGGGCACGTTGATGCTTTACCCGCCTCCCTTCGGCGCAATCACTCCTCTCTACGCGGGGACCGCGCCCGAAGCCGGGAAGCTCAATGGCAAGGTGCGTATCTGTTTTCCGTGGAAGGAAGTGCCAAACGTGTTGACGAGTGAACAGTATCTTACCGCGTGGGCGCGCGTTTCGCTCCCAAACGAGAAAGCAGTCAATCCCGAGCTCGAGCGCAAAGTGTGGGAATGGTGCGACGCACAAGTCAAGGACTTGTAGAGAGCGTTAGAGCATGCTGATCAGCGCTCCCTTCCGCGCCTATCCCGTTCTATATCATACCCGGTTTCAGTCACTTTTCCGCTGTGTTTCATTTGGCTTCTCTTACTTATAACATTTATTGGCCATCGATGCCTCTCATCTACAGTTTTTCACCGTTCCTCGGAACGCCCAAATCTTGTTGAATTTTCCATGCTATCAATTTCTCATATTTTTTCGATCTGTCTTGGCCACCACCTCAGGTCTATTATACATAATGTGTATTTGTATAAAATAGAGCTATCGTACATGGGCTAACATTGAAGAAAAGGGGATCAGTCTGAATCTCTGTTATCGGAGGTTTTACCAGTCCTCGGAACGCACGCATCTGGCAAGCATTTGGCGGTTGTTCTGCTGATTAGGTAATCTGATCTTTGCCTAATCGGACCCGTCCTCATTGTCTGAGCCGCATTCAAGTGTGCTAGTGTGCTCGCACACAGTTTGTATTTGGCGCAATGGTGTAGAGGGCTGTTGTGACTTGGTATACAGCGAAAAAATGATGTAAAGTACATTGTAGAACGGGAGATCCCCAAATGAATTTTCCAGTTCAGTGATCAAGAGGGCTGATGCTCTAATCGGATGGGAACACCTTCCCGTGAGGCTTAATAGGCTTGGTAACATGTCACAGCAATTTGCAGAACCTTGTAGCGGCCGTGATTCGAACTCGAGGGCACGGGTTTCATGATCCGACCGGGTGATGCCGAAAAGAGTTCCAGGGGCTGTCGCCGCCGGGGCCCCCCCGCCCGACATCTCGCCCGACTTGGGCGGCAGCGCACCGCGGCGGCATCGTCATCCTCGACGTCGACGGCACACCAATCTCGTCCTCAGCGCAAACTTCTGTATTGAGCTTCAGCAGAGTGTACGTGCCTTCTCTCCGACATGAAATACAGTTGAGGGGAGCGGGGATGGAGTGGCGGGAGCGAGCGATGGGCAACGCGGTCATCGGTGAGCGGAGGGCGGGGACGTGACGGGGTCATCAGCGTCGGCAAGTCACGTGATACCCAGACGGGGCGACCCACCTCGGCATCGATCGGCATCCCGTCGGTGATCAAACTCCCACAAATGTATTTGAAATGGGACCGCTACAAGGTTCTGCAAATTGCTGCAAACGATTATTTTTACGATTTACTACAAAGAATTTGAGTGGAAAGGCTCGGGAACAAGCCCAGGGAGGCCCGGTGTCCCGAGGAGCGGTACCGTTCCGAGGAACGGTGAAAAACTGTAGTTGGTACCGAAGGTTGCGGTCCATGCTTGAAGATCTGATTTCTCATTAGCACGTCTGATATACCCAAATCATGACATGGCCATGGCAGGTGTAACGAACAGAAAGAGGACAATGGTCCAGGAAACTGACATTGTATATCCAGGGCACTGTTCGCATCCTCGTGGCCTCAAGCTCTGTGAGACGTTGAGTCGCTTCCAGGCCTATATAGTATGACATAGGAGATGAAGCATCCACTTTGATTGCTGCTCAGTCAAGCTTCAAATGAACGAACCAGTAGCCACTTGCCAGAGTTGAACGGTACTCGTGTATCGTATATACGCAACATACATACAGTCATACGGACAGGAGGTCTGTGTGCTCGAGCTCTACATAAATGAAAACTGTCCCGGGTTACGTCATAGCCGTTAGGCGCGGTCTCAGGTCGGCCGTCGGGCCCGTCCGGCGCCCTTCATGCAAAGCAATGTTTGAAAGCATCACCTCTTCGGCTAGCCCCGGGGCTGTCTCCGGAAATAAGTTGAAGTTCGTACAGACGAACGCGAAATGCCCCGAGTGACGATCTCGAGGTACGAGGGTCGACTCTATTGACGTCTGCTTTAGGACTCAGGCCTCAGGAGACTACGAGTGACGCGGTTTGAGCTCTTGGAAACAGTTGGAAACGGCCAGCAGAAAAACGCACGAGCCTAACGACGACCCGGCGTACTTTAGGGGGGGATGACCTGGAACCCCTACTGATAGCGCGGAATCTGGACTCACATGCACGTCAGTCTGAGACTTCTTCCCTTGACCCCTGCCCGTGCATATCGAGGCCAGGAAAAATATTGTCCGATGCGCTTTACGGAGCTCGAGCCTCGGGTAAGTACCGAGTACTGAAGCTTACATACTCTCCTTCGGACCACGCTGTAAGAATAGGTTCCTCGCGTTTTACAGAATGTAAAATCCCATCTAATGTGCTATCTTCAGCTTGCAAGCCACCGCGTCAGCACCACATGGACAGGATGGACCCGTCGCAGCCCGTCGCCTCCCGTCGCGGTCACTTGCCAGTGCGCCTCACGGTACCGATTGATCTGCCACTTCTTTGACATGTCTTAGCGTCTTTAGGAAAGGCAGCCTAGAACCCAGGTTCGGCTTCATTGTACTGCCTGTTCCGATGACGATTTGAAGAATGTCAGGACGGCGCGTACTGGATGTTAGTACGTCTCCAACGTACCAGCCCCTGTCTCCGATCGAGCTCCTATAGCCTATCCTATCTGCTTCCATGTGCTAGTTGCCAACCGCTCTCATAAAACCTCCTCGCCATAATTTTCCCCACGCTTTTGCAGCCCCCCCCCCTGAACCCACGT
Organism: Amylostereum areolatum; assembly: GCA_012932865.1. Classification (NCBI taxonomy): domain Eukaryota; kingdom Fungi; phylum Basidiomycota; class Agaricomycetes; order Russulales; family Stereaceae; genus Amylostereum; species Amylostereum areolatum. The sequence goes on from SAXG01000022.1 coordinate 529,799, forward strand.
CGCATCGACGCACCCACAGGTGCTAGCAGGATCTCGCGATGGACGCGGACACGCTCAACTTCATCCTCCACTTCGCGGGCCAGGCGCAAGCATTCCAGGTGCGTTTTCACCACGCTTTCTCATTGCGATCTTCGCTGAATTGCCTCGCGATCGTGGTCATAGTATGTTCAAGGTGCAGTGGCCGGCGTTCATCCCCTCATGCCCTCGCTCATTACATTTTTCAGTGGCTGGAATGGCGCTGTTTGTACGTTTCTCCCCGTCCATGGTTGCCCTATGAACCCCCCGCTCATCACGGCGCGGCTCGGATTCCAGGCATACGACTCCGTCATTCTTTTCACGGACGAGGTGCGCCCTTTCACGAGCTTGGTTGCCCCACCCTTTTTATCACGGACATCGTCCAGGTTAACCTCATTTGGAAATCTCGCTGGACGATCCCCAAAGTCCTGTACTTTCTGAGTCGATATGTCCCCTTCGTTGACCTCTCCGTCAACCTCTACCGTAAGCGATCTCCCTGTGCAGATATCGGAACGCCAGCCCTGACGCGCCTGGGCCGTAGAAACACTCGCCCATCCCCAGCCCAGTCCGGAGGTAAGTTGTTTGAAGTCCGCTGGGCCGAAGGGAAGCCGAACAACCTCCTTTTCTTGCTGCGTAGACATGTCACCAACTCTTCATCTTTGTCGGTTGTGCGTCGATCTTCCCGTTCCGGCGACGAACGATTGGCTGACAGCTTTAAAAGGGTCGATGGCGGTTGGCATGGCTTTATCTGAAGGCGAGTTTCCCCGTACTCCTGCAGTACTCGCCGCCTGAAGCCGTCTCTTCGTCCAGTTGTCATGATCTTGCGCGTGTACGCGATGTGGGATCGGTCCCGTAGCGTCCTATATGGTCTCGGAACGCTGTGGCTAGTATGTCCATCTCCCCCTTAATTTAAGTCTCGACGCTAGCTGCGAATGAACCTTCTGACTGAGCACACAGGGACTCGTCGCCACAAGCTTGTACCTTATCGACACCGCTACCCGCACATTCTCCTGTATGTTTTCTGTCACTGCGCCCTTCTCTGTGTCGCGCTCAACTCGGAATGCCACAAGTCATAGCGATACCGTTCCCTGGAGCGTCTGGTTGCCACTACACCGTGGGGAGGTCCTTTCGGCTCGCTACATCTTTTTTGTGCCTCCTCGTGATGGAGATAGGTGCGTCTGCTAGATGTGCATTTCTGTGCCTAATAGAATGGACGTTTGGCGTTTGTACACCACCAGGCGATCCCTCAGCTTCATTCCGATATCACGCCCCTGAGTTTGAAGTTGGTGTGCCGATGGATGGAATCCAAAAATGTCAAGCGGATATCACGCTCAACGAATTCCCTTGGGCCCGAAGCTGAGGTTCTTTGGATTCAATCCAATAATCTTACTAAGCTCATCAAGAATCGCTCGGCGGGTTGCTGGCTTAAATCGTGCTTATTGCGATCTTATCCTGATGTAGAAGGAAGAAAATCATGATATTTTCATTTGATAACTACAGAGTATATGGGGGCTGCTACGGGATATATGGAGAGGGATGACAGGTGAGAGAGGGTTACCTGGGATGCCAACAAAGCAGGTGGACCAGACGGAGACCGAGATAAGACCAGGGAACCCAGTGAGCCAGGGGACAGAGAGCCAGGACCAGAGAGGAGCGCGAGCGGGACCAAGATCGCGAGCGAGGACCAAGACCGCAAGCAAAAATCGAGAGACCGAGAGTAAAGTTCAAGACCACGAGCAAAGTTCAAGACCAGGAGTAAAGTTCAAGGCCGCGAGCGAAGGTGAGGACGACTGCCAGCGACAACAAGAGGGGCGCCGGAGCATGTGCAAATCCTGAATGCTGTCGCGAGGGCAGGTGGGCGGTAAGTGAATAGAACACGCACCATGGTCCAGACTCTGGATGATGCCCACATGAGAGTGTCGAAGGGAGAGTCCATACCCAACCCTTCGTACATCCACGGAAACCCTGACGCGCCGTCCAAATCTCGGTACGTCGGAGTCGCCCATTACAGATGAGGGGTTATGGCCAGGTGAAGGACGGGGAGAAGAGAAGGACGTGGTGAGAGGAAACAAGGAGTCGAGGATGACTTGGCGCGACGACGAAAATGAATACTGCTTACATAACCCGCGCTCGTCGCCGTCCATCGAGGACTCTGTGGGGATTGAAACTGAGAGGACAACCTGTACTCACGCTGACTTGGGCGCGAAGCCGACTTTCTCGCAACGGATAATCGGAATGGCGCCGAGATTGAGGGGGTTGGATTGAAGCTGACACGATGCTAGCGTGAACCCTTGGTCACGCCATCAGACTCATCCGAATGGCCCCGCATAGAGTCATGCTGAGGCAACTGCTGGTGGTGTAGCTATCGTGACCCTCATGGTGTGGGCAGCGGCCACGCGATGGAGATGTGCGTTCCAACCAATGCTTTCACATGCTATCTTCATACTCACCAACTTCTCCCCCCTCTCACCGCTTAGCGCGATACGTCTTCAAGTCGTTCGATATGACTTTCAAGAAACTCTACTTCGATGGTACATTCCTGCCTCAACCCATAAAGCTCGCGCTGACCGGGGTTTATCCAGGTGTCTTCTTTTTTGTTTGCTTATTGGGTGCGCAAGAAAGTCTCGCCATAGGATGAAGATTCTATTCCTGAGCACATTCTCTCACTACAGCGCTGTCCACCCTCAATATCCTATTGACATTTCTTATCCCCGATAACGTACGCCCCTCCCGCGCTCGGGTTCGTTCCACACTAAACACCATCCCCCACCCTCCAGCCCGCGCTCACTCTCATCTTCGTCGTGTATGTATCTCCCCTACCTTCCGCGCACAACTAACGTAAACCCACCCACCAGCCCCCTCCGCGTCGCGCACGCCATTCTCTCCTGCCGTCTCCTCCTCAACACCCGACGGCTCGCCACCAAACTCGTCGTTTTTTCAGGCCCGCATCCCGTTCGCCGTTCTACCATTATGCACGCGAGCGCGAGCGACCCGCCATTGCCAGAGGAGCCCTATATCGATCTCGTCGAGTTGCCCACCGTTGGTGGGCATCGGCATCCCGTCGAAGATTTGCCCAAGTTCGGGCGAGCATTTTGACACCATACGCTGAGCGGAGCGTACCGTTGTATCGGGCGGAAGAAGGGGTTCAAGCGTTGTAGGATTACCCTGTTGTACTCATCACCACGTAGACACAAAAGTCGCCGATGTAAGAGTTTTTACTGTCAGATGTACTCAGTATGTACAGCAACCTTCCTGAAAGATTGTGTGAGATGCGGAGCATTCACCGCAATTCACTATTGTACTGGGTACGAGATGAATGGAAACGGATAACATCAATGAAAACGGACAGAGTCAATTATCGGATACATTACCAGCAGAAAACATAAGTACGATGATAAAAGAACAAAGGCGTATCGGCAGTCAACAATACCGTAACAAACTTGGCAATCTGTACCGCATCGTCCAAATTAACGCTAGATCAACTCAACGCACAGAACCGATTACATCCTCCCCCTCCTCTCTACCCGATCTGCTTCCACAAGCAAGTCGACCACCCGGTCCCTCGCATCTTCCAGCGCAACCTCCCACGCCTCCACCTCCACCTCCCTCCCCGGCGCGCTCTCCCTCCGCTCCTCGTCATCCTCTCCTTCGCGCTCACTCTCGTGATCACACGCCCCCTTCCTGCGCACCTCAAACACCTCCGACCCAAGCGCGCGCCTCAACACTCCGCGCATCTCTGCGTTGCGCTTCGACGGGCTTGGCGGCGGACTCAGGAGCACCCTGACGCCCGCGGGCGACACACTCAACGACGACGGGAAGAGGCGACGGAAGAGCACGAGTGCACTCAGGAGCGCCTCCTCGGCGCACTCGGCCCCACTCAGGCTCAGAGCTTCGTCTCCCTGTGCGACACGCTCCAGCGACGTGACAAGCTCTGCCGTGCGCCCACCCAACGAACGGCCGGCAGCGACGCACGCCGCGCGCGCCTCTTCCTCCCTTTGCACCTCGCGCTCGGGGCGGATCTCCGCGTCCGCGCCAGCGACGGTTCGCACGAAGAGTTTGCCCGCGTGCGCGCGCACGTCCTCGCGGACGGAAAGCACGCCGAGAACGACGAGGGGGCTCATTGAGGAGAAGTTGTTCCATGCCGAGGACGATGAGGGAGTGGGAGAGGTAGGAAGGAGGGTGGAGTTCCGGAGATCGGCCAGCTTGGCGGCGGCCTGGGCGACGGTCATCCCGTCGAGCACCCGTTGCTCGAACGGACGAACGAGACGGGCCCGAGCGGCGCGCGCCCAGAGAGCATCTGCCTTAGTAGATGACAGTGGGTGTACGATCAAAGCGAGGGTGGCCAAATCGGTTGCGCAGGCAGAGAAGGATGAGGTATGGGAGAGCATTCCGAGGTATGCTTGGACGCGTGCACCAAAAGGAATCTTGCCTGAAGAGAACATATAGTTATGCAAACGGCCAAAGACGGACTGGGAAAACTTACCATCCAGAGCGACCACTTCACCAAGGCGAACCCACGCCCGTTGTTCGAGTTGAAGACGCTCAATACCACGCGTTGCTCTTGCCCCTCGCAAAACCTTGCCCACCACGCGAAGAACAAGACCTGCCAAACCCGGGTATATTCCTAGCGCGGATCGAAGCTGGGCCGCTTCGTCTGGCGTGCCACGCGCATCGGGGGCTAGCGCGTCCAGCAAAGCCACACGGTTAAACGTGTCGCTGGACTTGGTTGTTGTGACCTTCGGTGCGGACGAGGAGGCGATCTTGGACTTGGAAGGACGGCGGAGGGTTAGAGAAGTAGGGAAGGTGGAAGGGAGATAGATACGCGTGAGGCGGAGGGAGGACGGGAGCCAAGGAAGGACGATGGAAAGGAAGACCAGAGCTGAAACGATGATGTGGAAGAGGTCGACGAGCTCGTGCCAACCGGATCCTCCAGTGACTGGTGATACAGGAGTTGACGACATAACAGAACCCGTGTGCGCATGCGCGTGCGAAGAAGGGGTCGAGGGATAGGAGTATGAGGTCAGCGGAGATTTGAAGAAGGAGAAGAATGCGAAAGCGGCGAGGAGGTATTGAGTCGCTGGCTGCGACTGAGGAACCACCGGTGGCGGAGGCGTGGTTTGAGCTGGAGAGAAAGAGTCTGGAGTTTGACTTTCGACCGAGGTAGGGGTGATGGAAGGGGCAATCTTGCGGGGCCGTCCTCGTTTTCTCTTCTCTGGTACGTTAGAAGAACTTGCAGCGGCCACGCTACCTGAGGCTTTCTTGTCCTTCTTCTCCTTCGCAGTGGGCTCCTTGATCACCTTCGCCCGTTTGCGTGCGCGGGAGTCGTCTTCTTCATCGTCTTCATCGTCGTCCTCGTCATCCTCCTCACCGGCTGCTTCGTAGTCCAGCTCGTCACATTCGGGCCCACCAAATCGGGCGGTCCACGCGGCCTCCCACTCGCGTAGGAGGGCGGGTCCGCCGATAAGGCCGCCAATGAGGGAGCGAAGTCCATCTTGTTCACGTTTGAGACGAGCTTCGCGGCGTTTAAGAACACTAGAACGGACAACTATGAATATATGCGAGGATGACGGGATAACGAGAGTCAATAGAAGGAGGAAGAGGCGCATATACTCACCGAATGTATTCCGCCGCCTTGCCCAACACGTTGGCCTTGCTGACCTTGCGCGCAACCTTGACCCCGTCAACGTATCCGCGTTCGTCGACGACGTCACCCCACGCGTTCTCCTTTGCGGCCTCCTCCTTGACAGCCTCCTCGCCCACCTTTGCGGCCTTGGCACCTGCCTTCTTCCGTTCGAGCACGCGAAGGGCAGGCACGGCGTCCTTAAGGCTCTGAATGTGTGCGTTGAGGTTCGTCCGGTAGCGTCGTTCGATGGTTGTGTGGCTCGTTTTGGGACGAGCCCCAGGGGCAGTGGGTACAACCGGCGCAGGGGGTGCTGCAGGGGTGAAACTGCTGACAGAAGGGGCAGACGAAGGTGAGGGCGATGGAGTGGAAGACGGAGGGGAGCTTGCGAGAGAAGGTGGGGAGCTTTGTTGGGTAGACTTCATGGTGATGGGAGGTGGTGTGGGACGAGGGAGGCGAGGAATGGGAAGTTTCTGAGGGACTGTCGGAGGCAGCAGTTAATATGTGTTCTGCCAAACGGGAACGATGCTGGACCGTACCCGGATTCTGTTGTGCTTGCATGGGCACAGCGAGGGTGACACCCGCAGCTTGACGAACGCGTTGAGCGAGCTCGCTTGCAGGATCGTTGGCGAGTTGAGTGGCCGTGCCAGGGGTGGTCGTAAAATTTCCGGCCATGTTAAGCATCTGCATTTGCAGGTTGCTCAGGTTGGGGGCCATAGTGGACGGCTCTGAGAAGGATGGCTTCTCTTGGGCAACCGAGGAGAGGGATGAGCCCGAGGAAGAAGAGGACGAGGTAACGCTGAGACGGCGTGATCCTGGGCCGATGGAAAGAAGGTTTGCTTCGATGCCTTTGTTTGCATTGTGGTCGATAGGAAATGCCGGTGCGAAGAAGGAAGGGGTGGTGAAGAGCTTGTTCGGGTCGAAGTGGAGGGAGGAGGGATCGATGCCCAACGCAGACGGATCGAAGTCGAGATCCATGGGAGCGAAGGAAAAATCGTGCATCGGTGGTTGCTGTTTGCTATTGTCGGAGGGCATGACGGCGTCCAAGTCGAGATCGAGACCGTGTTGGGCGGGAAGAGGGTCCCACAGGTTTGAGAATTCTGACCAGTCGGGTGGACTGGGTGCTTGAGAAGAGTCATCCTGCGTCGACGAGGCGGAGGAGGAGGAGGCGGAGGTGGTCGGATGGAACGATGAGAGGAAGGCAAATGGGTCGGTGTCGAAGGCCATGCCTGCTTGAGATGGAGCGGTGAATGCGGACTGTTCGTCGTCGAAGAGACGGTCGCGACCGTCGTCGAGGGGTTCACCGACGGAGGTCATGGTGGGAAAGGAAAAGCAGCGAGCGGTCTCGATCCCGAGCGAGATTTGTACGTCGAGCTTGCTGTGTCCGGCGACGAGCAAACCGTACGACTTTCGTCCGACCCATCGTGCCACTTTCCGTCACGCTTTCTCACGTGATTTTGGTCACAGGACCCTCGTCCGAGAATGCCGCTTTTTTATTCATTACGACCCTCCCAAGGCAGGACCCTCCTTTGCGTGGAAAACAAATACTTATTTCCTCTCCTGTTTATCCTGCATGCACCGCGATCCCTCAATGCTCCTTTCTTTGGCCCGTACTGCATATGCGGGTTCTCTCGGACTAATGCATACACAGGCAGTTCCCCCCATTCACTCAGGCTCTATATCGGATGCTTGGCTGGAAGTAGCTCTCGACAGAGCAACATGTCTCCTAGCAGGCTATGGCTGGCCAGATCTACGACAGAAGAGACCGGTGACGGTGAACGAGTTCTGTGTTCACCGGCTCCATCCTGAGACCTTGGAGCAACCTTGGAGCCACACCTCCTAAGTACTTAAGTACCTCCTGTCGCGTCCTCCTATCACTCTCAGAGCTGTATAAAAGGCCTCATGTCTATACCACACATCCATTACCTCACCCTTTTACTCTGTCACCCTCTGCACAACCGCAATATCTGTCATGTCTACTGCTTTCGTCTACTGCACCTCTTGCGATCAGTACTTTCCTGATGCTTCCGCTCGGGCGACTCATGTCCAACTCTCCCCAAAACACCCTGCCTGCGCCACATGCTCGCGTCGCTTCCTCACCAAAAACTCCCTCCGGAACGTACGTCCTGTACATCTCTCGAACAACATTCTCTTTGCTCATATCTCATGCAGCACCTGGCATCTTCGCCTCGCCACAACTTCTGCGTTGTTTGCGAGCTCGACTTCCCCACTTCTTCCGGCCTTGATCACGTACGCTTTCTTTCATGTGCTGCCCCTCACATTGCTCACCCATCTATTGCAGCACATCGAGACCGCTAGTGTCCACCGCGACGACTCCGATGATGACTCTGAGTGCGGCTCTGACTGTGACTGTGGAACCGCCTACGACCCAGAAGACGATTTCGCCACCTCTCCTCTCCAAAAAACGCACATATCCGCGACGTACATCACACCTGATCATTCCGCCTCCGACTTCGAAGGAGAAACCGACGTCGAGGGCGATGAAGAGGACGAGGAGCATGATGAAGCTGCAGAGTATGACTCCGACGACGAGGATGACTCCGATGATGAAGAGGTTTGTTCTTTCTATCTGTTTTCGCACTTCATTACTGACATGATCCGGATATCCAGGATATCTTTCTCGACGAGTCCAACAGGCCGCCTCTGGTGACTTACACCGTAAGTTCGCTTTGCTGCTCACAATCAGTTCGACGCCTCACAAATTTGTAGGAGATTATCCCTGCCCCTCATGGTTGTCCCCCACTCGTCGTCACCCACGGTTACATCGACATCTAATGTGTCCTTCGTCACCCGTTCTGCTCAAATCAATCAGTCCTCGCATGTTTTTTTTCCTTGCATTTGCATCCGTATGTTAGCTGTGGATGCTACTTGATATCGATTGTTATCCTAGTTGTGCGTTTCGTCGCTGCGCTGAATCACAAATGGATATTGTTCCTCCCGCGACTTTGTTCGTGAGCCCGTTTAATATGTGGTCAAGGGGCATGGTGCTCCAAATTCAACCTCAAATTTCACTGATCGAGTACAGCCATCGACGCAGCAACACAGACGACGGGGGCATTGAGGAAGGAGATGGCCAAGGAAGAACGGGGCTATATTTTTCTAGACTAGGCCTCCAGCCCAGTATCTTTTGACATTGACATACTCTTTCATTTTTGCCCAGGTCCATGGGCCACGAGTGTGTCCGAGTCGTGTAGAGTACAACATAATGGCTATGTACTTACTCCGGAGAGTCGCCTTTCAGTGAACTGGATCTCCTTCAACGTTGTTGCTTCGTGCTTGGACAATGGAAAGTCGATCGTGTCTCCCCGACGCGGAGGACCGGACCGCGGGCTGAATGATCACGTGATCGAGCGTACAGACGGGTGATGAAGGTACCGAATTTACTCCTCTTCCTCCACTCGTCCTTAGTCGCACAGCCTGCTCAAATCTACACCATTGTCCCACCCCTACGACGAGATCTCCCAACTATCCCCAGTTTTAACTATTCTCATCATGTCCCTATGTAGGCGAGACTGAAACCTACTTCGTCGTGTCTAGGAACGGTTCAAGTTGTGCGAGGTGGTCAGGATTGAAATCGTGTGTCATAAACTGCCCATGGTGCGCGACCATCTTATACATCTATCCATACCGCTGCTCTTGACATATCTTTTTCGAAGGTGCAGAGGTACGAGTTATTCCTATTTGACATTCATTGTATTAACCCCGCTTCACTTACCAGTTTGTCACTTGTGTAAAACATCTTCTCCTCTTTCGGATACACCGAGGCTGTCTGGCAGTGCTAGTTACCTCTCCCCATCCACTTGGTCAGCCTCCGAAGACCGCGATGTCTGTTGCTCTGGTCAGCAGCGCCAAGCGACCCGCTTCTCAGCGCTCGTCTATCGACAACATGCCCACAAGACCTCTCCCAACCTCCCCCTCGTCCGCCCTGCCTATCGTAGCTTTCCCCCCTGTTCCTCCACTGAAGCGACAACGCACGGATCCAGGCTCAAACAGCTTCCAAAATGATCCCTCAGCTCTTTCTCTGATGTCCCAGGATGAACCGACCTGCTCTAGATCACCCACGTCCGATGTTCCCGACACCGCTTCAATGGATTCTGGGAGTGACGAAGAATGGTCATATGAAGAGACGTGCAAGTACTTTGCTGTTCCCGACATGAGACAGTCCTCGACGGACGAGGGCCGGGTCACAGCTCCATCCGATTCCCCTATCTTTGGCCCTACCCCAATTGAGTCGCTCTCCTCTATCCCGGACATGTCGAACCTCTGTCTGGACGCCGAACCACTGGAAGACTCGCAGTGTCTCTCCAAAATCGCCCCTACTCTCTCCGTCAGCCGCTCCCTTCCTAGGCTGGAAATGCCGAGCATCGTCTGGTCCAACACCAGCTTCACCGAGTTCGAAAGCCACGAGTTCACAAACACTGTCTGCATCCGCCCCCAACGGGTTCCCGCTACTATTGTCGATCCTGGAGAACCCTGGTACCCGGTTCAACGGTCCAACTTCCTCGGTGTCGAAGAGCTCATTCTCGTCTTGCCTACGTCGACTATGAATATGATTGAGACGAACAACAGGCTAAAGCTCGAGCCCAAAATCTGGTTATCGGAGGCTCAAATACACGCGGGCGTCCAGTTCCTTACCGAAGCCTTACTCTCTGCCCCAGGAGAGGAAGCCTACAAGAAGCATGTCACGCGCTGGGGCGGCATGAAATCCAGCGCACTCGTCCTGGGTACGGAGGGCCTGGAAAGGGAGGTCATGGCGGTCGTGGTCAGTTTCCTGGCTTCAGTGGACGATGACGACACGACCCAGATCAACATCGAGCTGGAAGGGAAGGATGACTTACGTGCAGAGTGGAAGGGCTTGCTGAAACCGGAGGACCTGAAACGGCTGGAGAAGATCGCGAAGCACTGGCGTGAGGCCTCCCTTCTCTCATAAACTCTCTGTCTTGAGCAGTTGCCCATCATATATCCTGCTTTCATGTGTCTCGTATCATGGCCTCGTAACGACCGTAGTTTTGAATGTCTAACTACACATTCGGGACCAATCCAGATGCGAGAGTGTCGAACGGAGATTTCATTCAGAACTTCATTCGGGACTGAAGCACGTGACTGACGCGTGTAAGTAAAGTGACGCGACGCGATGGCACTCCTTTGTTGACAAGCACGCTCTCATCCTTTCCCCCAACATCCTTTTCTCGAACTTCCAACACATTACTAAACCATGGGCGGGGACGGTTCCGGCGCATATCGCTACCCAAAAGTTGTAGGCGCGTCCATGGGCTACCGCTTTGTCTAGAGTATTGTAACATCTTCGCCACAGGTTACACCCTAGTGAAGCAAATCGGAGGTGGTGGCTTCTCTAGGTGTGTGGCAGGATACACCGTCATGTGTATCTGTACTCACTATCTTTATTTAGCGTGTTTCAAGCAGTCCATTACGATGAACATCGTGTCGCTGCATGCAAGGTTATCAAGCTCACCGTGAACACTAGTCCAGCAGAGCGCAAAACAATCGACAAAGAGATGCGCGTCCACTCCAACCTCAAGCACCCTAATATCCTGGAATTTATCAATGCTGTTGTTGTCGAGCCCAGTGACCGGAGTGGGTCGGACTCGGGGGAAAGACCTTATCTTCCGGCATATTACATGCTTTTGGAATTCGCTGCAGCAGGGGATCTGTTTGACAAGATCGGTGAGTTTACTACAGGGTCCATCGTATTCGTTTCACTTTTTGACTGTGGACGCATGGTCAGCTCCCGATGTCGGGCTGAGCGAAGATACAGCCCACTTCTACTTCCGTCAGATCCTAGACGGCGTGGTACGTTTTTGTTCTTTGCCTTAGGTCTGCAGCGTAGCTAACGGGGTGGCGTTTTATTCGACGTTAAGCGCTTCATTCACGGTGAAGGCGTCTGCCACCGCGACCTCAAACCTGAGAATCTTCTTTTGGACGCCGCAGGGAAGGTCAAAATTTCCGATTTTGGCCTGTCCTCCGTCTACAAGCTCAAGGAAACAGGACGGACTCGCATGTTGTCCGACCGATGTGGAAGCTTGCCGTATGTCGCACCTGAGGTGAATATCGTTTGTTATACTATGTATGTGACAGATGCTGACAACCGATGAAAGCTAAATTCGACTGAGCCCTACGAGGCAGAGCCTATCGACGTGTGGGGTGTAGGCGTCATTTTGTTTACTATGCTAGTCGGAAGTGCGTAACCGATTATCGTCAGCGATCCTCTAACTCATCTGACCTTAGATACGCCCTGGGACGAGCCTACAAAGAGGAGTCGGGAGTTCAATCGTTATGTATCAGGCGCATACTTAAATGACGATCCGTGGACAAGGCTCAGTGACCAGGCTCACTGTACGCATGAAGCATACCCCTTCATCGCATCTTCTTTTAATCGCTCTTCATAGCTCTCATCACAGGCCTCCTTACGATTCATCCTCAAGACCGTTTCACTCTCGAGTATGCGCAACAACACCCTTGGGTTCTTCCGTCTGTTTCATCCGTTTACCGCTCGGCGTTCCTTTCCTGACCTAATATACCAACAGGGAAAGCCAACTAGCTTCTCAGAGCCCCGAAGCAGTTGCAGAACGCCTCACACAGTCGCTGCGCGACAATGGTGATCTCGCGTTGGCCAATCCTGATCTATCGCCATCGTACGCCTCGCATACGTCGACCTAATCCCAGTCACTGACATGTTCCCTCTAGTAGCAACGAAGACGAAGATACTGTAATGCTTTCCGCTACACGCGGCTCCCAATTCGTCAACTCCCTCCTTCTCTTCGTACGCCTTCATCTCTTCATCCGTTTTCTTCGAACTAATTATCCCACTCTCGCTTTCGCAGTCCCAAACTCAATACGGTACGCGATACACGAAGCAGCTCACGCGCTTCTATGCCACCATCCCTCCAGGCGAGCTCTTCATCCGCATCGAGGAAGCACTCGCCGAACTGGGCGTCAAGTCCAAACGTGGGCCAGTTGATGCAAAAAGCCAGACGGCACGTATGCGTGTGGGCGGGCTCGACAATCGAAATGTGGCATACAAAGGCTGGATAGACGTCGAACCATTTGCGACACTTGACTGTCCCAGTGCCCGAACATACTGCGTGTTATCTCGAGATGAGGTAGGTGTCCTTCCCGCGCCTCTAAGATAATTGTTGCTGAGAATGCTGGCGTAGGGTGATCCGCTATCGTGGAGACGACTTTTCAAAGCGCTGGTCGCAGCGCCACAGGTTATGCCGCACCTTCTAGTGCGAAACAAGTGAATTTTTGACCATTGGATGGAGGAGTGGGGAGGTCGGCTATTACTCACAGTATCTTAATTCTACTACTGCTCAACATCTCCATATATGTATCATTACTCATTGCATTGGATTGACCACGAATACGAACCAGAACCTGCTTAGCATACGCAGATGCGTTCGTCGAAGGACGCTTACTTGAGTGCCACCCATGTAGAAATGTCCAACCACCAAGCATACTTCATCAAGGACAAAGCAACCGACTCCCCTTCGGCAAGCCAACTCTGGGACTCTATGACCTAGTCTCACGGTCAATACCTGGTCCCCTTAACGGGGTTCGTCGCCAACGCATGCTTTATCGCTGCAATGTCCGCAGATGAGAGCTCTACTTCCCCGCTGGCAGAATTTTCCAGTGTGCGTTTCCTGTTCCTGCATACGTGATAGCCGTCAATATATTACACATGAGACCACGGGAAAACGATAACATACGATGACCCTGGTATCGGCACAACTTTCGGTCCCAGCGACGCTACCCATGCAATGCATAGTTGTGCAGTCGTGACACCCTTCTGCTCCGCGATGGCCTTCAGTGCTTCGACCAGAGCGAGGTTGTGTTGGAAGTTCTACAAAGGGTGAGACCTCAAGACTCGTTCAGAGAGGAAATAGTGCGTACATGAGGTTGGAAGCGACTGAATTGACGCAGCATGTTGTGCTCTGTGAAAGAATGTATGAGCGAGGGATGTGATGAGCCAGCCGAGCAAGCAACTCACTCTCCAAGTCGTTGTACGTCTTCCACTTGCCTGTCAAGAAGCCATGCCCAAGCGGACTAAGGAACAGTAAAGTGAGCATCCGCCTTGTCTGTGGAGGTGGAGTTGGGTGGCCTACGAGTATGCGACGACCGCGATACCAAGTTCTTCGCATGTTGCCAAAACTGCCACAATTGTTAAGGACCAGTCCGTTTAGCGTAAGAATAATACACACCTTCTCGCGTATCTTCGGTGTAACTCCAAGGACTAACTTCAATCTCTACAGCTGCGATCGGGTGTGCCTACACATATCTTTAGCGGCAACTCAATTAAACCACGAAGCGTAGACATACGCTATGTGCGCGACGCACGCTGTCCGCGCGAACTTCCGATAATCCGATGTGGTCAAACTTGCCCTTCGCGATGAACCCGGCCATGATCCGCGTGCTCTCTTCGATCGAGACGCCAGGAATGACCCGTGCGGTTTCGAACAAGTCTAGTTTCTTCGTGCCGCGAAGCTTAGAGAGGATCGAATCTACTTTTCTTTCCAAAGCGCGTTCACTGCACTCATACATCCATGAGCCCTCCAAGTAGTGCACATACAAACAAGGGACTTACAGTCCAAGAGCCGGATTCAGAGATAGACCACACTAAATCATAGTTAATATCTGCCCGATCGTGAAGACAACGAAACCACTCGCCTTGACGGACAGGAAGGCCTTTTCGGTATACTGAGGATACTTCTCAAAGAACCTCGCTAACAGCTCAAGGTTTGCCGAAGGAGGATCAAGTCCATAGAACTCGCCTGCAATGATATTGTTGAACAGCAGCAGCTATTGGCGGCGAGGTTGAAACAAACCGCTGTTTAAAAACATCTTGGCGCCCTCAGGGAGTCTGTCCATCCCCGCCCTCAATGATGCGAACGCCTCCTCATCAGATATCTGAGGTGACCTCCATCTGTGGTCATATGTCAATGGTGCAGAACGATGGAATATGGAGTAAGGCGTACGTCATCATCATAAGGCCATGCTGAAGCAGACAATAGAGTTGTCAGACATGGACTCAGGTCAAGGTGGACATAGACGCACGCCAATCTTCCCCACACTAACATTCGTCGCTGTTCCACCCAGTTTTGTAATTGCCGCGACCATTGGGGGGTTCGTCGTGTGGGATATCCTTGGCCTGAAGCTCTGCAGACTGAGCGGATCGCTTCTGAAGAACCGTGGAAGGAAGAGGGCGAAAATGACGGTGAGGGCAAGAAGTAAGGCGCGCCGCATGGGTTTGAGCGCCATATGTATATACATCCGTAGAAGGCTGTGTTCTCCCGGGATAAGCAAGCAGGGTTAAGAGCGAACTGATAATCATCCAACGGGACCTCGAGTTAGATGATTGTGTAACATCGGCTACCCACGCTGGCTGACGTCTATGGATTGCTGACCACCGTCCATGGTAAACGGCCATATGAATGGCTGAGGCGCCAAAGCTGTTGACCTGATCGATCTTACGCACTGCGAGTTCCTATCATTCTGTTGCAGAAGAAGATATGTAAGATACGTACACCTGCTGACGGCCTGGCGTACTCACTGAATGTAAGCCGGAGGACAGGCTGAAGGACATCGTGAGACACGCTCCAAACAGCGGTGTTTATGTGGCTACTTGCCCAGCTGACGTTCGGACTTCGAAGGTTCAAGAAAAGCAGCCTGGCCAGACTGGTGGCAGATGTCCATACTCCACTTGATGATAATTAGCATAGGGTATAAGAATAATGTACACCCAACAAGTCCATGGTCGTCGTGAATGTGTGATATGT
Organism: Amylostereum areolatum; assembly: GCA_012932865.1. Lineage (NCBI taxonomy): Eukaryota > Fungi > Basidiomycota > Agaricomycetes > Russulales > Stereaceae > Amylostereum > Amylostereum areolatum. The sequence continues at coordinate 545,249 of SAXG01000022.1, forward strand.
AGTGATGATAGCAACATACGCAGTGCATGCAAAGGGGGCATCGTGTTCTGCTGTGGCGAACCGATACTATGTCTTGAAGCTAATAATGAGGATAAGGAGGACGAAGATGATGCCCCCAATCGTCAGTGCGGACCCTAGGGAGGAGCACGTTCACGTTAAGTACGATGTTGAACTAGGTGAAACGCAAGGAGGTGAACACGCTCACAATGATTTTTCGCCCCCTTGGCAACTCTATCTAGTCGTTGTCGTGCCCTCCCAAGACGATTGTGGGTCGAATCCAGATCGTAGTCGAGCTCTTCTAATAGCCCTTGGTGCACGCCAAGCTCCCCGTTTATCTGTAGTGACAAATCTCGTTGTCGGTTAATGGAATGGGATAGGGCGTCCAGATGAGCGTCTTGACCTAGAAAGCAAGGAGGTATTATAGCCGTGACCAAGGGCCAGAATTCCTTACTTACCGTCCATTAACCGCCTCTGCTCTTGCAGCATGATGACAGGGTCGGGACCGGCTTCTGGATCGTCCGCATAAGGGGTGTATATGGGCTCTACGGAACTTGAGCGCGTGTGCGATATCTGGGGCACATAAGGCGTTGAAGAGCCTGAACCCGAGCCCGACCCAGAAGCCCCATCCGCAGGTAAATCCTCCTTTGCCTCGTCAAGGTTCTCAATCCCAGCTTTGTCCGCGTCCTTTCCAAGCAGTCCCCGCATACGCCCATACTGACTCCTGAGTAGTCCAACGGCCTCGCTCCTGCCCTCCTTCTCCTCGAGTTCGAAGATGCCCTTGCGTAGTTGCTTGAGATTTCGGGTGATCTGGGGGATGTGGAGGTTGCTGCTGATCGCTGGCGCGCCGAGTGGGGGTAGTGATTGGAGTCGTTGTCGTTCAAGAAGTAACGAAAGCGTTTGTGTAGATATTGATGTTAACTTGGCCAGAGACATGGTGAACGACGTCGACTTGGTTGACTTGCTCGTGCGCCGGTGCGCGAGGGATCGTGATTCGTGACGAGGCTGTCATGTTGTGCCGTGATGCTCGTCACGTCACCTTTATTCCGACTCAAAGTTACCAGTTGACACCCTTTTGGCACACAGCAATCAACACTGCAACGACAACACATACCTTAGCAGAAGTAATGAGCATTGAACAATGGCAGGATATTCGCCAGTAGCACCCCTACATGTTCAAGTGACGAGCCGAAGACGATAAGTATAAGTAGAGTACTTAGTAGTAATAGACACGAGTGAGCCCGATCCATATCCCGTTAGATAAGTTAGCTTGCAGTATATCGAGATGAATACCCGAGAGTATATAGAGGATCAAGCTCAAGATTCAGGTCATAGAAATGCCCGATGTGTGACAGAGAGAGACAGAAATGTGACTCTCTAGTTGCTGCGTAGTGCCTTCGCCCTCGGCATTTGTCGCCGTCGCCATCGTTGTCGTTGTTCTTGTTCTTGTTCTTGTTGGAAGCGTTGACATGATGTGGGGGTCGCGTATGTTGAGCATGAGTCGGGAAACCATGATGACGGAGAACCTGCCGATCGTAAGAGACAGGTGCGTAGAAAACTGTAACACATACAGATTGGTTGGTACAATCAGATCCCATTGCATAGCGGACTGCTAACAACAAAGGTTATTCTCAACACAGAGATGACAATCTAACCAGATGGACGCGCCGATAAAGTCTGTGGTTTGCGACAACGAGGGTAGTTAGCAGTGGACTTCGGAATACGATGTGCTCGGACATACTGTGAGGGCAACGACGTTCGCTAAGTTGAGCACCATTATGACCCTAAAAACAGTTCAGCCCTCCGAACAACGCGCCGTCAGACTCCAAGTACTGACGCATAATAAATGATCCCTTAGAAGAAACTGCCTCAACAAAGAATATACGAGTCTAGAACGAATATCATACCATCGCGGAGAAGCACACGAAAAAAGGCCTTCTGACGAGTCCGTCCAAGTTGAAGCGACCGCAAGACGGTAACAACAAACACGGCCGTATCAAAAACGAAAAGGGCCATAAAACCGCTTGCAGTTACTGCAAGGAGCATCCCGTCTCAGAGAGAGTTCATTAAAATCAAGTATCGACACCTTACGCATAGGACTGTAAAACAGGAAAATCAGCTTTGGGGGAGTGCACACTGCAGACAGAAAACCACACACCTGTCCGCGACTTTTGGTGCCACGAAGGTTGTGATGATGATAAGCTGACATCGAGTTCAGCTGCGTGTTCATAGCCAAAACATGTGTTTCCCTCACAATTGTGATCACGCCGCCCGCAACGGAAAAGAGCCATAGTAGAATCTTGATGCGCACATCGCGATCGCTGAGAGCGTATGCTCTCATGCCCGTAAGCACTGGAAGCAACAGGCGTCAGCTCTTCATATCGTACACACAAGATGGCATCGTAACTCTGACCTGCAGTAAAGAGTTGTAGAGCCCAAAGGATGGCAGTGTGATATGACCTCAATATCAGCTCCCTGTGAAGCCACCATTAGCCAAGCGTTGCGTATGGAGACTACTGAGAGATCAAAGCTACATACCCCTCCTGTTCCGATCGGCGGTTATTGGTGAGTTAACTCAGGGGTAGCATGGCAGGCACGTACCGAGCCCGGAGCGAAAGTATGGGAGAAGCAGCCAGAATAATAACAAACCATTGGGATGTAGCCAAAGAGCGCGAGGTAGCGGTTGACTAAAAAGACGATAGATGTACCGGAAAACGAGCGTGGGATCCAATATCGATTTATTTCCATCGACAAGGTGAGGACATGGTCATAGGCCAGAATCACTGTAGCCACCCACGCGAGCGTATATTAGTGCATGGCACCGATGTCAACCAAGTAAGACGTACCATAAAACCCCACTACGCTCATGAAGTCGCCAAGTGGAACCCTACGCGGGATGCATAAGCTGCTATACAACTTACGGGTCAGAGGGTTCAACGTCACGCACGGCCATACAGATGCCATCGAAGCTCGAAGACTGCCAGCTCGATGATGGTAGGTGATCCTGTGGCACGAAAAGCAGACGGAAGCGAAAGGAGAGACCGGGGTTTCGGAGGAAAACAGGCAAAGAGCCCTTCAAAGAGAGACGAGCTGTGGCTCGCAAGATGGTTGGAAGGAAAAGCCACTGCCGACGAGGGTATACATAACTAAGCGTTGCTTCCTAGGCCCCTGCTTCGCGAGGGTACTAGATTCTCGAGCTCGAAAGTACTGCACGCAGGTTCGAGGCCGCAGTGCGAGTTGGTACGTACCTGGTCCGCGGGTGGTCCACTGGCCTCGATCTTCTCAAGAAGCAGATAGGTATGTAAGCGGCCCGAGCTTTTAGAAAACTTTTACCCTCTCAACTCCAGATGTCGGTGCGACGGTGACACAATTGTCGAGACTTTGCGAGAGTTTGACTTGTCTTCAAATTTGGGACGATGGTGAAAGATTTCTGGTATAAAATGCACCCTCAGTGAACTGCATTGACTTTATAAGGCGGGAAAGGGCGTCGCCGAGACTCAGGGATGTTGAACTTATTGCCGTTTTCAGAATAGTTCGCGTCGCGGGCGTCGCGGCTCTTCTGTGCGAGATTTGAGGCTCAGCAAAGATTGTGCTGTATCTCCTCAACCGCTGCACGTATCGACCTGAAAATTAGCACGTTTTCATCGCACAGGCTGCCCCCTGTGCCCCCCATATTTATTTCGACGATGCGGTGTGAATTATGACGGGGTAAAATCGGACCCCCTCCTAGCATGTTTCACTTGTTTCCTACGTGTAGTGTACATATAATCGAATTCTGACTGGATAGAAATGTTGCGAGTACAGTCGCATTGTGCCCCCCAGCAAAAAAAACGAGACATTCGGTGTGTGTGGAACAGGAGACACCGTGCCGCGCGAGGTGCACAGCCGCTGTTGCACCTTCATCTACAACCACCACCGACATTTACCCTATCTCCCTGGGTGTGGTGCTTCCACCCTTGTAATTCTCCATGAGCCGTCTCACCCCTAAACGAGCCGGTAATCGACCCACTGGAACACGCAAATCAGGCCGGAACATGGAAAATCAGGTCCCTGCTCACATCAGCAATTTGACCTACCACCTGGATCCTCTGGTACCAGAGGAATCAGGCTGTCAGAAGGCGCTGTGGAGCCAGATGACTTGGTCCCTTCCACATATCCCCTCCGATTCCAGATCATATGCCAGGTTGGCACCAGACAGGAAAATATGGGCCAGATTCACACCTCGAGCCAGGATCCCAGAGCCGAGGTTATTGACAGGTTGTAAAACCGTAAAACATATCAATATATTGTACCCCCCCGTATGCGATAACAAAGATGTACATCACGAGAAGGACAGATAACATACAGCTGATTCAGTGATATCATCGGAAAAGACAGTGGTGACAATCGCAGTGGTGCGAGGTTTGCCGAAACGACGGAGAAAGGACCGGAATATGAGTTGGACAGATTGAGACGGAGTGCGGTTAAAAGAAGCTTGAAAGGATTGGCAGGCAAGTTGATTGTCCACGTAGCTAGATATGGAAGCCGTTAGCGACAATGTCTTTTGCACGGACACGCTGGCCAGACACAAGACGGACACAGACATGAGACGTACTGTGGTCTTTGGAATTTGCAAAGATTGTAATACTGTAAAGAGGGAGAGAACGAGGCATGAGTCAGAGACATTGGTAGAGACGGTGGTGCAACTCACGGGTGCGAGATGAACGTAATCTGGGGAACAAGCGAGACAATATGAATGTGGATTGTTTAACGCAACATTATGGCTATCACTTACGAGTCCGCGATAGAGTGGATGTACCCCCGATGCAAACAAACTACGACAGCGGCGTCAGGATGTTTAGAACACTGAAATGATGGGGGCGACGCACTTAGGTCTCATTGTCCTCGACCTCATCATCCGAGATGACGATAGTTGCACGAGCAGAGGACTTGGATGCGCGCTCAACAGCGACGACGGGTTGAAGGGCTGCTTCGTGAGTTGAAAGACGCGTGAGGATCTTGATCCACTTCTTCTCGGGAATGGTGCTGGTTGACTTGAAGTAATCGCGCGTCGCTTGGCCCCAGTTGTCTTCATCGAAGCTGAACCCCTTCGCGTCCGACCCAACGGCCTTCTTGCTGTTGTCATTGTCCGGAGAGTCCTGCTCGGTCGCCTTCGAGACCGCCTTCGCATTGTGCCCCGTCTGGTGTAGCGTCAATGCACGTTCGACCTATGTATGCATGAGCCATGTACCGTTGATAACAGACTTTACACAATGGTCACTCACAGAAGAGGCGCACGCGGCCAGAGCCCCCGCAGGCTCTCCAAATGTGATCAAACTTTTCTGCGTACGCTTGACATGCCACCCGAGCACGTCGCGCATAAGGCTCGAGGACCACGAGCCGGTCTTAGTCTAGAAAGATGTATTATCAGTAATTATCCTGACTTTGTCAATTGCACAGAGGTAACGGATCCATCATACCTCAGGATTCTCCCAGATGAACGGGACAAAGCCGCTGTCCTTGGTAGGGAGCTGCGATGCGACCCATGCAACACGAGCATCGACATCGTTGATGAACTGTGGTGTGTTGAGCTTCATGGAAACAGCGGTGACTGCCCGCTTGCCCAGACCGCTGCGCCAGTCATTGAGGCGATCACAAGCCTCATGAGAAGAATATATGAGTATGATATGACAGAAGGGGTAAATGCAGGGTACACTTACCACTTTGATAATCGCAGGGTGTTCTGAATCCTTGACATCGAGCGAGAGATCCTCAAACTCAGAATCCCAGGCATCTTGTAAAGCGATAGCGAAGTCAGGATGCTCATTTGTACCAAACGGGTCGTTGCAGGTACCAGCCCATTCAAGGACACTGCGGACGACACGGTCCCACCGCGAAACGGCGTCAGGGTCGAGGGTGTCGAAAGGGAGGTCACTAAACTTGAGCTTGCTTGCCGGCTTTTTGGTGGACGTGGCCTGGGTTTCGTCAACCGCACGGTTGGCCTCTATGTTCTCGAGCTTGAGGCCCATCTGGGAATGACGAGGTAAGACCAACACCGTCACATCACGAGGGATACTGCGGAACAACATCAACGTACCTGCGCAGTGGTTCTCTGGCCCACATTCAAGTCGCCGGCTGGACCTGACTTGATGACCGATTTGCTAGTCCGTGCAGCTTCGAGCGCACCAGGATCCTCGTCATCATCAAAAACACCCATGGATACATTGTCATCCTTGGAGCTCAGCGCAGTGGGAGGTATGGTCTTGGCCCGAGATTTGGCATTGTGAGTCGCGCTTGTAGTGGTGGGCGTTGGTTGCTTGCCCCACGTTGGCTTGAGGTTGCGAGCGACCAACACGTTCAATGTTTTGGTACGTTTCTCGGACTTGACGCTACAGTGCGGAAGGTCAGATGTTTGGTACGTGTTGATTATTGGACATTGGTGAAAGATACTTACACTGTCATCTCCGTCGGCTCCTTGCGCTTCTTGACGATGTGCGGAGTTCCAGTGGTGGCCGTCATGGTCCGAGCTTGCTGGACCACGGCAGTTTTCTTCAACTTGGGCTTGGGCGTCTGACGACAACGATTGTGTAAGCGGTGCGTGGGGAACAAGAAGCCATTTCGAACCTTGGGCGTCTTCTTGGAGGATAGAACACTTTCTTCTTCCTCCCCCTCACCGTATTTCTCTGAGTCTTCGCCGCTAAAGCCCATGTCAGCTTCAGCTGGCTGATACTCTTCAGAATCGACCCCTGAGGGGCCGAGGGATGCAGAAGCGTTGCTGGGGGAGTCTGCACCGTCTTCAACACTGCCATCGTTGTCGACTTTTACATGAAAAAGGTAAGCATTATGTGGTATATTCGTTCAACAACTCACCGTTCATGGCAGTATCTTCGTGGAGGGAATCTTTCAGATGTCCGCCGGCCGATTTCTTCATACCAGGTGAGGCTTTCGCGGATGAATGACTGGCGGCAGCGAGCTCAGCAACCTTAGCCTGGACAGATGGGATGTGGGCGTACGACCGACGCCAAACGACATTTTCCATGTCCTCGCGACGATAACGATCTTCGAGGGTGGCGATGGCCTTGGCCTTTGCCTGTTCTGTCTCAGCAGCAGCGGCGAGTGCTGCGACTTTGGCCAGCTCAGTGCGCTTATCATCGTCTTTTTTTTGGGTAGGGGTCCGGCGCGGTGCTGACTGAACTTCGAGTTCACCAGGGTGAACACAGGCCTTCTTGCGGGAAAGGTGGGCACGACCGGGTGTGCTCATATTGGAGGGGCGACAAAGGTGACAGAATAAGAAGGAGGGGACCGAATAAATGGTGGGGGAGAAAATGGCGGCGGATGGTGCTGTAAATTTTGACAAGGTTGGTTCCAACTCCGACGTCAACTGGGCAGTTTACTTATCCACCACTTGAAGGCCCCTATATTACCTGCTCGCGCACCGCATCTTATACTTGTACTATCCCCTCCACTCTCTCCCAATTACTACATGCTGCCCCAATATCTCAACCGCCTTCCGTGTCCGTACTGCAGTCGGACCTTCAAGAATCAAAATGGACGAACGTATCACATTCGCGCAACACACCCAGTCGACGCTCCAGCCAGTATTACGGTCCCTCCTCAAGCCCCCCCTCTGGCCAATCAACGGACAACAGTGACCGTCGAAGATGTCGACGATGAGGATGTAGTGATGGCCGAAGTGGTCCCGTACAACGACATTGGGGATGCTGAGATGGCTGATACGACACCTCCAAAGCAACGAACAGTTGAGCGTCATCCGTTTCTTACAGGTTCGTTTTCTTCCGTGATTTTGTCCTCCTTAGCTCTGACAGCATTCACCATGATGCTCACACACCTTCTTTAGGCTGCCCATGTGATATCAATGGCCAGGACTTACCTCCCGGAACTCCACCACCCCTCCGCACGACGAAGGAGTCTAGCGATTGGTCCCCATTCCGCGATCAAACCCAGTTCGCAGTGGCTGACTTCGTCTTCCGCAAAGGCGAGCTGTCCGCAGGCGATATCGATCACCTATTAGAACTCTGGGCTTTCGACATGGCCAAACACGATGATACCGGCCCCTTCGACTCTGTCAAGCATGTCTACGAGATGATCGACAAGATCGAACACAGCGACGCTCCATGGAAGTGTTTTACGACGTCTTTTCAAGGCGAGGTGCCCGACGAAGCCCCCCGGTGGAAAAAACAAACATACCAGGTTTGGTACCGCGACCCTGACACCGTGATCAGCAATCTGCTCGACAACCCGGACTTCAAAGACCAGTTCGACTATTCCCCCTATATTTTCACGGACTCGTCTGGCCAACGTCGCTGGAACAACTTTATGTCCGGGAACTTCGCATGGAGGCAATCTGTACGCCGTTCACGGTTCTACTATCTCTGATCGCTCTTTTCGCTAACCTTGTCCATCCAGGACAAAATATACAATGCCGATGAGTCGACCAAGGGTGCCATGTATGTGTCGATCATCACTGGAAGCGACAAGACGACAGTCTCTGTCGCAACAGGCCATGTAGAATATCACCCACTATACCTTTCAATTGGGAACGTCCATAACGGAGCTCGCCGAGCTCATCGAAATGCCGTGGTCCCTATCGGTTTCCTGGCCATCCCAAAATGTACGCTTGTTCTTCTCTGTCCTAACGGGATCGTCGATGCTCACTTATAGTGTGTAGCGGACCGCAAATACGACAAGGATCCCGTGTTTCGCACATTCAAACGGCAGCTTTACCATGCCTCTCTCAGTGTCATCTTCCAGTCCGTCAAGTCAGCAATGCACACCCCGGTCGTTCGTCGGTGCCCTGATGGACATTATCGGCGCGTCATCTTGGACTTCGGACCAATCATTGCGGACTATCCTGAGCAGGTCATGCTTGGCGCGATTGTGCAGGGCTGGTGCTCTCGGTGAGTCACCAGCATATTTCCTCTCTCTACGTCTATGCTGATAGTCACAACAGATGCACTGCCCGAAATCAAGACCTCGACGGAGAGGGTGGTAGACGAACCCAGGAATGGACAGACCTCATCCTATCCTCGTGGTCAGCGCGTATCGCTTGGGATGAGTACGGAATTGATGACGGAGTGGTGGTATGTGCTTTGCCTATGGTTTTCATTCACTACTGGTCTCATGCTCGTCTACAGCCATTCACGCATGATTTTCCTCATGCCGATATCCATGAACTGATCGCCCCCGACCTCTTGCACCAAGTGATCAAAGGGATGTTCAAGGATCATCTGGTCGAGTGGGTCGGCCAATACCTTCACATGACCCATGGTGAGGCTCGTGCGGGTGAAATCATGGATGACATTGACCGACGGTGGGCCATGCACTTACCTCGTCTAATCAACCCTGGCTCATATCCTCCAGAATCGCTGCCGCACCTCCATTTCCAGGCCTTCGACGGTTTCCTGAAGGTCGTCGATTCAAACAATGGACCGGTGATGATTCAAAAGCATTGATGAAGGTGCGCTTCCGTCTCACCCATTTTTTTTATTTCCGTATTGATCCAGACTCATAAGGTTTATCTGCCAGCGATTGTGGATTACGTGCCCGCTGACATGGTCCAAACAATTGCGGCTCTCCTGGACTTCTACTACCTGGTCCGTCAGGCTGAGTTCGATCCCGACACCCTTCAGGCCGTTGACAATGCCGTCTCCCGCTTCCATCACCACCGCGAAGTCTTTGAGCGCGTCGGTGTTCGACCAACTGGATTCTCCCTTCCGCGTCAACACGCTGTGACACATTACCGTGTTCTCATCCAAGAATTTGGTGCCCCCGGCGGCCTTTGTTCGTCGATCACAGAGTCACGGCACATAACCGCGGTCAAGAAGCCCTGGCGCCGATCCAACCGATACAATGCCCTTGGGCAAATGCTTCTAACCAATCAACGTTTGGACAAGCTCGTCGCTGCTCGTGCTGACTTCGTTGCACGAGGAATGCTTCCTGGACACAATGCCGCGCTCACACCATTGGTTTCACATCTCTCAACACGAGATGAACCCTCCACCAACCAACAAGACAATGAAGACGACAACGAAGTGCAGCATCGCACTGAATACGACGTGGTCAACGAGAGTCGTCCAGTCGATGAGATAGCACCTACAGATGTTGTTCTCCCATTACGGCCTCGTGCGTGTCCCAGTCGCTTTTTGAATCTTCTGAGCTCACCATATTCGCCTCTGCAGAACCGATGCACCAATACCCATCATATGTTGCCAACCTCGCCAACATGCTGGGGCCTGACTACGCAGACCTCCCCTCCTTGCTACGCCAATTCCTCTATGAGCAACTTCACCCGGACGGCCCTCGTGCGACGACCATTCCCAGCGATCATCTACCCGACATTGAATCCCGTATCAAAGTCTTTCACTCAGCGACGGCCACCTTCCATGCCCCCAGCGATGTCTCCGGCCTCCAAGGCATGCGTCGCGAGATCATCCGATCATCTCCCAATTGGCGCAAGCAAGGCCCGAGACGAGACTGTGTACTTATGGTGGAAGACGAAGAGAAGCCGGGGATGAAGGGCATGGCCATTGGTCGTGTCAAGCTATTTTTCTCATTCAAGTACGAGGGCACTACATATCCATGCGTCTTCCTGGACCACTTCACCCGTACCGGACGCACGCCGGATCCGTTAACCGGGATGTGGAGAGTTCGACCACAGACGGTGCACGGCGGTGTGCGAGTTCAATCGGTTGAACACCTGGACACCGTGCTTCGTAGCGCACATCTCCTCCCCGTCTTTGGGGAAGGATTCATCCCATTTGATTTCCACTTTTCTTACTCGTTGGACTCGTTCACATCGTACTACGTTAACAAATTTGCCGATCATCATATGTACGAGATTGCTTTTTGATGTAACACTCTAACCTACTGCCGAATCTGCACCCGGAGTTTGCGTCGGGTTCACAATCATGTCAAGGAACTCAAATACCGCACTATAACCCGGCTCGTTGAACAATGTCCCATCCACTACCTCTTGGGTGGCTGCTGGAGGAAGATGAGGGCTGCTTGGAGATGGTGGGTTTGGGGGTGGTGTGGCGTTGACAGCAGTGTTAGGTAGGGTGACAGGAGGGTGGCCCCGTGGAGTCGAAGGCAACGATGGAAGCGATTGCGAACATTGTCGCTTAGTGGCGCGGTAGACACTCGGAGGTGAGTGTTGCCTTTTGGTACTGTTTCCTGCGTGGGGGCGAGGAGACAGTTGATCGTCATCTGTGTCAGAAGTCGAACTAACAGGAGCATGAGCGAGGGAGTATATACGAGACCGAGACGATGAAATCATACCGCTCGGATCCACACTCCCGTGCATCTATTGACCCTGGACCAGGAGGGTCAGAGGATGGAAGGCGTCCAAACTTGCTTTGCGAAGCTGGGATAAGCTTGAGAACAGGAGGATTGAGATGGTGAGGTGGGGGGGATGAACAGGGTGTTGAAATGGTGTAGGGATCGGGCTCTAAAGCGCGATGGGGATACAGTTTGTTGTTAGTAATATTGAGTGATGCAATGGATCAGATACGCACCTGCACGTCCGCGGACGCAAGCATCGTCCAATCCTTCGTCATCCCACCCCCCCGGTGCCATCCCGGCGAGACGATCGGGCTCAGAGTCGGACACATAGCGAAGCGAAGGTACCGAATCGGAACCGCCGGTTTGGGGCGGTGTTCGCTTGTTATTGCTGGCCGGAGTGCGAGGGGTGGCTTCGGATGTGCGTTGTAGGTAACCGTTAACAATCTGAATGCGCTAAAGAGCATATTCAGACTCTGAATTGCACTGTGAAACGAGGACACATACTAATGGTTGGGGATTCAGCCCGGGATTGAGCTGAATATCGCAGACTCCGTAGCCGTAAAAAGCGACGGTGATACCTTGCTCAGGATCAGCAACTGGAGGGCTGCCTTCCGTGCCCGTCGCGGACGAGATATCCGAGTCGCCGGGTTGAGTGCAATCGATAATCTGCCGAGTGTCAATCGGGTCAATGTCTCTTACTTGTTAAATTGATGACAAAAATACGCACCTGCCACGCGGTCCCCAGGTGAATTGTGTACGGCTTTTCCCCCATGAGATCGTCAATGAAAGGGAAGGGACAGTGAGGGAACAGAGCAAAAATTGCGAGAGGCGGAGACAGGAGTTGCCGCATTTGGGCGAGCGTGTGAATATACTCTCCTCAGGCTCTGAGGCAGCCGCGCAACTATTTGGATTCCGAAGATCGATTAATGGACTCGTATTGGCACAAGATTCCAGATTTGGCCACATAACTAGACTACTTATGAAACAAAAATACACCTAGCGAGATAGGCTTAATAGAATGAAGCTGTAGCTTCAAGAGGACGGAGGGTACCCGAAGATCATGTGACTCGACCCCTGGCTTTCCGTTCGAGGTCGTTACGCTCTCCATCGTGATCATCACCCCTTCCCCTCTTGCACCTCCACGCACTCCATCTCGTGTCGAAAAGACGCTCCCGCCACCGCTGCATCTCCCGCCAAACTCGACGCGCTCAAGACGCAACTCGTCACTCCCAACAACAAGCTCGCCCTTGACCGCAACAAGGCTAGCATCGCTCCGGCCTGCAAACACCAGGCAGGGGAACCGCGCGCGCGCCAGGAGGCCGCTGTCCCCTTTCACGAGAGAAAAGACATGGACCGGAAGTTTAGCATTTTGATCCGAAGGAGCGGTGCGTGTCCTGGCTTGTTCAGTACTCATACATGCCCACCCTGATTTCTCCCAGCTCACAAGCCTTGCCCTCACCGACTCCTCCCTTTCCAAACCTGTCCCGACCAAGCTCAACAGCAGCCTGCTCGACCTCCCTGTCTCTCAACCCTCCCACCCCGCGGCGACCGCGTCACCATCGTCGACGGTAGACCCATGTTCCGCATCCCCAAGCGTCCATGCGCATCTCTCCCCTTCTTTGGCCTCCGCTGCCTCCGCCGCCCTCGCCCAAGCCCTCCCCAATTGCACCTTGCAACCCGAGCGGCGACCACGCCTGCGCCTCTTCCCCCGCTTCGTTCTGCCCACTCACCCACCGAACTCCCACCGACGCCTCCCCAACTCCTGAAGTCGGCTAATGGCAGGATCCATCCGCTCGATCTCAGCATCCCCCACCTCCTCCATCTCGCCCTGATCGCTCTCAACACGACCGGCTACGACGTCAAGGCCGTTGGTGACCAGTCCCACGACACGACACTGGCGACAAGATCAGACGATCAGATCACGTCCCGCCTCACTGTACACCGTTTACGCACAGAACCCAAGGCGGTACTACGGGTCCGAGCACGGTGGCGCGATTCTCGCTTGCGCGCCGGCGAAGAAGATTGGGCACGGCGCGGACGGGCTTGTATGGCGGGCGATGGAGGCGCGACGGCGCGAGCGAATACGAAGTTACACTACATGTTGTACTGAGTACTTAGGACATTGCAATGAAATACTGTACTGCTTTGACTGGTAGCGACTTGAGGCCAGTTTATCTGGCGGTCTGACAAGATTGGGCCGAGCTGATGGACCTGATGGATCCTGTCCTGGGCCCGATCATATTTTGATGGGGATCTTCCAGATGACCAGAGAGATCAGCCTTGTCCAGGTATGTTCAGATCCTACCAGACATTGGCTGAATTGCTGATGCAGACTCAGCATTCCAACACCGACACCGCTCCAGAGAAGACCCCCCCTCGTCCCCGTCCTATTATACGTGTACCACCCTTTGCATCTTCCCCCTCTGCTCCACAGACACCTCGCTCCGGCCACGACAATTCCATCTCAGCTGAAAACACCGCTGCTCAAGCTTTGGTCACCATGCGCAGACAAGCACCAACAACTTCCCCCGGGCTCACAGCCGCATCTAGGAATGTCATGGCCATGGACCGTGTTTTCATCAATGCAATGCCACGCTCTCTGCGCCCACAGCTAGAGCAGGAGATACAGGAGGTGCAGATGAGAGCGGAGGAGGCTATGGAACAGGAGGATGACCCATATGCGGATGCGGATGGCTCGTCGGCGGCTTCAGGTGCGTTATTCTTGACGAACTATGCAACTTTCTTAGGCTCATTGTGTTCAGACACCCTTCCCACTGAAGAAGAAGAGATTTCCGAGTTCGGAATTGAATTCCTGGTACCCGTACCTGCTGGCAACACTGTCCGTGTCCTCGAAAGCAATGACTCGAAAGTCACTTCCCTCACCCCCTTCGCACAAGTCCTAGCTGCAATTGCACTATGCATGGGCACATCAATATCATTTATCTCTGGTTTTGGATACCTTCCCTCCTATCTCCCGAAGAGCGAGCTGGCCAAGGCAACCCCAATGGCTTTTGACGATAAGGGCTGGCGTGTTCTCATTCGGAACGCGAGCTATCATATTTCAGAGAGTCAGAGTAAGAAGAGCGGGAAAGGTGTAGTCAAGCCATGGCATATTATCTTGCGGGATACAACTGAGGCCTCCACCATGGGGCGGGGCGGGAAGGTGAGTTGTAGTATGATAGTCATCTCGTGATTCTAACCTTGGGCTTAGAACTCGAAACCTGCACCACCCGCTCCACGCACAGCTGTGCCTGATAAGGCAGCACTCGCTGACCATGATGCGAAGGAGCTAGAGATCATGAAACTCATCGAGAACAAGCATCGTTGCCAGACAGACAAGGTGCCGTGTTTGATCCAAGCAAACGGAGTTCACTACAAGTACACTCCGGAGGACCTCGCGAAATGGGCTCACCTGGTGGTATGTCTCTATTCTCATGATAAAGGCAATGTCTGATGTGTTCATAGGCCAAGTACAAGGCTACTATAGATTTTCCGCCTCCTGAACTCAACCTTGAGGATAAAATCTCTCGCCAAGCTCTCGTCAAGACTAAGGCTCCATTATCGAACACAAGTGCAGGTGGTGCAGTCGACTTTTGGGCTGAGCTTGCCACCAATGTTGCTCAACGATTCATGGCTCCACCTCCTTCCCTTCCACCATCCACCCCCACCCCACCTGCAGGACCTGACTTGACACCAGTCCATCGAGCTGTTGTTCCAGCCAAGCGTCATGCCCCACTTGACTACCCTGGAATCGAAGAGTGGTTCACGTTGTTGGATAGTGATCCATACCGAGGCCGTCGCTCTCCTAACTATTCGCAGTACGTTCCGCAATTCGTTGGCCAGGGATTATTTGATCTTGGTGATCTATGTGGTTTGGATACGGACAAACTTGCGGAAGTTACAAAGATTCCGTGGGGGATTGCTAATCGTTTAGTCCAGTATGTTGCTGAGGATGTGGACAAGTTGTAGGGTGACTGAGGGCAACTAAGTGTTACCCTTTTTCTGTCAAGTTTGCGAAAGTTATATCTTCACGTATGATACTTTTTTACCAGTTTTACATAATCTTCCTGTGCATGCACCAATGTGAAGTTCAACTTTATTTTAGATATAACCACAGTGGTGAAAGAACCCCGCAGAATGACTAGCTGTGATAGTAGTGTAGGCAACATCATAGAGATGAGTATAAACATAAGTATCATCAACAACCTGATCAACATCCTCTCGACCAAGAATCCTCTCCCGACGGACACGTGCCTTCATCTCCGAGAAGCCCAATTCAATTGGGTTCAAATCAGGAGAATATGGTGGGAGGAATAGCACCCGCATCCCCCTGTTATTACATTTAGTTCACCCAATATGAGGACAAGGCTATGATAGTCATGCTTAGGCAGCTCACCTATCCTGGATCATCTGCATAGTCTCTGCATCCTTGTGAATGCGGGCATTATCCATCACGATGACCGAGCACGGAGCAGGATATGGTTGCATACGATCAAGTAAACCTTCTATGAAGACCCGAAAACGCGCCGAGGTGAATGAGCCTTCGATGATTTTTGCATAAACAACTCCGTCAAGGCCTAGTGCAGGTAGAAGGGAGTATCTAGCATCATTCTGTGTTAACAGGCACCAGATAGCAGACACAAATAGACACAGACCTCTTTCCGCGGACAAAAAAACAGCACCGAACGGCACGCTTGCCTGATAGAGCCCATGCGTAGCCTCGTATATCAGTTCGGCGGTCAAAGGCACTCTCATCGACAAACACTGTCTGCTCGGGAGTGTATTGGCTACCATAAAGGTAGCGATACTCCGATCTTTTGTCCTCGTTACGCTCGAGGGCATCACGAGACATCTAACAAAGAGCAGTGGTCAGAGCTGGCATCGTAGGAGCGAGAAGGATAGTGTAGTATACACATGCGCACCTCTTCATTGTGTACCCACTACGTTTCAGTGCTCTCCATACTGTTGATGGGCTCGCAGAGACCCCACGTCTGGTCTCTAAGAGCTCCTGCATCTCATCAAGGAAGGCGTCCGGACGGTAACCTACCCAGCCATGAAGAAACTGGAGCATATGGAAGAGTTGCTGTCAGCTGAGGGCAGGGCCAGATCTGAAGCATCAACGCACCTGTACATCATCCAATACCAAAGTACGGTTCGCTCCGCGTGTCTCATGACTCACTCGTCGCCGTGACACTTGTCGGCGCTCTCGGAAGTCCTTGAGGATCTCTTGAATCGTTCGAAGGGGAACTTGGGTGAGCTTGTGGATATTCAGAGCCGAATCGTGAGCGGCCATGGTCAGAAGAACCCCCCGAAGGTCATCAGAGACAGGCCGGCCACGCGTCATGAGAGGAGAGCCTGTCGGAGTGTGCAGGTGGTGGTTGTAGATGAAGATGCAACAGCGGCTGTGCACCTCGCGCGGCACGGTGTCTCCTGTTCCACACACACCGAATGTCTCGTTTTTTTTGCTGGGGGGCACAATGCGACTGTACTCGCAACATTTCTATCCAGTCAGAATTCGATTATATGTACACTACACGTAGGAAACAAGTGAAACATGCTAGGAGGGGGTCCGATTTTACCCCGTCATAATTCACACCGCATCGTCGAAATAAATATGGGGGGCACAGGGGGCAGCCTGTGCGATGAAAACGTGCTAATTTTCAGGTCGATACGTGCAGCGGTTGAGGAGATACAGCACAATCTTTGCTGAGCCTCAAATCTCGCACAGAAGAGCCGCGACGCCCGCGACGCGAACTATTCTGAAAACGGCAATAAAGACGGCACCCAGTGGGAGGAGCGGGCTCACAATTGGACCGGAGATCTGCGACGGAAAGGATCACGTAAAATGAAGTTCCGGAAGGTCTTTTATATACACCGACGAAGCTCATTAATTTTTCAAGCACTCTCTGGGCTGGCAGGATTTGCGACGAGCCGAATGCGGGGTACAAGATCATTATGATTACAGGGTGCATAGGCTACAAGATGTATGGTGCAAATATTCCAATGCGTAATGTTGAGAGTCCAAGATATGAAGGCCACCCAGCGGCCCAGTATCTCCACCACGTCGATACGTCGACGTACAAGAAAGAGTCCACCTGACACCAAGAAATGCACCCGAGGCTACGCACACGCTTTATGCGCTGTATGCGCTGAATCAACCGCCTCGCGAACGATCCTCATCGCTGCCAACACGCGCTCCTCCTCCAATCGTTCACCGATGACCTGCACGCCCACCGGAAGCCCGTGCATCGCGTCCGCGTCGTACAATTTGTACGCTTTCCTAGCCGCATCCGTCTCTAGCGTCGACGCGAAGCTCGGCGGAAGGGCGTCCACATCGCGCTGCACGGTCGTAACCGGAAGAACGCCTGCAGGAAGATCAAGCTACGCATCAGAACACCCACTTCGTCAGTGCTTGTGATTTGAAAAGAAAAAAGAAGATAGGCTCGACAGACTCACGATGTTGAACAGCAACAGATAGTTCGCCAAGCCCAAGCCCGATGTCGCCGTCCCTCCTCGCGGCATCGCGGGGATGGCCGCGGGCGCGGAGAGCACAAAATCGAGGTCAGCATTCTGCCATGACTGTTTCCAAATCCGTTTCCACTCCTCGCGCTCCACGATGAGCTCGCGTTCCTCCACGATGGTCTTGCGGTTGAACCCGCGGAGGAGCGCGGCGTCGGGGTCGGGAAGTAGGTACGACAGAAGGGTCTTGACGAAGGCAGGAAGTGCGTATGCTTGGCGTACTGCTTCGATCCCTGGACTTGGATGCTCTCCCGGTTGCAGGGGGGCGTAGACTTGGTCACCTGCGAGAATACGTAAGAGGCAGGTGCCATGTCGCGGTCACGTGACAAACATACCACCATCTGCAAAGGCGAGCTGGAAACCGGTCTTCAAGACGTCCAAGGAAGGTGCATCGCTACGCAAGGACGTTGAGTATATGCGCAAGAAACACTCTCAACGAGCTTACAAATCGACGACCTCATGACCTTGCTGTCTGAGTGCTGCCATCGAGATTTCCATGGCCCGCTTCGAAGCCGGAGATAGAGGAACAAGCCCTGTGCGAGGCTCGTGTGAGCGGGGCATGCAGGAAGAAAAGACGCTTCCGCGGTACATACCGTCGCTCCAAAGAACTCCGAATCTCAACTTCTTCCCCTCCAGATTTGCTGGCCTCCACGGCAAGGGCACACACTACAACCACTAACATTATCTCCACGGACTCTCAACGAGCCAATCGATAAACTCACGGTATGATCGTAATTCCACGGCTTCATCTTCACGATTCGTTCCCAGAATGCCTCCAGGTCCTCCAATCGTCTTGCCATGGGTGACGCAACGGTCGGAATGCACTCCAAGCCTGGCGTACTCGAGCGTGCTCCGGTAGATGGAAACCGACCGACGCTCGCCTTCATCCCGTACACCCCGCAAAACGCGGCCGGCAGACGCACGCTTCCCCCAATATCCGTGGCGATCTCAATCATGCTTCCGCCCATCGCGAGGAGGGCTCCACCACCCCCTGTTGATGCACCCGGGGAGAAATCGGGGTTCAGGGGGTTCGCGGTGCGTCCAAACAGCGCCGAATCGGTCTCCAACCCGAAGATACCTGTCGGAACGGTGGTCTTTACGTGTAAGAGGGCGCCCGCATCGCGTAGCAAGTGGACAATGGCCGCGGAAGTAGGCGCTGGATCCCTGGAGCGTGCAGAGTAGCCCAATGTTGTCGGATATCCCGCGACGTCTATGCAATCTTTGATGCTGATGGGAATGCCTGCTAAAGGCTGTTTGTGTGGGGATGATACGCGATCGCCATTGGACTTGGATGATGTGTTTGGGTTGAACAAGAGGTCGGAGATCATGATGTCCGAGAGGCAATTGGTGGCTCGTTGCGCAGCATAAGCTTTCTTGCCGTAAACGAAGAGCACCTCCTGTTCGTCGATGGCGCCCGAAGCACAGGCCTCTGCGAGCTCAGACAAAGTCAAGTCATGAATCTTTGCGTCCTCGTCCGTGAACGGGACACTGAAAAGGGGAGCGAGGTCATCAAGCTTCTCTTGTCGTCGTATTCTTGCAGAAGCGCTGAAGGCATTCAAAGGGACCGCAAGGTGACCAGGGTCAATGACGTGATGAGCACAACATGGGATGATCATCTGTTGGGTCACTCACCAGTCACGCTCGTGGGGGGAGGCGAATAGCATGACGGTTGCTATCAAGTGCACGCCCGGGGGGCGTGGAGGGGGGGAGGAGGACGGACGGGGAGTTGAGCGTAGATCTGTCAGACCCTTGAGGGTTTTAAAACGCGGTCAGAGGCGACGTTCGCACGGCAACTAACGGCATTGGGTATACGCACGAGAAGGGGTAATTTGCGAGGAAGTCGAGTGGAACGCACTAGTGGTGGGTATGGGTTACCGACAGAAAACCGAGGGCACCGCGAGTGCCGTAAAAGACGGAAGGCGTAATGGTTCATTGAACGACCGCCGACGCTGCTCCTTATCCCATTTGTGCCCCCGTACGTCCACGGCGCCCATAGCCACGCCAACGATTCCTGTAAGGTTCACAGACACTGCCACAGTCAATAAAAGTTAGCCAGAATTTGGAAGACGGGGCCGATGGCAGATTCGACGCACTCGCTATGGTATAAACCAGGCCCCATCCAATGGAATGTCGCCCATTCAGCGCTCATCCTTCCCAACCCTCAAGCGCTCGCGTGCCTCGAGGTGTGCATCGCATTCGTTTCGTCCTTCGTCTGAAGACACGTAGGGGAAGCAGAAAAATTGGTTCCGTCTGAAAACTTTCTGTCGCAGGTCAGAGCGGCAACCCAGCGGGTCAGCGTCGTCGTAAAATGCTTTCCGTCGTCGGTGGCGGTTAGTGCCGGCCTAAGATCTGCTGTAACAAGTCTAACTGCCCCGCCGGATCTGCGTCAGCTTGGTCATGAGGCGCAAAGGAGAATGGGCCTACAGAAGATGGAGGACGCCGCAATACCGCTAGCATGTGGATGGGAAATGCATCATTCGATCTGCGAAAGTTCGGAAGACGGAAGATGGCCGGCTGGGGAGGAAAGAGAGCCTGCGAAGGAGACCTTTGTCCGAACGGCAGGTCCGGTGCTCGCTTGTGCGCTCGCCGCTCGGCGATACTGAACTTTCCATGGCATGTCCAGACGCCACCGTGACGCCACCATCAGCCACCGACGCGTTAACCCCCCGCGTGACTCGACGCGCCGCGTTCGTGTATTGACCCGTGACGGTCACAGGTCGCGTCACCTCTTCCTTTCGACCAACCGCGCTCGCCTCCGCCACCAAAACCTGACCAAAACCACAAAAATGTTCTCCACTCCAGGACCACTCCTTCATTTTCCGACAACTCCCAAGTCCCACTCTCACCATCCGCTTTCCTCCTCCCCGCTCTCCGCCGTCTCGCCCTCGCCCTCGCCGACGACAAAGGCCCAAGCTCGCCGCCGCTCCCAGTACAAATCCACAGCGCCTTTACCCTCCTCGTCCACCGTGCCCCGACGCTCCTCCGTCGCCTACACGTGCAACCGCCGACGCTCGTCCCCCGCCGACGCTACTAGCTTCGTCCGCGGCAACCTCTTCGGCCCCCCCACCACAGAAAAGAAGACCGACGAAGAAACACCGCGCAATGTCCTCCTTCGCGACCGCTTCCGCCAGCGCTGCTTCGAACGCGCCCAACGCGCGCGCGAGTCCAAGATCAGAAAAGGGCGCAAGTTTAGTGCCAGCAGCGATGACGGAGATATGGATATGGACGACGAAGACGACGACGGCGAAGTCGACGCGTTTCTGGACGACGAGGTACGCCGTTCCCACGCCGCCGCTCGCTCTGCTTCTAACGGCGTGCTGACGATATGGCAGATATACCGCCGGATTATCATGAGCACTCAGAGGAAGCGAGAACACGCCTATCGAGTGTCGTACCAGCACGACGTTGGTTCGTCTTTCGACCCAGACATGGAAGACCCCGTAGAGTGGGAACAGGACCTTCGTGGTACACATCTCATCCTACTCTCTCATTCGTACCCCGCTTACTGACGGCGCTTCCTTTCACACACAAGATGAGGCACCTCTTCCGCCGCTTCCTGGCCCAATGCCACCTTCTGACTTCGACGACGACGAAGCTGCAGAACTCGCCGCCCTTGCCGAGGACGAAGCATATTGGGATGCGTTGCACGCCGACGATTCAGACCCGCAGGGAGACGGCGGCGTTAATTCGTATCAGGACGACGACATGGACATGAGCTAGACATTGCCATCGCTTTTCTTGTGTTCCAGGCTACCTCACACTTCATGCATATGCTACTCCATTTTGCTCTCAACCTATGTTGTTCGCGTGTTGCTGTATATTATCTGTAAGATATATCGTGGTATCGTTTGTAAACTAAAATCTCTGTACCTATCGAGTGTACATTGTACAGACTCTATCCCGATCACCAGTCATGTGAGTGCGATAGTATGTGTGCTACTTAGGTCTGACAGGAGTACGCTCAAGAAGACGCCTTCCCTGCATGACGTTGCCGCACATGAAGAAGGCGGCGCGCAAAGAGGTACCTCGCGCACCCCACTAAACCAGTCCGGGATGCACTAGCCCCAGGTTTCCGCGGCGGAGCGGCGAGCGGCTTTCGTCTCCGATTTTGATGAGCGATTGTTGTTTATGATCCTGGGATTCTGGAACTGCGATATCATGGCACCTGTCGCGAGATCGCGACTAGCTCGATATCCGCTGCCCAGGTATTGGAACATCAGCTTCATATTCTGCCAAACAAACAAGGAACGGCGGACCTCCTCTTCCCCCCAAATCAGCCCCGAAACCAGAACCAGAGCCACTCGCGATCCCCGAGCTGGCGCCCCAGCGATCCCGGACCCGTGGTAGGGACGTCTGTGGAGACAGAAATGTATCCAGCTCCGGTGTGGTAGTAAAAGGCGCGGACTCCCGGGCGTAATTCGACGTAGTCTGTCGGATGTCGGCGCGTAGATTGAGCATGAGACGGGAAATCAGAACGGCGGATAGGCTAGAAGGAGCGGCGAGCATCAGCAAAAGGGGAAGGGGAAAGAGAATATCTTGTACATGTTCGTCAGTGTCGTAGTCGCGGTCTTGAGGAGAGGCTAGTGAGAGTGTAAGTGAGCATACGCACGGTTAGAACGTATGTGGCATACGGGAGCCAGCTATGAAACTAGATCAGCGTGAATTAGGTAGAAGGCTGAAACCGACTTACCAGAAGCGTCAAAATGCTGGCCAGATTCACGGAAAATAGAGCACTGAGGGCCAGGCAACATGAGGAAGCGCCATCCGACCACTCGCCGAGGCCACGTACAGGAAATACATCGCGCCTACGAGTCGTTAGCACCTAACGGAGCTCGAAAGGAATGACGGTGTACCATCTCGTAGGAGTACATGTACAATTCGCTCCTGGCGTCCGATCCGAAGGGCCTGGTACACCGTAAGGCCGAAGACAGCAGAATCAAAAATGAGCGCAGAGCTCCACGCTAAGGCTAGGCCTGGTAACAGGACGGTTTGATAAGCTGTACCAATTTATGAAGCCAATAAACATACGGCGACCCCTGGCACAATGCTCGGATGAGAGGGAAGGGACGAGCTTGTGATACGGTAACGCTCACCCAATGTCTGATAGTAATTGAGCACAGAGCGGGACCACCAACGAATAGACCTGCACGGCTGGGTCGTGAAACGAAAGAGCAAAGTACTATGCAGGACGTCAAAGATCAAAGGCAAACGCAGAAGAATGTAACCCTACGCATGCGAGGGCAAGGAGAATGACAGCCAGCGCGACGAGAGCCCATAGGACCCGGCGATCTTGATTGTAAAGTGCATATATGCGAACCATGCACAGCGCTAAATACTGATGAGACAAGGATGAGACTTGAGGGAAAGAGCGCACCAGCGACGGGGATTTGGAGAATGAGCTGGAGGTATAGATGATATCCTTGCAAAGTATTGCATCTAGTCAATATATATGCTTGTCAAATCCTGCCCCACGGCTGAGAAAATTGATTTGACGACGCACCCCTGCCTCAAGCCTTCAGCACCGATGAGCACACATGTATAGATAGCTGAGAACGCACCTTGAAATCCCCTCTTCTTACCATGGTGACAAAGACAGGTGCATAGCCGATGACAGTAAGGTAGCGGTTGAACAAGAAAAGTCCAGAGACCCATCCAATTGGGCGTCGCGGGGGCCAGTAAAGAACGACTTCATCCTTGAGCGTGAGGATGTAGTCGTAATACAGAATCACTGGCTATTGAATCAATGCCCCGCACGCAAAAACGACATAGACGGTGGGGTGCTCACCAAACGGCACGAGATTCACGTAATAGTTGATAGTCCTGAGCAGGTCGTCAGATCACGGGTTCAAACGTAGGATGCAAAGGAGGCGCGTCACGTCTGGCGGTCTAGTGGGAGAACCATGAAGGACGTACAGGTGGGTGGCAAGCTGGACCTGCGACGGCTCCATGACACCCAAGGTGTCGCGGCCGGCTTTGAAGTTGCCGATGGTCGCGCTGAGGGACGTCGACGTCGGAGGCAGATCTGGACAGGGAGACGGATGCACATGTCAGTCGACAAAATGAAAACTGTTCCGTGTCTCAGAATTTGAGATCGGCACCTTGTGGCCTTGACAAGTTGTGACGTTCAACTCGAGCCAATCGACAAAGATGTCGTCCTGAGACTTATCGTGACGAGAGCACGAGTAGAGCGAAGGGAAGAAGGCGTCGAGAATTGAGCATGATGTGGTCGACCCGGTTTATAAGAATGCCGAAAGTTTGAGAGAAGAGCTGAAGCACAACGACGCAAGGCCAAAATTAGGTCAAGGAAGCGACAAATCACAAATGGCAGGAACGAACATGGACTCCGGGCGTTGCCGAAAGCAAGTAAGTACTTCTTACACATTGCATTCGGTGCCTTAAGTCCGCTGCTCTCCTCCGAAACTACCGGGTTACTACCTGTTACTACCCTTCTTTCCTCCCGCGCCCCGCCCACCTGGCTAAAACTTGTGTACACTGACCATGTTCCGATGTGAAACCCATCCGAGGATTTCTCTTCTCCCTACGGAGGACCAATCGACTTAAAAATCACCATCAACCGCTCTACACATTTAAGTGATGAGACAGAGAATGGCCAAAACGCCTCCTCATGTATCAGACTGCGTGTTTCGCGAAATGCATCGGATGCAGTACTTCTGAGATGGTCATGCGCGCCTCGAAAACTATGCAGGGACTCGAACCTTACCCTGGTACATCGAAAAGAACATGCCTGGTGACACTGGTAAGACCGGAAAGGGCAACGGCGTACTCACGGGCCACGATACGTCCTGGTGTACTCGGTGTTCTCAGCCGATACGTACCCTCTGAGAAACAACAATCAGCAGTAGAAGCCATTCTTTCACCGCCAAACATGTTCCAAACCCTGCATCCGTGACCGAGGCTATGCCCAAGTTCTGCCATCGAGGGAGTCGCATGTTGGTCCCATGCACGTTGTACTGTATTGTGCGGTTGTGTGCACAGAGCATGAACACGGTCCTGGGCGTCAAATATCCTCGACCTGAAAGGGAATCATAAATGGGGGGAGGGTCGATTCGCAGTACACGCGATCGCCACGGGGGAGGAGAAGTGGTAGCTCTGGCAAGCAAATCAATATGCAAAATGTGCGCACTGTCAACCGTCCAATTCCATACAGTGATGGTCGCATGAAATCAGTGGTGGAGTGTAGCCCACGAGGCAACACTGCATTGTCGAATTGGGCGATATTCATATGATCACCGGCCTCAAGTGAAGTCTGTGAAGCATCGACGCAGTTGTGGCGCGAGATCGACGATACATTCATGTGGCGTCGTGCCATGTGTGATGAACCTGAATGCGATCCGCTTTGATGAACTGCGAACGGAACCGAAGACGCCGCTGTCACTGGTTGCTCGCACTGGCAGGAAATGTTCATCTCAAGGGAGAATGTCGAAGGCCTATACAGTAAGTGCCATGAGCAGCGTCATCAAGTTCCCACACGATCGCAAGCCTCGTCAATAGCACTACGTCACTGTGTAATACATGCAGTCAGCCCGGTAAATCGTACATACCCTCTCAAAGATACAGAAACCCCCCTCATGAGGGTGTATGGCCCTTTACCACCTCAATTCCTAAGACACGATTTCGTTCAGCGGTTACATTACCAAGGACCCAAAAAAAAACCCACCGCTCTCGCCGTCCCATCGATGACGGGCAACCAGCTCGATGTCTAAAACGGAAGTTCGTTCAGCTTGAACGTGGTAGGACATTGACGGACGCTTTCACCATCACCATCGCACCACCGCACCCTCGGTGCTTCTTCTGGCGGACATGCAGCGCTATAACCGCCCCGAGTCCACGGCCCCAGGCTATATGCGTCCTGATCGCCCATGATCGTCGTGAATGGCGCCGTATCGACCCCGGAGGTATCGAAAGACATTGTGGTATCCAGTGTAGGCAGCGCCCCAGGCGACGCGCTTTCCTTGAGGTTGATCATAAGACGAGTGATGAGGACGGCCGATAATCTGTGGGCGCGGGGGAGCGTTCAAGTTGGATAAGGTTCAGTGGATGAAGGCGGAGTTACGCACACATTCGTAAATGTCGTGCTTGCTGCCTTGAGGCTGGGCTGCAAAGGGTCTCAGTAAGAAGTCATCTGATCGCTGCCGAACAAGTGCATACGGGGGCGAACTGCAGGCGTGTCAATCCTAACCGTGCGAAGTCGAGACGTCGACTGAACTCACCAGGAACATAAAGATATTTGCGAGGTTTGTCAAGAACAGTACACTGTGATCTACCATTAACAAGGGAGGGTGACTCTCTAGTCCACAGGACTACCTACATAAAATAGAAAGCGCCTACCAGTGAACGACGTCAGCATGAGTAGCGTCAAAAGCAGAAGCTCAACACTCACCATCTCTCATAAGGACGATCACAAGTCTCCCTGCCCTTCGATACTTGTACCCTCGGTACACAGTCAAAAGGAACACCACTGTATCAAACATCAAAACGCCCCGCCACGCGACAGCGTAATCTAGCCATGAACATCAGCATCCCCTGCAGATGTGAGATGAACCCGATCATACGTTTTGCCCTGAAAACGGGATTGACGTGAGCCATGGCAAGGACGAATACCGTATACGAGGGAGGAGACGAACCCATCGTCAGGAAAGATCTGGTCGCAGCCTACATATCTGTCGATGAAAATCTGCTTCCCACTCCCGCCCTTGTCCGACAAAATCGACCACTAAGTAGTCCGTACGAACTCAGTCGAAAGTATCCCGCCAAGAGGAGGAGAAGGACATACACAGGCCATGGAAACGCTTGCAATAGCGATGACCACGAGGAAACCGAGCACCCAGCGGTTTCGCTGGTAGAGCGCGTACACGCGCATCATGCACAAAACTGGGAGGAGGCGATGAAGGGGTCAATGAATTGGAGACTGCCCAGAGTAGAGCACGTACTACCCACGAAAACCTGCAAAATCACTTCATAGAATTCGTGATACGTCGATATTTTGGTGAAGCGCTTTTATGGTCCTGGGTCATTGGTAAGATGGGCACAGATGATGATCTCTGGGACTCGGATATCGCTTGGCATGTGCTGGGAGGCGGGACTGAGGACGTCCCGCCTCCCAGCACATGCCAAGCGATATCCGAGTCCCAGAGATCATCATCTGTGCCCATCTTACCAATGACCCAGGACCATAAAAGCGCTTCCCGCCAGCGCTCGACGAGGAAGTGTCCAAAGATAAAGACCGTGTGCACGTCTCCCGGTTCGTAGTACCAGACCTTGCGCATCTGGCGCAAACCCGTGCGCAGGTAAGCCTCTGGCCAGGTCGCGGCGATTTCGCGGAGGATGGTGAGTGAGAATGTCTTGGCGAGGTGGCCCATGTATGGGCGTTGAGAGGTCCTGTAAGCGCGGATGAGATGCAGTGGTCAGAAGTCGTGACGAACGTTCGGGAAACACAAGACCCGTACCCAAAGCGCGCAGAAACCCAGACGTTCGTCTGACGAAGAGGCTGCCACTCCCCTGCCAAGTCAGCACGCGGAAGAACGATGGCGCTGTACAATAGCATACCTCTGACAGGGTGTGGGTCAATGGATGATGGTATCATTATCCATGGTTGAACGCGTAATACAAAACCATGGTCTACAACGACGATCGTTAGAGCTCGGTAAGATGACCATGAATGAACGCGCACTTGTGGTATAAAAGTCGGCCGGATGAAGGTCTTTGAGAAAATACATGTCATCGTTCCTGCGATGACGACCTCAGCGTCGTGACCAGGCCCTCATGAGCCGACAGCAACCTACAGATAGATACTACGCAGACAATCAATCAGCCAAGGAGGGAAAATATATCAAGGCCAAGACATACAATACATCCGCAACCCCCTTCAGGTTGCGTAATTGCGATTCGATCCCAAAACTGCGTCCCACAGCGTTAGTACCCCGTTGAAAGGAGCAATTCGTGAATCGTAGTACGTACCTGCTGGATGTCGTGTCGGTATGTGGGTCAAAGTATGCGCTGTGATGATGGACGGTAAGCTGCACGTCTCCGTCGCTCCAAGTGTCGGATGCACCACGCGGATCGAGCCATTGGGGCACCTGGCCCAACCTTGCAGTGCTCTCCGGGTACGTTCCAGGGAATCCTGGGGGTATAGCAAAATCCCTGGCCAAGCGTCATAAGCCGCGCCATTCGGCATGGGCCAGATGAGAAAGCGATGCTTACGATGCAAGGACATTGAACCGTCTCGCGTGACGGCGAAAGTGGCGCAGGACGCTGCGGATCGAATACCTCAGTTCATCGAAATTCCTAAGACGGTCGAGGTAAGCGCGGAAACGGGTGTGCGAGCGAAGAGAACGGACTGTAGGTGGGCAATGGGGGCGTCCCAGTCGACAATCGAGGGTCGCCAGCTGCCATTGAGCTCGTCCTCGATCCGGGTGTGGGTGTACCTCCACACAGGGTCCGAGCTGTTCACCCACGTCCACACGACGTCCAACTGCGTGTCCTTCTCCCTCCGCCCACATTGTGCGCCGTCCGCGATGACGTTCTCCAAGCACGCAAGCGAGGGCTCTTGTCGTGTGGGCGGACGTATGTCCAATACTGGATGCTTGTCCGGCGTGAACGAGATATAGTAGTTTCCTGCGAAAAACAAAGGATATAGAACGGATCGAGGTGGATGAACAGAGCGAACACACCTGTAGGAGGAACGACGGGAACGACGGGGATGACGTCTTCCAAGGAATCACTCTCCGTCCATGGCCACACAGCCTGCACTCGACTCCAAAATCCCGAGAGCGAAGCGAAGGTAAAGAGATTGAAAACGACCACGAGCGCGACGCCGGCCAAGGTGACTGTTCGTATGCTGGACAAAGAGCGTAGGGGGAGTGGAGATAGCGAGATCATGGCCGTCACTGGTGAAGGAAGGTCGTGGGTTTGTCGAAATTCAGTCACACGAGCGTCTGAGCTGAACCCATAAACCCGTTGTACGGGGTCTTGAGACCTGAGGCTTGGCAATGATGCTATCGAAGAGCCTGTACGTTGTATACCGCACCTGCGGTCCCGGGTGCACCGCTGTCCCATTCCATGAGCGTTGTTTTCCCCAAAAGAGATCCCCAAGGAAGTTATGTCGCGAAAACGGATGGGAAAGGGCGTGGGTCAAGGAAAGGCGAGAGAAACGAACGAAACAAGACGGTCGTGCTCAAGATCCAATGTGATTGGCCATGGCATGTCTCACGTGTCCGTGCCTTGGGCGGCAACTTCCTTCCACTTCGGCACGAGCCGAAAAGACCGCGGCAACACCTTCGACAACCATCCTTGCGGGAAAAAATGCTCAGAAGGCTCCAGAAAATCGGGGAAGTGTATGGGTAGACATGCAGATGTACAGGGAGTTAAAATGCATACTGAAAGCGCAAATGGCTTAATTTAACGGTGGCCGCCACCCACGGCCACCATACAGCTACTGAGACACTGTTTCACCCCATGTTCCTGTTCCTACCTCTCTCCCCCCGGTCAAAAACAGAAAAATTGAATGACGGCTAGCCCACCGCGAGGGTCGAACTCGCAGCCTTCAGATTCCGATGGTGGAATGAACCCGCCTGTAAGAGTCTGACGCTCTATCCGATTGAGCTAGGCGGGCTATGCGTTAAGAGCTTTTGAAATGGCTATATTCCCCCCTTCCCCCTCCAATGAATACAACAAAGGGTCCAGCAAATGGACCCACTGATACATAGGTTGATGTCGGTTTTGCTCCAGTCAGTAGTAGTCCATCTATCCATCCATCCATCCATCCATTCGAAAACGAAACCGTCACTCCCAGTCCACACCTACAAGTTGATACCGCGGTAGGTGGCGATCTGGCTCTTGAAGCGAGTGATCTGTCCAGTGGTGAACCCGGTCATGCACGAGTCGTCCGAGTAGTCCATGTAGTTGTGGATGGGGTCGACCTGGACAACCAATGCATCAGCGTTTCGATGTAGATACAAAACGAGAGAAAAACTTACGCCGCCGCCGGAGCAAGTGTCACGGCCAGTGGGGCAGCCGCTGGCGGACGAAGCCTCGGGAGGGGTGTCAGAAACCTGGTCGCCAGAGCCGGAGCAACCACCCTGGAAGGTGTGGTAGAGACCGAGCCAGTGGCCGACCTCGTGAGTCGCGGTCTGTGACACAACGTCAATAAGACAATCTTCAGACACTCAGCAAGGGGATGTGCGCACCTTGCCCTCATCGTAGGGGGCACTGGCACCGCCGGGGATGGAAGAGTAAAGGAAGACAACACCGTCGTTGGTCTGGTCGGTCGAGTAGTCGGCGGGGAAGGTCGCGTATCCCAAAAGTCCGCTGTCACCGAACCTAACGTCAAAAGAAAAGTGTCAGGAATGTGCGCGGCGTCGTGAGCGTGGACGTCGATGCTCACCCGACCGAGTACAAGTTGAGGGTTTTCGCATCACCCTGGCGAAGCGCCTTCTTCATCGCGTTGTTCGCCGAGCTGTTTCCCGACAAGAGGTAAGTCTCAAACCAGGGAGCGAGTCAGACAAAAGACGCACTTGTCCACATCGACGTTGTTGAACCAGCTCTTGTTGATGGTGGTCGTGGTGCTCGAGAGCTTGAACGAGAGCCCGGTGCCGGAGTAGTGGTTGTTCAACGCGCTGATCTGCGAGGCCATCTCGGAGGAGCTGACGGAGCCCGTGCTCGAGTCCGCCTTGATGACGTGCCAGACGACGGGCACGACGACGTTGGCGTTGGACACGAGGCTTGAGGGAACGACCTTGTTCGCCTGGAAGTGCTGCTCGGCCGCGATGAGCTTGTCCTCGGAGAGCTCGCTACCGCAGCGACGACCGGCAGTGACGGTGCCGTTGGTGCTGGCGAGCGGTCCAGCGAGGGCTGCGGCAGAGCCGAGGAGGGCGACGAAGAGAGTGGAAACAAACATGGTACCGATGGATGAGGCTGACCGTGAAGCAGACGCAATGGGCTGAGTGCTGGGGATGTCGGTCTATCCCCTACCGTTTTTATAGACGAGGGAACGGCCATGTGTATCTGCCGTCGCGTGGACAAGGAAAAATGATTGAGGGTGCCCAGAGAGAAAGCCACGGGGAGGGTGGGGGCGTACCTGTGAAACCCGCGCATGTCGTTCATGATAAGGGAACTTGGTCCACCAGACGATGCTCAAAGGACGATGGACCTGGACCACAACCGGGCATTACTGACCAACGGACACGACCTCGGACTTGTGTCGGAGTCGTTTGCTGGAAAGAGGCATCGATGTTCATATAGATGTTCTGCGAGGAGGATGTCGCGCAAGCACCAAAAGCTGTGATAGTTTATTTGGAGCTCGAGGAGATGTGGTAACCTACCCCAGCCGCGAGCATCACCTACCCCAAGTCCTCATATATCAACGACGGAGTTAACGGTCCACATCCACGGATCGTACGGCCCCTCCCAAGACTTTGTACCGCCTGTTATCCGCGGGGAGCATCCCCGAAATCAACGCCGTCCGTTGTTTTTGAGCGCATGATTCGACGGGGAGGAACATGATGGGTTTGGAACGTGCCTTGACGCCAACGTGGATAGCCCGGACAAGAAGATCCTCAGGAATCTCCGCACACATAGAAGACGCGGGCCGGCAGGTCGCATGCCGCCGCGCATCGGTGTCCAATCTCCGCCCAGCTGTCCGTGTCGGATGCCGATGTTGCTCCACGTCGGGCAGTGCTGAAGTCTAATGCAGGGTCACTCGTTCTAGGATGCGCAAGCTTCGAGGACGATCCCGGCGGGACGAAGCTAAAGCCTAAGGAAAATGACTACAGAACCTTCAATTACGATGATATTGTTTGGAGTCTAGCTGTCACTGTTAGGAGTCCTACGATAATAATGATAACACGAGGGTAATGTGCACACACCGACTCGCTAGCCGCCGGACTTGGCGGATGCGAATGCGCGGCGCGGCACGAGCGCCCCAAGCAAGGCGGGATGACGTCGGTCGACGTCGCTGGAGAGGACAGGGAGATGGTGAGACTATAAGGCCGCTGACCGAGATGCGCGCGAGCCCGAGATGCCCACGAATCAGGTGACGTAAGACGGCTTCGAACGTTCTCCAACTGTCATGAACTTCAAGTTGAACTTCACATTGCAGTACCCAAGGCAGTACCCAGCATACATCCACAGCAAGAACCACAGCAACACTCTGGCCGATGCTCTGTGACATTTCTCTGGGGTCGGCCTGAGACTGGGCTCGTTCTTGACAGTGGCGGAAAGGCTTTGAACTGGTGGCATCTTGCGGCGGGATGACTGGAGAAGATGCGAGGCGAACGAACGATCGCGGGCGGCCATCTTGGAATGTGGATGGGATTCAAGACCGAAGAGGAGCAAAGGTGACCAAGTCGTACGATGCCCGAGGTGTCCGGGTCATGGGCCAAGGCTCGGGCATTCATCGACCTCGGTTGGTCGTCTCAATCCACCTTTCGAACCAAACCGATGTCGATCCGCCCATTCTTGGAGGCTGTCAACGCCCCCTTGGAACTCATCTCCTTTCTCTATATAAACCCTCGCCCGCTCTCTCGAATTCCTCTGGTTGTCTCTCCTTTGACTACCACCTCCCCATCTTCTACATCCCGCCACTCCTTTCTCCTCACCCCGCCCCGCTTACTCCTTAGCCAGCCATGTTCTTCACCACCGCCGCCCTCTCCCTCGGTTGCCTCGCAGTCGCATCGGCCCGCCCTATGCCCCGCGCCTCCGCTCCCACAGGTAGTTTCTTTCCCTCCCTCCCCCCGCCTCCCCGTTTCTAACCGCCCGCCGTGTAGACGCCGACATCCTCAACTTCGCCCTCACTTTGGAGCACCTGGAGAACACCTTCTACAGCGAAGCCCTCGCCAAGTACTCCTCCCAGGACTTCATCAACGCCGGCCTTCCCGTCTGGGCCTACGGCCGCTTCAAGGAGATCTCCGAACACGAGGCTGCCCACGTCCAATTCCTGTCCACCGCTCTCGGTGCCCAGGCGACCCAGCCCTGCACGTACTCCTTGTGAGTATACCACTCATTCTCACCAGTTCCGTTCCCGCGACTCACACACCGTTTCCTAGCCCGTACACCGACCCGCTGTCCTTCGTCTCCCTCAGCCGTGCTCTCGAGGGCGTCGGTGAGTAGACTTCACTTTCCCACAAGCCGTCCTCTCTAACGTTCGCACAGGCACGTCTGCCTACATCGGCGCATCGACCTTCATCCAGAACAAGGTTTGTTGTCCCGCATTTCTATCGCTTTCTCCTCTCATTCGTACTTCAGGATTATTTGTTGGCTGCCGCCACGGTTTTGTCCACCGAAGCGCGTCACTCGACTTGGGCCGACTCGGCTGTTCGCCACAGCGCTGGATGGAGTGGTCCCTACGACGTAGGCTACATCTCCGTTTATCATCTATGATTCCGCTGACCGCGTCCGACAGACCCCCCTGGACTTGAACCAAGTCTACACCATCGCCTCGGCGTTCATCACCTCTTGCCCCGAGGCCAACCCCAAGCTTCCCGTTTCGGCCTTCCCTGCCCTCAGCTTCTCCGCCAACCCGACCCCCGGCCAGACCGCCGACCTCACTTACACCCCTCCCGACGGTGTTGACGCTTCGGTCCCCCTCTTCGCTGCCTTCCTCAGCGGACAGAGTGCCGTGTTCGTGGCTCTCACCGATAGCAAGAAGGTCGCGATCCCCAGCGATCTCCGCGGTACTGTCTACGCCCTCATCTCGACCGATGGTTCGGCCGTCAACGACAACACGACGATTGCGGGCCCGGCCGTGCTCGACTTTTCCTACAACTCGAACGGAGACGTGATCCAGCTGCCGTTCTGAACGAGATAGTGTACCATACTTTATTTTCCAAACCTTCGGACAGTAGGCAGTAGTAAGTAGCAGGCTTCAGTTTGCCTTTATTATAATCATTCGGGACTCGTCAATCGTGTCTCTTGTGGCGATTGGCGATCCGGTATACCCCACGACCTGTTCGATCCCGACGCGAATGCTGCCCCTTCTGTTGTGATCAATGTTCGCCATATAATCTGCAAGAAATTGACATATGGTATATACATACGTCGGACCAGGACTATAGCCTTGTCTGGAAAACTTCTTGGAAGCTTCAAGACTATACGCGGTCACCTGAACGACTAACAGTGTTGATAACAGGATCATCAGGATCACGACTCGACTATATTACTCTCAATTGCGAGGCTGTGTAACCGCGGTGGGTCGATGTGGTGAAGCAGAATCCATAAAATAAACTCGAGAACGTAGGCCCTGGATCTTGCAGTTCGGCTGACGCCACAGAGCCACGGACATTCACTGCCAAAGATCCGGATTATTTCACTTTTTAAAAGCGAACCTAAAAGCGAAACCCGTGGATAGGAAACAGCAGATACACCTTTCGCGGACTGCCCGTAGACAAATGCGGCTGATAACCGGACGATGTGTCCTCCCAATCGCAGAGAACTTTCGTTATGCCGGTTGTCATCGATGTGAGTAACTGTGCCGGTGGCGGCTTGCTGGTTTTATGGACTCCTCATGACGGCCTTTGGATGGTGGTTCTGTTGGACCACTCGTGCAGAGTGGAAGCAGTGGATGGTCGAAGTAATCAAGCTCAAGCTTCAAGCAAGTTCAAGCACCGTCTTCTCCCGGCTCTGATTCCGGGTCGGAGCACAGCCAAATTGTCGGCCTTGCTTTGCCTTGAAGTTGCCCTTCGAGAAAGTACATCCTTTCCTTGCCTCAAAAGAACATGGAATGCCTCCGGCGCGATAGCATCCCAGTTGATGCTACCGACCTGCCACCGATGTACCAACCGGCGCAGCATACTTCCACCCTCTCGAACTCATATGGCGCGACGGAAAGAGCCCGCTGCTCGCCTCAACTTGAAGCTCGAGCCCGGGTCAAAACTGGAAAAGGGGCCAACCTCCCAGGAGTCCCAGCCATCCTCGCCCAAGCAGGTTTGTTCCCTATACGACCCATCAGAGGACAAAAAAGCTGTTCTTACATAAAGATGATATCTCTCAAGTACGCTCAATGGTAAGTTATGAGATGTAGGGACGACTCCACATCCGCATGGATTTGCACAGGATCGGGAGTTGATTGGGAGATGCATTGTCGGTGTTGGGAGATCGCGCACTGCAGCTATAATAGTCCTTTGGTGTGCGTCCCTTCACTTCTTCTGCACTACACCCTCTCGTTAAATCTGATGAACGAAACAGAACGTTCTGACCGTATTGAATGCCTGGGCGGCGCATCGCTTGGAGGCACACTGGCATGTGGCATTGTGCGGTCATTCCTGGTCATTGCTGTATGCACCTGGTCTTCGTCGGTTTGACTTGTCGACCTTCGACAAATAAACTCAGCGGGTTTCGACGTTTATCACGAGAAGCAATTGTCGTCTCAGCAGCATCCGGTACGTGGAGGGGGTTCAGCACCACCGTCTCGTAGCTCGACGTTCCTCGCCGCGCCGCACTCATCTGTGTAGAAGACTGTGTCGCGGCATCAATGTTGCCGCCTGCTCTGATATCATCATCCTGGCTAACTGTATAGAGTAAACTGCTCACGTCCAGGATAGCGTAGAAATGATGGGTCTGTGATGTCTACAGTGCTTATAGACAAGACAAGAACATGTGCACGGGACAGGTCTCCTTTGTTCCCCGTCCCATCCATCCTTCCATGACGAAAGCTACGTACGCTCAGCTGGATGGTGGGCTGGTTTGGCTAAGACTCAACTTTCCGGGCTTCGTTCTTGAGACGACGCTCTTCGGTAACTAATGCCCTCCCTCTCATCTTCTCATTCTACTTCTGACACTCTCTGCCATCGGGTTGCAGGCATATTCACGCTCCTCATCACGCTCTCGACTTGCGTCCTTGTGTACGTGTTTTTATCTCCCTTCGGAGCCCTGCGCGAAACTGATGACTATGAACAGACGCAAGGGACTCAGCTCGCGAACGGTCCGCGCGATGCTCGCTGTGACGCTTGTCATGTACATCTGTTCTACGACATACTGGGTTCTGGACATGTACCCGTTCATCACCGTACTCCGGGACCCAGCACGACACGGGATTGAACGTGCGAGCGAGTCCTTTGCAAGGGGGTTCGTATCTGCTGTATGTCTCGGGATGAATGTGCGTTGCGATTCTTTTCAATTTGCCTTTATGCTGAGTACACCACGCTCTATAGTTGCTTCTGAGCGATGCAGTCGTGATGTGGAGAGCCTGGGTACTGTGGGGGAGGAGCCGTCTTGTCTTCCTATCTTCATGCGTCTTGTTTTTATCCACCTTCGGTTCGCCCCCTCTTTCCTCTTTCTGTCACAACAGGCTTTGACGCGACGTCGATGTCCAGTGCTAATGATTGTGACGGGATGCGTCTCGAAAAACCCGCCGTCATCAGACCTTATTACGGGAGACGAGTTTGGGTTTCCCGTGGAGAAGTTCGGGCTGGCAACCCTCTCTTTATCGCTAGCAAGTAATGTGTGGGCGACCGTAATGATCGGGTACAAAGCGTGGTACGCTTACCGCCTAGCTGTACGGCTTTAGGTGATACAACAGGTTTTATAAGGTATTATAGACGCAGTATAGGCGCTCATCTCTGCGAGGGAGGAGGGAAAGGTAGGGTGGAGAAAATATTGACGTTGTTGGTCGAGTCCGGAGTAATCTACTGCTGTATATGGGTGCGCATTTCGATCTTCTACCATGCCCCCATGGTCCTTACACTTTTATTGGCGATAGGCCGTTTATATCGCGAGCAATGCAACACCTGCCCTTCAAGGTACCTTCGCGATCTTCATTGAGGATGGTGTACCCCCATTTTCAGGTACGTATTCCCTCCGCCTCGTATTGGATGCATGCCGTTGAACCGTCGACAACACGTTCTTTTTTCAGGGAATCTACCCAACCATCATCATTGTCATTGTCTGTCTTCAAAAATCACACTGCGAGAGTCAGTTTACCTATGCAAGTTCAACGCCAACCTCTCTAGGACGCACCGAAACAGCTGTCGAGCTGTCCAGCATGACAAGGAATTCGGTCCTTGTGATAAGCAATACAAAGGTATCGATGGATAGTGTGAGTATGGACAGCCTGGAGAAGGGAGGGAGGAGTGAGAGGAAGATACCGGTGTAGCGAGGCCAATGTCTTGGGGCGGCGGTCACTGGACGAGATGAAAAGGAGTAGGCATACACATCCCTACTACTATGCCTTGCGGAAGGCGGCCTGCAGGCTTGACACTGCAAATGATGCGTCCGTAGGAAATCGTTTGTATTCATACTATCGGAATCACCAGAAACCATCGGCACTTCTACGGATATCACTGAGATTATTGTACATTAGATAGGACCCCTTCTGAGTTTGCCCCTTCCTTCACCGTGGTTAAACTTTGAGATGTCTGAGACGCGGCCTTGGTGGTGCGGCTCCTCGAGCCCTTAGACGTCTTCTGCCGTTTGGCGCCTGATTCCGCCGCATCTTCCGAGCCCTCCTGCGACGTAGTAGCGTCTTCATCACGGGATCGCTTGGAACCGCTGCTGCCGCCTTGACGGATCGTTTTGGCCAGAGGTAGGTGCTTCCAGACGGTGCTTGACCTGACCCGAGTCTCCGCCAGCGGGATCTGGTCAACGCCCGCGTCGCTGGGGAACCAACCCGTCGCGCCGAGGAATTTATCGAATATTGACAGGATGTGAGCGTGATCCGTTAACAGCTTTTCCATCGCGTGCATCTTTTTGATCTCGTCCTCGTCGTCGGGGTCCATTGGACGGAGGGTTTGAAATGGCTTGCGAAGAGCTTTGAGCAGACCTTGGAGTGGTACAGGTAGTCCCGTCGAGGCGTGGATTTCTTTGGTGGTGAAGGCTTCGTTCTTCAAGAAGTTGGTTTTTCCAGAGCCGCCCGTGATGTCGTTGCCGTTGCCGGGGTCGCGGTACTGGTCAAATATATCCTCAACCAGACTCTCGACTGCGTTGGCCGGAGTGATCGAGGTGGGCCGATACCTTAGGATGTGAAAGAGAAGGATCCATAGGATAGACTCGAGGTCGTCTGAGAGGCCCTGGATCTTGCAGTTCGGCTGACGCAACAGAGCCACGGACATGAACTGCCAAGTTCCCTGATGATTGATTCGTCAGAAACGAGAAACAAGAAAAGTAAGTACCGTACGCACCGTTCTCCCTGGACGGCGCGCGGACAAAAGCGAGCCGACGCGGTGAGACATGTCCCAATCGGAAAGCAAACCCTTGCTGTCAATCGTATCGTGATCATGATGTTGCTTGCGCTGAGGTCGCGGTGAAGGACCTTGGCGATTTCGTACGCCCACTGGTGCGCTATACAGCCATATCACCCATAAATCAGTACGAACCGATGCGACAAAAAGCCATCTTACCGATGAGTGCATCCTTGAGAACAGAAGCTAATTGCTTCGTCGATTTGAACTTGTGGAGGGGCTTGCCGATAGTACCGAGGACGAGACGGTAATGGGTGTGAGGTGTAATCGAGAGCCGGTCCCGATCATACACCCACTCGGTGCCCTCC
This sequence comes from Amylostereum areolatum, assembly GCA_012932865.1. Taxonomy (NCBI): domain Eukaryota; kingdom Fungi; phylum Basidiomycota; class Agaricomycetes; order Russulales; family Stereaceae; genus Amylostereum; species Amylostereum areolatum. Next base: position 583,542 of record SAXG01000022.1, read on the forward strand.
TCCGCGAGCGTTGGAGTACGAGTCGTCTGTTTGACACCGTTGTGCCACACGTCTCCAGCACACACCAGATCTGGGACGTTGGGCACGTTGGCCGTTTTCAGGGAGCGATAGATATCGCCCTCCTTCTCCATCCCGTCTACGTCGATCCACCACGAGTCCTTCAAGTAGACGACATTCCCGAAGTATAGTTCCCTCGGTCCTTGCGTGGACGCCGCATGGGCACCTTCTTCAGTCCCGCAACCTCCTGCGTCCGTGCTTGGCGGCGTTGATGGTCCGGAATGCGCTTCAGTCGGAGGAGACGCCAAAGGGGTCTTGACTATCGGACGGTCGCTAACTTCGACGGCGAAATACGCAGAAGTGCCTCGTCCCGTGAGAGCCTCCGACGTGATGTGCGGCCTGGGTGCAACGAAATAATGGGGGGTCGGAGGCTGGGCAGGCGATCCAGGTATTGGATCGACGAGCTTCGCGTCATCAAAGACGGCGATCTTGCGCATAGGCTCTGTGTCGGCGATGCGATCGAGGAAGTCAGGGTGTACGTTTGAAGAATCTGACGTGCTCCCCTCCCTTCATCCTCTGTGGGCTCGATTATCGTTGGATCGCGCCCGAGGTCCTCGTCGGACGCATTGTTGAGGCGCCAGAAAAACTCTGTGAGGAGGTCGGTGTCGACCCAGTTGAAACGTCGGGATGCCACCGCCCCGCTTCGGTCCCAGCGAATGAAGCGTGCCTCTGTTTCAAAAAGGAGGATGGATATTGTAAAGAGAACAGGCTGTGCTTTGAATTGTTGAAGAGCGTAGGAGGCCATCTGGCCTTGAGCGCTATATCCTTCGCGGCGATATGGCCGACTGAAAGGATGGGCTGCCCGCTGTTCAGGGGGTGGCATTCGATGGGAGATCGTGGCCAATGTCTTGCCTGTCAGGTTTACGATCGCCTACAGCTTTCACGTCCTCCCAGACCGTAGCCGGAGGGAACCGGACTGATTTCCGTCATACCGATAGATTGTCAAGTCGGGCTTCCTGTATGTGCCGTTTTGCGTTCCACCACGTTCGTGTGTGTCGACGACCGATACCCTTGGACAAACGTGTTGTTTCGAACCGTCAACGGCCCTCACCTATAAGCGCGATTAGATGCTACGAAGGAGGCCGGAAGCCATTATGTAACAAAGATACGCACGAATTCCTCTTCCGACTGGGTCGCATTGGTGGTGGCCCATGGAATTCGAACGAGAGGATCCCTTCGTTCACCGCGACACGGAAGACACAAATCCAACCATTCTTCCGGGGAAGGTGCTCCCACGAATTGATTGTGCATTTCTAAAGCGTGTTTAGGGTACTCGGGCAAACATAGCCTCCTTGGGATGGGTAGCGAAGGGAATGGAACCAGTGCACTTGTACACAATGGGGGTACTTTTGAGAGCTTCAGATTCAGCACCTGGAGCTTTGGCAGGAGGGGTAGAGGGACGAGGTGGCTCCGCAGAGGCGATGTCAGCGAGAAGTTCAAGTGGGCTGGAGGAGGAGGACATGATGAGATGAGGGAAGGTGGAGAAAGGTTGAATGCCACATACGCTTGATGGGGTGGTGCTTTATATAGGAATCCTATGTCATAGAACAATGGGGTGCCGTTAGAATATGACTGGTCGCTGTAAGTAATAAGTAGTGCGGAAACTTGGTTGAGCCCCGCACGAACATTGTCGGGAAATGCCGGGCTTCGTTGTTCTTCCTCGAATGGAAATTTCACGTGACACTGCCTTGTAATCTAATCTATTCATCTGATATCTGACTCGATTGTCTCCCCAAGTCTCCCCAGTGCCACTGCCCAGCAACTTCTGTCCAACAAAATATTTGAAGAGCACCTTCCCGCCCTCGACCTCCCTCGACCTCATGAAGCTTCAAGCTTCAAGGCTCGAAAGTCAGGGACGGAACGAATAGCGCATCGTCGAAGGTATCTTCACCCTGCGGTCTACGTAGTACTGCTTAGACCTGCAGGCTAAACAGTGCATAATCACTAGAATTTCCAGGGCACTTGAAATCTACTTTGGTTTACATTATGTACTGTATCCGTTTGAATGATTGACACCAAGAATTGACACCAAGCTGCACATTTACATACTGACGGTGTGACGCACCGATACGACCTTCTCACCTCCACCGGCGCGAACGGGCGAAATCAATGTGAGACCACTTCAGCATATTCTGGCCGCCCATACGGTTCGCTTATAGCGGTTCACTCTATGCTCGAGACTCGAGTCGGCCCAGCTCGAGCAGCCTCAACTTCGGGTCCAACAGACGCTCACGCCATGCTTGGAATCCATAGCCGCAGATCCCGACGTCTTCGGTGACGACTGACATCGTTATGATCCTGTGGCGCCTCTCCATGATATAAACTCCCTGCCAGCAGCCAGACCTAGTCTCCTAAAGCAGACGTCGATGGAGTCAACCCTCGTACCTCGGGATCCTCTCATCAGACGTCTGCTATCACTCGCGCGTCCTTGTCGAGAGTTCGGCCAGCCGAGCTTTGCCGAACTTCTCACGAAATGTCGAAGCTTATCCAAACAATAACTTGTATATGATAAAATATGATAAAATAAATATCTATAGTACAGGTGGTGTCTACAGCGGGTTGAACGTTGGCAGTCTGCACGATAAACTGAGGTATCGTGTGGTAGGTAGCCGAAGGGGACAGCGACAGATGCCACTAAATTAGTAGAGGCCGAGACCTCGAATCCTGAAGCTTGAAGCTTGAAGGCCGGATGTTTGCAAGGAAATTGAACGGCGGGGACTTTCGATTCGGCTACAGATAAGTTGGGAGGGAGCAATGTGGAAGGAGAAACAAGGATTTACGCACATTTCGGGGGGAGCGGTCTGTCGAGAGACTCGGGGATAAGTTCGCGTGGTAGAGCGCGGGGTAGTCCTTCTCGATGCCGAAGATCTGCTCAATTGTTTCCTGCGCGCGAGCATACGTCATGAGCTCGTGATGGTCCGCGCCAAGGGTTGTCTTCGAAGTTTGTTGGAAGAGGGTCTTTGCGGGTTGGAACAAGTAGGTCCAATGTCGACGGAGTCACACAAGGGAGGCGGACAGGATTTGAGGTTGGTGGCTGGAGGAGAAGGTAGACGTAGCATGATTGCACGAGGATCAAAATGATGTGACAAACGAGCAAGTACCAGAGGGGGTGGTGCAAATGTTACGCGTTCAGCAATTAGGAGATGAGGAAACAGCGGCGCGGGATCATGAATGCATACGATGATACAAATGAAGGGAACTTACCAACGGCATCCTGATTCTACTGACGAGAATCCTGACCCGGAAGTAGCGATGCACGCCCTTGTTGGATTTAAAACGGTGCCGTAGATACTGATGCAGAGGGACGAGAGTGAGAAAATAGATTATGTTTGCAGGACTTATCCTGTTAGCGGGCAGGGCGGGCGGTGTCTGAAAAAGGCAGTCACATGATATGCCGACCACCGGCTGGCCGAACTCTCGACAAGGCTATCGGTAGTGAAAGTAGACTAGCCAGACCACTTAACTTCCAAACCCCCGTCCACCCTTATAACACTGTCATGACAACCCCGACCACCTACGGCATTGCCTACACCCCCGCCACAACGCAGCTCCCTATCGTTGGGGATCTCGCTCAGCTCGCCGTGACTCATGGTACCCGCTATGTGCGCCTCCAGTGGACCGATCTCACCAACATCACCCGCTGCCGCATCATCCCTATCGGCGCATTCAAGGCACTCCTCGCCAGCGCACGTCCTGGTGTCGGCATCACCCACGCTGCATTGGGTCTCGTAGGCGCAGGATGTGCCCCTGGGTTCAGCGGCACTGGTGAGTATCTGTACACCCCAGATTTACTCAGCCTGCGTCCATGCGGGTATGCGCCGGGACATGCCAGTGTCATGGGCTGGTTCGAGGAGAAAAGTCCGAACGGGGATGGTAAATACGACGTCGCGCTTGTGCCCGCGTTCGCAGCTCAAAAAGGTCGTCGAGTGCGTACCAGCTTGTTTCAGCTCGGGGTATTATGAACTGACTGTTCGTAGAGATGCCCGTGCGGCCGGCGTCGAGTTTTTGGTGGGGATCGAGACCGAGTTCATTCTTCTCAAGTCGACGGACCCGATCGAGGGAGTCAACGAGTACCCGTGGTCCACAACCGCCGCAATTCCCTCAGGATCGGACGTTGCCAAATGTCTCGAGGAAATCGCGGACGCGCTGCAAACCTCCGGTATCGAAGTACTCATGTATCACGCCGAAGCGGCTCCCGGACAGGTTCGCGCCCCTCGCACTGTTTGTCAGTGTCGAATGCCGCTGATGCACAATTAACAACCTAGTACGAGTTCGTCACCGGTCCATTGCCTCCCCTCGAGACCGCTGACGCAGTCATCCTGACCCGCGAGACCATTTTCAACATCTCGTCCAAGTATGGTTTCCGCGCCACCCTCGCCCCGCGTGTCTTCCCCCACGATTGTGCGTGCATAACCAACCAATGTTTCCCGTTCTCGCTCATCATTGGTCTCGCAGGCGGCAGCGCCGCGCACGCGCACATATCTATCCACCGAACCGAACGCCCCTCCCACCAACCCACCGCGTGCCAGCCCGGACACGAACAAATCAACCACAATGAACCCACTCGAACGCTTCCTTCCTACAGGCACTGCTCACCCACATGCCCGCCCTCGCAGCGATCACGCTCCCCACACAAGCCTCGTATTCGCGTGTGCAGGATGGCATCTGGTCCGGCGGAACTTACACCGCTTGGGGTACCGAGAACCGCGAGACTATTCGTGCGCCTTACCGGGGCGCCGGGCTCGCACCACTTCGAGGTGCGCACCCACGATGGCACTGCGAACCCGTCATCTTGCACTTGCGGCCCTCCTTGGCGCAGGATTATATGGCGTACGCGAAGGGGCGGAGCTCACCGTGATGGAGGTGGAGGGGATGGCGGCGGATCTGAGCGAGCAGGAGCGGAAGAGGAGGGGAGTGGTTGGGCGTATGCCGCGGAGCTTGGCGCAGGCGAGGGAGGTCATGCGGCAGAGCGAGGCGGTTAAGAGCCTGTTCGGAGGGGAGTTCGTGGAGAAATATCTCGCGGTGAATGAGGTGAGTTCTGCGTGGGTCATAGCACGCTGACATTATATTGATGATTCTTCCTAGACGATGGAGTCGCACTTGAAGGCGGATGCTCCAGAACTCGAGATGACGAAGCTGGTACTCACATATTGAACCTCTCGCCCCTTCAAAACTGTAACGAATCCTTTCGTGCGCTCGAGTTGTCCCCCCCACCTGCCAGTGGCGGTCACCTAGTCTCCGACTCTCCGTGGCTGACCTCGCTCAAAAGACAGTCGTTCTGACTTCTGAGTATAAGCGGTCACCATCTTGTACAAGGTGTACTATCATATTAGAGCTATAAGATTAGATTAGATTGGAAGCATGCCTCATGCAGCCTTGAATTGACCTTCTCTCAAGTTCAATCGACAACAACCATCCGTCACTCCTGTCTCGTCCGACTTTTCTTGATCTTCTTTATTCTCTCCATTTTGCCTATCGGTCGAACACTATGAATACCTTTTCAGACCGAAAAGCATCATACAAACTACCGCCAGGGTCGGTCCTTGACAAGTCGCAAACGCAACAGGCGCGACGGGCCAAGGTTCGTGCCATCTCCGTGCGTCGAAGATCTCACACTGATCCACGCGCATGAATAGGCCCTCGAAGAGCAAAAACGCGTATGTCTTACTCTCCATACGCGTCAGTCTGCCGGCTCTCCTGATCGCCCTCGTCTCACCCCGTCCCTCACAGAGACGCGCCAAACGCATCGAGAGCGAACGACACATCGATCTATTCGCCGATTTGAACCTGGGACAATCCGATGACGAAACAGAGACAGGAAATTCAGAAATTGTCCGCGGGGGCATTGGCAGTATCGCAAAGTTGATGCCACCTATCCATCCGCCATCCGAGACGTCGTCTCAAGCCGTCGACACGGAGATCGTCGATGCTCCTGCTCTAGCACCCACGAAGCGGAAGTACAAAAGGAAGAAGGGGAGCTCGAAGAAACTGAGTCCATGGGCAGATCAATGCATGTATGCCGAGCTCTTGGAGATGAAAGTGGACGACGATGCGTGGATGCCATCCACTGACGCAGAAGATGCAGACGGTCTGCCATCCGATCTCCACTCGGGGTGGGTAGCAGTTTCCCCCGTACCAGCAGGCAAACGTTGCTTGGCCGTCTGTCACCAGGGAAGCGGTGCCGTAGGGTGTTGGTGCGTGTCTCAAGTCTCCATGTATTCGCGTGACTATTCACATACATTGTGTGTAGTCCCCAACACGACACTGCGCTCGCGGGTGCTAGGAAAGCCGCTCATGCCCCGTTTCCCGTCACACCTACCCTCGGACACCGTCCTCGACTGCATCCTGGACGAAAACTGGCACGACAATGGTATCCTCCACGTGCTAGACGTGCTCAAGTGGAAAGGACAGGACCTCGCCGAGTGCGAAACGTCTTTCCGGTTTGTTCCGCCTGTTTGTATGCGCGTATATCCATCTAAGTCATACGCGTCGTCTAGATTTTGGTGGCGCGACACCCGACTGAGCGAGCTGCCTCCTCCCCGACCACCTACCATCTCGGCACCGACCTCCTCCGATGGCAGGTACAAGTTCCCGTACCCTATTTCCCTTTCTCCCATCACATATTACATGGACACAACGCCTGGGCACCTTCTTTCTAACATTATCCCCCGCGCTCGTACCTCCTACTCTCTTCCCATCTCTGTGCCAACCCTTGAAACGCCAATGGAACTGGACGGCTCTCCCACGGAGGCATCAGTGCGTGCGGATGGATTGCTGCTGTATGTAGCGCAGGCTATATACGAGCCCGGAACCAGTCCTCTCAGTCTCTGGGTTCCCGCCATCCCCATGCGCGTGGAGAAAGACTCGATGGAGGAGGACGGACCCAGCGCTCTGGATTGTTTCGAACGGTTTGTGCGGACTTTCTCGTCCGAGACCTTGGCGCTGACCGCGATATTCCGTGTTTAGACTGGTTAAGAAGAGAGTGGCGCGAACGGAGGGCGGTTCCATGCATGTGTAACAATTAAGGCGTCCGCTTTTGTCCCGGCCAACGTCTTGGATCGGCGTTGGTTATCTGTTTTGAGATCTTCTATGCACAATGACTTGGTCATTCCGCTTTTGTCGCCTTCTCAGCACTTGTCATGACGCGAAGGACAATGCGTCGGATCGACGATCCATGTCGGGATGACGTCGTGGCACATCGGTGGCACGACCATTCCGCAAACCCATAAATTCAGACTCGTTTTCCTTTGAATCTGTTATGACTTCCTTTTACCTCCTTTCCCTTCACAGCCATGGGCAACCTGTTCTCCGCGGTCTTTCAGCCTCATCCTATCGTCACCGGAGCCAGCATCACTCTCAAGCCCAAGGATTCCCGCTCGCCCAATCGTCTGGACATTTATGACTTGGTGAAGGACCCCGTGCAGTTCTCGTTGTACGTCCAAGCTATAGGTGCGTGAAGGACGTCCTTGTGTCTCGACTGCGCCGCGCCTGAACTGCAGGCTCTTACAGCAGCCATGTACGCTGTCGATCAAAGCAAAGCCACGTCCTACTTTCAGCTAGCCGGGATTCACGGCATGCCCTACGAGCCTTGGGCGGGATCCCGCAAAGGATACGAGGACGGATACTGCGTGCATGGGACCGTCCTCTTCCCCACATGGCACAGACCCTACATCGCCCTGTTCGAAGTTCGTCCTTCATTCTTCCCTAGCCTTCGCGGGTCTGACGCGTAGGGGTTTCAGCAAGCGTTGCAGCGACATGCTATCGACATCGCGGAGACATATACCGTGTCCGACCGGGACATGTGGATGAGAGCTGCGGTCAACCTGCGTGCGCCTTATTGGGATTGGGCTTCCGTGTCCGTGCCACCAGACGAGGTCCTCTCCATGGCGAACGTCGAAATCACTCGGTATGACGGCAAGCGGGTTCGAGTTTCAAATCCTTTGCTCCGCTACACTTTCCACCCTGTATACCCAGGATTCCCCGCTCCCTTTGACCAATGGGAATACGACCAAGCGTGCACTTACCAACGACAAGCTTGACGCAAAAAGCAATGTCGAGCTCTTGAAGCAGTAAGCTTCCGCATGTATCCTTGGTCTTTCTTGACGTTGACTGAGATGTCCCCCAAGGGAACTCGCCAAAGCCCAAGATCAGGTCAAATATTCTACATATCACCTGTTCATGTCTAGGGACGACTGGGCAGGGTTTAGCACCCACGCCGTTCTCGATGGCCCGCCAGGTGCGGTGTCGTATAAGAAGCGGCCCAGAAACTCTAACAGCCTCGAGTCCATCCATGATACCATGCACTTGTATGTTTTTTTCTTCGTCTCTCTTCTTGTCATACACAAGGTTACTCTCCTTGTTTCTAGGCTCCTCGGAGGGCACATGGCAGATCCTGCAGTAGCCGGTACAATGGTTCCTCCCACTCAGCGACACATGTCGAAGTGCTGAAACTTTGAGACCTCCTAGCCTTCGACCCTATATTCTGGATGCACCATGCGAACATCGATCGCATCTTATCGCTATGGACAGCCTTCAACGGTGGAAAATGGGTCCATCCAAAGGCAGAAAACGACACTGGTGCGCCTGACCGACTGTCTTCAATCAGCCCCTCGTCTCATATGTTCGTCGGTAGATCTAACCCCGTTCTGGAAATCACAAAAGAGTCACTGGACCTCGGCCATGGTCACCTACTACCGACAGTCTCGGGTACTCGTATCCGGAGTTCAATGGGGTTGACATAAACGACTTGGGCGCCATGCGAGAGCGAGCGGCAACAGTCATCCACCAGCTGTACAGTCCAAGTTTCGCGAAGCTCCATGAAGCGGAAGGGCAACTTCCGTCGGACCACCCTCGCGATTGGACTGCTCGCATCCGCTTCAAGAAGTACCAGCTCGGAGGGAGCTTCTCCGTCCTCATCTTCCTAGGCGATGTTCCCGACGACCCACTCGAATGGCGCATCTGCTCGTCGTTCGTGGGCGCTTATCATGCGTTAGCTAACAGCGCCGCGGGACGTTGTGCAAACTGTCGTCGGCAACGGGACCTCGTCATTGAGGGCTTTGTTCATCTTAGCCCTACTATGGCAGAACGGTCAGGATTCGGCGCGCTCAAGGCTCAACAAGCCCTTCCCTTCCTTGGGCAACATCTTTCATGGCGTTTACAGCGAGTATGTAGTGCTTTTTTGTCCGTGGAATATGTACTGATCGGGATACGTGCTCAGGTGAATAGATCACCGATCAATATCGACGAGCTGCCTTCGCTCGAGGTGGTGATCATGTCCACGCCAGTTGGACCTCGACACTTTCTCTACCAAACAGGACGATATCCGCGTACATTACTGTATGACGCTAGGCCTCCCTGGGGGAGCGGTCCCTAGTTACAGGCTTAAGCTCAAATAGAATGTTTACGTCGTTTCATAGTACTAATCATACATTCCACTCTACCTAGTTCAAGTTGTGGCGGCGCTGGCGCGTGGCGACTTGTTATTCCTTGTTACATACTTATTTCGATTGTCGTAATATCGCAACGGTGGATTATATACCCTGTCATTGTTATCCCTTCATGTGACTATATCAACGAATCCCCGGAAAGTCTGGTCCAATGTTTTGGCCCATAGGACAAGGTCGGTCAACTGTGAACTTAGCTTGAATGACAATGCCTATTTTATCACTCAACTCTTCTTTCGAGGTAGGTGTAAGAACCTATCGTCGTTGAAACACGTTGATGCCAATTTTCTCAGGCTAAATCGAAACGTATCGTACATGTCATGTAATACAAACAGAGAGCGCAACCTACACAAAGACTAGCGTGCTTGGATGCTGGCACGTCGCAAACACCACAACCGAATCCGAACTACAACTCAGGCAACGGAGAAGCGGTCCTGGAAATACGAACGAAGGCACGGTGAGGTCGAATCTGAAGGAGTAAACAGAGATCCCTTACCCGCAACGATCTACCCTTGAGTTGCACGAAGGGGACGAAGAGAACGAACAAGCCAGCGACGATCCTGCAGAGAGTACTCAGGAGATGCGGGACGTCAGGAGACAGGAAGGTACTTACGCAGCTTCGCATCCGAACGTCTGCAGAGCTCCGTTCTTCGTAGCCCACGGCACCTGGAAATATGCCACCGCAAACCCTCCCAAAGTACGCGAAAGGTTGATCAATGCACTGATCTCTCCCTGGTTCTTCGGGAAGCAGTCGTTTGCGTACGCGTCTGTCCTCGCCGTGTCACCCACTTTTCCAAGCTATATATCCAGACAAGGACCGGACTTACAGACGGCGACGGTGTTGATCATTGTGGCCAGCTCCGCGATTCCCCAGCCCATGACGAGCGCGCCAGTGCTGAGATGCTTCTCCAAGGAAGCACCTAGAACGACGAAGCCGCAGATGTACAGCGGGACGGCGATGTAGCATGCCCTGCACACCACCATCAGTCACCCAGCTTCATTCCAACACCGGGTCCGGAAAGAGCATACCAAAGACGACTCTCGGCCTCGAAAACACCGTTGTTGCGTCGGATGGACATGTTCATGATGAAATCGTTGACATATCGTCCCACCACCTCACCGATGAGGACAGCAACCTGTCATGGGCGAGAGCTAGAGGTAAGCGCATCGTGCAGAAGAGATCCGGGACACAACTTACAATGGGCGTCCCATATGCACCAGCGATACCAAATTGACCAAAGCCAAATCCGGCAGGTTTGGGTTCGCCCAGGAAGACGGCGTTCGTCACCTATAAGCTTCTGAGCCAAAAATAAACTTCACGCCACCGTCAGACGCACGTTGATACCAATGCTGAATCCGAAGAGCATAGCCTGTAACATAGTCAGCGCACGATAACGACAGGAATGCGTGATAAACGGACCTCAAAGATGATTACGAGGAGAAGCTGAGGCCTCCAGATGATGTTGAGCGGAGAAAAGATGATGACGCTCCATGGCTTGCTGTACTTCGCCATTTTCATGCCTGTGAAACCCAAAAGTGTCTCAACACGGTATCGGAGACCGGTCGTAGGGCGTGGGGGAATGGGCTTGAGAGTGCGGTTGTACATGCTGAACAGGCCTCATCAGTAGTGGATTATACAAAGATCGGAGAAATCACTCGCGTTTCTTCTCCGAAGAACAGGATCAAGCCCACGACTATGGCGCTGTAGATAGAGCCAATGCCATAGGCCCAGCGCCAGCTCGCACGGGCAACGAGGAATCCAAATGCAAACGGAGACAGGAAAGGCGACACGATAAAGCCCATGGTCCAGATGTTGAGCTAACCGATTTCCGTGGGAATTAATGTGAAAGCTCCGTCTACGAGAAAAGGAAATGCGAGCGCACCTTTCGCGCTTGCAGGTGGAATGGGTACATGTCCGTGATCACGAATAGACCCTACAGAGAAAACATGAGAGTCGTGTCATCCCTCAGGATCGAACAGCACCGTACAGTAACTTGTGGACAGGTCCTGTTGTCAACGGTGTTTTAGCACAGTTTCGAGAAGGGCCTGAGTAGCCACCAACTGACAACAGTACTCACGCGAAGAAGGCGTTCAAACAACGCATCGCTGATTATAGAAAGGCCCATCAATACCGCCAATGGCATGGAGAGCGGGACGGCTAATTTATGCTTACCGGTGAAGGTTTTCAGAGTGGGCGCGAACGTGCAGCCCACGAGCCAACCGAGCGCAAACACCTAGTATACGTTCAACCAGGGTCGGTAAGCTTTCATCACCGCGTGTAAGGACGGATGCATTACCTGGGACCAGAACAGAATTGGAAGACGCCCGTAGCGGCGCATAAGCATGACAGCGAAAAGTCCACCCCAACCTGAAGATTGTCAACTTCTGCCGTGCAGTGTTGAAACGCGTTTTGGGTACACACCGAGTAGGAAGATACTCCAGCTAATTGGGACATGATAAGACTATTCAACTGGAAAGCAAACACATTTCTTACTTGGATGTCAGGTTGTTTATCACACCTGTCGTCGTATTGAATTGCTCCGCGAGAGCAAAAATGGACGCGATACCTGCGCGTCGTCAGCAAGTATGGGCGTAAAAGGCATATTGTTAGCCTACCGATCCCAGAGTCAAAGTCCGGAATGATTGCGGCGAGCGTTAGGATGAGCAATTGGACGGTCTTGCGCCGGGAAGTCCACTAAAAACACGTTCAACACGTAACGCCAAGACAATACGATGATGCACGCGCATTCTGGGGGTCCTCTGGGTCGTCCGTCGGCTGTGGCCACAACACCTTCGTCCCGTCCGCCGTCAGCTTCAGTCTGGCCGCCACCGCGTCTCCAAACTCGATTCTCGCCTCCCTGACTCCCGCAATGAGATTCAGGATAAAGGGGGAGAAGACGGGTACACGCACTCTGGGTCAACGACGAGCCGTCCTGCACGATGTTCATGGTAAGACAGTAGATCTATCTCAGAGACCGAATCCTGGGACGACTGGATACGATGCTTCTCATCGTGTTGGTCTGAGCCCTTGGAACTCTGGGTATCGAACGGCGGTGAGGATGTCTTGGGCTGGGACATGCCTGCTGGTTGGAACGAGGGAAAGTCAGAAGGGGATGGATATACAGGGACGCATGTTTTATACCGTTACGATATACCAAGTTGGGCATACATCCCAACACGCATACCCGGTGATGATGTCTTGACCGCCTTCCCCTCGGGTCGTGTGACGAATGGGCGGTGGGGAAGTCTGACCGGAGGTAGCCAATCCCAGGCGCGATCCTGCACGATCACCCCCAATCAATGGATATAGAAGCGCCGTAGTTTCCCCACGGAGCCCACGCGCATGCCCTGAGGGTTTCTCGGGTCCACAGACACGACCAACATGGTCCATCTCGTCCAGGGACGTGAGTGGACTGAGAACAAGACACATGGGATCTACATTCCTCTCCAGGGAGACGTGCGGCCGATATTTCTCACAAGGCTCATGTGAGGTCGAAGTTGAATTGGCGCTGCAACAAATCCCGGACTAGTCTGAGAGAACGGCAAAACCATTGAGCAGTGCGTTGGGTGGTTCAGGAGTCGGCGTAGAGTATAGGAGATGCGTACCAGAGGATTGACAGCTCCAGGATGTGGTTGGCAAGAGGCCAAGCCACATGAGAGTGTATTCGGAATTCACTCACACGTGGCTGCTGTTCTAAACACGATCAGCGTGATCAAACCGGTCAGTTGTCACCTGTGACGTGAGATCTCAAGATATACACGGGATGGCGACCCTCGGAGAGCGTATGTGATGTGGTGAGGATGGATCGACAAAGATGGTCTACGCCGTACGGTTACGCCTGGCGGTAAAGCCTGCGGATAACCTGTTTATAGCAAACGGAGGCGTCTACGTCTGGCAAGTAACAGAATCATCGCAGACTCTTGGAGACTCCTCGCCTTCTACACCTCCAAGGACCCCGAGATCCGACAAAAGGCAGGACAATGCCTCGCCTACCGCACTCCGACCGCCGCAAGAAAATACTCCTTCGCCCCTGAACGCATCGTAGACGCCTGGCTCGAGCATGGCCCCACAGGCGAATCTCGCGAACAGCTCAAGCTAATGCTGACCCGCGAGGTGGCGGACATCTTTCTTTACGAGACCGGCCGAGCTTGTCAAGACTCCCGCTTACATGTATTCCGTTCTCAGTACTTGATCCTTCATTTTCCATCCGACTGAGCCAAAGCACAACGAGTTTGAATGGTAGTATTCATGAGATCACTTGAAACTTTGAAAGTGTTATCGACTACTAGCCCCTAAATCTATTCGGCCGATAGTCCCGGGACATGAAAAGCCTAATGATCACGTCACCCCGCGACATCATTCAAACCCTGGGACCTTGTCCCAAACCCCTCTCAGCTTCTAGAGGGGTTTGAGTCGAACCTATGGAGACTCGGAGCTGTCTTGAAGATAGGCGCCTAATCCCCAGAATTGGAGGATACCTCTGTGGCCCTCTGTGGCGATGGTAATTAGCAGAGGAAACCTGTCTATGTGCCTGTTGTGTAGCAAGGGCTCATCGACATCAGCTGTTGACAAGTGGTACTTGCCGTCAGCTTATACCGTTTACCTATTTGCACCCTATTAGCCACCTGGTAGCAACCTGGTAGGGCACTTCTGTCATTGGAAGATAAGGAAGCTGGTACATGGTGGTCGAGAATCGAGATGAGGCAGAGTATCAGCCTCGTGCTGAGGAGAAGCGAGGAATTTGGTCCACCAGAAACTCGTCGACAGAATGGGAATATGACAAAAGGTCACCGGCCCCCGCCAACACAGTATCGGCATTCTCCGGATAGTGCTTTACGAGCGAGTCTTCGCCACGACCAGATTGAGGACATCCATAATTTCTGGCAACCGGCCAATTTCACCCTCACCGCCATGCGAAGGTCGTCCACTGGCAGCAGGCAAGACGTGCTACCCGGACGTCAATCTAGAAGGGGAGGTTATTAGGCTGCATTGGTCCCACTGCTGCAGAACCCGCTATATGCTGCACCGGACAAGGCGGCAGGGAAAGGCACGAGTACTCTGTGGGACTTCAATCAAAAATGATTTAAGCATCTCCTACCAGCCTGGACGTCCTCTTGGATGTCTCTTCCCTCGAGCTCCGTTCAGGGCCTGAAACACCTTTGCGCCGCAAGCAAAACGTCTGGATACCATTTCACCTCTCCTGGGTCTCATCCTCACACGTACCCTCCCCTGTCCAATCTCGTGGCCTCCCTATGAGACATGCTCGGTGTTCCTCGGAAGTACTTCTCGTCGAGTCAATCTCGAACATGGATATGGGATGTGACATTAACCACGACGTTCAGCCATTGCACTAGTTAAGAAGTGCACGTGTGGTCTTGCATTCTGCGCTCACGAGCCACAGCTGATCTGAGAAACCCCCCCAGCTCGCGAAGACCATCCTGGACCCTGAACACAGTCAATCAGCAACGCTTTGCGGGGCGGCGCCATCTGATGACGATGAATTGAACGAAGAGGTCACGCGAATCCCATCGAGGCTGTATGTGTCGTTTCGCCATATCCAACTTGCCACAGGTGACAGGACTGTTGAAACTAGGAAAGAGACCAAATCATATTAATCGTGATATCATGAGCCAGTCAAACCCCGGAACTACCACCGGACCTTGAGGCCTCAGCCCTAATGCGACGGCCCCGGCCTCGCCTCCACATCCCCACCAGCCTTCCCAGAGTCTTCGATCTCCAATCCTCTCCATCACTTTTCGCACTTCCTTATTCCAATCCGTCACGAGCGTCAGATAGATCCCCGCCACAGCGGCGTAGACGAGCGACACGGTGAGCCCGATCCAAAGGCCGTGAAGGCCCATATCACGCTTGAACGCGAGCCAAATGCCGAACGGGATGCCTACGAGGGAAAGTCAGACCAACGAGACATGGGGCGTGAAAGAAAGTTGACGTACCGATAACATAGTATGCACTGTAAGGAAGGGACGGTGAGCCGCGATATAATTGCAAGATGTGGGATGGAGCCTCACCTCAGGTTGATCAAAGCACCCGTAAACTATAAAATGAACAAGAGTCAGCACGTTCCTCAATCGTGGGTGAGCTCAAGGAAGGCTATAAACGCACCTGTTTTCCGCGTGCCCTGAGAATACCACCTGTTACCGCGCTCAGCCCGTCGAAGACTTGGAAGAGTCCGACGATGGGAAGAATAGCCGCTACAAGGGTGATCACGGCTGCGAAGGGCAGGGCGTGTCAGTGTGTTGTCATGTTAGTGCACGTCACAAATAGACGCACCTGGATCATCGTTGAAGATATATCCCCAAGAATTCCGGAAGGTCAAGAATAGGGTGCTATAGATGACACAAAGGTCAACTTCGATGTAGGGAAGTGGGCAAATGATAAACCGACCTGGATATCGAGGCAAAGAACAACGCGAGCACCATCGACATCTTGGCAGATACACCAGCGCGGAAAGCATTCTTTTCACCAAGTAGGTTGCCAATTCTGGACGAGCTGCTGTCAGAGAAGTAAGAGTGTAACTGTCAAAGCGCATTTACCGGACGGAAGCGGCCACGCTGAGGGCAAAGGGCGCCTGGAACGTCGTCGATGCAGATACAAGAAGGACCGACTGAGTCGCGAGTGCGATTGGGCTCAGACTATACACGGGAGTCAGTGATACGAGTACCAAGAAGGCGGGTATCAACAGACTCACAGGCTGGCCGCGACTGTATGCGCCTTTCCTGTTAGTGAGACACGAGATATGAATGGAAAGTCTACTTACGGCCAACGAGCTCCCATGACCACCATTCGGATGCGGTTTGACCTACATAGAGCATTGATTTATGGCAAAGATGTGATTGATATGACAACATACCGACTCCAGAGAGTCCGAGTTGAACGAGAACACCAAGGCCCGTGAAAGACTTGCGCGAAAAGGGGTGCCATGCCGTTTTGGGGACGA